>BSBM01000684.1:12570000-13170000 GCA_027924585.1 Larix kaempferi | reverse complement strand
GAAGCAAACTGTACAATGCGGACCAATGGGGTCGCGAGTTATTTTAAGGATAAAAGCGTTTAAGGTACAAACCGTTACGCGGGTTGCGCAAAGGATGGCCTTTGGAGTCGGCGAGGATGTATGCCCCCTTGCCTAGGCAGGTCTGCACGATGTAAGGGCCTTGCCACATGGATTCAAACTTCCCTTTGCCAGTTTTATCGTGGGCTTGGTCATAGGCGACGACGAGGTCCCCTTCATGGAAATTTCGAGGGTGAACATGTTTGTCGTAACCAGCTTTGGAGCGGTTCTTGGCAACTTCGATGTTCTGAAGAGTGGCCCGACGGTCTTCATCGGCTTGTTTGAGGGATAGCAGACATTTCTCGAGGGGGGAAGTGTCGGGGAGAAGCTCAACGATGATCTGTAAGGCAGGAATATGACATTCGATGGGGAGGACAGACTCTACACCGTGAACTAGATGAAAGGGTGTAAAACCAGTGGCGGTCTTGGTGGAAGTACGGTAAGCCCATAAGGCAGGGAACAGCATGTGGTGCCAATTGGACTTATGCTTGTCAACCGTTCGTTGGAGGATGGTTTTGAGAATTTTATTAATGGCCTCTACTTGACCGTTCCCTTGGGGGTAGTAAGCAGAGGAAAATTGGTGTTCAAATTTGAGGAGGGTGGATAACTCACGCCAGACGGCATCTTCGAAGTGGGAACCATGGTCAGAGACTAACTGCTTAGGAACCCCGAATCGAGCGATGACATGGTTGAAAAAGAAGTGGGCAGCAGTATCGGCGGTACAATTGAAGGTAGGCATGGCTTCCGCCCATTTGGTGAAGTAATCAACAGCGACAATATTATATTTGTGGCCATTGGAAGACTGGGGTCTACATTCCATGAAGTCTATGGCCCACTTACAAAAGGGACCAACGGTGACGACTGGGTGTAACGGAGCAGGAGGTGTCCGGGCCTTGGGAGCAAAAAGTTGGCAGTTATGGCAGTGTTTGACCGCAGTGATGCAGTCGGTGAAAAGTGTGGGTCATAAGTATCCGACGTGTACGACCTTTTGGGCAGTGGCCATCCCTGAGAAATGGTCGCCGCAGGCACCGCTATGACAGTCATTAAGGACTTGTTCAGCTTCCTCGTGTGTAAGGCAGCGACGCAGAATTGTGTCAACCCCGCGCCGGTAAAGGACATCGCCTAAGAGGAGATACCGAGAGCCCTGGTGACGGATGCGACGGCATCCATTACGGGTAATTTTGGGTCTGAACTTCTGCATGCGCAGGTATAACAAGATATCACCGTACCATGGGTCATCGGACGAGATAGTGAACAGGTGATTGTCGGGTAACTCATCGGAGATTGGGTTGGCCGGGAGAAGGGAAGGGAGATCAGTAATGAGCTGGGCAAGCGCGAGGGCTTTAGTGCTCTTAGGTGTTTTGAAGGTAAGGTCATATTCCTGGAGGATAATGACCCATTTAGCAACACGACCTTGCAGGAGCCGCCGGTTCAGAAGATATACCATAAGGTTAGAGTCGGCGACGACTGTGGTGTGACTCATTAAGATATAGTGTCGCAATTTTTGGACGGAAAAGACCACTGCTAGGGAAAGTCTCTCCTCATATGGGTAACGTAGGGGTGGACCAGACAAGGTCTGGCTGACGTAGTAAATGACGTGCTCTTGGTGAGAAGCGTCTTCTTGAACCAAGACTCCAGATACGGCATGCTCGGATGCCAAAACGTAAAGGATGAAGTCTTGTGTGAAATCTGGAGGGGAAATCAGAGGAGCTTGTGTGAGAGCCTTCTTGAGGGATTCGAATGCAGCTTCTGCTTGCTCATCCCAGATGAAGGGTATGTGGGTATGGAGAAGACGCAAGAAATCGTGAACGGTAGTGGCGTAGTCAGGAACAAAACGTCGAAGGAAATTGGATCGCCCCTGCAAACTTTGGAGCTGCCGGAGCGTGCAAGGAGAGGGAAGGTCTAATATGGCTTGGAATTTTAGAGGGTCAACTGTAATTCCTTTCTGGGAAACAATGAAACCCAAAAATCGGCCTGCCGGAATGCAAAAGACACACTTGTGTGGGTTCAAGCGGATTTGATATTTGCGACAACGCAGAAATACTTGCCGAAGGTCGTTAAGTTGGTCAGATCATTTCCATGAACGAGCTATGAGGTCATCAAGGTAGACTAACAGGATATGGACCAAGTCGTGAAAGCAATAGGTCATGGCCCGCTGGAAAGTGGCACCAGCATTTTTGAGGCCGAAAGGCATGCCGCGATAGGAAAAGGTGCCCCATGGGGTAGTAAAGGCAGTTTTGTACTGGTCTTCCTTACGGATCTGAATCTGGTTGTATCCGGAAAAACCATCCATGAAGGAGAGGACTTCATGCCCCGCACACGCATCGATGAGCTGGTCAATAAATGGCGTGGGGAAATTGTCCTTGGGACAAGCGCGGTTTAAGTCACGGAAGTTAGTGCATACTCGGATGGTGCCTTGTTTTTTGTTAACGGGAACGGGGTTTGAAACCCAAGTGGTATAGGCAATAGGATAAATCAACCCTGCCTTGCGCAGTTTCTCAATCTCAGCTTTAACAGCTGGGAGCTTGGAAGGATGAATGGGGCGTTGTTTTTGACGAACGGGGGGTACACCAGGCCATGTGTCGATGTGGTGCTCTATAATGGCGGGGTCAAGACCAGGCATCTCGGTATAGGACCAGGCAAAGACATCACGGAATTCTCTGAAAAGGTTTATGTAGTCCTCAATCTCTTGTTTACTGCAAAATGCTCCTAAAGTGATGAGTTCGAGGGCACATCCTGAGGCAGCGATATCAACTTGGATGACGGGTGAGATGTTGGCCATGCTACCTTCCTCGAAGGCGTCAG
This sequence comes from Larix kaempferi, assembly GCA_027924585.1. Lineage (NCBI taxonomy): Eukaryota > Viridiplantae > Streptophyta > Pinopsida > Pinales > Pinaceae > Larix > Larix kaempferi. The sequence continues at coordinate 13,167,138 of BSBM01000684.1, read as the reverse complement.
GAGCAGGAATAGGGTCCTTGAACCAGTCTACCTTGGTGGGGAGGAAGTCTTTCGATTCAACCGCAAATTGGGTAGCGGTGCTAGAGGAAGATGCTTCTGGAAGGAAATACAAACGATGGTGCATGTCATCCCAGGGATACTCCGGGGCAGTGAGGGCCTCAAGAATCTCCTCATCGGTACAGAAGGTTTGCGTCGTCAAATCGGTTGATGAGGGGGTAGTGGTTGAAGAGATCATATAGATGATATTAACCTCTCCAGAAGGGGGAGAAACCGGGGGGTAGATCTCCTCAATGGTGGGTGGTGCCATCTCAAGATCCAGATTGTTCATCTCATAGAGAGACGCTCTGTAATCCGGGAGATCGGGACAATGATGGGAGTAATGCCCATAAACACCGCATATAGCACAGGGGTGGTTGGTATGCAAGGATTTGTCTTTGGGATTAGGGGTGGGGTTTTGTTCGAAAACCGGGATGTTGGGGTCATCGTCGAGCATCTGCATGTGCTTCTGTAGGGCTGGTAACTGTGGACACTGGTGAGTCGCATGGCCCAACTCGTCGCATAATGAGAATTTGGGAGGAGCATGAAATACTGGAGGGTTTTTGAGTGTCTTGGGAGGTGGTACTGCAGTGTAAGGTTGTGGACCTCTGCCCCCAGTGGGTTTGGGAGTAGGAGGTGGAGTCGTGGAGGACGAAGGGGTAAAGACACCAGGAGGTGGCTGAGAGGTAGTAGCCATGGGTTGCACCGGTTGGGGGACGACGTCTGGTGTCGGCGGGCGAACGGGAGGCGAAAGATACCATACGGGTAATCCTAAAGTTAACCCAGGGAGAGTAAGGGTAGCCATGACTGGGGCGCTTACTACTCCCGATGGAGGGACTAGGAAGGGGATCGTATGGATAGGTGTAACACCAATGTGGCTAGGTACCAATGGTGGTTTAGGCAACAAGGGTGGTTGATTGTTAGGTGGTTGGTTGTCGTGGTACAACCAACCACGACAAGGTACATAAGTCAGACACTTCGGGCGTCGATGACGGGGGAGGAATGGATTGAAAGGTGGAGGTCATCGGCACGTCTAAGTAGACCCCAGGCCCCGTAGAAGAAATAAACGAGGTGGTGGCACGAGAAATAGGTGGTTCAACCATGGGGAGAACATTTTCAGGTGCCGTGGGAGCACTGGGATCATAGTAGGTAAGCTAGTCAACCTTAACCACGCGTCCCTCATGGGGGAACATCATGGTGCGAAAGACGGAAGAGGAAACCGCCCGCATGGCATACATGTAGCTGCGACCAAGTAAAAGGTTATAATCCAATTGGGCATTGATTACCTCAATGTCAATGAGTACAGTTTTGCCACCTAACTAGACAGGGACATTAGCTGGGAGGCCTTGGGGCTGAGCCGAACAACTGTCGTAGGCGCGTAATGCAGTGGTGGATTGCTGGAGAGTGGGGGATCCCAACTTCTGCCACACGAATGTAGACATGACGCATGTGGAGGCACCTTCATCGATGATGCATCGATGGATGACAAGATTTCGAACGGAAACAGAAACTTGGAATGCTAAGGAGGAAGGCAGGCGTGGTTCGGATTGGTCCAAATCAAATGCCATCAGATTCGAATCATTTGGGTCAATCCCCCCAATGGTAGAGAGTAAAGTCTTGCGCTGGGAAGGGCAGTTCTTCAAGACTTCTAACGCAGACATGGCTACGGGAGATTGGGCTAGGTCATCTACAATGTTGTAGTTTGACGCAACACGCGCATTGGGGTTATTGTTGATACGGCGAAGTGGGAAACGAGGGGCTTTGGGAGCGCCATCTAGTGGAGGTGGAGGAATACGTAACACTTGATCAGTGGGATGAGCGTTAGTAGGTTTTTCTGTGGGAGGTACGTCAGTGGTGGAGCCATATTGGTTCCGACGGGTCTAAAGGTTGACGTCAGCGGATGACATCATCAACAGGTGGTGGGTACCTGAGTCAAACATGGGTTGATCAGGAGCAGCGTAAGTGATTTGTTGTTGGGGTTGCAAGTTGGCTTGAGGGGGAGCTAACGGCTGAGTGTTCATGACGCCTTGTGTTGGTAAGGGGTTTTGCAGAACCAAAGGAGGCTGCTGAGGCTGAGGGGGGTTAGGTGGTGCCTGAGGAGCCGCATGCCCTTGGCGGTGGGCATCATTCACCCAGAGCTGCCGAGCTTGCTCTAAGTGTGGGAAAGCATGTGTGTAGTGTCCATAGACCCCGCAAATAGAACAAGGGTGGTTCGTTCGCAAATTGGGGTTTTTAGCCTTCTTGGGTAGGCGATCAGGGTTTTGATTAATGGGGGCCGCATTGTTGTTGTCGGGGGGATTAGCCAGTTGACCGGCTTGGTCTGCAGGTTGGTTGTTCCCACGATTACGGCCCTTGATGCGGTTCTATTGGCCCTGGTTGCGTTGGTTGTTCTGGGTTTGCTGCGGGTTTTGTTGGGCGTAAACTTGCCCTTGGGCAGCCGGTGGGTTCTGAGGTTACGCAGGTGCGGGAGCAGGCTGCGGGGGATGGTATGCGGGTTGAGGCTGAGCAGGTGCAGCAACTTGAGGGGGTTGCTGATATGGCTGTGGAGCGGGTTGTGGATTTTCCGCAGGGGCTGCCTGTGGCGGATAATAAGTGGGTTGGGATTGTGAAGGCGCAGGAGCTGGGGCAGCCTGCTGATGGTAGTAAGCCTGAGGTGCGACTGGGGGGGCATAAGCGGGAGTCGCATGACCGAAGCACTGAGGAGGACATGAGGGTCCATGGTGATGGTGATGTGCCATGGGAGCATATGAGTTGGTTGCTCCAGACTGTGAGGTAGCCCGTGAAAGGTCGGGGCCAGAGGTAGGACGTGCTATAGAAAATGGTTGAGGATGCGAAGAAACACGGCCAATGATACCGTCTGCAGCGTGGGATGCCCCCGGCGCATCATGCTAGGAGGACTCGCCGCGAGGGGCGTCAGGTATAATGGTATAAAGGTAACCCGACTGGGCATAAATGAGGTCGAACTGCTGGGCCTTAAGGATGGCCTCTTCTTCAGACTGGGGTCTTTCTGATGCCATATCCTTAGCAATAACAAGGAGAAGGGATTTGAGGAACCAATCTAGGAAGATACGGTCGTCTAGTTTGATCTTGCATAAGCTACGGCGTCGACGCCACTCATGGATGTGGTCCGTGATATGGGTAGCCGTGTTTTGTCTACAGGATAGGAGGATCTCAACGCCTGCGTCATAGCGGACAGGAAACTGGAAGAACTGCAGGAAGGTCGAGGCAAGGGAAGCAAAGGTGGCATGGGTCCCATGAGGTTGCTCGATATACCACTTGGCTGCAAAGCCAGTGAAGGTGCGCTGTAAGAGACGGAGGCAAACAGAGTCATCCACTATGGAGTTAGAGGAACACCATAGGTGGAAAGAAATGATATGATTTTGTGGGTCCTCACCGGCCTTACCCTCAAATTTAGGGATGTCAGAGGGGATCTTGGTAGGCATATGAGGCCACGCAGGGTCGTGTCGGATAGGGTCGTTGGTCAATCGGGCCAAGTCAGGTAGGTTGAGGCTAGCCATGAATGGAAAACTGGAGGAAGGATGTGACACAGTAGTGGGTTGGACCAAGCTGGGGCCAATGCCCCCAAGTGGAGGGACAGGATTTGGGATGGTGCCCCCAAGTGGGGGAACTGAGGTAGTATAGGATGGGCCTGCACCACCATGGGTAGTGTGAGCCACTGATGTAGTGGGGATAGGTATTCCTGCTGCGGGAATAGGTACCGTGAGGGGAACGGTAGATGGGGGCCCCATGGAGGGCATACCCAAAATATGTGTAGTAACTGGTGTAGTGGTGGATGTGCCACCAATGGTTCCTATAACAAAAGGAGTGGAAGTCGTGCCAGCCATGGGGCTAGTAGGGGCAGTGTAAATAGGGTTCTCAGACTCTTCGTCAGAATCAGAGGTAAAGTAAGGAGCGTCAATATCTGGTGACGGAGTCCTATGTCGCTGACGAGTGGAGTCAAGTGATAAGGCTCTAGATCTGTGATGAGTGGTATCAACGGATGATGATCAGAATCTATGACGGGTGGTGTCAAGAGAACCATGTTGTGGGGGCTCGCCCCTGAGGCGCCGAGAATGTCTCGGGGACTCAATGGTGACGGATGGTGTCAAATCTCTGTGGGTTGAGGTGAGTAGACAAACAGCTCAAAAAAGCCTAATGCAACCGAGTGTGCAGAAGGAGAGCTAAAAAACAAGGCACTCAGGCCAACAACCAACTCAAAACACCTACTGCAACAGCTGTGCTACAATAGGTGGAGTATCAACAAAGATGGTCAGAATACCAACAAGCAACAGGTTTCCTAAAAAGAAAAAATGGTGGACTCACTAGACCAAAGGGAGGTAAAGGAGCATGCAAACACCTAACTAAAAGTATTCTGACTCAACTAAACATATCCTCTGCAAGGTGATGAAATCCAAGTCAGACAATATGAGTAGGAAATCCAAGTGGCTATGATATCCCCCTACCGGGAGGGATACCGGGTAGTCAATTCTAGAAGAATGGCAACTAAGATACCCCGTTCATGACACGTCCAGAAAGGTGAATCTGCCGTTTAGTCCATTTACCACAATACCCCTATACAGGGATATCCCGCGAACCGCGAAAGGTAGCCCTTCGGTTACTTAATGGAGTGCGGTATTCCACTCAGGCCTCCGGAACCAGTCTCCCGACTTCAACCCTCCTAAGGGAGAGGCCCTCTGATAAACTGGTCGTGACCATGCCAAAAAGTACTAGGGGATTTTGGTTCCCTATTTGGACAACAACTATGTCTCAAGTAAAAGTAACCGAGGGGTGTTATTGGAAGCCTATCCCCCCGATCCTACCTAACTACAATGATTCTTTTGTGTTCCCCAAGTGGGGTTAGAATGTTGGTTTAGTTAAGTACGTTTTAAGGCTCACTTGAATTATGTGATAGAGTGTGTGCTCGTGAGGTGATGAACCCAAAATAGAAGTGCCACAAGGGGGGAAACTTCCAACTGTCAATAATACTGAAATTGAAACTTTAACTTGCAAAATTTTCTGAATTAAAAATACTGAAATTTTAAAAAGATTCTATAAAGGGAACAGAAATTATGTTGCAGAAAGGTTGTAAGGAAGTGGGACTGCAGGTAGGACAGGGGGCTGTTCAGATGCAGAAAATATTGCAGCAAAAGGGGATGGGCTCAAAACAGAAAAAATGCAGAAATCAGACCGCGGGTCTGTGGCGAATCAGAACAGGCAGACCACGGGTTTGAGGGAAACAGACGCGGTCAGGTCGCGGCTTTCGGGCCAACAGACGCAATCGGGATGCAGGAAATAGGGAAAAAGATGCAGTCAAGTCACGGCAAAAAAGATAACAGACGCAGTCGAGACGCGGGAAAGAGGCTGAAAGCCGTAGTCGGCACGCGGGAAAATGGCCGACAGGCGCAGTCAGATCGCAGCAAACAGGCTGATTAGCCGCGGTTGGATCATAGGTAACAGACTTGAATCTGCCGGCAGGGCGTCGAAAACCGTCTGAGAGCCGCAGTCGGGTCGCAGGTAAAGGCCTGAAAGACGCGGTCGGGACGCAACTGCAGAGGGAAAAAATGCGATGTGCGGCGGCCGAAAGGGACAGTCGATTTTTTTTTTTTTTTTTTTTAAATGAAAACCAGAAATTCAAAATCCCCAGCGAAGTCGCCAAAACTGTAGCTAGGGTTTTACCCCTAGCTTGTGCAAATGAGCACCTACTAAGGAGAATGGACTCCTTAGTAGCAGTTCAGTAAATGTAAATTATTAAACTAAAACAGAAAAGTAAACTAACCTAAGACACATGCATGAAAAATAAACAACAATTTGTAAACAAGGGTTTTGTATTAATATTACCTTCAATGTGAAGGTTGATGAAGCTCCTTGCAATGTCCAAGAGGGTTGCTCCAAGCTCCAATGTGCTCCTTCTCTTTCTCCAATGGTGGAAATGGGCCAAAAGGGGCTCTCAATGTGAAAGTAGTTCAATGGTGAACTAGGGTTTCGAGAGAGAGTTTGGCAGAGTAAGGGTATACTTGATTGTGGATATGGAATAAGGGATCTCCATCACCTATTTATAGTTTTTTGGTGGTGGAGTGATGACCCATGATTTTAGGAAACACATGGTTTAGGGCAGCTGTATAGGGTTTTTTTTCTCCTTTTCCTCATTATTTTATATTTTTTATTCCCTTTTTAGGGGATTTTTGCTACTTTTGGAGGAAAAGGGGGTTTTTTAGCCTTTTTGAGGCTATTTTAAGGGTTTTGTGGCCTTTTGGAGGCATTTTAGGCCTTTTGGGGGCTTTTTTATGGGATGTTTTGAGATTTTAAGGGAAACATGGTAGGAAAATGGAAAAATGAGCCATATAATGTGGTAGATGAGGTAGTGAACACTTTTTGGGTGTTAACACACACACCTTGTGTAGATGCATTCATTGCTCCCTTGTATTTGGCCTCGGATGAAGATAAGGAGATGGTGTTCTACTTCTTAATATACCAAAAAATCATACCATATGAAAGGATAAACACATAACCAGAAGTATACTTCCGATCAAAACTATCTCCATCCCAATCAGAATCAATAAAACCAACTAGTTCCAGTGATGAACCAACTGCATAGTGTATCCCAAACTGCTTGGTACCTTGCACATAATGCAGGATCCTTTTGGGAGAATTCCAATGGAACGCATGAGTCTCTTTCATGTTTCTTGCAACATCCCTAACAACATAAGATAAATCTGGTCGAGAGTGTGTGAGATACAACAAGCTCCCAACTAGTTGTCTATACAGTGAACTGTCAACCAATGGTGAAGAACCCCAATCAGTAAGCTTAACTCCTGAAAGGACTGGGATTTTTTCAGCCTTACATTAATACATTTTAAACTTTTGCAACATATATGAATCATATATTGATTTATAAATGGTGATCCCATCATCAGTTTGATCAATCTCCAAACCAAAAAATTGTTTCAACAATCCTAGATCTGTCATGGCAAATGCACTGTGCAATGCAGCTTTAATTGAGCCTAGTTCTTTGGTGCAGCTACCGGTGATCAAAATATCATCAAAATGTAGTACAATAATCAAAATCATATCACCAACATGCTTCATGTAAACATTTGGATCAGACTTACATCTCTCAAACCTTTGTGATAGTAGAAACTTGTCCATGTTGGCATACCAAGCTCTAGGAGCTTACTTGAGACCATAGAGGGGCTTCTTCAACCTAAAAAAAATTGTATGATATGAAATTAATCCTTTAGTATGCTTCACAAATATATCCTCATCAATATCCCCATGAATAAATTCACTCTTCACATCCATGTGATGAACCTCCCATCGCTTGGAAGCTGCAATGGCCAAAACTAGCTTAATTGAGTCCATCTTTTCCACCGGTGAAAATGTCTCTGTATAGTCCACTCCATGGAATTGAGATAAGAATTTAGCCAACAAAATAGATCATTATAATTCATATCAAAACCATCAGAATCCATTTTGGTCCTATAAACCCATTTACATTGCACTAGTTTCCTCTTGGAAGGAAGAGGGACCAAATCCCAAGTTTCATTGTCATGGAGGGAGTTCATCTCTTCTTGAATGGTTGTTTTCTGTATTGGATATTTTGATTCTTATGAATATGAATTTGGATAATATCCAACCATAAGCAAACATCTTCCATGAATATCTTGATCACAAGAAGTCAAGGCATTGTGAAATTGTGATCTAGTCTTTCTAGGATCTTGAGGATCACCTTCAAGCTCACCAGCAGCTTGTATTGTTTTCTCAGCCCACTTGGTCCTTGTAGGAGGGTCATGATCTACATCCATATCATCATCTTCATCCTCCATATCAGAATCAGAAATATCAGAGAAAGAATCATCATTTACATCCTCTTCATGCAGGGGGTTTGAGCATTCCCCATCACCTTGTTCGGTTGCATGCATGGGATCTTCTTCAAACTGGACACTCCTCTCAATGAAAGTTTTATGATATGAGGGATCAAATAGATTGTATCCATTTTCATCTTCTGCATATCCAACCATGATATTGAACTCATTTCTTTAGGGCCACAAGGACTTTTTCTTTTCTAGAGGTATTCTAGCCCAAGCCCTTGAGCCAAACACCTTGAAATGAGACACATTTGGCTTGTGTCCCATCCAAGCCTCAAATGGAGTCATGCATTACAAGGATTTGTGTGGTGCTCTGTTTTGAACATATGCAACACACTTTATGTCTTCATCCCATAGTTTAGGAGACAAAGACTTATCTTCCATCATGCATGTGGCCATCTCCTTCAATGCTCTATTAGTGCGCTCGGCAACACCATTATGTTGGGGTTTGTAGGGCACAAAATGTTGCATTTGGATGACATATTATTCACAGAGATGATACAAGTACTTATTCACATATTCCCTTCCATTATCAGTCCTTAAGACTTTCATCTTTCTCCCACTGAAGTTTTCCACAGAATATTTGAAAACTTTGAAATATTGGAAGACTTCAGATTTTTTCTTGAGAAAGAACACCCAACAAAATCTTGAGAAATCATCAATGAAAGTAAGCACATACTTTGAGTTTCCATAGGAGGGTGTGGGAAGAGGACCTATCAGATATGAATGGACCAAACCAAGAGGTTTATCATCTCTTGTTTCCTTCCTCTTCGCATACTTGCGCTCTGCATGCTTCCCAACAACGCACCCTTTGCAAGTGCCTTTGGAAAATTTGATTGTTGGAAGGCTTTCAACCATGTCTTATTTGCTCAATGCTTGAATATATCTGTATTTGATGTGTCCAAACCTCTCATGCAAAAAAAATTCGTCTTCATTAGCATTGTGACAGAAATGCATTTGGAGAGGATTACTCAAGAAAATGAAAGAAATTGTAGATTCTTGAATCATGGTATGCAACACCAACTGCTACAAATTTGCCAGTAGAAATGTATGAAATTTCCACATCATCTTGAGAGAATATCACTCTCTTGGCCAAACCAATGTAGGTCATTTGGTAAACAGAGAGTAAGTTTGCTGCAAGATCTAGCACATACAGTACATTACTAAAGTACCCATTTTCTAGAGTGATTTTCCCAATGGCTCTAGATGGGATTTCTGAATCATCTCCCATGAGAATGGAAGAAGCATTGTAAGGTGCAAGAGTAGAGAAATAATATCTTGAAGAAGCCATGTTCCTTGAGGCACGTAAATCTATGATGAAAGAAGAATATTCTGAGGTACTAGCCATCAATGCATGGTACCTCTCCTAGTCTTCAGAAACACCCTCCTTCTTTGAACTTTCTGGAAGAGGAATTTTATTCTTTGCCGGAGATGTGTCATCATATCAATAGTTTTCTTCATGCATGCACTTTCAGGGTTCCAACCCTTTTGATATTAATTTCATTTTTTATTTTCTTTCTTCTTTCCCTTTATTTTGACAGGATTCGAACCCCCATCAGAATCTTTGGGCCTCTCCTTGTCTTTCTTCTTCTCTTGTGGTTTCGAACCCTTGGGATTTTTCTTTCCTCTAGCTTGATTCAAATCTCCAGCAGCAAGATTTTGGTCCTTTTGCTTAATGGAACCCATTAGAACCAGTTTATCTTTCTCTTGAGTTAGCATTTCCATGAAATCAACCAAAGATGGTATCTTCCAATTACAAAATGTAAGTTTGATGTAGTGAAATGTAGAGACAAAGACTGAATACTCAAGACCCAATTTTGAAATGATGGACAAAACCAACTCTTCTTATTTCTTATCAATGCCACACTTCTTGTTTTGCAATACCAAGCTTTTGAACTTGGTGAATAAATCCTAGATGGATTCGAAGTTGCTTGGACTCAGTGAGATCAACTCATTATCAAGTTGATGGCCCCTCATCTCATCATTCTTCCCAAACAAAGACTCAAGCTTGAGCCATACTTCATTTGGAGTAGTAAGACTATCAATATGAAACATGAGGTCTCTTGAAATACTAAGACAAAGCATGCCAAATTCCTCATCCACTCTATTGAAGAACTTGGACTTCTCTACTGCAGAGTTTGGGTCAAACTCAGTCCCCATGGTGATTCTGAAGAGACCCTTGGATCTCAGATGGATAACCATTTCAGCCTTCCACTCAAAATAGTTGAATGGAGTGAGAAAATTTAGATGAGATTGCTCCATCTTCTATAGTTTGCGCACTTGGTGGCAATGGTGCACTTTGAACCTGCAATGCAAATCTCAACACTCAGGAGGGGATCTAAACTAACTAATTCAAACCCTTATTGATAGAAGGCACATTCGGGAGAGCATCACACCCTAGGTAGAGTCCAAAGTATTTCTCCAATGGATTCAAGGAAATTTCCCCGAGTACTTTTGTGGTTTCTCCACTGCTTCTGGTGCACTTCTAAAACAACCTTTGTTTGAATAGAAGCTACAAGAGCTCTGATACAATGTGAAATATATATCAAAGTAGGATCTATAAACTATATATTACCTCACCATCAACAATTTTGACTTAGTATGCAAGAAATTAGTGCAAAAAGAATTATGGAAAAGAAATGATAAAAAACTAGTCACAAATGATAAAAAACTAGTAATATAAATGATCAAAAACCAGTAATACAAATTATCAAATAGAAGGTTTATTAATAGCACAACCCATAAGTGAGTTGTGATATTCCTTATATAACATTTCGAAGAATTCGTTTTCCTTTGGAGGCAGCTACAAGTGGATAGCTTAGATTGGACCTTAATCCTCCCTAGGTTGACAAATAGGCTCCCAAATCATCCCAAACATGTATGAATTGTCCATGTGAATGTTGGGTGAGCATGGTAAGACATAAATGAAGGTCACGCATGTGGTGGATAATATTGGGTGGAAGTTAGGTGGCCAAGGAGTGGCCAAAACAACCAAGAAAGTGTCAAAATGACTAGATACAATGCATGGGTACCTTTAGTCAAAGACAACTCCTTAAAAGAATGAAATCAGGGTTCCTTAGCTCAGATAGTGATAATAAATGCTAGAGGTGGCCATTAACAGGGATCCCAACAATTAGTTTGACTAATTTTGGCCCATACTTTGGTTGGTGAGTCACCTTTTTCCCCCAACTAACTTCTAACAACCTTGGATTGTAATTATTACCTTATTTTGGATCAATTAATAATAATAAAACATGTATTACTAAGGTCTAAGGTCTAATAATGTTCTAACATCATGGACTAAAGGGGTCCCCTTTCCTACCATAATAGAAGCACGAGTACCAAATGACAATATAGGTGCTACTCTAGGGTTCCCATGTGGTGAAGGCAATACCACACGAGTTACGACACATATGCAAATGGAAGGATTAATGTCACATCTCAACAAAATCAAACCTATAATGTAATCAAGGGAATAATGTTGGATATAGTAAATGCAATGTGCAAGGGGTAAGATCCTATCCCTCTATGCCATGGGAATAAAATACCTACCCATTAAATTGAAACTCTCCAATAAAAATCCTATGTCTCATCCATCAAATCCTAAAAAAACTATCTCCAAAACACACATCAATAGCGGAAAAAGATAAAAAGAGGGAAAATGCACCTATAAAATGTTTTTAGATAATTTTAAATATTTTCAATGTTTTTGGGTTTTTAATGTTTTGTGACGAACCGAGACATAACATACATAAAAATTCACACCACACCACACTATGTTACATAAAATACAAAGCAATACAAGGAAGAACATCCTATTCATAGTATTTGCACAAGAAAGGCCCACTATGGGGCCCCTCCACAGTGCCACCATAATAATCAACCAACTCAAATTCCCCTTGCAGTAGCATACATTTAAATTTGTAGGGACGATGCCATAAGGGTTTTGTATTTGAAACAAGGGCATGAATAAGGTTCCTCACTGTTTCTTGATCAGGAAGAAAAGATGCACTACGGTCCTTCCCGTCCCAAGTCTTTTCATTAGTAGCCATGACTTCTATAATGGATTCATCCAAAGATAAGACAATGTTAAAAAATTCATGCAAAATAGGTGAAGAATCATCCCAAGAGAGAAAGGGATCATGATCGGCAATTGGGTGAGGATCTGAATGAGCATTGAGATTGACAATTGGGTGAGGATTGGGATCAAGATCAAGATCAACAATTAGGTGAGGATCTAAATTGACATCAAGATCAACAAATGGGTGATGATTAGGATATTGGAGAACTTCATCCATCTTTTCTAGATTTGGAAGGAAAGAGGCATGATGATGCATATCCTCCCAAGGCTTTTCACACGAATCTATGACTTCCATAATTTCCTTGTTAGAAGGTAAAACATCTGAAAAAATTTCATGTGAAAGAGATGGGAAAGTGGCCCATGAGGGCACAACATAAGGATCAAGATAAAAAACGGGGTGAAGATAACAATCATGGTCAATGAGATTCGACTCGATAACTTGGTAAGCAGTTTTGGATGTTGATAGAGGCATAAAATCTCCCATTGAAATGATTCCATAACATGGGATATAACCCAAGGACCAGAAGAGCCAAGGGAACTGTTAATTATTGAAGTGGTCATAATTAAGGCCCCAAGACCCATGTCCGGTACATAAAATATCTTAATTATACCCATATCCCACTAAAGGCCAATTATCAAAGCTTGTGTGGTGCTTTGAAGTCTGTTTTAGGGACCAAGGCCATAGAAACTTCATTTTTGGTAAACAGAACAAGAGCCAACTCTTGTGTGCAAAACCTCCTATTATCCATATCTCACCCAAGGACAAAGGTACTTTCTAGAGGGTTTTATGGTGGTTTGGGGAATATTTTATGTACCATAAGATTTACAATATTCATTTAGTGATTAAGGACCTTATTTTCCTCCTCTAATCATGTTTAAGGCCTTGTGACCCATTCTTACTACACAAAACATTCTAATGGTGCATCTATCCCATTCCTATGGAAATGATCCCTTTAGAGGTTGTGCAATGTAGTTTTAGGCCTTGATCATTGCCCATTACCCCAAGAATATTCATTAAGTGTCTAATTCCCAATATTTCACCTCCAATCATGGTTAAGGTCTTGAGGCCCATCCATGATGCATACATTTCATAATCATACCCATATATCACTTGAAAGACAATGATCTCCTATACAGGGCATGGTATGGGGTTTTTGGCATTGTTTACGATGCTACCAAAAATTACAAAAACCAGTCACCTTGACGAAGACAAGAGCCAGAGTGAAATGCTTGTTGTCCAAAATACCCTTCCTTGAACATTACATTCAACATTTTCCCAATTGTTGCAAAACTTCTAGCACTATGCAGATGAATATATTATCTTAGTAAGACAACACATGAGTAATACATAACATAAACAAAATGTATAGAACCAGTATAGAGACATCAAAGGAAAAAATCAACCATATTTCTTAAAGGAACCCAGATCAATGAATTCTTTCATGGGATAACAAATAGAACCTTCCTTTGAATCTCTCCAAGATATAGTGTAGTGATCTCGACAGTGGCTTTCATGAGCCAAATTGAGTTATTTGTCCATATCTTCTAGTAGCTTGTCTATCTAAAAACCCTACTCTCTGACATTTCCCTATACTTCATCCATTATTATATCCAAAAGAGAAACATGATAAGAAATTTGATGCATTGAATCTGCCATTCCATCCCAACAAGACCGTAAAACCATCATCATAGCATTAATGTCCTTGAGTTCGGCGTAAACCATAAGTAATTCTACTTTCGAGGATGGCATTACTATCCCTTGTGTCACATACCCTCCCGTGGACCCAATTCAAGGAAGGGGACATGATTCCAATTTGTGGGGCTTTCACATAATCTCAGCCCATTCATTAGATTCATACATATAAATTCAAGGGTGTGCAGATGTAAATTAATGCAAATAAGCACAACGGAATTAAAACTCATCCACACACATATCATATGCATACAGCATATCAATGATAGTCATCAATTTAAACATTACAGAAGTAAAACACACACAGAGAGAACACTTATCTTCGTTGTGCAATTGTCCCAAACAATTAGCTATGTCGCTGCAACGTTCCACCCAACCATAGGTCTCTTCCCAACCTGTATTCTTTCAGCACTCAGAGACCACCCTCGAGCTAGGCATGATTTCTACAAGGGAAAGGGGACATTCAAGCTCACACAAAACCAATTAATAATTTCATCTCAACCAAGCTAGTCCACAGTTGGGTTTATCGGGCTACATTTGAACCCTGGATGCTTGCACTCAAGCTCAAGCCAAAACAATGGATACACATCTCAACCCCAACATTCTCTTACACACAACAAACTCAAAAACTGGGCATGGATACACATTTCCATTAATGGGGTTTACAAACAGGATGGCCATGGGTTTTCCCCAAAACATAGGCACACCAAAAATGGATTTGTGAGAGGGAAAATCGACCATAGGGAAGAAAACAATTTCTCCCATAGATATACAAGTAATCAATGATCCAAAACAACCTCTATGGTCCCCAAATCGATTTCCCTTTCTTCCCCACTATTATACAACACAAAAATTCCCTTCCCAGCTAGGAGAATGAAGGAAACACAACAAAACCATGGAGAAAAACACCCAGGTAGCTCTAAACTCGTGGGAGAGCAAATTTGGTTGATGCGTAATGGCTTGGGGAGTAATTCACGGCTCTTTTCTTGCCCAAGAATCCAAAACACATTTTTCCATGCAGGGCAGATTGCCCATACCCTAATTTGGACAGCCATACTTCCCATTCCCCAAGGCATTAACTACCTCAACCAACTCTTGGGAGAATGAATGATTGGGTACAAAAGTCAATATGGGTAGTTGAGGGTTTCATGGGTTCTCTCATTGACACTTGGCTTGACTTGACTGGCTCCAAGGGTTTGAATGTCTTCCCTCCCAATTCCTTGTAAAATCATGCCCCCGTCTCTTGTTGCATTACATAGCTAGTTGTAGGTACTTTATTAAAATGCATATTTGCATGATATTAGAAGTTCCATTGTGCCTGGTTAGCACGTAAATCATATGCATCAATAAATCAATGGTGGGGCCTTGGCCTTGATCTCCTCACCATGATTTTATAACAATATTACATCATTTACACTTGAATGTAATGGGGTCAAAATGGGGATATTACACCTTAGGGAGCCAGTTCCCCTCACAATCCAATTGAAGTGAGACACATTACTTGTGAATCTCTACAAGTAAAGAGTTTATATTAAAAAAGATGAGAAAAAACAACCAAAAATTAAAAAAACTGGTCACCTTGATGAAGATGGGAGTCAAAGTGAAATGCTTGCTATCCAAAAATCCCCTTTCTTGAACATTAAATTCAACATTTTTCCATTTGTTTCAAAATTAGTAGCACTATGTAGATGAATATATTATCTGAGTAAGACAACACATGAGTAATACATAACATAAACAAAATGCATAGAATGAGTATAGAGCCATCAAAGGAAAACATCAACCATATTTGCTAGAGGAACCCAGATCAATGAGTTCTTTTGTGGGATAACAAACAAAACATTCCTTTGAATCCCTCCAAGCTACAGTGTAGTGATCCTCACATTGGCTTTTATGAGCCAAATTGAGTTATTTTTCCATATCTTCTAGTAACTTGTCTATCTGACAACCCTACTCTCTGACATTTCACTCCATTTCATCCATTATTATATCCAAAAGAGAAACGTGATAAGAAATTTGATGCATGGAATCTTCCATTCCATCCCAAAAAGACCATAAAACTATCAGCATAGCCTTAATGTCCTTGTGTTCGGCTCAAAACACAAGGAATTCTACTTTCCAGGATAGCATTACTATCCATTGTGGATCCCGTTCCCCTCAAAATCCAATTTAAGTGAGACACATTGCTCGGGAATCTCTAGAAAATGAACAAAACCCCTATGTTATCACAACAAAGTCAAAACTAAAAGGAATTTTCAAACCATAAGGATACCTTGTTCTTGGAGGAGAGTGAGGTCCCTTTGAAACAATATCCAAATTCAAACATAAAACATTTCCCTCAACCAATACTTCTAGGTTTACTGTTGAGAACTCAGGAAGCCACAATCGATGGATGAGATTAAGAACCGAAGCTGTCCCAAGGTCAATCTTGGTTGTTGATATCATAGTAAAGGAGCCAAAAAATAAGCTTGGTATTCGGGAGGAAGGAAAAGTCAGGGAAATGTGTAGTGTGAAGTACTACATGGATTTCTCTAGACAAAAATATCCCACCATATTCCCAAGGGGATTTAATACCTCCATAATACCTAGTGCATGAGCATAGAAGAGAGAGTATGGTTCAGGCACTCTGCATAGGGGAGGATTAAAACATTAATGATAGCTTGTTATTCTATCAAGGGCCAAGTACCAACCATTATGATGCATGCGAATTCAAAATTAAATGCCATAAAATGATGCATTCAAGAGGTTACAACACTATGGTATCCATTGTTGAAAGAGATGCCCATCCTTTTGAACACACACCCACTACAAAGAAAACACCTTCTAGAAGAATTTTTTGCAAAACCTCCTCTAAAAAGAGCCCAATTATCTATTTATTGTGGAGGTCATTAGTGGAGGTGGGAGGGTGGAGGTTTTAGTGGGTGTTTCTAAATTAATCTTGTATATATCCAAAGTTTATAGTGCGCTCCCACATTAGAAGCACCAATGCGCACATAACACAATGCACCAACTTCAAAATTCCTTGTTGAATGTGAATATATATGTGTGTGTGTATGTATGTATGTATGTATGTATGTATGTACACACACACACAAACTATTTGAAGCAACACCACTAAATGGTGTTTTATAATTATGTAAATGCACCACTACTTATCATTATATAAAGCACCGAAATAGGGTAAAATCAAGAAAAATTGGATGGAAAAACCATTTTTATATATTTTATATTCACTGGTGGTGCATTTATGTCTTCATAACCCCTTGGTGTGTTTGGTAATCGGGGCATTGAGATAAGGTTAAAAAAATGTAGGACAAAAAAACCCATTTTTATAACTTTATATCAATTTATAGTGCATTGATATATTACTAACACACTAGTACGTATTTATATGTGGCACACGAAAATACGTTAAAAAAATGTTGAAAGAAAAAACCATATTTTATATTTTTATATTATTTGGTGGTTCTTTTGTGTCTTACAAAGGCACTGATGCATATGATAAGCTTGAGCATCAACATAGGGTCAAATAAAAAACATTTTTCATGTAGAAAAAACCAATTTAAAAATTTCTATATTAATTTTCGATGTGTTTATGTCTTACATACCAATGTTAGAAAAACTTGAATTTCACATGATCATACAAAAAATACATAAATAAAAATGATATATTCTAGAAGCTAATTCGATGTCCTACATTTAATTTTCTTATACCATATTCAAATTCATTGTTAAAGTACCTCAAATCAGTCCTCCAAGTCAACATAGTGTTGTTTTTAGATGTTTTCATTTTCACTAATATATCATGATAGAGCCATCAAATGACAATTTCAATAATCAAAAGGAAATTACTAAGGTGTAACAACTACATAAGAGCCATCGAATGACAATTTCAATAATCAAAATTATTGTGAATTGAAGTCTCATTCATCAACATCTATTTTTCCATTACAAATATGTGTTTTGAAATTAATTGAGAATGGTTTCCTTAATCACAATGTTTGCAACATATCCATGGTATCTTTTGATACACAAATATGGGTTTTGAAATGAGTCCATGGGGTTTGAAGAAATAAGCACATCCATGAGCAAATATTATCATGAGAAGGAAATGGAAAATTGGAATTTCCTGACCACATCATGTTATTTCCTTATGATGATGATTTTACTTTTATGATTACCATCCTTGCAATTAGGTTTAGTGATATAAAGGTGTAATATCTTCTAAGCTAAGTTGCATATATAAGGATGTCAATATTAATATAATTATGACAAAGTTTTAGAAAGTATCAGGAACAATTCCATTGGTTTGTAGGTGACATATTTATCGATAAAAAATTGTTGTTATGAGATAATGACATCATGCATGAAAAACATGTCCCATACAATCCAATGTTAATTAGAGCTCTACTTAGAAATTTGAATTCCAACATTTGTGAGTACAATAAGTATGTTGATGATTTAGGTCTACTACAACTTAAGCATAGGAGAATGATATCTCAAAGTAATGCATTGCAAATAACAACGATGCATTGTTATTAATACAATTATATAAGAGGTTCTAGATATGATGTCGAGGACAATTCTCATTCAAGCATAGTCAGGTGATCTAATGGTTATGCACACATTGAACATAGTCTCCCACTAACTCACCATTTTAAGTTGAATATGCTGAGTGGATGGATAAACCTTCACAACTATATAAGAGATTGTAGTTGTGATTAGGAGGAGAATTAAGAATGAAGCAACATCAAGTAATCTAATGTTGTGCATACAATGAACATAAAATTCCCACCAAGTTTTGTTGAATCTACGTCTTAAAAAAAGAACTCACTATTTCATGGGATTCCAACCCATATGGGCATAACACTTGCTACAAACCCTAGCATTAGAAAGACCAATCTAGATGCGTATGACAATACTCAAAAGCGGACATTCTGAACTCCCTCATACATCATAGACCTCAATACTACTTTCTCCACAACATGTGGTACTCTGAATATCTCCCAACACCATGATTTACATTTAATAACAAACTTGTGCCCAAATAGTTATTACCCCATTTTTTCTCTAAAAAGAGCCCCCACAATCTAGAATCCAATGCATGCACCATTCCCACATCCATATATACACATAGAATAATGTCATCAAATATAAGCTTTGCCATCAAATATTTTCTTATACCATTCCCACTCAAACTAATTCTGAGGTAAATAATCCTTTGGCTTTGTGAACCTTCTCTGGTAGGCATCATATAAAGTGGGTTGCTCGATCTATCGGTTTTGGTCCAATATTAGATGTAAGGATTTATGGTTTAAGAAATCTAAATGACCATATTCTTGTTCATTCGCTTATTATTCCCACCCAAATAATAGCTCACTCAGTTGTTGTGTCACTCAGTTTGTTGTGACAGTGGGAGATCTTGTTCCAGCTACAAAACCCTAACCAAAAAACGTAGTTGATGACCCACCTATCCATTTGTTGGATGCGACTACCCACTGCAACCATTAGATGCATAAGTGCGTGTATTTCTTTTCCATTGGATGTGACTGCTAGATGTTTCTGTTGGAATAAACAATTCCGAACTCCAAGGTAAGCCCACGTGACTTGTCAATGATGTAGGTAGTGAATTAAATAGGGTAGTTGAAGTTAAATTAGTTTCTAGAAGAGGCTTCCCGCCCTCTCTTTGGATTCATCTAGAAGCTGTATATGTAATATATTTTTCTCATTTTTAATATAGAGTTTGCTGAGCCGTAGAGCTCTGTTCTCAGCTTCCTCTGAAACTACTCTGGCTCCCCCTGATTCTCTAACATGGTATCAAAGCCCATGGAGCGATCCCCTTGCCTCGAGCTCTGAGGTCTGTCATGGTAGCCGCGTAGAAGATTGACAGCCGCTGGCTTTCTCGTTTAGCTGCCATTCTAGCTGAAGATATATCTTCTTTTGACGTTGAAGGTTTTTCAGATTGGGACTGACTCCGACTCAAAGCAATGGCCCTTCCACCAGATGTTGACAATGTCTTGTTGCCTTCCGCTGGCCTCATTGACAGACCCATTTTTGGAGTTGCTGAAGGAATCCGAAGTTAATGTGAAGGAAGAAAAGACGACAGTGAAGGAACCAGAAGTTCATGTGCAAGAATGTAAGCGGTTCTGTTCTTAGCCAGTAACCATATCAGCCCCAGTAGCTCGCAGTCTCGGCTGTTGATCCGACTCGTCCTGTCAGAGATCTCCGATACCTCTTCCATGTCATTCAACTTGTGCAGATCCCTGAGGCATGTAGAACACAGCAGCATTTACGGTGCAGGAAAGGAAAACTCCAAACATAAGAGCAGTAATATTAGATACAACACTGAGCCACTATCCACTCAAATCAGTCAAAGAAGCAAGCGAAACAATGGAGTGAGCTCGGTGGTGCAGAGAAGGAAAGTTGTAGAGGGTACTGTGGGTCGATGTTCGACTTTATGCACAGAGAAATCTGGTAAGGTCTTCGTTCCTTCCTCGTTTTGATTGATTAGGGTTGCCGTCGGGCTTCTGTTGTGGGCTCTGGTTGTGAGGCGGTCTCGGTGGACTCTGTGTCGGGTTAATTCCAATGTGGTTCTGCTATTGCGTTTAAGGGAAATATCAGTGGTTGTGAGACGGTCCTGGAGGTCTATCTGTCTTTTTATGTTTGTTGTGGCTCCTTATTGCGTTAAGGACTTTTTCCTTCTGTGAATAAGGAATCAAACCCTCTATTGCAGCCTTCAGTACAGTAGAATGGACAGCCCCTCCTCTGTTTAGCCACAGTCGCATACTCTGTTTTTGGGGTTATGCTTTGCCAGCACAGAACACCTACAACTCAGCAGAGCAAAAATGGGCAGAAAGTCCAGGTCTAGACAAGCCAAGAAGAAAGAAAATCAGTGGAGCAGAGTGGATCTGCCATCACCTCCACAGTTTAATGGCACGAATTTTGCCATGTGGACAAGTAGAATGAGGGTATATATACGGTATGTAGATACAAATGTTGAATTAAATGATGAAGCTAAAGATGCTTTGGCATTGCATCTCATCCAACTAGCTATGGATGACAGATTGATGCAAATGATTACAGCAGTAAAGACTTCTAAGGAAGCATGGTGCATTCTAGAGGAAGAATGCAGCGAAAGGGGGAGCAGCCATAAAGAAACTGCTGTAGTTATGGTTCAAGTTGAAGCTGAGAAGAAGCTTGAAGTCTCTGTCAGTCAAACAGAGCACAAGAAGTTTGAAATGAGTGAATCCCACATTGCAGTCAAGCATGTGGATGTTGTTGAGGTTGAAGAGGAAGCTGCCATAGTAGCAGCAGAGAATGGTGAATTAGCAACTCAAGCAGTTGCAGGACAGCCAGTAGAGGCTAAATGTGAAGAAGAAAATGAGCTCATGAAGAGCATGCCCATGAGGGCAGAAATTTTTCCTAACAGTTTAGATGTTTGTGAGTGTGCAGGTATTGAGAGCAAGAATCAGCCTACAATAGCTGAAGAAAAAGAGCATACAGTCAATGTACCAAGAAATTTTGATGAAGATTTGAAATTTATTGAAGAATGGCTCGAAAAGCCAAACTATGTTGAACTGAACTGCATTGAAGTTGTAGCCGTTAGAAGTTTAGCTGAAGGCAGCATTGAGGTTGCAAAGATGAATGAAAAAGAAGGCAGCCATGTAGCTGCAAAAGATGAAGAAAAGGGTGATAGTTTTGCTACAGTAGTTGAGCCAGCTGAAAATGAGGAGATGGGTGAACAGGATGAAGGATGTGAAGATGAAAAGCCTGTTGAAGAGATCTTTGAGAAATGGAGTCCTGAAGAGATAAGGTACTATTATGAGCTTATGTGGCAGCAAGCCACAGATTCACAGGTTGCTGAAAATATGAAACCTAAAGATAGCATGTGGGAACCTCATATGATGAAAGCAACTCTGAATTTCAATGAAGATGAGGAGACATGGCAGAATGCCATTGGCAAGTTCGATGACATAGACGGAAGAATGCGACCAAAAGAGCTTGAAGAAATACGGAAGAAGAAGGTGAGAAAGAAGAAGAAAACGAGAAGGATCGTGGAGTACAAGGTCTGGAGCAAACGGAAGAAAAAGGCCGATGAAGGTAAAACAAATTTTGACTTGTTTTGTGACTGTATGTAAGCCTGGCTGAGACTTAGACCAGCAGGCATAAATTTGAACTGTAGTAAGTCCACAGATTCGTTGATTATATGCTTAGCATTTTGTATGTAGATGTTTACGGTCAGAATTGCGGGGGAGTGTTGGAATAAACAATTCCAACCTCCAAGGTAAGCCCACGTGACTTGTCAATGATGTAGGTAGTGAATTAAATATGGTAGTTGAAGTTAAATTAGTTTCTAGAAGAGGCTTCCCGCCCTCTCTTTGGATTCATCCAGAAGCTGTATATGTAATATATTTTTCTCATTTTTAATATAGAGTTTGCTGAGCCGTAGAGCTCTGTTCTCAGCTTCCTCTGAAACTACTCTGGCTCCCCCTGATTCTCTAACAGTTTCTGTTCAGAACAACTCAAACCCAAATTAGAAAATTAGAAAATGGCAAAAGCATTTGCATTAAGCTCATTCAGAAATCGTAACTGTAACCTCACTGTCCGCTGCTTTGTTCATAAATTTGGAAGGCGCAAACTCAAAATCTAAATCATAAAAGAAAACTCATGGATTTTTTGTTTTTATAAGATATGGTTCGATATGATTTCTTCATCACCGATCAATTTTGTCTTCATGCCTCTCTCATCATCTTCTTGTTTTTCGGGTTAATGGTTGCATTGTTTTCAAAGTATTTTTATACTTATTTATAATAACGACAAAGTTGCTCATTATTATGTTGAAGAGTTATGGATTCCATTCAAACAACTAAAAAACATTATGATAATTTTTTTCACAATGTTTTGTTTACAACATAGTGATAATCTTTTCATAATGTTTTCTTATATCATGATAAATATTATCACATAGATTTTTATTTTATTTGTAGTATTAATGTTTATCGATATTAACTATTTGACATATTTTTATGTTTTTTTTCATATCATGCCTTAAAAAAAACTATGTTTTTATCTATTTTTATTTTTTGAATTCAAAATTGTTATATAAATATATACATCATTATGATTGTCTTATAAAAAAGAGGAGGACTTCTTTAATGTAATGTTTTTCTAATATTTCAAATTTACTTGATTTTATTTAATATGTAACATTTTATTTTTCTAATATTTCAAATTTATTTGATTTTAATTACTGTGTAATAATTTATTGACTATAATGATTGTATACAATTCTTTTATATAAATATTTTTTAAAAACTTATATTTAAAAATCAACTATATTTTATGTTTTTATTTGTTTTTGTTCATTTTTAATTTATTTAATTAAAAAATACGTATATTTTGTATATTGCAATTGATATAAAGTTTTTTATATTTATTTATTTATTTATATAGATGTAAATGTGGATTTTTTTATGCATTCAAAATGATATGATATACAATGAAATTTTATTTATGTTTATGAGATATAGGTGTTGAATTTGTTTGTGTTTGTTTGAATTGTATGTTTATTGATTTGAATAATGAGGTATTTATCTTTAGTGAATATGTTTAAGTATTGATGAAGGAGGGAGTGGATAATGATGTATTTTATCTTAATGCATATGTTTAACTATGGATGTGTGTGTGTGTGTGTGTCAGAGAGAGAGGGGGGGGGGAGAGAGTGGTTAGGAGAGAGGGAAAAGGGGAGAGAGAGAAGGAGAGAGTGAGGGGAAGAGGGAGAGAGAGAGAGAGAGAGAGAGGGAGGGATTGGGAGAGGGGTAAATGGGAAAGGGAAGGGTTGTGAGGGAGGGAGAGGGGGAGAAGGAGTTTGGGAGAGGGGAGGAGGTGGGGAGAGGAAGAGAGGAAAGGGCAGAAGAAGGGAGATATGGAGGTATGGGGTGTGGGAGAGAGGGAGGGAAAGAGGGATGGGTAGGGGAGATGGGTAAAGCGAGGGGAGAGGCGAGTGAGAGGTTGGAATGGGGGGGAAGAGGGTGGGTGAGAGAAAGGGAGGGTGAGGGGAGTGTGTGAGGGAGGGTTAAGGGAGCGAGAGAA
This sequence comes from Larix kaempferi, assembly GCA_027924585.1. Lineage (NCBI taxonomy): Eukaryota > Viridiplantae > Streptophyta > Pinopsida > Pinales > Pinaceae > Larix > Larix kaempferi. The sequence goes on along the minus strand of BSBM01000684.1, from coordinate 13,143,371 downwards.
GTGAATGGGGAGAGTGAAGGAAGGGGGGAAAGGGGGAGTGAGTGAGGGAGGGGGAGGGGGAAGGGGAAAGTGAGAGGGTTGAGGGGGTGGGGTGACAGGGGGAGCGTGTTGAAGGGGGGGGGGGGATGGAGAGGGAATGAGGGGGACAGAGAGGGGAGTAGAGGAAAGGGAGAGGGAGTGAGGGAGTGAGCGATGTGGAGGGACAAGGAGGGGGTATGGGAGTGAGTGAGGGGGAAGGGGTGGGAGAGGGAGAGGGAGATGGGTATAAGATTGGGGGAGGGGGATGGGAAAGGGGGAGAGGTGAGGGGAGATGGGAGAGGGGGGAAGTGTGGATGAAGGAGATGAAAGTGGTGGGGCCAAGTGAATGGGATGGGAAACAAGGTTTAATGAGGGACATGGAGGGGTAGGAGTGAGTGGGGGGGGGGGGGAGAAGGTGTGGGGGAGGGAGAGAGGGAGGGATGGAGATGAGGAGGAAGGAATATGGGGAGAGAGGGAGAAACAAATGGGGAGGGGAGAGGGGAGAGAGGATGAAGTGTGGGAGGGAGGGAGGGGGTGGGGAGAAGGAGGGAGTGGGTTGGGGAGAGAGGGAGAGAGAGTAAGAGCGTAGGGAGATTGGGACGGGGAGGGATAGTGGAGAGGGGGAGAGAGTGGGGTGGACAAGAGGAGGTGGTGGGGAGGGGGAGAAGGAGTGAGGGAGAGGGGAGGATGGTGGGATAGGAAGAGAGGAAGAGAGGAGGGTGGGAGAGGAAAGGAGAGAAGGAGATAAGGAGGGAGGGGGTGTGGGAGAGAGGGAGGGAAAGGGGGAGAGGGGGAGAGGGGGGGGGAGGCAAGGGAGTGGGGGGAATATGGGGAAGAGTGTGGGTGAGGGAAAGGGAGGGGCCGAGAGGGAGAGGGGGGGATAAGGGAGTGCAAGAAGAGAATGGGTGAGTGAAGGAAGTGGGGAAAAGGGGAGGGAGTGAAGGAGGGGGCAGGAGAAAGTGAGGGAGGGGGTGGGGGAGAGTGGTAAAGAGGGATATGGAGAGGGTGGGTGATAAGGAGAGGGAGTGGGTGAGGGTGTTGGAGGGAGGATGGAGAGGGTTGGGAGATTGTGAGAGGGTATGAGGGGGAGGGAGAGGGAGGTGGAATGGGGGAGAGAGGTAGGGGGAACGGGGGGGAGAGGGATAGAGGGATGGGTAGAAGGAGTGGGGGATGGGAGGGGAGTCAGGGAGAGGAGGGAAGAGATGGAAGGAGGTGATGGATAGGAGTGGACTGGTGGAGGGTGGATGAGGGAGAGGGAAGGGGTGGGACCAAGTGAGGCGGAGGGGTAGAGAGGGTTGATGAGGGAGAGGGAAGGGGTGGGACTGAGTGAGGGGGAGGGGGAGGGAGGGAGAGAGGTGAAGGGGGAGAGATGGAAAAATGTAGGGGAGAGGGATAGAAGTGGGGGATGGAGGGGGTGGGGATGGGGAGGGATTGGGTGGCAGAGAGAGGGAGAAAGAGAAGGGGTGTAGGGAAATGGGGAGGGGGAGGGAGATGGGGAAGGGAGAGGGGAAGAGGGTCGAGGAGATGAGAGGAGGTAGTGGGGGGGATTGGAGGGGGTAGAGGGGAGATGGAGGGGTGAGGGGAAGACAGAGCGAGGGAAAGGGGCATGGGTAGGGTCAAGGGGAGGAGGGGTAAGAGGGAGTGGGAGATGTAGGGGGACTAGGAATGGGGAGAGAGAGGGTGGTAATTGGGGGTATGGGAGGAGAGGGAGAGGGGGAGGGGGAGGGAAAGAGGGAGGGGATGGTGGGGGGAGAGGGAGAGGGGGAGGGGGAGGAAAAAAGGGAGGGGATGGAGGGTTATGGGGATGGGAGAGGGGAGGTTAGATGAAGGAGATGGTAGATGAGGGAGAGGGAGTGGGTGGGAGCAAGTGACTAGGAGTGGGAGGGAGGGGGGGATATAGGGTGAAAGAGAGAAGGTGAGAGGCAAAGGGATGGGGTAGGGTGAGGGTTGGGGGAGAGGGGGAGTGGAAGATCAGAGGAGGGGAGGGAAAAGGGGGGCACTGGGGGGATATGGTGGATGGGAGAGAGGGAGTGGGGCAAAGGGGGAGGGGGGAGGAAGAGATGGAGAGAGGGGGGAAGGGGGAGAGGGAGAGAGAGAGGGGGATCAAGGGAGGGAGAAGGAGAGGGGGAGGGTCAGGGGGAAAGGGGTGGATGGGCTTGGAGGGGGATCCATTGAGAGAGAGAGAGAGAGAGAGGGCATAAGAGGGAGTGAGGGAGGGGGGAGAGGATGAGAGGGATTATATAATGGGAGAGAGAGGGAGAGAGAAATGGAGTAGGGAGGGGAAGATCATGAGGGTTTGACGGGGGAGTGAGAGGGAGAGAGGAGAATGGAGAGGGAGGGGGAGCATAGAGGGGGAGGGAAAGGGAGTGACATACATAAGAAGAAGGGTAGGGGGAGAGGAAGGGTTATAGATAGTGAGGGACATGGGAGGGGGAGGGGGCATGGAAATAAAGGGGGGGATATTAGAGGGGAGAGGGGGGGATAGGGAGAGTTGGGTTGGTTGAGAGGGATAAATAAGGGGCTGATGTGACTGAGGGGGATGGTTTAGGAGGGGGGAGAGATGGAGGAGGTAGTGAATAGTGGTAAGGAAAGAAGGGGAGGGAGGCAAAAGTGGAAATAAAGGGATAGGTCAAGGGGAGGAGGGAAGTAGAGGGTGGGAGAGAGATAGAGGGAGAGGTAGGAGATGGTAGGAGATGGTAGGAGAGAGAGAGAGAGAGGGAAATTAGGTAAGGGGGGGAGGAATGGAGAGGAGGAGAGAGAAAGGGAATAGGGAGGAATAAGGGAAATGGGTGATTATGAGGGAAGGGGGGAGAGGGAGGAAGGGGGGATAAGGAGAGGGGTAGGGAGAAGGGGAAGGGGAGGGAGGGGTGGGAGGGAGGGAGAAAGAGGGAGAGATAGAGGGTGGGAGAGTGTAGAAGAGGGAACCAAGGATGGGTCAGAGGAAAGTCAAGGGAGAGGGGGAGAGGGAGGATATAGAGGGAGAGAGAGGGCTAAAGAAATTTAGTAGGGAAGAGGAGGAGAAATAGTGAGTGAGATATCGATGAAGAAGGGATGCAGAAGAGGAAGGGTTAGAGGGAGTGAGGGAGAGGGGAGGGGGAGGGTATAGGGGGATAGAAGATGGGAGAGGGGAGGGTGGGAATCAGGGGGGGATTGGGTGTGGAGAGTTGTGTTGGGGGAGAGGGAGAAGGAAGGGGTTAATGTGAGTGAGGGGGTTCAGTCACAAGGGGGGGAAGGGATGGAGGAGGTAGCGACGAAGGGGGAGAGTTAGCGGGGGACAAGGAGGGAGGAAGAGGGGGGAATCAAGGGACATGGAAAGGAGAGGTGGGTGGTAGAGGGTGGGAGAGATATAGAGGGAGATGGCAGGAGAGGGAGAGAGAAAATAGGAAAGGGGGGAGGGGAGGGAGAGAGAAGGAAAGAGAAGGGGAATAGAGAACAAAAAATGTGGAGCATGGGGAAGAGGGTCAAGGGGTGAGGAGAGGGGCATAGGAAGAGAGAGAGAAGGAGAGGGGGAAGGGAAAAGGAGGGTAGAGACAGAGAGAGGAAGAGAGGATGAGGGAGAGGTGGAGTGGGAAGTAGGAGGGGGAGGGGGAGGGAGGGATAGATATATATATATATAGAGAGAGAGAGAGAGAAGGAGAGAGGTTGGGAGAGGAAGGAAGATAGAGAAGGGGAGGGTGGGAGAGGGAGGTAGAGGGAGAGGGGGAGAGGGTGTGATGGAGAGGGCAATATAGGGAGAGAGAAGTGTAGGAAGGGGGAGTATAGGAGTGTGGGAGGGGGGAGTGAGAGGGAGATGGAGAGGGATGGGAGAGGGATAGAAGAAAAAGAAAAAGGGGGAGAGGGAGAGAAGAAGGGAGAGAGTCAGAGAGTGTGAGGGGAGGGGGAGAGTGGGGGGAGAGGGAAGGGTGGGAGAAGGTGAAAAGGGGAGGGGGGAGATATGGGGTGTGTGAGAGTGCTAAAGAGGGGGTATGAGTGAGTGAGGGGGATGGAGCATGTCAGGGGAGGGAGGGGAGATATAGGGGTGAAGGGGGAGGAAGAGAAAGGGAAGGGGATAGGTTGAGAGCAGTGGAAGGGGATGGAGAGAGAGAGAGAGAGAGAGAAGGTGGGAGAGGGTAGGAGAGAGACAGAGTGAGATGGGAGAGAGGGAGGGAGAGAGAGAGGGAGAGTGGGGGAGGGTTGATGAGAGGAGAGAGAGAGAGAGAGAGAGAGAGAGAGAGGGATAAAATAGGTGAAACATGGGGATGGGGGAGATTTGGAGTAAGGGAGAGGGATATGGAGGGGGAAAGAGTGATTGAAGGGGTTAGGGTAGGAGGGGGCTAGGGACGGAGGAGGTAGTGGTGAAGGGGGAGGGTGAGAGAGGTGGAGGGGAGGTGGAGGGGGGAATCTAGAGAGAGGGTTACAGAAAGTGGGGGGGAGAGGCAGCGGAAGGGAGCTGGGGGGAGAGGCAGGGATAGGGAGACATGGAGAGAGGGGGAAGGGGAGAGGTTGGGATAGGTGTACGGTAAGGACAAGAGAGTCAGAGAGATAGAATGGGAGAGGAAGCGAGAGAGATAGAGGAAGATGGGGGAGAGTGTAGGAGAGAGAGAGGGAGACCGAGGGATGGGGAGAGAGAGAGAGAGAGAGAGAGAAGTTGAGAAATGAGGGGGTGAGGGGGTAAGAGTGGGAGCGGTGGGAATGGGAGTGAGGGTGAGAGAGGGGGAGGGAGAGGGAGATAGTATTAAAGTAGGGAGGGGGGGAGGGGGTTTCAAGAGAGAGGGAGTAGAAGAGAAGGAGATGGACATGGGGAGAGGTGGTAGGGGGGAAGGTAGGGTAGGGGGGAGTGATGGAGGTAGGGGGGACGGTACGTCAGTGAAGAGATGGATGGAGGGGGATGGGGTAAGTGTGGTGTATTGAGGGATTGAGGGGGGAAGGGAAAGAAAGAGGCCAATATGGAGGGAGAGAGGGAGTGAAAGAGGGAGGCAAGTGTGGAGATAGGGAGAGGGAGAGAGGGAGCGAGAGAGGGATGGAGGTAGGGAGGGTTAGAGAGAGAGAGTGGGGAAGTGGAGTGAGAAGGAGGGAAATATGTTGGGAATCAAAGAGAAAGAGAGAGTGTGAGGGGGAGCAATATAGAGAGCATGAGACAAAGAGAGAGTGTTGGAGAGGGAGGGAGAGAGAAGGGGATAAAGAGGGGAGGGAAGGGGGAAGGGGTAGGGTGAAGGGAGGGGGACTGGAGCATGAGACAGGGGGAGAGAGAAGGAGTTTCAGTGGGAGCATGAGAGAGAGAGAGAGCCAGGGGGCAGTAGCAGGGTGGAAGGGGAGAGATTGGGAAGAGAGGGAGAGTGAGGGTGATTGAGAGGGAGAGAGTGTGTTAGTTTTTCATATTTTAATCAATATTATCTAGGATATTATCTGAAAGAATGACAAGCACATCATAACGCAATAGACACAAAGATTTTCCTCGAGGAAAACATAAAGGAGAAAGCCCCGCAACTTCCTCAGAGATAGAATTGTCACCAATACAATCTAACAAAAGTAAAACCCCAAAAATAAGATGGTCTTCTGCAGATCTCTCCCTTTCTTCCTATGCAAACTTGTCTTCTCTCTCTCACTAATGTGAACTGGAGTGAGTGAGTGTTGTGTGAAAATGAGAGAGTTATGATCTCTATTTATACTTTAACTTGGGGTGACCTTTTTACCCAACTGGGCTGACTTCTCTAGGAGACTTAGTAAACCCATTACAATTTATTCTTTTGGGGGACTATTGCCCGACTTACATGGGAGGATTTTACCTCAATGACCTAGGATGACTAAGCATCATAATGACATCCCCGAGTAGAGGAAAAAAATATCCTTCGAAGGTACAAATAAAATACAATATAAAATACAAGTGAATATCTTATGAAGTTACAATTACAACAACACTCCCTCTTAACTAGGAATGTATTCTGTTGCCACAATCATCAACCCCATTGGACACAAGTCTATATAACATCCTCATCATTGAATCATCATCAATGCTGGAACATCATCATCAACAATGGATCATCATCGTCGCTACAACTGCAATCCTCATCATGTCGATCATCGATTGGTGACATCTCCCAAATCTACTCATCATAGGAAGTTCTATAGAGCCAACCCTTTTTCATGTTGGATGTAATCCTAGCTCTCCTATAGGTCTTCATCATCTTTGCAAGCAAGCCATCAAGTAGGTACATCCTAGGACCAGTCATTACATTGCCACGGCAATCACCTGCATATCCTACTATCACCTCATTGTATCAAGATCATCTCATCATCACACGTAGCACAGCCCAGATGCACATCACATGTCCCACAACATTCATCCCGCATCTACCAGCATGGGAGGAATTTCCTACCACCATGCGATATCTTGCCTAGCCGTACACATAGTGTCTTAAGACTAAATGACGTCATAGCGTCTCCAATATGGGAGTAATTTTCTACCACCATACGAGATCTCATCTACCAACATGCGAGGACTTTCCTACCAACATGTGAGACTCACATCTACCAGCATGAGAGGAATTTCCTACCATCATGTGAGACACATCCCCTACATCTACCAATGTGGGATGAATTTCCTACCACCATGCAAAAATTCCTCGGCCCTTACATCTACCAATGTGGGAGGACTTTACTACCACCACACGAGAATGGCCCATGTGCATCTGTGTCTTTCGAACTCATCTCTCCTTCTTAGGAGGAACCTCGATCTGGAGAACAACAAGCTTCTCTCTGAAGTTTTCAAACTTCACACTAGCTAACGACTTGGTCAACACATCGGCTATTTTCTCATCCATCACAACATACTGGAGATTCACTACTCCTCTCTGCACCATATCCCTGATATAGTGGTACTTGATCTCAATGTGATTCAGCTTGTCATGCAACAACGGGTTCTCAGACAACTTCACACAACTCTGGTTGTCACAGAATATACAAGTCATCTCTAACTGGATATCAAACAAATTGGACAATAGTTTTCTAAGCAATACTACCTTGGAACTAGCCGAACAAGCTACAACATACTCTGCTTCGGCTGTACTTAGTGCAACACACGACTGCTTCCTGCTAAATAAGGAGATCACACCTGATCCCATATTGAAGCAGCATCCTAAAGTGCTCTTCCTATCAGCAGCAATTCCTGCCTAATCTGAATCAACATAACCCTACAGGTTAATCTCCAAATTTACGTCATACCTATGCCCATAGTCAACTGTACCCTTCAGGTACTCAATATATGCTTTGCAACAACCAGGTGAACTTGTCTCAGATCCATCAGAAATTGGCTCAATGTGTTCACAACAAAGCATATGTCTAGTCTTATGTTCGCCAGGTACATCAATGACCCAATCATCTGATGATACATCATGGCATCAACGGACTTTGATGAAGCATCACATAGTAGCTTCAAGTTTGATGCAATAGGTGTGGCCATTTCCTTCAATTCCATCATTCCAAACCTCTTCAAGATCTCTATTGCATACTTCCCTTGTCCAAGGAATATTTTATCCTTACTCTGCCACACCTCCATGCCTAAGAAATAGTGCATCATACCTAGGTCCTTCATCTCGAACTCCACAGCAAGCTTCCTCTTCGTATCAGTGATAAACTCATCCTCCCCTATTACAAACATGTCATATACATAGAGTAGAAGTATCATTGGATTTCCCTCTTCAACCTTGTATTAAAGTTTGGAATCTTCTTTACTCTTGGTAAAGCCTAAACTCATCAAGAAGCTATCCATCCTGTCATACGACCTCCTGGGTGTACGTTTCAATCCGTACAAGGCCTTCTTCAACTTGTACACATGAGTCTACATGTCATGTGTCTCAAATCCAAGTGGCTACTCCACATACACTTCCTCTTCTACTACACCATTCAAGAATGTTGTCTTGACGTCCATCTAGTGTACCTTCCATTTCATCACTGCAGCCAGTTCTAGTACTGATCTTATGGAACTGTATCTTGCTACAAGTGTGAATGTATCCTCATAGTATATTCCTTCCTTCTAGGAGAATCCATGTGCTACAAACCTTGACTTGTGTTTCTCAATGCCACCATTTGCAAAATGCATGATCTTGTATATCCACTCCAAAGTCACAATAGAATACCCTTTAGGTCTCAGAACTACCTCCCAAACATCATTTTTCATAATCGACTAGTACTCCTCGATCATGGAATCCTTCCATTATTTATTTTTTGTTGCTTGCTCATAGTTGGAAGGTTCTTTGTCAATGATGTCACACAATAGGTCTACATAGCTAGAGTATGACCTAGGTCTCTTTCTTTCTCTATGAATCCCCTCTGGAGCGCCATACTTCTTTGCATCTTGTATTGCTTCTCATACCCATGTTGGTTTCCTCTTGTGGGAGTTCTTCTCACGAGGTGGATCTACAAATTCTTGTGGTTCTTCTATTTTACGGTCTTCATGGTCATCTGAAACTACTTCTTCCATCACAGAATCTATGATCCTGGTAACTTCAGGTTCTTCAATATATTCAATAGGTAGTTTTCTAGATTTGTTGTGTGTTGAGTCTTCGACACTTGTTCAAATATTTTCATCCTTCTCTTGTAGATGATTGTGCACAATCTTTCCTAAAAGTAAAATTCAATTGAATGATTAGAAACATCTTGTAGTTTTCAGAGAAATTTTTTACGCATAAGCACATAGGTCATAGAGTCATGCAATTATCTTAGCCAATGCTTCAATACAACATTCATCCATATCCCGTATTCATATGGTAACTTTCTAGATGCCTTCCATCTCTACCATAACATTGTTAAGAGTGTGCACTACTCCAAACATGTCAGCAAAGAGGTTTCATTCTATATAAGTAGAAATGGAATTTTGTACAGTACCATAGGCCACATACCCATCATGTTAGATTTTCAGAATCTACTTCAATCTGATCTAGGATCTTAACTGAGAGAACAACATGTACAACATATCTACAGCATATCAATCATGGACACAATAATGCAAGCACACAAGAGACACAGAGTTTACTTGGGAAAAAACATAAAGGTGAAAAACCCCAATAACTTCCTCAGAGATAGATAGAGCAATGATACAACCCAAGCATAAGAGATAGACATCCTCTAGCAGTAGCTTCTCCTCCTCCACATGTTCGCCACTCTCCAAAGAGTGCGTGTGAAAATAGAATGATGAAATAGAGTACCTCCCGCACTCTATTTATACTTGACTTGAATTTCCTAATAACCTTTACTAGGTCGACCTCAACTTAACCACATAACACAATGATGACTGGGGTGACACCCAATAGGGTGGTCTAATAACCCTTTGACCCAGATGGCCAACCCCCACTAGGGTGGTCTAATAACCATTCGACCCACATGACTTGTATAAGGCCGACCCCAACAAGGTGGTCTAATAACTCATCAAGTATAAGTTATGACACTTACAATATAAATGATGACACTTTTGTATAGAGGAATAATAACATCTCTATAGGAATACAAACACTTCCGTATAGAGGAATAATACCATCTCTATAGGAGTACAATATACATATATTAAATACATGGGTGAAATACATTTCGAAGTTACATATACATCAACATTCCTTCTTAACTAGGAAGGTATTTCTCGACACAAGTCTTCTAGAACCAGTCTTCTTCTCTAGATCATCATCACTGGATAACCATCATCAAGTCATCGTCATCATCACTGCTACTGCTATCTCAATCAATCTCTGAATCTACTCATCATAGGAAGTTCTATAGAGCCAACCATTTTGTATACTGGATGTAGGCCCACCACCTGTAGGTCTTCATCATCATCGGCCATACTATGGAATCCTCAAGACTTATTACGTGAGTAAACAAAACCTCGAAAGAGCATCCCGGAACTGATTACGAGCACATAGCTCACCCTATCGGATCTCCCAGGACCTTTTACATGCTACTGCATAACCTGTCCACGGCCACAGAGTATCATCCTGATACTCATGATCATCATTCACGAAGCACAACACAGATGCACATCACACAACACTTACATCTACGCCATGGGAGAACACATCTACAACCATGCTCAAATGGCCTAGCACTTATATCGCAGCCATGGGAGAACACATCTACAACCATGCACAAATGGCCCCAGCACTTATATCGCAGCCATGGGGGAACACATCTACAACCATGCTTGAATGGCCCCAGCACTTATATCGTAGCCATGGGAGAACACATCTACAACCATGCTTGAATGGCCCTGGAAATTACATCACGACCATGGGAGAACACATCTGCCACCATGTCGAAAATCCCCAGCAATTACATCTACAACCATGTCCGAAAATCTCATGTGCATCTATGTCTTCAAAACTCATCACACATAATCCAACTGATTATGTAATGTATCCACCCGATACATGTCATCACATATGATCATCCTGATCATCATCATAGCATCGTCCTAATGCATATAAACTAGAGTATCGCCCTGATACTCATCACGCATGATCATCCTGATCATTGTCACTACATCGTCCTGATGCATGTCATCTGGAGCAACATACTGAAGCTTGTCATCCATGATCATCCTGATCATACAATGCATCCACCTAATGCATACCAAGTATCTACCTGATACATATCATCATACATGATCCACCTAATCATACAATGTATCAACCTGATACATACATAGATACATGATCCACCTGATATATATATCAACATACATGATCTACCTGATCATACAACGTATCCACCTGATACATATACAGATAAATGGTCCAAGCATCCAACATGATGCATATACATATACATGATCTAACTGATCATAACAAGCATCCAACATGATGCATATACAAAGCAGTAACTGGAGCATCGTCCTGATGCTCATCATCTAGCGCTTATATCCACATCCATGGAAGGATCCTCCTCTCACCATGCTCGGAATGGCTCCTACAAATGTGTCCATCACTTCTTCCTTGAGGTGTCATCAATTTGAAGAACACCAAGCCTCTCTCTGAAGTACTTGAACTTCACTATGGCTAGTGGTTTCTTCAGTACATCTGCAACCTGCTCATCCATTGCAACATACAGGAGCTTCACTGCTCCTCTCTGCACCATATCCCTAATATAGTGATATTTAATCTCAATGTGTTTCTACCTGTCGTGGAATACTGGATTCTCAGACAGCTTCACACAACTCTGGTTGTCACAAAAGATACCAGTAGCCTCCAGCGGGAGATCAAATAACTCAAATAGTAGCTTCTGAAGCCATACATCCTCACAACTAGATGAACAAGCTGCAACATACTCTACTTCAGCTGTACTTAGTGCTATGCAGGACGGCTTCCTGCTAAACCAAGAGATCACACCTGATCCCATACTGAAGCAGCACCCATAAGTGCTCTTCCTATCTACAACACTTCCTGCCCAATTTGAATCAACATAACCCTACAAGTTAAACTCTTGATTCGCATCATACTTGAACCCATAATCAACTGTACCCTTTAGGTACCTCAGAATATGCTTTACAACAACGAGGTGAACACTCCTCGGATCCATCAGGAACTAGCTCAATGTGTTCACCGTAAAGCAAATATCTAGTCTCGTGTTCGTTAGGTACATCAAGGACCCAATCATCTGACGATACATAGTGACATCAACTGGCTCAGATGAAGCATCACACAAAAGCTTCAAGTTCGATGCCATAGGTGTGGCCATGGCCTTGTAGTCCATTATCTTGAACCTCTTCAGGATCTCTACTGCATACTTCCCTTGTCCAAGTAAGATCCCATCTGCACTCTAACACACCTCCATGCCTAGAAAATAATGCATCATCCCCGAGTCCTTCAAGTCGAACTTGACAGCAAGCTTCATCTTTGTGTCAGCAATCAATCTATCCTCACCTGTTACAAACATGTCATCCACATACAATAGTAGTATCACTGGATTTCCTTCCTCAACCTTGTAGTAAAGGTTGGAATCCGCTTTACTCTTGGTAAAGCCCAAACGGGATAGAAAGTTGTCTATCCTACCATACCAATTTCTGCACATATATGACTTCCCATCATGTGTCTCAAAACCAAGTGGCTGCTCCACATACACTTCCTCTTCAACTACACCATTCAAGAAAGCTTTCTTGACATCCATCTGGTGTATCTTCCATTTCATCACTGTAGCCAGAGCAAGTACTAATTTGATGGAAGTGTGCCTGGCTATAGGTGTAGAAGTCTCTTCATAGTCGATCCATTTTTCTGGGAGAAGCCACGAGCTACAAACCTCGTTTTGTATTTCTCCATGCTACCATCTGCAGCATGCTTGATCTTATAGATCCATTTGGAAGTCACAGCAGACTTACCTTCAGGTCTTGGGACTGCATCCAAAACATCATTCTTCATGATCGATTGGTACTCCTCGATCATGGCATTCTTCCCGAATCCTGGGAACTTCAATATATTCAATATCTTCAATAGATAACTTTGTTGTTGAAACAAATGTTGTAGTCCTTCTTTTGTAGGTGCTTGTATACTACCTTTCCTACAAAACAAGTTAAATTTCATGATTAGAAACTTCTCATAGTTTTTTCAAAACAAATTCTTACACATAAATAAATATGTCATACAGTCATGCAATTATTTTAGCCAATGCTTCAATACAACATTCATCCATATCCTGTAACTTTCTAGATTCCTTCCAATCTCTACCAAAACATTGTTAAGAGTTTGCACTACTCCCAACATGTCAGCAAAGAGGTTTCATTCTAGATAAGTAGCAATGGAATGTTGTACAGTTCCATAGGCCACTTACCCATCACATGCATATTAGTAGTATACTATTCATCAATGCAACTATTCTAATATGCATAATACACAACCTAATTCTAGGGACATCAGTATATACATCATTGAACAGTATTATTTAAACAATCAAATATGCAAGAAATGATGATTCAAATACTTATCTTTATTTGTTTGTTGGGTTGACTACCTCTCAGTATTTGCTTCCTTTTTGCAACTCCATTCTGATGTGGATTGTGAGAAGTGGTCAACTCTTTCTGAATAACTGCATCCTTGCAGAAACTACTAGAGTGTGCTCCCTCTTGATCTTTGCTTCCTGGATTACCTATCCTTTAACTTATATCCATCCTCGATCACTATGCATGCTTACAAGTATCATTATTGTGATATCCTTGATATCTCATACATAATCATAAATTTATTAGTATATTCTCAATACTATCAAAACACGATAATATTAAGCATGTATAGTCATGATCATTTAAAACAGAAATAATAAGCATTAGTATTCAAGGACTCTTATGGTTAGTCATATCATAAATTAAAGTAAGAAACATAATATGTCTACACCCGTGATTACTCAAACCTATACTTTCATGAATCTTCTGGTTAAGAAACATAATATGCATACACCCATGATTATTCAAACCTATGAATAATCATTATCAATCATGCCATGTATACTTTACACAAGGTAGGATTCTAACTTGATATAGGAAAAACATACCTGAATTAATATGTTAGTTGGTTATTGTCTAACATACCCACATGATGTCTTCTTGTTCTCTTAAGTGACTTGTGCTAGTAACCTGCATATCTCATAGGTTCACCAAGTTATGCATACCTCGTAAGTAGATCTTCTATGTGATCCATGGCAATGGATGAACCTTTGTCTTCATGTCACCATGGTCATATGTTCTTGAACTAGAACATGATTTGTATTTCTTGATGTACCTTTCATGTTAGTGGACAACATCAACCTCATACAACATCACAATGCATTAGTACAATCATAAGTGTCAAAAACCCTAATCAATGAATATCTTCTATCATGCATTCATAATTTTATTAAGGTGATATGACAAGTCTAAAATTAACCAAGATTGTACTGACCGTAATAATATGAAGACAAACATATCATAAACTTAATTATGAACAGAATTCGAAGCATACCTGAATGAGTCATACGTGTCGAGATTGCTTGTAATCTTCTTATGTAAGGCCTCAGCCTCATCTCCCTCTGAAACAGGAACTTCTTCACTTATGCAGGTGACCAATCCATTCTCTTCTAGGATTAACCCAATCCACTTGATTTGTAGGAACTGAATCTGGAGTTGGATTAGGGTTTGTCAGAGAAACCCTAAAAATTCAAACTTTGAATTTCAAACTTCTGAAAGGATAGAAATATGTGCCTTGATGAGTTGATCAAGCTGGTATATTCAAAATTTGAAAACTGCAAAGTTTCACCCCTCAATTTTGTCTTTGAAACTTCCAGATTCACTAGACATGACCCCAAACAGGGGTTTGATAAATCACACCCTTCTTCCCAATCAAAAGGTTCGATCCAAAGCTCTAAGCTTCTATTTTTCTGAGGAGCTTCCGGCCGTGGTCACATATTTCAAAAATTCCCATTTTTGCAGAAGCCCTAATTTTCCACTTTTGTGATCAAAGTCCCGAACTAGGGTATGATCAAGCCTGGCCTTCTACCCAACCAAAAATTCTGATCTTGGTCTCTAAATTTCGATTTTTATAAGTAGAATTCAGCCGTGGTCTTCGATTACAGAAATTCCATCTTTCTCGGAAACCCTACATTCCCGAAGCCATGAATGAAGGTGCTCAAAAATAATTATGTTTTGACAGAAATATGTACTTGATTGTTTCTAGTGTAACTCTGAACTTTACGATCCACAGGGTCTGAAACTTCTACCTGTGGTAGCTCGACCTGTCCTCTTCCCAATTCCATAGGTATGACATCAATTGGATTCTCTGAGAGAGATTTATACCAAGTGTCGCAACGTGACCTGTTTATAGGATAAAACATGAGAGTGAACTTGTACAGCATGCCATGTGTCATTGGTTTAGTTTCAGCCTCTGAAAAAGTTACCTGAGAAAGTACAATCCGTGCAATACCTGTCAATTTTTACGAAATTTCATTTGGATCTTCCTATCCCAAGTTATGATCTTTTTTCCTAGGTCACATGTTTATGACTCAGATCTGGAAGAGGTAGAAACCCTATATTGTACAGATCATAAAACGCAAAGTACAACGAATTAGAAGTTTTCCTTTGGATACAAAGTACATGGGAATCTTATCTTCGACTTGTAAAAGTTTTAGATCCAAATTTTTTTCCAAAATTGATTTATAGTGAAAGTGCTACAATGACTGGTTTTTGCTATATCAAGCCCTAGCGTCGTAAGTGCAACAAGTGTCATACATGCCATACCATGCCATACCATGCCATACCATGCCTTCTTTCAAGCTAGCTCTGATACCATGTTAGATTTTCAGAATTTACTTCAATCTGATCTAATATCTTAATTAAGAGAACAACATGTACAGTATATCTACAACATATCAATCATGGACACAATAATGCAACCACACAAGAGACATAGAGTTTACTTGGAAAAAACCATAAAGGTGAAAAACCCCAATAACTTCCTCAGAGATAGATAGAGTAATGATACAACCCAAGCATAAGAGATAGACATCCTCTAGAAATAGCTTCTCCTCCTCCATAAGTGCACCACTCTCTAAAGAGTTTGTGTGAGAATAGAATGATGAAATAGAGTGCCTCCCACACTCTATTTATACTTGACTTGACTTGCCTAATAACCTTTACTAGGTCAGCCTCAACTTAACCACATAACACAATGCTAACTAGGCCGACACCCAGTAGGGTGGTCTAATAACCCTTTAACCCACATGACCGACCCCCACTAGGGTGGTCTAATAACCCTTCAACCCACATGACTTATACATGGACGACCCCAACAAGGTGGTCTAATAACCCATCAAGTATAAGTTACGACACTTACACTATAAATGACAACACTTCCGTATAAAGGAATAATAACATATCTATAGCAATACCAACACTTATGTATAGAGGAATAATACCATCTCTATAGGAGTACAATATACATATATGAAATACATTCTGAAGTTACATATACATCAACACATCACATGTATATTAGTAGTATATTGTTCATAAATGCAACTTCTATGACATGCATAATACACATCCTAATCTAGGAACATAAGTATGTACACAAAACTATTATTTGAGTAGTTAGATATGCAAGAACTGAAAATTCAAATACTTATATTTGTTTGGTTGTTGGGTGGACTCCCTCTTGAACTTTTCTTCCTTGCAAGAGCTACTCAAGTCTCTGACAATGTGCTACCTCTTGATCTTCTGATTCTGAGGACCCATTCCTTTCTTGCTTATGATTGGAAATGTAGATCATCAGTTATTTGAACTGGAGCAGACTCTGTGTGCCCCTTCTTCTTTATTCATCATAATTGTTATAGCTTAAAATGACACCTCTCCATCCGTGACAACACTTGTGTTAAATTTTTAGAATTTACTTCAATCTGATCTAGGATCTTAACTGAGAGAACAACATGTAAAGCAAATCTACAACATATCAATCATGGACACAATAATGCAAGCACATAAGAGACATAGATTTTACTTGGGGAAAACCATAAAGGTGAAAAACCCCAATAACTTCCTCAAAGATAGATAAATCAATGATACAACCCGAATACAAGAGATAGTCTTCTCCTAGCAGTAGATCCTCCTCCTCCACAAGTGCGCCACTCTCCCAAGTGTGAGTGAGAGAAATAGAATGTATAAAATAAGAGAGACACACTCACTATTTATACACTAACTTGACTTGACCTTTACTCAACTAGGTCAGCCTCAACTTAACCACTTAACATAATGCTGACTGGGCTGACCCCCACTAGGGTGGTATAATAACCCTTTGACCCACATTACTTATACAGGGCCGACCCCAACAAGGTGGTCTAATAACCCATCAAGTATAAGTTAAGACACTTACAATATAAATGACGACACTTCCGTATAGAGGAATTGTAGCTAGGGTTTTACCCCTAGCTTGTGCCAATGAGCACCTACTAAGGAGAATGGACTCCTTAGTAGCAGTTCAGTATATTAAACTAATTATGCAAAAAACAAAAATTAAATTATTTCTAAGACAAGCATGAAGCATAAACACCAAAATGAAAGAATGACTTTGTATTGATGTTACCTTGAGTGTCAAGGTTGGTGAAGCCCTTTGCAGTGTCCAAGAGGATGCTCCAAGCTTCTGAATGCTCCTTCTCCTTCTCCAATGTTGGGGGATGGGCCAAAGGTGGCTCTCAAGGTGAAAATAGTTCAAAGGTGAACTAGGGTTTCGAGAGAGATTTTGGCAGAGTAAGGGTGCTTGTGATTGTGGATGTGAAATAAGGGATCTCCATCACCTATTTATAGTTTTTTGGTGGTGGAGTGCTGACCCATGGTTTTAGGAAACACATGGTTTTAGGCAGCTGTATAGGGTTTTTTTCTCCTTTTCCTCATTATTTTATATTTTTATTCCCTTTTTAGGGGATTTTTGCTATTTTTGGAGGAAAAGGGGGTTTTTTAGCCTTTTTTAGGCTATTTTGAGGGTTTTTTGGCCTTTTGGAGGCATTTTAGGCCTTTTGGAGGCTTTTTAATGGGTTTTTGGGGATTTTTAATGGAAATATGGTAGGAAAATGGACAAATGAGTCATATAATGTGGTAAATGAGCTAGTGAGCACTTTTTGGGTGTTAACAGGAATAATAACATCTCTATAGGAATACAATATACATATATGTGAATTACATTCCGAAGTTACATATACATCAACACTCCCTCTTAACTAGGAAGGTATTTCTCGACACAGGTCTTCTAGCACAAGTCATCCTCTCTGGATCATCGTCACTGAATAATCATCATCGAGTCATCATCATCGTCACTGCTGCTACTATCTCAATCAATCTCTGAATCTACTCGTCATAGGAAGTTCTACAGAGCCAATCCTTTTTCATACTGGATGTAGGCCCACTACCTACAGGTCTTTGTCATCATTGGCCATACTGTGGAAATCTCAGGACTTATTACGTGCATCACAAAACCTTAAAAGAGTCTCTTGACTAGCAAGAACCCTAAAGAGCATATGAGGCCTTTTTCATCCTGTCTAGATCTCTAGGACTTATTACATATGACCCCACCACAAAACCTCGAAAGAGAATCCCAGGACTGATTATGAGCACAAGGCTCAACCTATCGGATCTCCCAGGGCACAAATTACATGTGGTCACCACAAAACCTCAAAAGAGCATCCCAGGACTGATTACGAGCACAAGGCTCAACCTATCGGATCTCCTAGGGCACAAATTACATGTGGTCATGGAAAAACCTTGAAAGAGCATCCCAGGACTGATTACGAGCACACGGCTCAACCTGTCGGATCTCCCAGGGCACAAATTACATGCCATAGGACAAAACCTCAAAAGAGCATCTACCATATATCCCAGGGCACAAATTACATGCCATAGGAAAAACCTTGAAAGACTATCTGTAGATCTCCCAGGGCACAAATTATATGTCCTCCCAAGCAAAACCTCGAAAGAGCATTTGCCAGATATCCTAGGGTACAAATTATATGTCATAGGCAAAACCTTGAAAGACTATCTACAAATCTCCCAGGGCACAAATTACATGCTTATCTGCACAACCTGTTCCACAACCACAGAGTATCAACTAGATACTCACCATACATCATCTTGATGTACACATGATCATCCTGATCATCATCACTGCAACATCCTGCTACATGTCATCTGGAGCAACATCCTGAAGCTCGTCATCCATGATCATCCTAATCATACAATGCATCTACCTGATGCATACCAAGTATCTACCTGATACATATCATCATACATGATCCACCTGATCATACAATGTATCCACCTGATACAAATACAAATACATGATACATATCACCATACATGATCCACCTGATCATACAATGTATCCACCTAATACATATACAGATACATGGTCTAAGAATCCAACATGATGCATATACAAAAATACATACAAGTGATCCAACTAATCATATCCAGCATCCAACATGATGCGTACATACATATAAATGATCCAATCGATCATATCCAGCATCCAACATGATGCATACATACATATAAATGATCCAACCGATCATATACAGCATCCAACATGATGCATACATACATATAAATGATCCAACTGATCATATCCAGCATCCAACACGATGCGTACATACATAGCAGTAACTAGAGCATCGTCCTGATTCTCATCATCCAGTGCTTACATCCACAACCATGTGAAGGATCCTCCTTCCAACATGCTTGGAATGGCTTCTGCAAATGTGTCCATCACTTCTTCCTCGAAGTGTCATCAAGCTGAAGAACACACAGCCTCTCCCTGAAGTACTCGAACTTCACCCTGGCTAGTGGCTTCGTCAGCACATCTGCAATCTACTCGTTCGTCACAATATACAGGAGCTTCACAGCTCCTCTCTGCACCATATACCTGATATAGTGATATTTGATCTCTATGTGTTTCGACCTGTCATGAAACACTGGGTTCTCGGACAACTTCACACAACTTTGGTTATCACAAAAGATACTAGTAGCATCCAACGGGAGATCAAATAACTTAGACAATAGCTTCCGTAGCCATACTACCTCACAACTAGCTGAACAGACTGCAACATACTTTGCCTCAGCTGTACTCAGTGATACACAGGACTGCTTCCTGTTAAAACAAGAGATCACACCTAATCCCATATTGAAGTAGCACCCAGATGTGCTCTTCCTATCTGCAGCACTGCCAGCCCAATATGAATCAACATAACCATGCAGGTTAAACTTTTGATTCACTTCATACTTGAGCCCATAATCCACTGTACCCTTCAGGTACCTTAGAACATGATTTATAGCAACCAGGTGAACACTCCTCGAATCCGTCAGAAACTGGCTTAATGTGTTCACCGCAAAGCAAATATTTGGTCTCATGTTTGTCAGGTACATCAAGGACCCAATCATCTGACGATACATAGAGACATCAACCGGCTCAGATGAAGCATCACAAAGAAGCTTCAGATTCGATGCCATAGGTGTGGCCATGGCCTTGCAATTCATCATCCTGAACCTCTTCAAGATCTCTACTACATACTTCCCTTGTCCAAGGAAGATTCCATCTACACTCTTCCACAACTCAATTCCAAAAAAAACAAATAGTGCATCATCCCCAAGTTCTCCATCTCGAACTCGGCAACAAGCTTCCACTATGTGTCGGCAATCAATCTGTCATCTCCTGTTACAAACAGTTCATCCACATACAAGAGTAGAATCACAGGATTCCCTTCCTCAACCTTGTAGTAAAGGTTGGAATCTGCTTCACTCTTGGTAAAGCCCAAACTGGATAGAAATCTGTCTATCCTACCAAGTTTTGCACACATATATGACTACACCATTCAAGAAGGTTGTCTTGAAATCCACCTGGTGTATCTTCTATTTCATCACTTTTATATTTCTCTATGTTGTCATCTGCAGCATGCTTGATCTGATAGTTCCATTTGGAAGTCACAACAGACTTCCCTTCAGCTCTTGGGACCGCATGCCAAACATCGTTCTTCATGATCGACGGATCATGGCATTCTTCCCGTATCCTGAGAACTTCAATATCTTCAATAGATAATTTTGTTGCTTGAACAAATGTTGTAGTCCTTCTTTTGTACGTGAAGATATACGGTCTTTTCTACAAAACAAGTTAAATTGCATGATTAGAAACATCTGATAATTTTTAGACAAATTCTTACACATAAAGAAATATGTCATACAGTCATGCAATTATCTTAGCCAATGCTTCAATACAACATTTATCCATGTTCCACAACTTTCTAGATGCCTTCCAGTCTCTACTAGAACATTGTTAAGAGTGTGCACAACTCCCAACATGTCAGCAAAGAGGTTTCATTCTAGATAAGTAGCAATGGAATGTTGTACAGTGCCATAGGCCACTTACCCATCATATGCATATTAGTAGTATCTTGTTCATTAATGCAAATATGCAAAATACATATCCTAAGTCTAGGAACATAAGCATATGTATCATTGAACAATTTTATTTAAACAAACAAATATG
This sequence comes from Larix kaempferi, assembly GCA_027924585.1. Taxonomy (NCBI): domain Eukaryota; kingdom Viridiplantae; phylum Streptophyta; class Pinopsida; order Pinales; family Pinaceae; genus Larix; species Larix kaempferi. Next base: position 13,122,348 of record BSBM01000684.1, on the reverse strand, counting down.
TAAAAAGTGGTAATTAAAATACTTATCTTTGTTTGTTTGTTGGGTGGAATCCCTCTGAGTCTTTACTTTCTTGCAGGAGCTGCTGAAGTAGCTTTTTCTACACCTTTCTGTTGTGGAATGAAGAAAGATGGTCAACTCCCTCTGAATATCTGCATCCTTGCATAAACTACTGAAGTGTGCTCCTTTGCTTTCTTGCAGGAACAACTGGAGTGTGCTTCCTCTTGATCTTTGCTTCCTGGATTACCTATCCTTGAACGTACACGTAATCACTATGCATGATTATTAGTATCATCATTGTGTTATCCTTAAGGTCTCATACATAATCACACATTTATTAGTATAATCTTAATACTATCAAAACACAATAATCTTAAACATGTATATTCATGATCATTCACAGATAATAAACATTAGTATTCAAGGTTTCAGGGAAGTCTTCTTTTACTCATGCATATTCTTATTTGATCATAGGACTCTTCTGATTAGTTAAATCATCAATGCATAAACCCATGATTACTCAAACCTATACCTTCATGATTCTTCTGGTTAGTCATATCATCAATTATGGTAAGAAACATAATATGCATACAGCCATGACTATTCAAACCTATGACTTCATGAATAATCATTATCAACAACACAACAATATAAGATCCTAACACAAGGTAGGATTCTAGCTTGATATAGGAAAAACATACCTGGATTAGCATGCTAGCTAGTTATGTCTAACATACCCGCATAATGTCTTCTGGTTCTCTTCAATGACTTGTGCTAGTAACCTGCATGTCTCATAGGTTAACCATTGTAGGACCAAGTTATACATACCTCAAAAGTAGATCTTATATGTGATCCATGACAATGGATGAATATTTGTCTTCATGTCACCATGATCATATGATTTGTCTTTCTTGGTGTACCTTTTATGTTATCGAACAACACAACATCACAATGCATTAGTACATTCATAAGTGTCAAAACCTTAATCAATGAATATCTTCTATTAAGGTGATACGACAAGTCTAGTAATTAATCAAGATTCTACTGTAATGATATGAAGACAAACATATGATAAACTTAACCATGAAACATACCTGTAAGCCATACCTGTCAAGATTGCTTGTAATCTTCTTATGAAAGGCCTTAGCCTCATCTCCCTCCGAAACAGGAACTTCTTCACTTATGCAGGTGACCAATCCATCCTCTCCTAGGATTAACCCAATCCACTTGATTTGCGGGAACTGGATCTGGAGCTATAATAGGGTTTGTCAGAGAAACCCCAAAAATTCAAACTTTGAATTTCAAACTTCCAAAAGGATAGAAATATGCGCCTTGATGAGCTGATCAAGCTGGTATATTCAGAATTTGAAAACTGCAAAGTTTCACTCCTCAATTTTGCCTTTGAAACTTTCTGATTCACTGGACGTGACCTTGAACTAGGGTTTGATGAAGCCCACTCTTATGCCCAATCAAAAGGTTTGATCCAAATCTCTAAGCTTCTATTTTTATGAGGAGCTTCCAGCCATGGTCACAGATTTCAAAAATTACCATTTTTGTAGAACCCCTAATTTTCCACTTTTCTGATCAAAGTCCCGAACTAGGGTCTGATCAAGCCCGGCCTTCTACCCTACCAAAAATTTTGATCTTGGTCTCTAAATTTCGATTTTGATGAATATCATTCAGTCGTGGTCTCCTATTACAAAAATTCCAACTTTCTTTGAAGCCCTAAATTCCGAAAGCCATGAATGAAGGTGCTCAAAAATAATTCTGATTTGACAGAAATATGTACCTGGTTGTTTCTAGTGTAACTCCAAAATTTTTGATCCACAGGGTATGAAAATTTTTCTTGAGATAGCCTGACCTATTATCTTTCCATTCAGATAGGTCTAACCTCAATTGGATTCTCTAGGAGAGATTTATGCCAAGTGTCGCAACATGACCTATTTATGGGATAATACAGGAGAGTGAACTTGTATGGAGTTCCACGTGTCACTGGTTCAACTTCAGCCTCTAATAATGTTTCCTGAGATAGACCAACCTGTTATATTTCCATCCCGATAGGTCTGACCTCAATTGAATTCTCTGAGACAGAGTTATGCCCAGTGTCGCAACGTGACCTGTTTATGGGATAATACAAGAGAGCGACATTGTACGGCATGCCACGTGTCACTGGCTCAACTTCGGCCTCTAAAAACGTTTTCTGATATATTAAAGTCTATGTACTATGTGTCACTTTTTATGAAATTTCATTTGGAGCTTCCTAGCCCAAGTTATGACCTTTTTCCCAAGGTCACCTGATTTTGACTCAGATCTGGAAGAGGCAGAAACCCTATATTTTATAGATCATAAATCACAAAGTACAATTAATTAGAGGTTGTCCTTTGAACACAAGGTACATAGGGATCTGATATTTGACCTGTAAAAGTTTCAGATCCGACAACTTCGCCAAAACGTATTTATAGTGAAAGTGCTACGATGACTGGTTTTTGCTATATCAAGCCCTAGCATCATAAGTGCAACAAGTGTCATACATGCCATATCATGCCTTCTTTCAGGCTAGCTCTAATACCATGTTAAATTTTCAGAATTTAATTCAATCTGATCTAGGATCTTAACTGAGAGAACAACATGTACAACAAATCTATAGCATATCAATCATGGACACAATAATGCAAGCACACAAGAGACACAGAGTTTACTTGGGGAAAACCATAAAGGTGAAAAACCCCAATAACTTTCTCAGAGATAGATAGAGCAATCATACAACCAGAATACAAGAGATAGTTTTCTCCTAGCAGCAGAGCCTCCTCCTCCACAAGTGCGCCACTCTCCCAATTGTGAGTGAGAGAAATAGAATGTATAAAATGAGAGAGATACACTCTCTATTTATACACTAACTTGACTTGACCTTTACTCAACTAGGTCGGCCTCAACTTAACCACTTAACATAATGCTGACTGGGATGACCCCCACTAGGGTGGTCTAATAACCCTTTGACCCACATGACTTATACAGGGCCGACCCCAGCAAGGTGGTCTAATAACCCATCAAGTATAAGTTAAGACACTTACAATATAAATGATGACACTTTTGTATAGAGGAATAATAACATCTCTATAGGAATACAATATACATATATGTGAAATACAGTCCGAAGTTACATATACATCAACAACTTGCATTCCTTGGTTGCATGACGACACTTCTTGAGATCAAGTTTAGTCACACAACAGGGTACTTGTGGATTGAGAGGTCATTTGGGACACTAAAAATGGTTGAAATTATCTCATTCTTGACCCATTTGATGATTACAACCCTTAAGAACATTTTTCCAGACCACACCATCTCCTAAAAATGAGCAGAAAAGCATGTTTTTGGCCATTTTTCCACATGTGCACTGATATGCAAGCATGATAGTAGGGCGTATGCACTACCCTGCTTCATTAAAGTAGTGCCCACCTCCACATGTACGCTAGTTTGTCTACTGCAGAGTAGAGCACATTCATGTACTAGTCAAAATCTCAAAATTTGGGTAAGTTAAGTTGGTTGGGGAACCTCATACTTGGTTATAACTTATTTTCCTCTCCTTCACTGACTATATAAGGAGGGTAGAAGGGCCATGTGAGGGGACCAAGCTCAGAACATTGTTATGCTGGAGGAATGGAGACCCTCATCGCCCTCTCTTGTGCCTCAGTTTCTCATAAACCCTAGCATAGTTGATTAGAGGTTGGGATCCTTAGAGAACAGAAGAAGGAGACCTTGAATCTAGGTTTCGTGAAGTGCCAAGCTTGAAAGAAGATATAACTTTATGTAATTGCTTTCATTCATCAATAAAGATCAGACTTTCTTCCCTTTCCAAATATGACTTATTGCATGTGTGTCTTGGATTTGATTACAGTTTGCTTGTAGTTTGATGTCTTCTTTTGTTATGAATATCAATCTTATGTATGTAGTCAAATGTATTTGAGAAAGGTATCAAGTTGTTTTGCAGGTGTGGGCATTGAGATACTGGATAGCATGGAAGAGCGAGGAAGAGAAGGCTAGGATCAACCTTCTGAACAAGGTGCATATATCTCTAACCCTAATATATTCATTTATTTATTGTACTTGCAGAACTTTTGTAAGTCTATCTTTCATACCTAAAGTTGGTAGTTTCTCCCTTGAACTATAGGTGCATTTTCCTCACAACATAATGGCGACTCCGCTGGGGAAAGCCTATCTGCTTAGGGGTATCCAAGGTCATTTCCTTAGTTTAGTTTGAAGGTCTTTATTCAATTTATTGATTAGGATCAGTTCTTAGGATTTGTTTGACACTACTTGGCTCTTACAGACCCTTTCTAGCCCTTTCAAACCCTGGTGGACCCAAGTTGGGGGGTTTTAACCCCATTTTTTCAACTTTTCCCACCTATGCGCTACTGTTGTGAAGCACAGTAGTGCATTCCCCTATTATGGGTGCTAGTATGCCTCATACATAGTAGCACATGGGCATTGGTATGCCTCATACACAATAGCGCACACATTTTGGGTTTGAGTTTTTGGGTTGTGGACCCAAATTTGGGGGTTGTGGCTGCATTTTTGGGGTCCCTAATGACCCTAGGTCTGAGTTAAACCACTGTAATTGGTCTCCTATCCTTTTACTGATGCTATGTTCATGATTTGGACCTTTTTTGATCAATTTGGGCTTGTTTGGAAATTTTTGGGGCTTGTTGACTCAAGTTGGGGGTTGTGGACCAGTTTGGTGTTTTGTACCCTAATTTGAGTCTGACTGAACCTGCTTGCTCCATTTCCACTCGATTGAAAACTATTGAGTCTACTTTACCATGTTTATATCTATTTGAGTGAAATTTCTCTTTAGATTGGTTTCTTATCCTCCCTTATGCTTTTATTTTTCTTTTTGTAGTGAAAGCTCAAGTGTCTTCGCTATTGTTCAAGACCTTGTTTGCACTGTTTATGTACAAACCTGAATTTACCAAACCATACTTATTTGTAATTCATTTGCTTTGTTTGGGTCTAAAAGTAGTTTTCATACGCTTTTCCCAACAGTTGACATGCTTACATCAATAAGAATCTGAAAGTCATTTTGGTAGCTTTTATTGTTTCAAGAAGGAAATCTGAAAGTTCTTTGCTTTTACTTTGATAGTAGGTTGGTTTCAATTTCAATTTTGTTTCTTACCTTTCAAAAGCATACAAATTTTGATTTTTTTTTTAAGTAGAGTACCTTGCAAGTGGCTTAAAGGATTTAAGAGTGCTTTGCATTCAAAAAGAATAAGTTTTCTTTTGCATAACTATTTGCTTGAGTAGCTGCATTCTTAGGTTTTGAGTTTAATTTTTTACATTTAGGCTTTATTTTTACCTTTTTTGCATTCGAAAGATTAAAAATTGCATTTGCATATGCATTCTAGATCGTAATTTTAAGACTTGCATTGAAAAGAAAATATTTCTTTAGTGGTAAGCATTTCATTTCAGTATTCTATTTCTGTTATAACCACTCTCACACACCCACTACCTTTTTGAGTAAGTCACCTTTAAAATGAACCCTAATAAAATGTACTAGTAACATTTTCTTTTCTAGGTTACACTATACACCAACTAGTCTTGGTTAGGATCTTGGGTTTAAAACACCTTAAACCACCCAAAACCACACATTACGCAAAAATCGTAGTTCGATTATCGCAGGTAAACCCACTTCATTCAAAGCTTTCCTGGGATCTATGCAGTAGGTCTTGTGAGATAAGATTATTGGGAATACACCTCCTACTTTATGTTTTGAGCATATACCAAGATTTGATCACGTTTGGGGACTCTTTTGGGTTTCAGGCTCAGTTACCCTGCCCACGCCTTCTGATTCAACAAGAGACTATTCCCTCAGGAGTTTTCGGTGTGGTGGTATCCTTAGTATTTGACCATAGGATCATACACAAGTGACGGCGGAGGGTTATATCTATTGTACCTAGGACAAACGTGGGAGGAAATCCCTTCCAGGTATTTGGGAGGGTGGTTGGATGATTCCAATGCTTGCATTCTTAGTCATTGTATTGTGGACCCCGGGTAACTATTCTTCATCCTTCGTTGATCTATTATGGGCCCTCATCATCCCAGACTCTTCTCCGGAAGGCATCTGTTTGCTTGGTTTGATTTACCTAGGACCATTTTTAGTGGTGTGCTCTTTGTGATATTTGTTTTAGTTTTCCTTAGAGAACTTCTTGCTCATTTGAGTCGGAAACTATGTCTAGCATTCCGGCGAGCACCAATCAAGGTACCCCTGTTCCAGGGGATCCTTGTGTTGTTCCATTCATTGGAAACATTGGTACTCCCTTAATGGTTACTCTAAATCTTCCTTGATTCACTATAGGGCTGCTAGTTTGGTTGTTATCGACTCTGAATGCCTTGCATGCTCCTGACGCTTCTTTTGTAATCACCTCAAATCAAGAGCATCAGAACCCTAGGCCTTCTTTTCCAGTAACATCTTCTCCTCCTCCTTCTACCTCATGTGGAGAAAGTATCAATACTAGTAACCAGCAGTCTAAAAGGAATAGACGGGGGAAGAATAGGAAGAAGATGCCAAAACAAGGGAGCAACAACCCAGCCTCTGGAAATCATGTTGGGGGCAAGCACCCTGCCTATGCAAATCATGCAGGGGACACCTACCCAGCTTCTGGAGGTCATGATGGGAGAAAACTTTTAGTCACTGAAAATCACACCAAAATTTTTTCTTCAACCACTGTCAGTCATGTTGGGGACATGTCATTGATCACTGCTAGTCATATTAATGACAAGTCACCAGTTCTTGTGAGTCATACTGGAGACACCAGATCAGCCACTGCAATTCATGTTGAGGGATGTGACTTTGTTGACAAACCCAATAAACAGAAGTGTAAGTTCCCTTGCTAGTTTTGTGAGGGATACCACCTTACTTACTTGTGCCTTGTACTTTCAGAAGTGCAAAAACTATGGTCCTTAGTTCAAAAGTATTATGCTTCTAAGAAATCAGCCACTGCAAGTCATGCTAGGGGAAAGCTATCATCCAATGCTAGTCATGCTGAGAGTACTGACGTTGTAAAGGAGTCTAAACCTATAGGACGGAAACCAAAGTTCCCTTGTAAACTTTGTAAGGGAGATCACCTTACTCACCGATGCCCTGCCATTCCAGAGGCACGAAGAGTGTGGTCCATGTATGAAGGAACTTTTGTTCCTGAGTTGTCTATTGATTCCCTACAGTCAGATCAACCTTTGGTTGATAAAGTGGTTGAACCAATGCAATCTTTGGTCAACCCCACTTTTCCTTCAGAGAGTGAAGTGATCAAATCGATGCAATCTTCAACCAATCCCATCAGTCTTGCAAAAATTGATGCACCTACTACGGAAGTCTTCTTCATTACCAGTTTGGATGTTCCTGAAAAAGGGGGCACTTCATATGTGCCATGTGAACCCCTACCAAGCCCTAGGACCGTTTCCTTTGATTGGAATAGTCTAGCCAAGCCTCGTCTCCCTTCTTCCACATCTTTCCAGATAAAGGTTGATATCAGGAACCATACGGTTGATCGATGCATTTGATGAAGGTGCTTCTGTTAGTATCTTATCCGCTTATGCTTGGAGAGATTTGGGTTTCCCTAATGTTATTCCATCTGTTAATTGGCCGTTGAACTTTGATAGAAGAGCTAGTGAACCAATCGGATTCCTCTGTCAGGTACCTGTTACTTTGGGTGGAGAAACAGTCTTAGTTGATTTTATGGTTTTAAAGGACCCTGTGGATTTTGATATGATCCTCGGGCGTGGTTACGTTTATGCTATGCATGCTGTGGTGTCTACGCTCTTTCGTGTGATGCATTTCCCTCATAACGAAAGCATCATCACTATAGACCAGCTTGCATTCGTTGATCCTCCTTATTACCCAACTGTAGACCAATCTGATCCCTTGTCATTAGGCACTACTATGTAACATGGGACTTATGTGGCATATTGTTCCTTGAGTTCAACTGCTACTGAGAAGAAGTCTATGAGTTCATGCATACCTTCTCGGTACCTAGTCCCAACTTTTGACCAAGTGACACCTCCATCTAAATGTTTAGATATGTGTTCTATCTAGGACGATATACTTCCTTCTAATGAATTTTTCCTAGAGTCCATAGTACAGTCTGCCATTCATTTGGATGTTGATCCAGTCACAATCATGTCTAGCCCTGGTTTGACCTTAAAGTCTAATCTTCCTACTGTTGAGCCTTTGGACTCTCCTATAGATCCACAAATCAATGTTACTGCTGAGTTTGATTCTACTTCTAGAATTTTCAACTCCCGTGATGATGAACTTGTTTATGCATATTCCATCATGTCCTTCAACTTTTATCTTCATCCTGAAGTTGATCTTGTTGATTGTAAGTCCTCGGGCTTGGGTACCATAGAGTCTTCATTTGAAAACTTTTCCTTGTTTATGCCTACTATTGATGATAGTGAAGTTGAAAGTAGTTCTACCACAGTGACTTGTACCGGGTCTTTCTTTACATATGTTTTAGATATGATCTTCATACTGATGTTTCTTAGAGATAGGATTCTTAGCTGGATGTATACTTGCTTACTGGTCCTTTTCGACACCTTGTGCAACCGTGTCAGGTATATTTGGAACCTTGCATATAGGTTTAGGCTTCCCCGCTGTTATGTTGCATTTTAACCTTTTGCCATCTGAATTCGCCATAGGGTCGAACCTGTTGGATATTGGTGTGTTAGCCATCCCTTTATGCATTGTGCACTAGTCCAACAGTAGACCCTACCTAACATGGGTCACCCTAGTCAGCACCCTTATGCCATTTTGGTGCCCATGCTGAGTTTTTCTCATAGGCTCGGGAGCCTTTTTAGATTTACCATGACTTTGAGAAGAAGCCTCATATCTTTCTTCCTCATATATTTATGGCCATCCCTGATAAGGCTCCCATTTTCATGTTCAAGTTTCATATGCATTTGTTATGATCCCGCTTGCGCTAATGAGCTTGATGCCAACTTCCATGCTTTTAGCTCATTGTATAAGCCTCCATCTCTGATCTCATTTCTACTAAATCGTGTATCATTTTGCCTTCGTATTTTGACACCTTTTACCTGGAGGAGACACACCCTGAGTGTCCTTATCTTGCTCATGTTCCTTGCATTAGGCATAGCTTTGTTCCATGTGCTTGGAGCTAGTTTCGCATGTCCCTGACATTCATCTCCTCCCATTTCGAGCATTCTTCCACCTTTACTTCGAGCTCGTTAAAAACAGTAAGTAGGTTTCGATCATTCTTCTACCTTTATTTCAAGCTCATTAAAAACAATAAGGAGGCTACGAGCATTTCTTCCACCTTCACTTCAAGCTCGTTAAAAACAGTAAGGAAGTTATGAGCATTTTTCCTGTATCTCCTTTGAGCTCGTTAAAAACAGTAAGGAGGTCACAAGTTTACTTTTTCGGGCTTGTTAAACCTTTACGGAAAAGATCCCTATGGAGTTCTTTTAAGCCCTTTTCAAACTCCTTAAATAGGAAAAGTTTGCCAAGCATAGTTGTCTTTTCGGGCTCATTAAAATAATTGAACTGACATCCACTTAGGTATATAATTATCCATTTTCCAGGCCTTGGTGGATAATTTACGGAAGAGGTATACTCTAGGTATACTCTGGTATGCGCTAGAAGAGTTCTTCTTCCATTATTTTACACTTTTTTGGGGAAGGAGACTAACTTTACGAAAAATAACCTTTGGATTCATGTTTAGGGTTTTCAGACTCTTGAAATGTGAAAACAACAAGCAAGCATTCACCTACTCGGGCTCGATGTGAAATCCACGAGATGGTTGATAGAGGACTGTTTAAGTTTTTCAACTCTATAAGCAAGAAAACACCGCCAAGCACAAACCAATCCAGGCTCGATATAAAATCCACAGATAGGTGTATGGAGTTTTCTTCTAGGTTTTTCAGACTCGTTAAATATGAAAATACCGTCAAGCATGCTTTAGTTCTTTGTCAAGTTCGTTAAAAAATGAAAAAGGAAAGGGAAGGGAAGAGTGTTAAAACATATTTCAATATGATGGCAGCAAGTCAACTATCTCCTTGAACAAAGCACCTATTTTGAGTCTATCAAACAAGTTGGGTTCTAGTGTTGACCTTAGGGTAAAACTGATCTCAGAGTTCTTACTCCTCCATTTGGTTGGTCTTCCAATCATATGGATAATCTATTAATGTCTCCTACATTGCAGATTTGTATCGTGGTCTCTTTGTGTTAAAAGCTGGCTAAGTCACTCTTGCGTTGTGCTCATTATTCAAGGATATAACCTGTGTCGGCCATTTTGTAGTTGTCTTGACCTCATGCATCATCCATTCCTTGGTGTCAGTATGTTTCATCATGTGTTTATTCCTACTCCAAATCAGCTCATACCTGTTGAGTTGCCTTCGTGTTGGATGATGGAGGATGACTTAAGCCCTCCCTTTCAATGGACTTCTTCCCATCGACTTCAACTCATTGTGCTCTGGGAATGAAGTTTAGAGTTTCGGTTAGTACCTTGGGGATTGTAGTCATTAGTGGCAATTTCCCTCGCTATTGGATAGATGGGAATGCATCAATGTCTCCTATCCGATGGATTCTTCAAGTGTTCGACGACAAGACCATTTATTCACACTTGCTTGAATGTACTAGGTACCTTGGGTTCCATTTTCATTATTGGTGGACACCCTCGCATTTGATAACGGTATACATCAATGACCAGTAATCAAATGATACCTCCCATGTTCGACATCAACTCATTTATTCACATGGATAGGTTTGTACCTTGGGTTGTTTTTGGATGAAGACCTTGGGATCCTTGATAGCATCAACTTATTTATGTTATCGCCCAAGTTGTGCAAGACTGAGCCATACTCCTTTTGGCTCTTGATGAGACATAGATCCAGCTTGTTCTCTATGGCTATGTTCTCCATTTTTGACATAGATCCACCTTGTATTTATGTGGCTATGTTTACACTTATGTTCATCATGGATCGACACTTGTATTTTAGTGGCCATGATATATGCATCTATATTTTGATCATTAGTGTATCCGCTTGGAGGTCATGTTCCACTATTTGAACATGGACAGTTACCCCAAAGATAAGTGTGTCTGACATTGCCTTTGCTTTCAAGTACTTCATTTGAGCCTATGATTCTTGGTTTCTCTAGTTCCTCCATGATTCAACTCTTTATTATTTATAATGTATTTCGGCCATCGTTTCCCTCACTCCCTCTGAACTTATACATTAGGGGGCATCTGTTATAGCTTAAAATGACACCTCTTCGTCCGTGATGACACTTGCATTCCTTGGTTGCATGACGACACTTCTTGAGATCAAGTTCAGTCACACAACATGACACTTGTGGATTGAGGGTTCATTTGGGACACTAAAAATGGTTGAAATTACCTCATTCGTGACCCATTTTATGATTACAACCCTTAGGAACATTTTTCCAGACCAAACCATCTCCTGAAAATGAGTAGAAAAGCCTGTTTTTGGCCATTTTTGCACATGTGCACTGGTATGCAAGCATGATAGTAGGGAATATGCGCTACCCTACTTCATTAAAGTAGCACCCACCTCCACATGTGCGCTAGTTTGTCTACTGCAGAGTAGAGCACATTCCGGTACTAGTCAAAATCTCAAAATTTGGGTAAGTTAAGTTGGTTGGGGAACCTCCTACTCAATTATAACTTCTTTTCCTCTCCTTCACTAACTATATAAGGAGGGTAGAAGGGCCATGTGAGGGGACCAAGGTCAAAACATTGTTATGCTGGAGGAATGGAGACCCTCATCCCGCTCTCTTGTGCCTCAGTTTCTCATAAACCCTATCAGAACTAATTAGAGGTTGGGATCCTTGGAGAACAGAAGAAGGAGACCTTGAATCTAGGTTTCGTGAAGTGCCAAGATTGAAAGAAGGTATAACTTTATGTACTTGCTTTCATTCATCAATAAAGATCAGAATTTATTCCCTTTCCAAATATGACTTATTTCATGTGTGTCTTGGATTTGATTATAGTTTGCTTATAGTTTGATGTCTTCTTTTGTTATGAATATCAATCTTATGTATGTAGTCAAATGTATTTGAGAAAGGTATCAAGTTGTTTTGCAGGTGTGGGCATTGAGATACTGGATAGAATGGAAGAGCGAGGAAGAGAAGGCTAGAATCAACCTTCTGAACAAGGTGCATCTATCTCTAACCCTAATCTATTCATTTATTTATTGTACTTGCAGAACTTTTGTAAGTCTATCTTTCATACCTGAAGTTGGTAGTTTCTCCGCTGAACTATAGGTGCATTTTCCTCACAACAATAATAAATATTCTTCATCACTTGAATAATCATCTCTTTCTTCTTCTATGGTTATTTTCCTTGCAGGTTCATCATCTTCCACGGTGTGAGCATGATGTCTCTTCTTGTTGGAGACACTTTTTTTCTAGGACAATCTCTGGAGTAGTGTCCCTTCTCATCACAAGTATAGCATATAATGTTGAATATATCTCTCTTGGATTTTCTATCATAGTTATGATGGTGTTTCTCCCTCTTACTGTGATGATGGTGCTCCCTCTTGTTATGATTCCTTCTAGTGTGTGCTGTGAGAACTTGGTCATCATACACTCTCATCTTCTCTTCTCGTGCTACAAGTCGAGTTTCTTCTTGTGTACATTCTTCCCATAGTCTACTGAATGTAATCAACCTATTTATGGCACAAATCCCTTGAATGAATGAGTCCCATGATCTTGGGATACCAGTCAAGGTGGTCATAACAATTTCTGCTTCTTTTACCTTCCCTTCAACTGCTTCAAGTTTCTCCTTGAGTTGTGAGACCCTTGTGAAATAAGATTGCATGGTCTCGAAATTATGGATATTTATGTTCTTAAGTTGGTTCCTCAACGTCATCTTCCGATTTATGTTATTTCCTTCAAGTAGCTTTGTCAAAGCATCAAACATATCCTTGGGTGTCTTCAAAGATGACACATTCGAGATGAGATGATCCTTGATAGAATATGCAATGATTCTCTTGTGTATGGTTTTAGCCTCATTTCCCTCTGGTGTTGGAACCTCTTCATTCACATACTTGTCCAAATCATTTTTTTCCAGTACAAGAGCAATCCTATACTTCCATAGTTGGAAGTTATCAGCTCCTTCAAGATTATACTCAAGCTTGGTGTGGTGAGACATACTGAGTGAGTAATTCAAATGGAAATAACAAAGCTTTTAGGTCTTACCACTTTGAGATTCCCAAAATTGGTTCTGGACCTGGTTGGCCTAGGGTTTGTTAGAGAAACCCTAATTTTCTAAACTTGGAATTTGGAACTTTTGATTGGACAGATAGATATTCCTACTCAAGGCAATTTTTTTGATGTACTCACTTCTCCAAATCTATGAACAAAATTCCAAAATAGTTGATGCCCTAGTTTTCCTTCCGGCAATAGTGACAGGCCAAAAATTGAAAATTCTCAAAATCAGATTCTACATCGATAGAAAGATGCGCCCTCCTTGGGCGAGTTATCCTGGCCTCCTTTTCTTGATGATCTGTGGAGAGAATACCTCCAACTTAGAATCCCTAGCTTCTTGTAGCTATACAAGGCTCCCTAATCCCCTGTTTTATGGATCTTCTTTGACCATAGGCACCCATACACTGAACTTGGTCATTTATCCCATTTTTGGCTATTTTTGGCCTATCCTAGCCTACCTAACTTCCACCAAACCATCTCCTTCACATGTGTGAGCTCCATCTTGGTTCCCCATGCTTACCCAATGTTCACATGCACAATTCAAAGCTATTTGGGTTATTTTGGAAACCATTTGGTTAACCTAGGGGGGATTGGGATAAATCGAAGATAGATAAGTGTCGACACTCCAAGTGGATACTATTCCTTCCTATTTCTATATAAGGACGATCCAAACTCTTTGTAAGGTTGGACTGTTAATAATATCTCATATTTGATCATTTGTGCATCCTGATTTTTTATCATTTATTCTGATATTTGATCATTTGTGTTGTAATTTGATCATTTGTGCTGATTTTTGATCATTTGTTCATCCGGAAACATATTTTCACTTGTTTACTTGCTTAATGTGTTAAATATTTCAAGTGTGAGGTATCCATAGTAGCTAGATCCTACTATGTTATAGATTTTACATGGTATCGGAGCTCTTGGAGCTATTATTCGAACTAGAGACTGTTTTAGTGGTGTTTCAGAAGCAGTGGAGAAACCACAGAAGTCCCTGGAACCATTGCATTGAGTCCATTGGAGAAATCCATTGGAGTCTATCCAGGGTGTGATTCTCTCCCGAATGCACCCACTATCAAGCAAGGTTTGAATCTGTTAGTATAGATCCCTCCTAAGTGATTGAGAGTTTTTTGCAGGTTTTCAAAAGCACCATTGTCACCCAGTGTGCAAGAAGTAAAAGAAGATGGAGAAATCTCATCCAAATCTGCTCACTCCTTTAAACTATTTCGATTGGAAGGCCGAAATGGTGATTTTGTTGAGATCCAAGGGTCTTTTCAAGATCACAATGGGCACAGAGGTTGAACCAAAATTTGTTGTGGATAAATCGAAGTTTTTCAATGGAATGGATGAGGCATTTGACCTCCTTTGTATCAACATTTCGAGAGGCCTCATGTTTCATGTGGAAAGTCTAGCTACACCCAATGAATTTTGGCTCAAGCTTGATTCTCTATTTGGAAAGACGAATGAGATGAGAGGCCATCAACTTGAGAATGAGTTGATCTCATTGAGTCCAAGCAATTTCAAATCCATCCAGGATTTCTTCACCAATTTCAAGATCTTGGTCTTGAAAATAAAGCAATGTGGTATTGACAAGAAGGAAGAACAATTTATCTTGTCCATTCTCTCAAAACTAGGTCCTGAGTACTCAGTTTTTGTCTCTACATTCAACTCCACAAAGCTCATAGTTAGAAATTGGAAGATGCCATCTTTGGCTGATTTCATGGGGATGCTAACTCAAGAGCAAGACAAGTTGGCTTTGATTGGCTCCATCAAGCAAAAATATCAAGTACTTGCAGTTGGAGATTTGAAACATGCAAGAGGAAAGAAAAATCCCGAGGGGCCAAAACCACAAGAGAAGAAGAAGAAGGAGGAGAGGCCCAAATCTACTGATGGGGGTTCGAATCCTGTCAAAGACAAGGGAAACAAGAAAGAAAAGACTAAGTGCAACTACTGTCAAAGGGGCTTTGATCCTGAGAGCTCATGAATGAATAAAACCATAGACATGATGACCCATCGCCTACAGAAAAACAACATTCCTCTTCCAGAAAGTTCCAAGAAGAAAGAGGGTGTTTCTGAAGACAAAGAGAGGTGCCATGATTTGGTGGCTAGTACCTCAGATTCATCTTATTTCATCATTGATTCAAGTGCATCAAGGAACATGTCTTATTCAATATATGCATTCTCTATTCTTTCTCCATATAGTGGTTCTTCCATTCACACGGGAGATAACTAGAAAATCCCTGCTAAAGGCATTGGGAAAATCTCTATGGAAAATGGGTATTTCAGCAATGTACTATATGTACCTGATCTTGCAGCAAACTTACTCTTTGTATATCATATGACCCACATTGATTCATCCAAGAGAGTAATCTTCACTCAGAATGATGTGGAGATATAAAAAATTTCCACTGGAAAAATTGCTGCAATGGGTGTTGCAGACCATGATTCGAGGATGTACAAGTTCTCACATTTTCTTGGGTTCTCTTCCTCAAATGCGCTTATGTCACATGGAAATGAATTCAGAAAGATATGGCATGATATATTTTGACATCTCAACTACATATATCTCCATGCATTGAGCAAAGAAGAGATGGTTGAAGGGATTTCAAAAATCAGTTTTTCCAATGGCACTTGCAAAGGGTGCATTGTTGGGAAGCATGTTGAAAATAAGTATGAGAAAGGGAAGGCAAGGAGAGCTGCTGAACCTATTGATTTAGTACATTCATATCTGAATGTTCAACCCCCACTCCTTACTATGGCAGTAGCAAGTATTCTCTCACCTTCATTGATGATTTCTCAAGGTATTGTTGGTTGTATTTTCTCAAGCAAAAATCTGAAGTTTTCCAATGTTTCAAAGTTTTCAAGAACTGTGTGGAGAACTTTAGTGGGAGAACCATGAAGGTATTGAGGACTGATAATGGAAGGGATTATGTCAATAAGGACATGTAGGATATCTGTGAAGATTTTGGAATTCAAATGCAACATTATGTGCCCTACACACCTCAACAAAATGGCGTGGAAGAGCACAAGAATAGAGCATTGAAAGAGTGGTCACTTGCATGATGGAGAATAAGTCTTTGTCTCCAAAGATATGGGTTGAAGCTATGAATTATGTTTCATACGTTCATAACAGAGCACCACATAAATCCTTGTAAGGCATGAATCCATATGAGGCTTGGATGGGCCACAAGCCCAATGTTTCTCATTTCAGGGTATTTTGCTCAAAGGCTTGGGTTATAATTCCTCTAGAGAAGAGAAAGGCCTTGCAGCCCCAAAGCAAGGAGTCAATAATGTTTGGATATGCAAAATATTCCAAGGGATACAAGGTCTTTGATGCATACACTCTCAAAAATTTCATTGAAAGAAGTGTCCAATTTGAAGAAGAAGAGCTCATGCAAGCTATAGAACAAGGTGAAGGGGAATGCTCATATCCTCTTCTTGATGATGATGTAAGTGATGGCTCTTTTTCTGATATTTCTGATTTTGATATTTCTAAATATGATGTTGACATGGATTCTGATCATGACCATCCCTGAAGGCCCAAGTGGGCTAAGAAAACAATACAAGCTATTGGTGAGCTTGATGGAGATTCTCAAGATCCTAGGAAAACTAGATCTCGGTTTCACAATTCTTTTTGCATGTTGTGATTCTGATATGAGTGGTACATGTTATTTTATGGTTGGATATGATCCATAATCATACTCAGAAGCATCTAAAGACCCAAGGTGGCAAACAACCATGCAAGAAGAGAGGAACTCCCTCCATGAGAACAAAACTTGGGATTTGGTCCCTCTTCCTCCCAAGAGGAAACTAGTGCAATGCAAATGGGTCTATAGAACCAAAATGTCATCTGATGGTTTTGATATGAAGTATAAGGCTAGGTTGGTGGCTAAGGGTTACTCTCAGGTCCATGGAGTGGAATATACAAAGACATTTTCACCAGTGGTAAAGATGGACTCCATAAGACTAGTTTTGTCCATTGGGGATTCCAAGCGATGGGAGGTTCATCACATGGATGTGAAGAGTGCATTTCTTCATGGGGATTTGAATGAGGATATTGATATGAATAATACTGAGAGATTTATTTCTGAGTATACACTTGTGTGTAGGTTTAAGAAGTCCCTCTATGGACTCAAGCAAGATCCTAGAGCTTGGTATGCCAAAATGGATAATTTTCTTCTATCTTTGGGGTTTGAGAGGTGTAAGTCTAATCCAAATGTGTATATGAAGCATATTAGTGATATGATATTGATTATAGTACTATATTTTGATGATATTTTGATCACTGGTAGATGGACCAAATAACTTGGCTCAGTTAAGAGTGCATTACACAGTGCATTCTCCATGACCGATCTAGGATTGTTGAAACAATTTCTGGGTTTGGAAATTGATCAAACTGTGGATGGTAAATATATCTCTTAATCAAGATATGCTTATGATTTGCTGCAGAATTTCAAGATGGCTGAATGTAATTTTGCAAAATTCTCATTCCTTTCGGGAGTTAAGCTTACTAATTAGGGTTCTTCACCACTAGTTGACAGTTCACTATATAGACAACTAGTTGGGAGCATGTTGTATCTCACACACTCTTGACCAGATTTGTCTTATGATATTGGGGTTGTTGCAAGGAACATGCAAGATCCTCATGAGTTCCATTGGAAGGCATCCAAGAGTATCATTCATTATGTACAGGGTACTAAGCATTTTGGTATCCACTATGCAGTTGGTTCATCTCTTGAACTAGTTGGTTTTACTGATTCTGATTGGGATGGTGATAGTTCTGATCGGAATTCAACTTCTGGTTATGTGTTTATGCTTGCATATGGTACCATTTTATGGTCAAGCAAGAATCAACACACCATATCCTTATCTTTAGCTAAGGCCGAATACAGGGGAGAAATGAATGCAGCTACACAATGTGTGTGGTTGCAAGGTATTCTTGGAAAGTTTGGCATTGTGTTTGATTCACCCACAGTCATTTGCTGTGACAATCAAAGCACAATCAAGATCTCCACTGATCCAGTACAGAGACAGAGGACCAAGCACATAGAGATTCACATGCACTACATTCAAGGCTTGGTGCATGACTAGATCATAGCATTGCAGTATTGCCCTTCTGTTGAGAAAACTGTTGATATCTTCACCAAGAGCCTTACTGAGGAGACCTTCACTTACCTTATATCACTCCTTGGGGTGAGTGATGCATGGTGAATATTGGTGTATTTTCATATATGCCACATGTCCATTTTTTAGGGGAGGTTGTATTTCCCATGTGGTTTTCCTTCTTTCCTTGGTTACATGGACAAATAAATTTTATGTTGTAAAAGGTGACTTGAGCCTTAGTTTCCAAGGCCTTATTTTTTATATTCCACTAAGTCTAGCTTATGGGGGGGTTTTAGAGCAATATTGTGCCCTAGTACCTTAATCATTAATTAAATTATGATTATTTGGTGCTAAACTGGTTAATAATGCCTCCCTAGGTGTGAAACTAATTATTATGAAGTGGTTAGGACTTGTATGGGCTAGTATGAACTAGATCACAAGGTTTGGGCCAAAATTATGGGCCAAGGGAGGTCAAACTAGGTGTTAGGCACCCTTATCCAATCATTTATTGCCTCCAATGTGCCTAAGGCGCCCTAATCCCCTGTTTTGTGGATCTGGTTTGACCATAGGTGCCCATACACTGAACTTGGTCATTTATCTCATTTTTGGATTTTTTTGCCTATCCTAGCCTACCTAACTTCCACCAAACCATCTCCTTCACATGTTTGAGCTCCATCTTGGTTCCCCATGCTTACCCAGTGTTCACATTCACAATTCGAACCTGTTTGGGTTATTTTGGAAACCATTTGGTTAACCTAGGGGGGATTGGGATAAATCTAAGCTAGCTAAGTGTGGACACTCCAAGTGGATACTATTCCTTCCTATTTCTATATAAATATTATCCAAACTCTTTGTAAGGTTGGACTGTTAATAATATCTCATATTTGATCATTTTTGCATCCTGATTTTTTATCATTTGTTCTGATATTTTGATCATTTGTGTTGTAATTTGATCATTTGTGCTGAGTTTTGATCATTTGTTCATCCAGAAACATATTTGCACTTTTTTACTTGCTTAATGTGTTAAATATTTCAACTATGAGGTATCCATAGTAGCTAGACCTACTTTGTTATAGATTTTACACATAGTTCATTCTTTGTGTCAAGCTCATTAAAAAAATGAAGCAGGCGCTCCGAGCATAGTTCATTCTCTATTTCAAGATTGTTTAAAAATGAAGAAGATAACCGAAGCATTCTTTTCACCCATCTTGAGCTTTCTAAAAATAGTAAGAGGTGTTGAGCTTAATTTTCAATTTTCCGTTCTTTTGATACCTTATTCGTGCTCATTAAAAGTAAGTAAAAGGGTGTTGAGTTTAGTCTTCTTTTCTCGTACTCGTAAAATCATGTGGAAGTTTCTAACAAGTATAGGTTAATCTCTTTTTCCATCCTCACTAGACTATTTATGAAAAAAGGAATTGTGCCGATTTTATTATCTCTTTGTCATACTCAGTTATCAACCATGAAAGAGTCATCTCTTGAGTGATATCTTATGCCTTTTTCAACCCTGTTGGAATATTTACAAAAAAGGAACCCCTCAGAGTCTCTTTTAAGCTCTTTTTAGACTCCCTAAACAAGAAAATATTTTTGAGCAAGATTTTTCCTTTTCATTCTCATAAAATTATTTGAAAGTATGTTTATATAGTGATAGTTTACCCCTTTTTTGGACCGTGTAGACTATTTATGAAAAATATATGCTCTAGTCAACCACGGCTAGAAGATTCTCTCACATATTATTTTATTCTTTTTCAGGTGTAGGGGAATAAACCTATGAAAAAGACATTGTGGAGTCTTCTTTTGATCATTTTCAAACTCTCTAAATGTGAAAATATCGTTGAATTTACCTCGTTTGGACTTGTGAAACAATGTGTCGAAGGGGGCGTATGGGACTGAACCCCTCCTTCTTCAGGTATGTTAAACATATGATGAGGGACTCATCTAAGATGAGCTATATCGAGCATCTGTTATCCTCCTCAAGCTCATTAAAAAACAAAGAGGTATCCATCGATCATGTGGGGAGGAATTGGGAAAATAGATCAGTCTTGTTGGAAACTCTTATGGAAACTTATTGTCACCCTTGAACATGACACTTGTTTGTGTCTTGTCTTACAGTTTGGTAATATGCTTACCTCTAAGTCACACCAATCCCGTGAATCACTTTTCTTCTTTGACCCATTTGAAGAAGTTCTTGGGTAATGTCACAATATATTTTGGTCTGTATCCTGTTGAGTTAATGATATGAAGTCGCTTGTCGTTTCATCCGATGTTCAATGGAAGTATTAACTTGATTCATCCTTTCCATCCTCATGTCAATCGATTCCCATTTGTTCCATCCCTTTATATCACTCTCCTGCGTCGTTTTTGTTGGTTGTGGATCTTGATCTTCCTGATTTAGAGATGATGTTGTTTTCATCCGTGTTTGTACCCTAATTTTATATGATATGAAAGTGGAATGTATACTCACCCTAGCGGGGGGGGGGGGTGTGAGGGGTAATTTCCACCCCATAGGGGTCTTGGGGGGACCATCCCCCTTGTTTGGGGGGTTCAGGGGTGAAGTCCCCAAAATAAAAAATTTGGGTTGTTTTGTTGGCCAACAGATTATGGGCCCATGGTTTTGGGTAGCCCGTGGTATTTTCCCATGGTAATTCCCCTTTAAAAGGAATACATTGTAATACAGTTGTGTAAGGTATTGTATCATTGTAAAGATCTCTGATTGTGTAAGAGAGACTAAGAGAGAGTGAAAAGGAAGTTACAGCGGATGTGTTGTAGGTTGTATCCATTCATTTGTTGGATGGTATAATAAGAACGACCGGAAATTTTTTTTGTGGATGTAGCCCATCTTGGGTGAACCACATTATATTGGTGTCTCTCTTGTAATGTGTTTTATGTGATTTATATTTGCATATTGTTTATTGTTATTGCTCTGCAATCCAGTTTTTCTAACAGGTTTTGTGTTGATGATGTGGGATACATCATGGCCCTCCTTCGATGACTCTGTTCCTATTGACTCCAAAACCTAATTTAGGAATTAGACTTAGAAAAAATTTAGTACGTTGGAACCCACGCGAATCAATTGTAGGTATGCTCGCTTTCGACAGTAGGTTTACATCATTGACCTCTAATCAGATGATTCCATGAGTGTTTGACTTCATCTCATCTATTCGCATTTGTTGGAATGTACTATGATACCTTTGGAGTCATTCTCATCATTGGTGATTTCCCTCGCACTTGTTTACGGTTTACATCAATGATCAGTAATCAAGTGGTTTCTATCATGCTTTCTTCAAGACATTTATTCACATGGCTAGAATCGTATCATTTAAGGATAGAGTTGAAGACCCTCAAGACACTTCCTATGTACTTTACCAAGGTTGCAATGGATTTTTTTTAGTAGGTTCCCACATGGACATCATGTCGGTGACTTGACTGATGTATTGTCACCTAGATCCACTTTGTATTGGTCTATGGCTATGTTTTTATTATGTCATAGATCTATTATGTTATAGATCTAGATCTAGATCTCTAGTGGCCATATTCTCAATCAGTACTTTCATGGATCCACAGTGTATTAGGCAGAAACCATGCTTTCGAGTCAGTTTATTCCGAGCATGGGTATGCTCATCTCAGGGATTATATAATTGTATCATTTGATCTTTGTTTGCAGCACCTATCTGTCTCTCTTCTAGATACCCTTTGCACCTATGACTTGGTAAAGTGTCTTGGCCTTTAGATCCTTACTAACCTTGCACTTTAGGGGGAACCTATTGTACCTCAAATTGTCACCTTTGATTTGATATGCTCCATTACCATGAGAAGCATAGGCTGTGATGTTCCCTAGGTGTGTTAGGATCCACCATATTGTGGTTTACCTAGTTCCTAGTCATGTTTGGGAGGGTCTCTTGACATTTGGAAATCGAAAAACTACCTTACCAAACCTCAATTTGACCCTTGATGGAGAGTGTTTCTCCATCCTAGTCATCCAAGGAGCTAAAATTACAAATATGTCACTCCTTGCATGCCTTCTAGAGAGAGAAAATTTCATCTTTTTCATTATGTACTTAGCCTTAGGGGAGCGACAATCTTTGTTTATCCATCTTTCCTTTATTTTTGGGTCAAGATCCAAGCATGATTTTAGGTGGATCACCCTATCCTTCAAATGTCTCCTCAATTTCCATTCAAGGCAACCTAATATTTCATGATCCACCTTATCCTCCCTTAATCCAAATATTTCTCTCAAGTGATTTAGCCTCTGTATCATATAAAGTTGACTTCATGCCTTGGCTCACATAATGGAAAAAAGACTTAGAGAGGTGGTCCTTATGATCTCTTGGTGCTCAAAGGGATTTGGAAGAAGAGTTTGAAGGACATGCTACTGCAGAGTGAGGTATACTTTTGTACATGTTGTTCATGTATTTACTTATAATATAAAACTTGTCCTATTCTCCCATTTCATGTCTCTTTTGATGGATGTATGAATATGTCTACTAATATTTAGTTAGATCTTATTTAATACACTTAGTGCATTGGAAGGTGTTTTATTTTATCTTTGTGTGCAAGCTCATAAGTTTGGATCTACAAGCTATGAGCTGGATCAAGAAGGAGCAGCTAGGTCAACCTTCAGGGAAGAGGTAGGACATATACTCTCTTCCATCTTTATTATGCATTTGTTTGCTTGTGTATGAACTAGATCTAGGATATGTTAGGTACCATTTGTTTTGCTTCTGCCTTGGATTAGATGTCTAGGGAGCCTTACTATGTCCAAGAGAAGTCTAACCTATTCGTAGATAATATTTTCTAACACAACTCTTGAATAGTCTAATATATTCAAGGGAAGATTCATAACTTGATATCACTTCACTTCTTACTTTACATCATTTAACAACATTGCTAATATATAGTCCAAATTTGAATAATTGAATTACGGAAGTGAATTATGCATTGCTTAGAAACACTCTCAAACACTTGTCACACCTTAGTTATTCCCAACAACTTGGACCCTCTTAAATTTGAGCAACCTTTCCTAGTAATGGTAGTGCCTTGTACAAATAAAAAGTAGTCCACATCAATATCTTGATTGGTTTTCTCGATGAATAAATTATCAGTTAACATCTAATTACTAACCATTTTCATTAATTTAGTGAAATTATTGTAAACAAGTGACACATCACTACTATCATTCCCTTTCACATAAATATATATACAGCCTCAAATCAGAACTACCACAATAAGATAAAGTATTAGGACCAGAGAAAAATATTTTTGTTAGGAGAACAATTGGTAAGATCAAATTTCAATTCATGATCTCTTGCTCACATGATTATTAAACCTGTACATAAAATAAATGAGAATGGTTCATAGATTAGATTTATATTAAATACCAACATATTTTAACATTGAAATATAAGGGAAGATTAATCAAACACATGTGATATCTCTGGAGTCTTTCTCTTAGTGATACGAGGTAGCTTGTGACAAATTTGTCTCCGTTGGTGGAAGAGCCCTATTACACTAATCTTTACTACATATGGTAGATTGGGAAGCATTATTGCAAGCATGGTATTTACTATATTTATATTATGTAAATTAAGTTTCACATAAAAGAATCATAACATACATGAAATATCTTTTTCATATTCAAGAGATTATAGTTTTGATATTCTACTCAACCAACATGAACATACTACATATTGATAGGGAAGTACGTTTCACCTCCATCACATCTTAATAGGATGGAAGGAAAAATAACACATTATGTATTAGGTAATAGAAGATATCAAGTCCATTGAAATATCCACCAAAGAGTGTCGACTCTCTATCATGTCAACCATTGTAGATGAAACTAGATAGAACATGTATTACCTTGAACAAAGGTTACTTCAGTTTAACATATAGAACTTATGAGATGTAAATGCATGTCTATGTTGGTTCTAAAATTATGTAGAACCTTAAATGGATTTTATACCTTGCAAAGAATTGGAGTCAACATTCCAAATTTTAATATCATTACAAAAAACTAGTGCCAATGATGCTGGTGAAACCTAATGCTTGCAAAAGATATTGACTTGCAAACTTGTGACAAACAAGAAAACTAGTAATGCACGTCACCTATGGGAAATATCGTCTAGTTCTTATACTAATATTTGTGATGCTACATAACCCAATGTCCAAAATATCAATATCATAACTAGAATTCTTCACATCAAGTTTACTAGTAGTAAGAATATCCTTTTGAAAATCTTCAAACATATCTGGATAGCCTGAATGAACTTTTCTTTCACTCCCTAGGTGTGTTATACCAAAAACTACTACATGTTCATGCATTTTAATGTTGTTAGAAGCTACATTGTAACATGGCTCATGAGGATTAGGACACTTCAAAACCATATCTGTGTCTTTTAAAAATTTATATTTGTAGGAATCTCTTAACTATAAAGAAGTTTTAGTTTGAGTAATGTCTTCTAATTCTTTTGTTCCATGCCTAAATGAAGTTTAAAGATGGGGAAAAATTTTCTTGGGCTTGGATAATGGCATGTCTATGCTACCATTTTAGTTTGCTTGATCTGGATTTCATTTATTATGCAATTTTTCAAGGTTGTGGATTCTCTATCGAGATGGTTTTGCTTGTAAGCTAAGAAAATTTCTTTGGTGTTTGTCAACTTTTATATGTTCAGTTCAATTTTGTAATCATGAACATGCTCCTTAGTAGATACAACACCAACTTCTATTCTACCGGCAATGATCTATATCATCAAAATATCTTGTGGTGACAAGCTTTTACACACTCTCTATCTTTTTCTCTTATCCAAGACTCTCCTTGTATCATCTTCATCATCAATAAGCATTGTAGTTTCAACACCATTTGTTGATTCTGGATTTTGTTCCCTTGCAAGAACCTTTCAATTTTGTCTATCTTGAACATCTTTAGTTTTAGAAATCAAAGGCAAGTCCTTCAAAGGACTTATCTTCAGTTGAGTGAGAATCCATTGTATGCTCCACTCCAAGGTGCAAATAGTTCATTCGTTAGCTTACACCACTTGAGGAGATTTTTTCCCATTATAATTTTTCTTATCAATGAGTGTAATATTTTCTTTTGTGGTGAGCGAAATTTCATGATGGCATGTGAATGTTTCTAGTAGAATGTTTGTAAAGGTAAGTGTTTACGAAATTAGTGTTGTGATGATATTTATAATTAATACCAATCATGAGAAGAAGAATCTTAAATGACTCTACATAAATTATTACAATTAATTATTCATTGTCACGTTGGAGGGAAAGAGGTAGGTAAAATTATGAATAATTCTTGTTTTGATCATTGAGCCTCAACACTAGCCTACTGGTACTTGGAACAATGATTCCCTATATCTTTCATGAAAATGTTGATTTAAATCTATTGTTAATTTCTCATTTTTATTACTTAATTTTTTGTTGTTATAGTTATTAGTTATTTCAATTTATGTGTTCTATATTTTCTTAAGTTAATATAAACATAGTATAATTACTTGATCAAACTGTATTAATTTACAAGTTCAGTGTAAATAAGATATGTGGATAGATACTTTATATCGCAATTTTATATATATATATATGTGTGTGTGTGTGTGTGTGTGTGTGTGTGTGTTCTATATTTTCTTAAGTTAATATAAACATAGTATAATTACTTGATCAAACTGTATTAATTTACAAGTTTAGTGTAAATAAGATATGTGGATAGATACTTTATATCGCAATTTAATATCTATCTATCTATCTATCTATCTATGTATCTATCTATCTATCTATCTATCTATCTATCTATATATATATATATATATACTATCGAAAAATGTTACGACTTCACTCCAATCACTAGCCCAGCCTTTGGCATCCCCCTCCTTGCGGTTAAGGTAACGACTTGGGGCATGGCCCCAGCTCCCATAGTGTGACGGGCGGTGCGTACAAGGCCCAGGAACAGATTCACCGCCGTATGGATCACCGACGATTACTAGCGATTCCATCTTTTGGATTCCTAATTGTTACAAACTTGCATTGTGTTTACCTTTGGCAAAGTGCCCTCTTGAAGAAGACCCTTTACTCCATTTTCCATAGGAATATTTTGCACTATATATACTATCCAAAAATGTGTTTATAGATATATCATTTAAATCTACAACAAAATCATCAAAGAGAGAAAAAGTTCAAAAATGAAAATTGGTGAATTTTCTTTCTTTTGAGCATACCAATAATATGTATAAAACATGATTACATAGCTCTAATAATTTTTCAAATCATTATAAAAATATTGCATCTTTAAAATATAATAATAGTAAAATATAATAATAGTTTGTATATGAAAAACATCATATGATTAAGAAAAAAACAATAATAGTAATAACTTCTTCATCTTCGGTAATAGGTAATGTTTTTTAAATTATTAAAAATATAAATCATAAGTAGAGTTGATAATTAGTTAAATATTTGACATTTTATATATGAGTATCCATTAAATGCATATTTGTGGAATTTTTTTAACAATAATTTTTATCGTCTTTTTGTTATTTGTGTTTTTTTTAATGGTTTTTTTAATTTTATCTAGAATCTTGTGTGCATGATACTAAGTAAACTTTTTTTTTTGTCCATATTCATTTTTTTTACTTCCTCCATTTCAGTTAATAGAGTTAGTATAAGTATAATTATTAAGTTTATAAATCTAAATACGTTTTGAACAAATCCTCTTTCAAATTTATTATAAATATCTCTTTATAATCAACTATATAATAATACATAAATTTAATATATATATATATATATTCAAACAATTTTTTTTAAACATCCAAATATCTCTTTATAATCAACTATATAATAATACATAAATTTAATATATATATATATATATATATTCAAACAATTTTTTTTAAACATCCAAATTAGTTTGTTGTATTATGATAAAACACATTTATAAAATTGGTTTTATAGTGTTTATAGTTTATTCAATAAATTATATAAATATTAAAAATGAACATTTCTTAACTATATTTAATTTATAGTAAGACCTTTTTGAAATTAAAAAAATCCTTCTCCAAGTTATTTTTAAAATAATATTAATTTGTATTTATTAAATATATTGTGAATTCAAATTACTATATAATGATAATATTAATTTATAATATTTTTTCAATAAAATAATTAAATTAATAAAAATATAATTATCATAAAACTTTATTTTTTATAAAACTATTGTATAAATGATTATTTATTATTATATTTATAAAAATAATAAATTATATTAATATATATACTTAAATAGATTTATAAGAATTTAATTTATAAACATAATATCAAAGAAATGATAATCTACTACATTTTATTTTTTTTATTAAATAAAATAATCACATTATAATTGTAATATAAATATCTTATGAGATGATATAAATATATTATGAACTTAATGTATTGTACCGAAGAGACATTTGATGAAAACAAAATTCACATATATAACGATATTGAAATTTAATAAAATAAATTTTTAATTTAATTTTTAGAATAATATTTAAAATCTCACAATTGAAACACCATTATTATATTATTCTTTTTGTATGAATGTCAAAAATGCTACACAAGTAAAAAGTTAAAAAGGTCAAACATGTAGAAAAGCATATTGTTAAAAAGTCAATCCATTTAAATTTGATTTTTATTCTAGTTTTGTTATCATATCTTCTCCTATCTTAAGAAGTTTCATGTGGTCGTTTTTTTTCATATATATGTTGTATGTGTCAAGATGTACATGTGATGTGTTGAGTTTTTCCAAATAGAGACAAATTATGAAGGAAAAAAATACTAGAGAAGATTATATCAATCAATTTATTTATAATTATGTGTAAAATATTGATTATTTATTTGGTTTTACTTTTTATGTTTAACAAATGATTATTATTGTATTCATATATAAGAATTTTTTATGTGTTTAGTTATTGTTTCCATACTCGGCGATGGAATTGCAGACGTGATATCCATTGGGATGGTAATCTATGTAGGTACAAACATGATTGAAGATCTTTCTCATAGAGGTAGTGTAACATACCCTTTAAGCTGGAAAACATTTTGTGTTAAGAAACATTATGATAACTTTTATTATAAAGTTTATTTTGGACAGATGTCCAAGGATGACTGTAATTTGCACAATATATTATTATTTAATAAATAAAATAGGAGACAAACACCTAAGAGGACTATTGAAAGAGTGGTTACTGATCCACTAGGTGGAATGGAATCTGGGGTAGAAGGAAATGGACAAGTGGCAGCATCATGATGCAACTAACTAGTTGTTGGTATGGGGCAACTCCCTTGAAATGTGGTCATAGTGCCCTGAAAGATGGGACTAGAGCTTAAGGATCATTTATTGCAAATTGACCACTAAAAGACCTAGGCAGTCTATATAATAGCCATCAAATATTGAACTGAGGTTCATCACTTTTCCTGACGAGGAAATTTACCTTGGGGTTTTGCTCTGTTTGCACCCAAGAGATTTGATGAGGGGATATGTTTTTGTTGATCATGTTGTGAGTCTGCCAAACTCTTATTGAATTCAGGAGGTTGATTCTAAGTGGAGAAGGCATTTTATTTCAGGAGGTTGATACTGAGTGGAGAAGGTATTTTGAGTGCCTTGATTCTACACAGATTCCACCCACTTACTGGATCAGTAATCAGGCTTGGGGGTTCATTAAAAGTCAGCAGTTGAGTTGCTTCTTCTGAAGCAGGTTGGGAGGAACAAGCATCCTTGGGTATTTGTCCGCCCTATCGTTAGTTACAGGTTCTATTGTCTTATCTATTTTATTTTAAATTATGTTATCTATATTTTGTATGTTTACAATTCTGCTATTTATTAAACTTTCACTGTTTATTTTATAAGTTATTTCAGTTCCGGTGTAAGTTAATAATTCTGTATAAATTTGAAATGATTGAATGAAATGGTTTCTATATTTTTCCCCATGCAAAAAGGAACAGCATCGTACTCCAGTACAGAAACAGATTAAGATAGATAAGATATGATAGGCAAACTTCCATGGTGATGAAATTACCATTTTATATGTTCTGTTAAATTATCTGCTCATATTAATTAGGATTATTTACTGGATTTTACTCACAGTACGATACAACTGTTTGCCATGATTTCTGCCAGGAGAACCTATGAGGGTTTGCCACTGGGCTTACCAGTTTATTTGCATTGCTTCCCATTTTTTCACCGAAATCCATTGCCACCAAAACCCAGAGCGTTGAATACAGCACGATGGCATTACCTGCCACAACGAAATACAAGGAGTTAGCAACTTATCATTTGACTATTGACAAAATGAAGAAAAACATTACATAACGAAGAAACTAGAAAACTTACCTTGCTGTCAAACAGTCGATTGGAATGTTCTTAGCTTCCAAATCCTTCAACCAACGCAGCAAAGTTTCCATGCAACTGAACTCGAAGTCAATACCTCACCACTAACCTATTTTTCCACCGAAAGAAAGCCACAGGGCTTCAACGCGACCGTCTCAACAAAGTTCAAGCACTTATACATTATTTCCACAACAGAATTACAGAGAATTGA
The DNA here is from genome assembly GCA_027924585.1 of Larix kaempferi. NCBI lineage: Eukaryota > Viridiplantae > Streptophyta > Pinopsida > Pinales > Pinaceae > Larix > Larix kaempferi. Next base: position 13,092,438 of record BSBM01000684.1, on the reverse strand, counting down.
GGCACAGTGCCATCCACAACCGCCCAGGGTCGAACCCTGTAAACCAGTGTCCTGTCGGCCTTCTTCTCCAAAAAAAACCACAAAATGAATGCACGAAGGCAAAATAACGTTAAGGAAAGTCTAGCTAGGGTTTACACATCTCAACTACCGAGAACCATAAGATCAATGATCAAGATTGAGCTAGAAAGCTACGATGGGACCAAAGCATAGATACAATCAAATAGTAATCATTGACTACATTTATTTTGCAGAATAGTCAGATGCCATATCACCCAAAGCTGAGCTCACATCTTGGTGACATATCACCTTTCCTTACCATGATTATCACATGGAGTCAAACACATAGATGCCAATGTAACAACCACAACACCACACAGGATCGAATTAAATGCTAAGATCTCACGTAGATATTGGCTAGAGTCTCGACTGCATAAACATTTATTTCATATCAGAGTTCAAGTTATGTGATAGCGAAGGCCTCGGGATATCAACAATGCCATACAATTGTTCACAACCATGTTATAAGTTAACAAACATATAATAGAGGCCTATCAATACCTTAAACAAAGAAACATGGTTCAATTCATAAGGTTATCACGACATCATTCACACTAGGAGCATTAACCTTGTTCCAAAGTTTACATAGCATATATATATAATGCACACCTGAACCATAATGTTTACACAAAAGCATTTCCATATTAATATTAGCACCATAAAGTTCACATATAACATTTTAACAATGTTATTAACATAAGTTTCCATAGGCTATCAAACTTGGAATCGATAGATTTAATACATCAACTATATATTATAAACCAATGCAATGCCATAGTATAGTATGGATTATCACAAGGTTAACGTTTAAACATTACATTTAAATAGCTAGGCCATTTGCTTAAGGTTAGTGTAGAGAATACTTAACCTTCACACTATATTGACAGCTAGGGTTTGACACAAACTCTACTATGTTGTATACTATTATATCAACAGCATATTGATTCATATGTGGACGCAATACAAATGTCATCACTAGCATTACAAGACTTTTTACATCGCAGCCGTCATTTCCAGGAGAGTCATTTATTCTATTGATGACACTATCTTTCATAAAGACCAAACATGTTACAACTACACACAGTTAAACTAAGCTATATTATTACTGATCTCACCAACAGTTACAATGAGTATAGTGCTTAAACATTGTTGGCGACACATGCAATTATTACCATAAAAGACGATACAAGTGGAGAAGTTTAAACTGAAGGTACTTACCATTGACATCTTCATGCACGGCAGATTACACAATTATCTTAAACATAGAGACAGCAAGCTGAAGCTTACAACTTGTCTTGTAAAAACTGGAATTACTCTATAACCTTACTTGCAGATCTGCGAAAGAAGAATCCAATGCTTTAGCTTTCAAAGCTAAGTAAACCCAAGGGCACCCAGTAGGAACCCCTTCAGAAATATGCAAACAACTTCATAAGTATTGTTACGAAACCCTTACACATAACGAAATAAACATTGTTCTATCGCATCCTACTTATAACCAAGTACATATTCATGTTTAAAACAATCAAGACAAATTGTATGAGGCAGTTATCATCTGTTAGTTAATTATTATCATTCCGCAGATAGAATTTATCTTATATAATAGGCTATATAATTTATTTATTTTTATTTAGCGATTTTTTGGATGTTACATGTGGTATTAGAGCACAAGTTCAAACTCTAGGCCTGATTAAGGCTCATGCGCGCAAATAGAAAAATAAATCATAAAGTATATGTTACTAACTTTTGTAATTTAATTTTATTTTTGCACAGAACAGATTTACTTTAATTGCGGGTATGGAAATACCAGAGGAATCAACAGAGGATAGATCTCCTCGTAATGAACGTAATAATCATAATAACACTGAAGGAATTTATGTTGAATTAAACAACCAGTCTTCTGAAATTTTACGCACTGTAAAAGATTTAAAATCTGAGTTAAAAGCTGTTAAAGAAGAAAATGAATGAATTCTTAAGGTACAGGAAGAGTTACAATAGAATTTAAAAGGAAACTGTCATAGTGATGAAATAGGAAGAAAATCAGAATTTAAGGTTGATTCTGAAATAATGTCCCACCAACATAAGCATAAGAAAACAAGAAATGATAAAAGGAACAGTTATTCATCTTCTAAATCTGATTCAAGTAATGAAGACATTAACTATGACAGCAGTAACAGTGAATGTTGCTCTAAAAAGAGGAAACATGAGCATCATGAGCATATTACTGGGGAGTTTAAAAAGATTAAGCCACCAAGTTTTAATGGTGAAAGTGAGAAGGGTGAGACAACAGAAGCTTGGCTGTTTGGAATGAAAAAGTACTTTAATATCTATGATTACTCTTCTCAACTGAAATCCAAGATGGCTATTTACAATCTGACCGGAAAGGTAGATATCTGGTGGCAGGGTCTTAAAAGAATTAAGAGCATAAAAGAAAAAGAAGTAACTTGGACTATGTTTAAAAGTTTGTGTAAAAATAAGTTCTTGTCTGAATAGTACTTTGAGGAGAAATCGAAGGAGTTTTACGATTTAAAGTTGGGTACAATGAACATGAAAGAACTGTGCAACAAGTTCCTTAGCTTGCTGAGGTACGTACCCTACATGGTTGAGGAAAAGCGTAAAGTGAAAAGGTTCCTCAATTGTTTGCCTTTTAATATAAAAGATCGTATTGAGTATGATAATCCTTCCACCTTGGAAGAGGCCATGAGGAAGGCAAATTTTTGTTTTGACCAAAAAAAAAAAAGATAAGGAACAACTGGCTAGAAGAACAGTAAGACTAATCACTATGATTATAAAAAGAAGAATTTTAATCAGAATGCTAGAGGTTTTAAAAAAAACTTTAATAACAGAAATTTTCCTAATAATTACCGGAATAATGCAACTCATAACTCTACTGCTGCAAAAAATGTACCTAATAATAATAATCATAGCAATAACAATAACAATAACAACAGGTATGATGAACAGAAATGACCCATAAAGTGCTATAAATGTGGCAGACCACACAAGAGAGCAGATTTCCCACGCAACAAGAGGACAACCAACAACATACACACTATGCAAGCAGAACCTACAGTTGGAGATATCACAAGAGAAATGTTCAGGATAAATACAGCATTGGAGAACCGTCAAGCAAACCATCAAACATCCATGGTAGAAATTGAAGGTATGATACAAAACGAGTCTATTTCTATTTTAATAGATCTAGGTGCAAATCTAAGTTATATTTCACCTATTTTAGTAAACCGTTGCAAGCTAAAAACAGAAAAATTTGATAATGCATGGTTAGTTCAGCTTGCAATAGGAATTAAAAGAAAGGTTACAAATTATGTTCAGAATTGTGAAGTATTTTTAAATCAGCTGAAAACGCAAGTTAATCTGAATGTTTTACCTTTAGGTTCATATGATTTGTTAATTGGCATGGATTGGCTTGAACAACATAGAGTTATATTAAATTGTTATAAAAAATATTTTACTTGTATAAATAATGAAGGTAATTCAGAAACAGTAAAAGGAATTCATAGGCAGATTTCAGTAAGGCAGATTTCTGCCTTACAAGTGAAGAGACCTGCTAGAAAAGGTTGTAAATTGTTTTTTGTTAATGTTGTTAATGATGAATGTACATCTAAAGAAGACAAGTTAAAACTGGAGGATATTCCCATCCTTAGGGACTTTTCTGATGTATTCCCGGAAGAAATTCCAGGATTACCTCTGAAAAGAGAACTTGACTTCACCATTGAGTTAGTACCCAGTGTGGTACCAAACTCAAAGGCCCCCTATAGGATGAATATTATGGAGTTAAATGAGTTAAAATATCAGCTGAAAGAATTAATAGATAAAAACTACATAAGGCCCAGTGTGTCCCCTTGGGGAGCACCAGTAATATTTGTTAAAAAGAAAGACGGTACCATGTGTTTGTGCATTGAATACTGTCAGCTTAATAAAATGACAATTAAGAACCGATATCCCTTACCCCGCATAGATGATCTATTTGATCAAGTATGTGGAGCAGAGATATTCACTAAAATTAACTTAAGGTCGGGTTATCATCAAGTTTGGATAAAAAACGAGGACATATTCAAAACTACATTCAAAGCGCATTATGGACACTACGAGTTCGTAGTTATGCCTTTTGGGCTAACCAATGCACCGGCGGTGTTCATGTGTTTAATGAACAATGTTCTGCATAAATATTTGGATAAGTTTGTAGTGGTATTCATTGATGATATCCTGGTTTACTCAAAAACTAAAGAAGATCATGACGAACATCTAAAAATTAGTTTACAAGTACTTAGAGATCACCAGCTTTACGCTAAGTTCAATAAGTGTGATTTCTATAAAGATAAAATTCAGTATTTGGGTGATATAATTTCAAAAGATGGTATTTATGTTGATCCTGATAAAATTAAAGCAATTAATGAATGGCTTGTCCCAAAAGATGTAACTGATGTATGGTCATTCATGGGAATAACGGGTTATTATAGGAAAGTTTATTGAAGGGTTCTCTAGAATTGCTAACCCCATCACTTCTTTGCAGAAGAAAGGGAAGAAATTCATATGGGATCAAAAGTTTCAAGACAACTTTAATAAGTTAAAATAATTGTTAACTACTGCACCCATCTTAAAAATTGCAGATCCTAATAAGGATTTCTTCGTATGCACGGATGCATGCAACAAAGGACTTGGAGGAGTCTTAAGTCCATAAGGTCATGCAATTGCTTTTGAGTCAAGGAAGTTAAAAATACATGAAAAGAATTATGCTACTTATGATCTTGAGTTGGAAGCTGTGATACATGCTTTAAAAATGTGGCGCCATCACTTGAACGGGAGAAAATTCATCTTAATGACTGATAATAAGGGCTTAAAGTATCTTTTAGATCAAACAAATCTTAACGCAAGGCAAGCAAGGTGGTTATCTTTCCTTATCGAGTACAATTTCGAGCTCCATTACATTAATGGAAAGGAAAATAAGATTGTTGATGCATTGAGCAGAAATGCTAGATTGAGTTTTGTGGCAGCAATCAGTACTTTTAAAACTGATCTGGAAAATCAAATCGAAGAAGGAATTAAGCAAGATGAAAATCACCAAAAATTACATGATAAAGTGGTTGAAAATTCATCTGAAAATGTTATAACATATTATAGTATTAATGAAAAAGGCTTCTTAACTTACAAAAACAGAATTTATGTGCCTAATTTTTTGAAGGTTAAGTTGTTGATTTTAGATGAAGTTCACAAAAGTCTTTATTCAGGGCATCCTGGTATCAGAAAATGATAACTATGTTAAGAAAAGAGTATTTTTGGCCCAACATGAAAAGTGAAGTTGTTGAATATATAGTTAGATGTTTTGAGTGTCAGACTATCAAAGCTGAACACCAACATCCAGCTGAGCTATTGCAGCACTTACCAATTCCAGAATGGAAATGGGAGATCATAAGCATTGACTTTATTACAGGTTTTCCTAAGAATCAGAAGCAGAATGACTCAATTATGGTTGTTGTTGATAAACTTAGCAAGGCTGCTCATTTATTCCTGTTAAAACTACTTTCAAGGCTTCTAACATTGCAGATATTTTCATGAAGCAAATTTTTCGCTTGCATGGAATTCCAAAGGTAATTATTTCAGACCAGGATTCTAAGTTCACCAGTAATTTTTGGACAGCACTGTTTAAAGGATTAAATACTAAATTGAATTTCAGCACTTCTTTCCACCCACAAACTGATGGTCAAATAGAAAGTGTAAATCAGATTTTGGAAAATGTGTTAAGATTGTATGTTAAAGATCAGCCAACTAAGTGGGAAGATTACTTGCACTTAGCAGAGTTTGCTTACAATAATAATTATCAAGCATCTGCTAAGTTAAGTCCATTTGAAATTTTTTATGGAAGAAAATGTTGTACTCCAATTTCGTGGGATAATCCTATAGATAGGTTGATGTTAGGACCAGATTTATTGAAAGAAATGGAGCTAACCGTGAAACAGATTCAAGGTAACTTAAAAGTTTCCCAAGATCGAGAGAAAAGCTATGCTGATTTGAAGCGCACAGAAAGAGAATTTCAGGTAGGAGACCATGTTTTTATAAAGGTAAATCCCAAGAAAAGTTCTTTGAAGCTTGGGAACTATGCTAAACTAGCACCGAGGTATTGTGGACCATTCGAAATCCTATCAAGGATAGGAGCTGTTGTATATCAATTGGCATTGCCATACAGTTTAAAAATCCACAATGTTTTTCATGTTTTTGTTTTAAAGAAGTATGTGCATGATGCTACTCATGTGCTGAATTGGAATGACATATAGGTGGAACCTGAAGGTGATTTTCAGGTGGAACCGGACTGTATTATAGACCAGAGCGAAATTATGCTTCGGAATCGCACCATAGGGCAAGTAAAGGTGCAATGGAAGCACCTTAGCCCTGATGAAGCTACTTGGGAGCTGGAAAGTAATATGCGGATAACATATCCAGTTATGTTCCATGAGGAACTTGATGATGAATAAGAAACATCGAGGATGATGTTGAGCTTAAGAGGGTGTTTGTAACATACCCTTTAAGCTGGAAAACATTTTGTGTTAAGAAACATTATGATAACTTTTATTGTAAAGTTTATTTTGGACATGTGTCCAAGGATGACTGTAATTTGCACAATATATTATTATTTAATAAATAAAATAGGAGACAAACACCTAAGAGGACTGTTGAAAGAGTGGTTACTGATCCACTAGGTGGATTGGAATCTGGGGTAGAAGGCAATGGACAAGTGGCAGCATCATGATGCAACTAACTAGTTGTTGGTATGGGACAACTCCCTTGAAATGTGGTCATAGTGCCCTGAAAGATGGGACTGGAGCTTGAGACTCATTTATTCCAAACTGGCCACTAAAAGACCTAGGCAGTCTATAAAATAGCCATCAAATATTGAACTAAGGTTCATCACTTTTCCTGACGAGGAAATTTACCTTGGGGTTTTGCTGTGTTTGCACCCAAGATATTTGATGAGGGGATATGCTGTTGTTGATCATGTTGTGATTCTGCCAAACTCTTATTGAGTTCAGGAGGTTGATGTTGAGTGGAGAAGGCATTTTATTTCAGGAGGTTGATACCGAGTGGAGAAGGTATTTTGAGTGCCTTGCTTCTACACAGATTCCACCCACTTACTGGATCAGTAATTAGGCTCGGGGGTTCATTAGGAGTCAGCAGTTGAGCTGCTTCTTCTGAAGCAGGTTGGGAGGAACAGGCCTCCTTGGGTGTTTGTCGGCCCTATCGTCAGTTACAGGTTCTATTGTCTTATCTGTTTTATTTTAAATTCTGTTATCTATAGTTTGTATGTTTACAGTTCTACTGTTTATTAAACTTTCACTGTTTATTTTATAAGTTATTTCAGTTCCAGTGTAAGTTAATAATTCTGTATAAATTTGAAATGATTGAATGAAATGGTTTCTGTATTTTTCCCCATGCAAAAAGGAGCAGCATCGTACTCCAGTACATAAACAGATTAAGATAGATAAGATATAATAGGAAAATTGCCATGGTGATGAAAGTACCATTTTATATGTTCTGTTAAATTATCTGCTGATATTAATTAGCATTATTTACTGGATTTTACTCAGAGTACTATTCTTATTTCCATTCTTTCCGTAAAAACAGTAAATCTATTTCATAGAAATAATAGATTTTATATTAGATAAAGAAATCATTTTTGTTCTTTTCATTTTTGTTTTCGAGATGTTTATTTTCAAAGAATAACTATAGTTTGTTGTTGTTAGCATTATTGTACATATAGGACAGATAGACAAACAAGAAGCAACATATTACCAACTTAGGGTTTGCAGTTTTATATTTAATTCTTTTCAAGTTTACTGTTACTACTAATATTTCTATTACTGCACACACAAAATAGTTAAGCAAACAAAGTCTCTTATCACAAAGCTAGGGTTTAATGTTTTTCTTTTACATGCACATATAACCATAAGCACACAAATGCAATGCTGTTACAGAATCGAGCTAGATGAACGAGCTCTCTGTCATTTTCTTATTTTTACTAACAGTAGAAAAACCAAGTATGTTTTTACATCAAAATCATTACTGTAGATCTAACTTATTGATTTCAAATATCAATTCAAAGTTTAAGACATTTCAATGAATGTAGGAGCAAAGTCAAATAGAAAACACGAATTCCATTTGATGTCGAACATATCATTAGTCATCATCTTTCCATACATTTTAAACTTAACCAAAACCCTAAATCCCGACAGGTTTATAGTTGTACTACTTAAAACATTCACACAGTCGAAGATGAGGCATTTGGTCGAAGCCTATCACATATTTTCAACACATAACCATCGATTTAATAAACAGTAGCAGCGTTTTGTTCATACACATTTTGCAAAATGATTTCCTTTTAAACATTCATAAGCTTACAGTCTAGAACGAAGCGCAATAGCACACGTACGATTAAAACCTAGTTTGCATACACATTATCAGTTTACACAAATACTGTTTAAACACAATTTATTTCCATTTCTTGAATCAATGAGTGATAAGTTTCTTATACAGGCCAAGCCCCAACACTACAAACACAAAACAGTCACGGCCACTTAAGTTTTGCAAAAACAATGTTATATTATCTTCTCAACAAAGTCTGAAACCCCACTTAAAAACAAAAGGAACGTTGCCAAGTTCGAAACCTAGAACTTAAACCCTATACAAATATCAACTATTACATAGACTCTACAAACTAAGAAAACAACCCAGGGTTTACAATCATGATTTCCAGATTTGACGATACAACTATTTGCCACGATTTCTGCCAGGAGAACTTATGAGGGTTTGCCACCGGGCTTACCATTTTATTTGCATTGCTTCCCATTTTGTCACCGAACTCCATTGCCACCAAAACCCAGAGCGTTGAATACAGCACGATGGTATTACCTGCCACAAGGAACTGCGAGGAGTTAGCAACTTATCATTTGACTATTGACAAAATGAAGAAAAACATTACATAACGAAGAAACCAAAAAACTTACCTTGCTGTCAAATAGTTGATTGGAATGTTCTTAGCTTCCAAATCCTTCATCCAACGCATCAAAGTTGCCATGCAACTGAACCACAACCGAACTCAAATTCAAGACCTCACCACTAACCTATTTTTCCACTGAAAGAAAGCCACGGGGCTTCAACGCTATCGTCTCAGCAAAGTTCAAGCACTTATACATTATTTCCACAACAGAATTACAGAGGATTGAGGTACAATGCCAACCACAAATGCCGAGGGTCAAGCCCTATAAACCAACGGCCTGTCGGCCTTCTTCTCCAAAACAAAACCACAAAATGAATGCACGAAGGAAAAATAATGTTAAGGCAAGTCTAGCTAGGGTTTACACATCTCAACTACGGAGAATCATAAGATCAATGATCAATATTGAGCCAGCAAGCTACGATGGGACCAAGGTAGAGATACGATCAAATAGTAATCAATGACTACATTTATTTTGCAGAATAGTGAGATGCCATATCACCCAAAGCTAAGCTCACAACTTGGTGACATATCACCTTTCCTTACCACGATTATCACATGGAGTCAAACACATAGATTCCAGCGTAACAACCACAACACCACACAGGATCGAATTAAATGTTGAGATCTCACGTAGATATTGACCAGAGTCTCGATTGCATAAACATTTATTTCATATCAGAGTTCAAGTTATGTGACAGCGAAGGCCTCGGGATATCAACAATGCCATACAATTGTTCACAACCATGTTATAAGTTAACAAACATAGAATAGAGGCATATCAATACCTTAAACAAAGAAACATGGTTCAATTCAAAAGGTTATCACGACATCATTCACGCTAGGAGCATTAACCTTGTTCCAAAGTTTACATAGAATATATATATAACGCACACCCGAACCATAATGTTTACACAAAAGCATTTCCATATTAATATTAGCACCATAAAGTTCACATATAACATTTTAACAATGTTATTAACATAAGTTTCCATAGGCTATCAAACTTGGAATCGATAGATTTAATACATCAACTATATATTATAAACCAATACAATGCCATAGTATAGTATGGATTATCACAAGGTTAACGTTTAAACATTACATTTAAATAGCTAGGCCATTTGCTTAAGGTTAGTGTAGAGAATACTTAACCTTCACACTATATTGAAAGCTAGGGTTTGACACAAACTCTACTATGTTGTATACTATTATATCGACAACATATTGATTCATATGTGAACACAATACAAATGTCATCACTAGCATTACAAGACTTTTTACATTGCAGACGTCATTTACAGGAGAGTCACTTATTCTATTGATGACACTATCTTTCATAAAGACCAAACGTGTTACAACTACAGATAGTTAAACTAAGCTATATTACTATTGATCTCACCAACAGTTACAACGAGTATAGTGCTTAAACATTGTTGGCGACACATGCAATTATTACCATAAAAGACGATACAAGTGGTGAAGTTTAAAATGAAGGTACTTACCATCGACATCTTCATGCACGGTAGATTACACAATTATCTTAAACATAGAGACGACAAGCTGAAGTTTACAACTTGTCTTGTAAAAACTGGAATTACTCTATAACCTTACCTGCAAATCTGCGAAAGAAGAATCCAATGCTTTAGCTTTCAAAGCTAAGTAAACCCAAGGGCACCGAGTAGGAACCCCTTTAGAAATATGCAAACAACTTCATCAATATTGTTACCAAACCCTTACGCATAAGGAAATAAACATTGTTCTATCGCATCCTACTTATAACCAAGTACATATTCATGTTTAAAACAATCAAGACAAATTGTATGAGGCAGTTATCATATGTTAGTTAATTATTATCATTCCGCAGATAGCATTTATCTTATATAATAGGCTATATCAATATTTTTTATTTTGCGATTTTTGGGATGTCACAGGTAGGTTCTTGTGAACTTGGATTGCAACACAAGGGAAATAATTTCCTAGGGTTCAATATAATGGTGAATAAATTGCTTTCAGTTCCATTTTAGTTCTTTGTTTTTTCAAGCTATGATTTTTTTTTCAAGAACCCATCTATAGTGATGTGTATATTTGTTCTCCCACTCTTATTATTATAGTGAGGTATTGATTTGTATATTCCACTACTCTTGGTATTGAATTTATAGGAAATAGTGTTCCATTTGTTTTTGTGGAGATAAATAAAAACTTGTAAAAACACTTTAGTTGTTTAAATAAGTACCATCAACTTAGATGATATTATTTTCCAATCTATGTGAATGTGAGTATTCTTCTTAACAATCCATTAGAGGCCAACCCGTGAAATAGAAAATTTCCTCGTATTCACCGTATGATTGTAATGATATGGTCCTTATTTCTTAAACAATCAAAATGAACACAAACCAATTTTTTCTAGGCATGCAAAATAAAGAGAATTGGAAATGGGGGTAAAGATTGATTGTTGTTTATGGCATTTGATGTTTGAGGAGAGATCTATGTGGATGCAAGCAGGTGTCACATAGGTGTCAGGTAAATGGTAACTAACATCTTCCACTGCTTGATCAAGTGCAACACTAATGGATATTATGTCATTTATGTAATAGTAATGTCAAATTGGATGGTATTCTCTTTGCACCAACCATTCCTTCTCTTCCATTGATTGCATCCCTAATTTATTCCCTTCTAAATCCCTATGATCTCATCAATATAGAGAGTTCTTAGGGTACCGACCTATTCTTCAAGGGAATTTAAAATTCCCTCCTAATATTTGTAACCAATCATCCTCTCAAATTTATAATTGTCCAACCCATGTTTTTTTATACACATCTAGGATTGCATCAACTAAATATGCTACACCTAGCATGGAGTTTTATGTGAAAGGTTTCTCATAGAAAACTTGTTTTGGCTTCTAATGGAAATGTGATACATAGCCCTGCTCCAACTCTAAAATTGAAAAATTATTATGAACCTATTTATGTATTTACCTTCTAATGGAAATGTGATACATAGCCCTCCTCCAACTCTAAAAATGAAAAATTAAACAATATCGATGTGGGGCCTACAACTCTAACCCAATATGCTATGGTCATGTATGGAAGGGATTTTTTGTAAAAAACAATTATAAGAGATCTTTCATTGGTTACCTTCCTTTTTTAATATGCTAGGATATGAGTGAGACATCTATAAACAAACTTAGGAGAAACATGACTTATATTTTTATTTTTGTAATATTATATGGAAATTGGTGCAGTGAAAAAGATACTCAAAGAAAGGTCATTTGTCTTACAAATAGAAAAATTTCATATAACAAACTTTGATGTATAACTAAAAACTTACCAAGTTAAATTATTATTATTATTATATACTATTAATCAAATAAATATATTTATTTATTTTAACTATTAATAAAATATTAATAAAAATAATTTTAAAAATAAAATAATATTATACCATATCAAATTTAAATTGTATAAAATTATTTTACTTTTAATAAGATAAAGTGAAATATATAAATTGTAAAAGACTTATAACCTTCACCTTTAATAACATGAAATAATCTATATAGTAAAATAATATATACCTAAATAATATATAAAAAAAATCAAAACTTTTGTGCTCGTCTATATGAAAAACACCGCTAAATCCTCCATATAAGTGATGATAATCAACTTTGAATTCTTCTACGATTGACGCTTTAAAAAATAATGTAATTTCAAAATTTACGATTGATGCTTTAAAAATAATGTAAATTCAACAAGCAATTGAAGCTTCATACAACAATGTAAATTTAAAATTTAAAACCACCGTTTCACTTTCCAACGGCTACTCGCAAGATGATGGCGATAGATTTTACATTTTCTTTTGAGAAAGGCGGTGGGTTTAGGGTTTAGGCTACTCGCAAGATGATGGCTGTGGATTTTACATTTTACATTGTATGCCTGCTTTCCTTTCCGTCCATTTTTCATCGTTTCAGAGGGTGACCGAGGGTTTCATGGAGTCGGGCATGGCATATGGTGGGTGTGGGATTGGGCTAGCGAGGATCCTTCGGGGTTCTGTATGGACGTTCCATCTGAGAGTTTTGATTTTTTCTCTGTTGTAGTTGGTGAGAGTGGAGCTCTGTAGTTCCTCCATGGCTCGCTATGTTGTTCATTCGTTTCCTGTAATTTTGGAAGCGCACTTCTACGCAAGTAAATTCCGAACAAGGATTTCATAGCACCAATTTGCACTAATTTTATGGGGTTGTTGTTTGCAGGTGTCTTGCACCAGTGATTGTAGATGTATTATGATATTCTTCTTCATATCCGGTTCCTGATTGTAGATATTCTTCTTTGGGCTTATGTGGTTTGGTTTATGTGAGTTGGGCCTTTGAGCCTCGTCCTTTTGCTGCCAAGCTATATGGACAGTAAACCAGAATCATTTATTCGGGAAGCCGTAGTTTGAAAATTACTATTACTGTATATCCTAGTTTGAAAATTAAAATTACTATTACTGATATTCTCCTTCATATCCTGATTGTAGATATTCTTCTTTAGTCTCATATTCTCCTTTGGCCGTATCGATTGTTCGATTTTCTTCTCAGCCGCCAAGTAAACGTCGAGAACAGCCATCATGTGGGTAAGCCTTTTCCAGGGAAGGGTAAGTCCTGCGCCATAAATGTCTTCTCCATCATCTCCATATGTATATGTCTTTGTCATCCCAACTTACAATTTAATTAACCTAGAAGAGAAGTTTGTTAGAGAAATATATTTTGATGTTTTATTTTATTTATTTAAATTTATTTTATTGAATTTTCGGACAAAAAAAATTTAAAATGCAAAACTATAAAATCATAATCTCAATTTCTAAAACTCCTTTAAACTCAGAAACCTCATTCCTAGTGAATTCTGAGTCTCTACCTCTACTTAAAGTATTATCCCAACAAATATTTACTATACATGACACATTTCATGTTTAGTTATTAAAAATGGTTAATTCTTTTCCATATATCTATCATATCATATCTACTGATTTCTGAATAATCTTATTTTATTATTTATTAGTTTTTTACATTTTCTAATATTTCTATGGTTTCATCTTATTTGCATTAATATATCATTCTATCTTATATTCTTATTTGACTTTATATTGCATTAATGTATAATTCTATCTTATATTCTTATTTGAATTTATCTTAATTATTGTAGATAATTATATAAAATTTATATTATTTTCTTTTTTTTATTAAATTTCTCTTTGTACACAAACTAAAAGTTGTTAGTTATTAAATTTCTCTTTGTAACTAAAAATTGTTTGTTCTTAGGGAAAGACGAAAAAGAAGAGCAGGTTGGTACCTAAAGCCTCTAGCTGAGGGATAGGTTAATCCAGTCCTTTCGAACTTATAGTGCATCGAAGGTATTTCTTGCCGGCAATTCTCGTTTTAGAAAGGCCTGATGCGCACCAGTGATTCGTTACTTCTTTTCGTGTATTCTTAACGGCGATATTAGGCCTCCTCATCCAGTAAGCAATCAACCATTTTTAATTAATTTTATTTTGTTGTTCTTCATGGCAGGTGAGTCATCTAAAACGAAAATGAGAAATAAAGAATCTGTGCTCCTATTGGAGTGGGGCGCGCCCTACAATCGTTGGACACTTGGCTGGACTGGCTCCTATGGGATTCTTTTTAAACTGCTTAGTTTACTGTGGTTGCTATACGTAGAGTAATTTTTAATCGTTTTAATCATAAATCTGCCTTAGCTTAACATTTTCTGTTAGTTTTCTTTTTTACATTTTTTTTAAAATAAAACCAGGTATTAAATCATGGATGAAATTGCAATTATGTTATGAGAAAGTAACGGGTTAACTATATTCTACATGGTGAGTAATATGATTAAATTTTTACATCTTATGATTGGGGTAAGAAGAAAATTTTTTTTCATAAAAAATCCATGTAAGAAAATTGTAATAATAAAAAGAATTTGATCTTACATAAAAGTTTATCTATCCTACTATTTTTATTTGTTTCAGTTTTACTTTACCCTACGAGGGGTTTGGAGCATTTCTTCTTTCCTTTAATCATATTTTACTGTTTTTGTTAGTTTTTTTATTTAGTTCTATTTGTGTTGATTTGTTTTAGGTTTGCTTTATTTCCAATAATTCATTCTATTTTGTTTCGTTATTCGTTATTGTATTTTTTAATTAGTAATTGAAATCATTTCAGTTTACTTATAGTTATTCAATTTCGTTAATGTATTATTTTTATTAATAATTGAAGTCATTTCAGTTTACTAATAGTTATTCAAGCTAGCAGAAAGGTCACACTCCCTATAAGCGATAGGCCTGATGCGCACCAGTGATTCTTTACTCCTTTTCGTGTATTCTTAATGGCGATCCTATGCCTCCTCATCCAGTAAGCAATCAAAACCTTTCGTCATTGCTATTTATAACATAGTAGTATAATTAGGTTATATTAGTATTTTTTGTACTGAAATTCTGAACAAATTCTCGAATATTCGGTGTAGGTGTAATATGGATACAGATTATCACTGGACAATTAAATTTTGAAAACCAATTTAAAAACAAGACATTTTTTTAAATTATTCAAACACTATAAAATAGAAATACCATTCAATTTCATACTTCCTTATTAAAATAACTATTAATAAGTAGTTGCTGACTCTGACACTTCCATATCCAACTGGTTGTTGAGATTTCATATTTTTTTTAAATATAGATTAAATTTTATTATATAAATGTCTATTTTATTTTATGATATATTTGTAAATATTTAATTAAAAATATTATATTTTAGTAAGCTACTTCCGTATTTTATCGGTACAAGATATTTTCATTAATTATAAATTATAATCATCAACCATTTGTAATTAATTTTATTTTGTTGTTCTTCATGACAGGTGAGTCATCTAAAACGAAAATAAGAAATAAAGGATCTGTGCTCCTATTGGAGTGGGGCGCGCCGTACAATACAATCGTTGGACACTTGGCTGGACTGGCGCGCGGTACATTCGTTGGATCCGCCTTTCTTTCTTCATCGGGTATGTACCTCTACTACGCTTCATTTTTATGTTTCTTGGATTTTTTTATTTTATTTATTTTATATGTATCTTGGTTCATTTGTTTGCCTTCTTTGTTTTAGGGTTTGATTTTCTTTTTTATTATAATTATTTATTCTCACTTTTATTATGTGGATTTTTCTAAAAGTGTATATGAATATTCAAATATCACTTTGGCAACTCACAATCATTTTTTCTTTCTAGTATATATAGTATTTTTAAAATAATTTTGTAATAAGTTTAATATACATGTACTTGTTTAGTATCTCAATTAATATGCATTTAATAGTTTTGTATGTAATGCATGAACACCAAATATATGTAATAATTTTATTTTTCTTATTTCATTAATGCATAAATATTATATAACATTTGTAATTATTTTATTTTTCTTATTACATTAGGTTTAGGTTTTAAGGTGATTTATTGATTGTGAAATATTAGATGAATTAATTTTTTTTTATCTGTTGAAATTTTTTGCTAAACATTTTATTTTTGTATTAATATTGATATTGATTTGCAGTTAAAAAAATCTAAGTTTAGTGAGAAAAATACCATGAGGAATGTTCTTAGGTATGTACCTTCTTAAACTTCATTATTGTCATAATTTTTAGGATTCTTTACCTTTTATTATAATTACTTTTGGTTTTTTTCATAATTAGTTTTTTATGTTAAAAAAATTATTCATTTAATTTTTATTTTATTTTTTGTATGTTAGCATTTTATTTACTCCCAATATTTCATATTAGTTATATATTTTTTAATTGGGAATTGATATTTAATAAATTGTAGGTCTTTGTCATCCCAACTTACAATTTAATTAAGGTAGAAAAGATCATTACATTTACAAATTCTAAAACTCAATTCCTAAATTCCCATGAAAATTTCATTCCTTTGTGAACAACTTGCCGGGGTTGTCTACTTCAGGCTTTGCATAGTGCTGTTAATCCATGCCTTTATGAACAATGCCCGTGGCAGTCTACTTCATAGGTCTTGCATAACACTCTTAATCCAGTTTTAATCCATGCTTTGCATAGGGCTATTAATCCATGCCTTTATATGAAAAACTATAAAATAGCAATCTCAATTTCTAAAACTCCTTTGAACTTAGAAACCTCAGTGTAGTGAATTAGGAGCTCTATCTCAATCTACTGAATTTGGTTAGAGGTAGCCCATCAAATATTTACTATACATGGCACATTTCATGTTTAGTTATTAGAAGCTGTTATAAATTCTTTTTCATATATCTATCACATCATATCTACAGATTTATGAATAATTTTATTTTGTTAATTATTAGTTTATAACAGCTTCTAAGAACAAAACATGAAATATACCATGTATAGTAAATATTTGATATACATGGCATAAATATTTGATATACATGGCACATTTCATATTTAGTTATTAGAAATTGTTATAAATTATTTTTCATATATCTATCATATCATATTTACAAATTTCTAATTTCTGAATAATTTTATTTTGTTATTTATTAGTTTCTTATATTCTTTGATATTTTTATAGTTTCATGTGATTTGTATTTATTAGTTTTTTATCTTCTTTGATATGTTTATAGTTTCTATAGTTGACAAAGCCTCAGGGTTCCCTACATTCATTGCTGGTGCGTGGGCCCATTGGTGAGTATTCATTCCAAATGGCAACCCGAATCCGTCTATCTGCCATGAGCTGTATGATGGTACTTTATCAATGCGTGACGTGGAGTTGTAAGGCCCAGAATGATGGCAAGCCAATTTATGCTTGTGCTGGCTCTCTTGCTTCCTTATTTACGCAGGTTCTTTGTGCCAAGCCAATGTCTGCAGCATGTGCAACTTGCGATGGTCTCAAACAACTTATCATTCCTGCGTGTAGATTCGAGCCTCCCATTCACATCCACCAAGTGGCCTTAGTGGCCTTAGTGGCCTTGTCTTTGTTTCCGATTTTTTTGGTGTTTCTACTGTCGTGAGCGTTTTCACTCACGAGATGCTTGGTGCGTTTGAATTGAGTGCTAGGTCTCCATTGAGGTCTCCGACTGAGGGCTATGGTTCGAGCTGCCAAGTCTGCTGCTCAGGCGACCATCTTTTCTTTTGGGTCTGCTGCTCAGGCGACCTTTCAATCGGTCATTATAGATCCAATCCTTTCGAAGGGAAGAGGGAAGCCTTTCGAAGAATCCTATTCATTATGCAAACATGTGGTCAGGGTAACATGCCAGCTCCGACTCAGACTACATTCAATTTTCTGTTAAATGTGTTACCTTTTAATCAACAAGTTCTATTTCATTCTTATCGTACCAACATTTATTTTGGTACGATAATAGAATTTTGGTTCCTTCATGATTAAGAAATGTCAATAGAATTTTGGTTCCGTCCCCTCCGCCCTCGTGCGTAATAGAATTTTGGTTCCTTCATAAAAAATCAGTATAAGAAAATTTTAATAATAAAAAGAATTTGATCTTACATAAAAGTTTATCTATCCTACTATTTGTTTCAGTTTTACTTTACCCTAAAAGGGGTTTGGAGCATTTCTTCTTTCCTTTAATTATATTTCAATGCTTTTGTTAGTTTTTTAATTCAGTTCTGTTTGTGCTGATTTGTTTTAGGGTTTGCTTTATTCCCAATAATTCATTATATTTTGGTTCGTTAGTGTAATTTTTCTTATTGATAATTGAAGCCATTTCAGTTATAGTTATTCAATTTCGTTATTGTATTATTTTTATTGGTAATTGAAGTCATTTTAGTTTACTGAGAGTTATTCAATTTAGTTATTGTATTAATTTTTATTGGTAATTGAAGCCATTTCAGTTTACTAATAGTTATTCAATTTAGTTATTGTATTATTTTTATTGGTAATTGAAGTCATTTCAGTTTACTGATAGTTATTCAATTTAGTTATTGCATTATTTTTATTGGTAATTGAAGTCATTTTAGTTTACTGATAGTTATTCAAGCTTAGCAGAAAGGCCACACTCCCTATAAGCGATAGGCCCTGATGCGCACCAATGATTCGTTACTCCTTTTCGTGTATTCTAAACGGCCATCCTATGCCTCCGTCATCCAGTAAGCAATCAAAACCTTAGGTCATTGCTATTTATAATGATCAACCATTTTTAATTAGTTTTATTTTGTTGTTCTTCATGGCAGGTGAGTCATGTAAAACGAAAATGAGAAATAAAGAATCCGTGCTCCTATTGGAGTGGGGTGCGCCGTACATTCTTTAGATTCGCCTTTCTTTCTTCATCAGGTATGTACCTCTACTACGCTTCATTTTTATCATAACCAATTGTTTGTGTTTTTATGTTTCTTTTCATCAGGTATATACCTCTACTACGCTTCATTTTTATCATAATCAATTGTTTGTGTTTTTATGTTTCTTGGTGGATTTTTTGTATGTTTCTTGGTTGATTTGTTTGTGTTATTTGTTTTAGGGTTTGATTTTCTTTTTTATCATGGCAACCCTAAACACGGTGGAGACTTCTCCGTCCCCTCCGCCCTCGTGCGTAATAGAATTTTGGTTCCTTCATGATTAAGAAATGTCAAACTGTTTGTACTTGAACCCTAAAGGATATTCTAACACCTACTCATCCAGCTATTCTCTGTGTCATAAAATCCCACGCTAATCCCCATCCACTTTAACAGATTCTTAGTTCCCGGTGTCATGGTAGATCAGGGTGCCAACATGAATGTGATTACCACGGTCTTATATAAATAAATTGGTAGATCTTGTTTTATAGTGATTGTCCAAGAGCCATAGTGAGCATTGCCTTTATCTAGAAATTTGCGACATTACATGACAGCCAATAATAATCATTTATAAAGTAGTAATAATTTATTGAGTTTTGTTATTTAATTAGAATAGCACAACACATCTAAAAATACAGATTTTATGTGTACTACAATAAAAGATATTAATATTTTCTGTGTAGGATAGAATTCTAAAATAGGTCTTAAAACCCACAACAAATAAAATAAATAATGTTTATTGAACCCTTAACAAATAAAATAAATGATGCTTGCTTGAACCTGCCACAAATAAAATAAATGATGCTTTCTTGAACCCGTCCTGGGATGCTTTATTGAACCCGCAACAAATAGAAAAATGAAATTCATGTGTTCTATCAAATTCATTAATGAAAGTATTTAGAAATTTGTAATTAGTGATTTTAAATTAATCATGTGTTCTATCACATTCATTAATGATAATATTTAGAAATTTGTAATTAGTGATTTTAAATTAATTGAGTAATTAGTAATTTTAAATATGTAATGATAATTTTAATTGTTTTTTTAACTTTTCATCTATCTATATTTTCTAAGTAGATTTTATTGTATGAACTTAGTTGTATTGAGTATGTTATATGTTTGTAAACATTATATTTACTAAACTGTCATATGTTTGGATAAATTTCCAATATAAAAAATTTAATGATTTGTTTTAGTTTTTTCTTATTTATGGTTATTTTAGTAAAAGTATATTTTTTATATATATAAATATGTTAAATTTTGTTTTAGTTTTTTCTTATTTATGGTTATTTTAGTAAATGTATATATTTTTTATATATAAATATGTTAAAATAGTTTAGTAAAATTTATTTGTTTTTATTGCTATAATGTATTATTTTTTCCTTAAAAATTTTAATCATTTGTTTTTTCTTTTATAATTATTTGTTTTTTAATTTTATTGTCTTTTTCTTATAAACTCTGGTATAAATGCACTCTGCCCTTCAATCACGACCAATTCATTTTGGTTTATAACTTTGAATCTCTTTTGATAATCTTGTTTTATAGTGATCGTTCAAGAGCCATATATTTTTTTTTGTGTAGGAGCAACAAATAAAATAAATGATGCTTTCTTGAACCCGTGGTAGGATGCTTTATTGAACCCACAACAAATAAAAGAATGAAATTCTTGTTCTATCAAATTTATTACTGAAAATATTTATAAATTTGTAATTAGTGGTTTTAAATTAATGAAGTAATTATAAAGTAATTAGTGATTTTAAATTTGTAATAATGATTTTAATTTATTTTTTTAACTTTTTATTTATTTATATCCCCTGTCCAAAGGTATAAGATTAGTTAGAGTTATATTGAGTACATATTATTATATGTTTGTAAACTTTATATTTACTATATTATTATATGTTTGGGTAAACTTCCAATATAAAAAAATTAATGATTTGTTTTAGTTTTTTTTTATTTATGGGTATTTTAGTAAATATATATGTTTTATATATAAATATGTTAAAATAGTTTAGTAAAATTTATTTGCTTTTGTTGCTATAATGTGTAATTTTTTTTTAAAATTTGATGATTTGTTTAATTTTTCTTACTTATAGCTATTTTAGTAAATGATATATATATAATTTGTTTGTTTTTGTTGTTATAATATGTTAATTTTTTTCTTGAGAATACATGTATTATTAGGATATAATTTTGTTTACAATTATAGATCGACTATTAAATATATTAAAAGTCTTGTGTAGAGTGTTCTCAAAGGAACATAATGGAAAATTGCCTCGAAACAATTTTCTAACTCGGTATCTTGACACATGTGCCTTTGTTGTAACCGGGAACTGGGACGCCATTGCGCTAGTAATAGGTGGAGGGAGGTAACTCCTAGAGAAGCCCTCCCAGTACGCCCCAAGTTGGGTGGTCGACCGTGTATACACAAGGTTTTTAAAGTGGTCTAACGAGGGACACCCCTTTGTTGATTCTCTACACAAGCAGCCTAGGAACTAGTATGTGTTACTCTCTCTCTCTCTCTCTCTCTCTCTCTCTCTCTCTCTCTCTAAGCCCCTAACCTCTCTCTCTCTCTCTCTCTCTCTCTCTCTTTAAACCCATAACCCCTATTCTCTCTCTCTCTTTCTTTCTCTCCTTCTCTCTCTAAACCTGAATATCTCTCTCTAATCCCGTCCTAGCCTCCAATATTTATCTCTCTATCTCTGAAACCCTAACACCCACTCAATTTCTACCTGTAATATCCTCTCTCTCTCTCTCTAACTAAAAATCTCTCCCTCCCACTATCTAGCTAAACCCCTAACACCTAATCTCTCACTCTTTCAAACCCCTAACCCCCAATATCTCTCTCTCTAAACATTCAACCCCAAATCTTTCTCTCTCAAACCCTAACCCCCAATCTCTCTCTCTCTATATATGTGTGTGTGTGTGTGTGTGTGTGTGTAAACCCCTACACCTAACCTCTCTCTATCTCTCAACCCCTAACCCCCATTCTTCTTCTCTCTCTAAACCCCTAACCTCAAATCTCTCTCTCCTTCTAAAACCATAAACCCCAATCTCTATATCTCTCTATCTATATATAAAAAACCCTACCCCCAACCTCCCTCTCTCTCTCTCTAAACCCCTACCCCCAACCTCCCTCTCTCTCTCTCTAAACCCCTACCCCCAACCTCTCTCTCTCTCTCAACCCTAACCCCCATTCTCTCTCTCTCTCTCTCTCTCTCTCTCTAAACTCATATTCCTCAATCTCCTTCTTTATATCACTCTGTATCTCTAAACCCCTAACACCCAATCGATCTCTACATGTAACCTGCTCTCTCTCTCTCTCTCTCTCTCTCTCTCTCTCTCTCTCTCTCTCACACACACACACACAAAACCTAACCCCCCAATCTCTATCTCTCTCTTTCTATATATCTAAACCCCTCTCTCTCTCTCTCTCTATCTATCTATATATATATATATACCCCTACCCCAAACCTCACTCTCTCTCAACCCCTAACCCCCATTCTCTCTCTCACACACACACATAAAAACCTACTTCCAACCCCTCTCTCTCTCTAAACCCCTAACCCCAAACCTCTCTCTCTAAACGCTTGACCCCAAATCTCTCTCTCTCTCTCTCTCTCTCTCTCTCTCTCTCTCTCTCTCTCTAACCCACAATCTCTATCGCTCTCTATCTATATATATAAATCCATACCCCCAACCCCCCTCTCTCTCTCTAAGAACCTCATCCCCAATCCCTTTATTTATATCTCTCTCTTTCTCTCTCTCTAAAAACCCTAACCCCAATCTCTTTCTCTCTCTCTCTCCAACCCAACACCTAGTATATCTCTTTGAAACACTAACCACCAATCTCTCTCTCTCTCTCTCAACCCCTAACCCCTATTCTCCCTCCCTCACTCCCTCTCTAAACCCCTAATCCCAACATATCTCTCTCTCTCTAAACCCCTAACCCCTTCTCTCTCTCTCTCTCTCTCTCTCTCTCTCTCTCTCTCTCTCTCTCTCTCGATCCCTAACCCCCAATATATCTCTCTTTATATATATATATATACCCTTACCCCCAACCTCTCTCTCTCTCTCTCTCTCTCTCTCTAATCCCCTAACCCCTAGCCCCTATTTTTATCTCTCTCTTTCTCTCTTTATCTCTCTCTAAAACCCTAGCCCCCAATCTCTCTCTCCCACTCTCTCCAAACCCTAACACCTAATCTCTCTCTTTGAACCACTAGACCCTTCTCTCTCTCTCTCTCTCTCTCTCTCTCTCTCTCTAAAAACCTTACCCCTAATCTCTCTCTCTAAACCACTAACCCCCACTCTCTCTTTCTCTCACTCTAATCCCCTAACCCCTAATATCTAACCCATAATATATCTATCTCTCCCACTCTTTGTAAACACCCAAACATTAAACTCTCTCTCTAATACACTAATCCCCAAACTCTCTCTCTCTCTCTCTCAACTCATATCCCCCACACTCTCTCTCTAGATCCCTATCTCTCTCTCTCTCTAAAATCCTAAACATAAATCTCTCTCTTTCTCAACCCCTGACCCATATTCTCCCTCCCTCACTCCCTCTCTGAACCCCTAATCCCAACATATCTCTCTCTCTTTAAACTCCTAACCCCTACTCTCTCTCTCTCTCTCTCTCTCTCTCTCTCTCTCTCTCTCTTGATCCCTAACCCCCAATATCTCTCTCTTTATATATATATATATATATAAACCCTTACCCCCAACCTCTCTCTCTCTCTCTCTAACCCCCTAAGCCCTAGTCCCTATTTTTATCTCTCTCTTTTCTTTATCTCTCTCTAAAACCCTGGCCCCCAATCTCTCTCTCCCACTCTCTCCAAACCCTAACACCTAATCTCTCTCTTTGAACCACTAGACCCTAATCTCTCTCTCTCTTTAAACCCCTAATTTGAATCTCTCTCTCTCTCTAAACCCTTATACCCCAATCTCTCTCTCTCTCTCTCTCTCTCTCTCTCTCTCTCATCCCCTAACCACAATCTCTCTCACTCTAAAAACCTTACCCCCAATCTCTCTCTCTCTTTCTCTCACTATAATCCCCTAACCCCCAATATATCTATCTCTCCCACTCTTTGTAAACACCTAAACATTAAACTCTCTCTCTCTCTAATACACTAATCCCAAAACTCTCTCTCTCTCTCTCTCTAAAACCCTAACCCCCAACAACTCCTAATCCTCGCAATATCTCTCTCTTTAAACAACTAAACTCCAGTATCTCTCTCTCCCCCTCCTCCTCTCTATAAATGTGTAACCCCCAATATCTCTTTTTCTATCTCTCTCTAAATTCCTAACCTCCAATCTCTCTCTCTCTCTCTCTCTCTCTCTCTCTACCCCTAACCACCAATCTCTCTCTCTCTCTCTCTCTCTCTCTCTAAACCACTAACCTCCAATATCATACTCCCTCTCTCTTTAAAATCCTACCACCCAATCTCTCTCTCCCTCTCTCCCCCACTCTCTCTAAACCCTAACACATCATCTCTCTATTTGAACCAATAACCCCCAATATCTCTCTCTATCTAAACCCATATCCCCAATCTCTCTCTCTCTCTCTCTCTAAACCCCTATACCCCAATCTCTCTATATCTCTCTCTCCCTCCCTCTCTCTCTCATTCTTTAAACCCCTAACCACAAATCTCTCTCTCTCTCTCTCAAACCCTGACCCCAAATCTCTATATCTCTCTATCTATATATATAAACCCCTACCCCCAACCTCTCTCTCTCTCTTTCTCTCACTTAACCCCTAACCCCTCTCTCTCTCTCTCTAAACCCCAAGCCTCAAATATCTAACTCGCTTAAATGCTAACCCCCAACCTATATCTCTCTCTATCTATATATCTAAACCCCTACCCTGAACCTCTCTCTCTAAACCTTTAACCCTAAATATCTCTCTCTCACAATCACTAACCCTCAATATCTATCTCTCTATCTATATATCTAAAACCCTACTCACAACCTCTCTCTCTCTCTAAGTCCCTAACCCCCAATACCTTTATTTATATCTCTTTAAAACCCTAACCCCCAATCTCTCTCTCTCCCTCTCTCTCCCACCCTCTCTAAACCCTAACACCTAATATCTCTCTTTGAACCACTAGCCCTCAATCTCTCTCTCTAAACCCCTACCCCAATCTCTCTCTCTCTCTCTCTAAACCCCTACACCCCAATCTCTCTCTATCTCTCCCATTATCTCTCTCTCTCTCTCTCTCTCTCTCTCTCTCTCTCTCAACCCTAATCCCCAATAACTCCTAATCTTCGTAATATTTCTCTCTTTAAACCCTCAACCTCTCTCTCTTTATCTCTCTCTCTCTATATATATATATAACTCTCTCTCTCTCACACTCTCTCTAAACTCAACCCCAAATCCCTCTTTTCTATCCCTCTCTCTAAACTCCTATCATCCAATCTCTCCTCTCTCTCTCTCTCTCTCTCTAAGCCATTAACTCCCAATTACTCTCTCTAAAATTGTAACCCCCAATATCTCTCTCTCTCTCTCTCTCTAAACCCCTAACCCCTATTCCCTCTCTCTCTCTCTCTCTCTCTTTCTCTCTCTAAACCATTAACCCCCATTCTCTTCCTCCCTCTCTCCCTCTCTCTCTAAACTCCTAACACCCAATCTCTCTCTTTAAACCCCTAACCCTGAATGTCTCTCTCTAATCTCTCCCTAGCATCCAATCTTTCTCTCTCTATCTCTAAAACCCTAACACCCAATCGTTCTCTACCTGTAATATCCTCTCTCTCTCTCTCTCTCTCTCTCTCTCTCTCTAAATCCCTAACTGACAATCTCTCCCTCCCACTATCTAGCTAAACCTCTAACCCCTAATCTCTCACTCTTTCAAAACCCCTAACCCCCAATATCTCTCTCTCTAAACATTTAACCCCAAATGTTTCTCTCTCAGGCCCTAACCCCCTATATCTCTCTCTATCGATATATCTAAACCCCTACACCTAACCTCCCTCTATCTATCAATCCCTAACACCCAATATTCTTCTCTCTCAAAACCCCTAACCTCAAATCTCTCTCTCCTTCTAAAACCCTAAACCCCAATCTATATATCCCTCTATCTATATATAAAAACCCCTACCACCAACCTCTCTCTCTCTCTCTCTCTCTCTCTCTCTCTCTCTCTAAACCCCTACCCCCAACCCCTCTCTCTCTCTCTCTACTCCTAATCCTCAATCTTCCTCTTTATATCACTCTCTATCTCTAAACCCCTAACACCCAATCGATCTCTACATGTAACCTGCAATCTCTCTCTCTCTCTCTCTAAATCCTTAACCTTCAATCTCTCTCTCTTTCTCTCTCAAAACCTAACGCCCAATCTCTATCTCTCTCTTTCTATATATCTAGACCCCTACCCCAAACCTCTCTCTCTCTCTCTCAACCCCCATATATATATATATATAAACCCCTACCCCAAACCTCTCTCTCTCTCTCTCTCTCTCTCAACCCCCATATATATATATATATAAACCCCTACCCCAAACCTCTCTCTCTCTCTCTCAACCCCTAACCCCCATACTCTCTCTCTCACACATAAAAACCTACCACCAACCCCTCTCTCTCTCTAAACCCATAACCCCAAATCTCTCTCTCTCTCTCTCTCTCTCTCTCTCTCTCTCTCAATGCTTGACCCCAAATATCTCTCTCTTTCAATCCTTAACCCACAATCTATATCTCTCTCTATCTATATATCTAAACACATACCCCCAACCTCTTTCTCTCTCTAAGCACCTCATCCCCAATCCCTTTATTTATATCTCTCTTTCTCTCTCTCGAAAACCCTAACCCCCAATATCTCTCTCTCTCTCTACACCCCAACACCTAATCCATCTCTTTGAACCACTAACCACCAATCTCTCTGTCTTTAAACGAATACCCCCAATCTCTCTCTCTCTCTCTCAACTCATATCCCCTACACTCTCTCTAGATCCCTATCTTTCTCTCTCCAAACCCCTAACCCTAAATCTCTCTTCCTCTCAACCCCTAACCCATATTCTCCCTCCCTCACTCCCTCTCTAAACCCCTAATCCCAACATCTCTCTCTCTCTCTCTCTCTCTCTCTCTCTCTAAACTCCTAACCCCTAATATCTCTCTCTCAATCCCTAACCCCCAATCTCTATCTCTCTATATATAAACCCTTACCCCTAACCTCTCTCTCTCTCTCTTTAATACCCTAACCCCTAGTCCCTCTATTTTTATCTCTCTCTTTCTCTCTCTCTAAAACCCTAACCCCCAATCTCTCTCTCCCACTCTCTCCAAACCCTAACACCTGATCTCTGTGTTTGAACCACTAAACCCTACTCTCTCTCTCTCTTAATCCCTCCTCTGAATCTCTCTCTCTCTAAACCCCTATACCCCAATCTCTCTCTCTCTATCCATCTCTCTCTCTCTCTCTCTCTCTAAAAACCTTACCCCCAATCTCTCTCTCTAATCCCCTAAACCCTACTCTCTTCTTTCTCTCACTCTAATCCCCTAACCCCACTCTCTCTCTTTCTCTCACTCTAATACCCTAACCCCCAATATATCTCTATCTCCCACTCTATGTAAACACCTAAACATTAAATTCTCTCTCTAATACACTAATCCTTGAACTCTCTCTTTCTCTCTCTCTAAAACCCTAACCCCCAACAAATCCTAATCCCTTCAATCTCTCTCTCTTTAAACAACTAATCACTAGTATCTCTCTCTCCCCCTCTCTCTCTATAAACTCGTAACCCAAATCTTTCTTTGTCTATCTCTCTCTAAATTCCTAACATCCAATCTCTCTCTCTCTAAACCCCTAACCACCAATCTCTCTCTCTCTCTCTCTCTCTAAACCACTAACCTCCAATCTCCTACTCCCTCTCTATCTAAAATCCTAACACCCAATCTCTCTCTCTCTAAACCACTAACCCCCAATCTCCTACTCCCTCTCTCTCTAAAATCCTAACACCCAATCTCTCTCTCTCTAAACCACTAACTCCCAATCTCCTACTCCCTCTCTCTCTAAAATCCTAACACCCAATCTCTCTCTCTCTCTAAGCCCCTAACACTAAATCTCTCTCTTTCTCCCTCTAATCCCCTAGCCTCCAATCTCTCTTTCTCTAAACCTGTAAGCCTCAATATCCCTCTTTATATCACTCTCTATCTCTAAACCCTTGACACCCAATCAATCTCTACCTTAAACCTCTCTCTCTCTCTCTCTCTCTCTCTCTCTCTCTCTAAACTCCTAAGCCTCAATCTCCCTCTTTATATCACTCTCTATCTATAAACCCCAAACACCCAATCGTTCTCTACCTCTAACCTCCAATCTCTCTCTCTGTATCTATTAACCCCCAACTCTAATCTCTCTCACTCTAACTCTCTCTCTCTATCTAAATCCCTAACCCACAATCTCTCCTCTCTCTTTCTCTCTAAACCCCTAACCCTCAATCTCTCTCTCTTTAAAATCCTAACCCCAATTATCACTCAGTTTGTATGTCTCTTTCTCTCTAAACCCCTAACCCCAATGTTTCTTTCTCAAAACCCCTAACCACCAATCTCTCTCTCTATCTATCTATCTCTCTAAAATCATAATCCCTAATCGCCATCTCTCAATCCCTAAACCCCAATCTCTCTCTCTACACCCCTAACCTCAACTCTCTCTCTCCCTCTCTCTATAAGTCCTATCCCCAAATTTCTCTCTCTCTCTCTCTCTCTCTCTCTAAACCACTAACACCTAATATCTCACTCTCAACCCCTAACCGCCAATATCTCTATTTATATCTCTCTCTCTTTCTCTCTTACTAAACCCCTAACTTCCAATATCTCTCTCCCTCTCTCACTAAACCCCCTAACACCCAATGATCTCTCTTACTCCTCTCTCTATCTAAAATCTAAATCCCAACCTCTCTCTCTCTCTAAACACCTAACCCCCAATCTCTTTCTATAAAACCCTAACTCCCTATCTCTCTCTCTTTCTCTCTATCTAAACCTCTAAGCCCCAATATCTCTCTCTCTACCCAAATACCCTCTCATCGTGAACCTACCCCTCCTTCACTCTCTATGTCTCTCTCTACCCTTCCACTAACCATCAATACTCCCCCTGTTATCTCTCTCTATATCTAAACCCCTATTAAACACCAATTTCTCTCTCCCTCTAAGCCCATAATATCTCTCTCTCTAAACCCCTAACCTCTCTCTCTCTCTCTCTCTCTCTCTCTCTCTCTAAACCCATAACCCCAATCACCCTCTTTATATCACTCTCTATATCTAAACCCCTAACACCTAATCGATCTCTATCTCTAACTTCCTCTCTCTCTCTCTCTCTCTCTCTCTCTCTAAACCCCTAACCATAATCTCTCTCTTTTTCTCTCTATTTCTCTGTCTAAAAGATAACCTCTAATATCTCTCTCCCTCTCTCTCTCTCTAAACCCCTAACTCCCAATCTCTCTCTTTATTTAAATTCCTAACACTGATTCTCTCTCTCTCTCTCTCTCTCTCTCTCTCTCTCTCTCTCTCTCTGTATATATATATATCTAAAAACTTAACCCCTAATATATATCTCTCTCTCATCCCATAACCCTTAACCCCAATCCCCTTCTCTCTCTCTCTCTCTCTCTCTGAACCCCTATCCTCAAATATCTCTCTCCCTCTGTATTTCCCTCTCTCTCTAAATGCATGTCCCCAAAATTCTTTCTCTCTCTGTCTCTCTAAACCATTAACCTCCAATCTCTCTCTCTCTAAACCCCTAACCTCTCTCTCTCTCTCTCAACTCCTCACCCCCAATCTCTCTATCTCTCCCTAAACCTCTTCTTCGAAATCTCTCTCTCTCCCACCCTCTCTCTCTCTCTCTAAACTTCAAACCTCAAATCTATCTCTACCTCTCTTTGTAATCCCTATCCCCAAATCTCTCTCAACCCCTAACCCTCAATCTATCTATTTATATCTCTCTCTTTCTTTTTCACTAAACTCCTAACTTCCAGTATCTCTCTTCCTCTCTCTATAAACCCCCTAACACCCAATATCTCTCACTCCTATCTCTCTCTAAAGACAAAACTTGAATCTCTCTCTCTCTCTATCTATCTATCTATCTATCTAAATTCCTAGCCCAATCTCTCTCTCTCTCTCTCTCTATCTATCTATCTATCTATCTATCTATCTATCTATCTATCTCTCTCTCTGAACCCTTATCCTCAAATCTCTCTCTCTCTCTCTCTCTCTCTCTCTCTCTCTCTCTCTCAACCCCTAAGCTTCAATCTCTCTCTCTCTCTCTCTCTCTAAACCCCTAAGCTCCAATCTCTCTCTCTCTCTCTCTCACACACACACACACACACAACCCCTCACCCCAATCTCTCTATCTCTCCCTAAACCCCTTCCCTAAAATATCTCTCTAAACTCTTGACACCCAATATCTCATTTTCTATGTGTCTCTCTCTCAAATCCTCACATCCAATATCTCTCTCTCTAAACTACTTACCCCCATTATTTCTCTCTCTCCAAACCCATAGCCCCCAAATCTCTCTCTTTGTCTAAACCCCTAACCCCATTCTCTCTCTCTCTCTCTCTCTAAACACTTATCCCGCATTCACTATCTCTAAACCCTTAACCCTCAATCTCTTACTTTCTCTCTCTAATCCCCTAACCCCCATTCACTCTCTCTCTCTCTAATCCCCTAACCCCCAATATCTCTCTCGCTCTCTAAAACCTTAGCCCACAATATATATATATATATATATATATCCAATCCCCTAGCCCCAAATCTCTCTCTCGCTTTCTAAAACCCTAACCCACAATATTTCTCTCTCTCTCTCTAAACCCCTAACCCACAATCCCCCATTCTCTCTAAACCCCTAATCCCCAATCTCTCTCTCCAAACACCTAACCATCAATATTTCTCTATCTCTAAACCCCTAATACCTAATCTCTCTCTCTCACACTCTAAACTCCTAATCCCCAATATTTATCTCTCCCTCTCTATAAATCCCTAACCTCCAATATCTCTCTCTCTAAACCACTAACCCCCAATATCTCTCTTTCTCTTAATCCCTCTCTCTTTAAACCATAACCCCCAATCTCTCCCTCTTTCTAAACCCCTATACCACAATAACTCCTAATCCCAAAATCTATATCTATCTCTAAACCCTTAAACCCAATATCTATCTCCCTTTCTCTATATAAAGCCCCAACCCCTAATCTCTCATCTCTCTCTCTCTCAATCCTTAACCCAAAATTTCTCTCTCTCTCAACTGCTACCCCAATCCTCTCTCTCTCTCTAAACCCCTAACCCCAAATCTCTCTCTATCTCTCTCTCTCTCTCTCTCTCTCTCTCTCAATCCCTAACCCCCAATCTCTCTCCCTCTCTCTCTCTCTCTCTCTCTCTATATATATATATATATATATATATCTAAACCCCTACCCCCAACCTCTCTCTCTCTCTCTAAGCCCCTAACCCCCAATCCCTCTATTTATATCTCTCTTTCTCTCTTTATGTCTCTAAAACTCAAACCTCCAATATCTCTCTCTCTCTCTCTCTCTCTCTCTCTCAACCCATAAGCTGTAATCTCTCTCCTTATATCACTCTCAATCTCTAAACCCCTAACACCCAATCGATCTCTGCCTCTAAACTCCAACCTCTCACTCTCTCTCTCTCTAAATCCCTAACCCACAATCTCTCCCTTCCACTATCTAGCTAAAGCACTAAACCCTAATCTCTCACTCTCTCTGAACCTCTAACCCCCAATATCTCTCTCTCTCTAAACATTTAACCCCAAATATTTCTCTCTGAAACCCTAACCCCAAATCTCTATCTCTCTATATCTATATATCTAAACCCCTACGCCCAACCTCTCTCTCTCTCTCTCAACCCCTAACCCCCATTCTTACCCTCTCTCTCTCTCTCTCTAAACACCTAACCTCAAATCTCTCTCTCTCTCTCTCTCTCTCTCTCTCTCTCTCAAACCCTAAACCCTAATCTCTATCTCTCTCTATCTATATATAATAACTCTTACCCCCAACTTCCCTCTCTCTTTCTTAACCCCTAACCTCCATTCTCTCTATATCTCTCTCTATAAACTCCCAAGCCTCAATCTCCCTCATTATATCACTCTCTCTAAACCCCTAACAACCAATCTCTATCTCTCTCTCTAACCCATAATATCTCCCTCGTGCTCTCTAGTTAAAACCTTAACACCTAATATCTCACTCTCTCTGAAACCCTAAGCCCGAATCTCTCTCTCCCTAAACCACTACACCTAAAATCTCTCTATCTCTCAACCCCTAACTCTCTCTTTCTCTCTCTCTAAACCCCTAACCTTAAATATCTATCTCTCCCTCTCTCTCTCTCATACCCTAACCCCCAATATCAATCTCTCTCTATCTATATATCTAAACCCCGACCCTAAACCTCCCTCTCTCTCTCTCTCAACCCCTAACCCCCATTCTATCTCTCTGTCATAAAAACCTAACACCAACCTCTCTCTCTCTAAAACCCTAACCCCGAATCTCTCTCTCTTACCCCCAATCTCTCTCTCTCTCTAAACCTGTAACCACCTCTCTCTCTTTCTCTCTATCCAATCCCCTACCCTAATATATCTCTCCCTCTCCCACTCTCTTTAAGCACTCAAAAATGAAACTCTCTCTCTAATCCCCTAATATCCAAACTCTCTCTCTCTCTCTCTCTCTAAACCCCTAACCCCCAACAACTTCTAATACGCGTAATCTCTCTCTCTCTTTAAACCCCTAACACGCAATATATCTCTCTCTTCCTTTCTATCTCTCTAAACTCATTACCCCCAATCTCTCTTTTTCTATCTCTCTCTCTCTCTCTCTAAATTCCTAACATCCAATCTCTCTCTCTCTAAACCACTAACACCCAATCACTTTCTCTAAACCCCTAATATCTCTCTCTCTCTCTAAACCCCTAACCACCAATCTCTCTTTCTATCTCTCTCTCTCCCTTTCCCTTTTTCTCTCTCTAAACTACTAACCTCCAATCTCATCCTACCCCCCTTCTCTCTATAAACTCCTAACACCCAATCTCTCTCTCTCTCTCTAAACCCCTAACCCTGAATCTCTCTCTATCTCTCTAATCCCCTAACCTCCAATCTCTCTCTCTAAACCCCTAATCCTCAATCTCCCTCTTTATATCACTCTCTATCTCTAAACCCCTGACACCCAATCGATTTCTACCTCTAACCTCCAATTCTCTCTCTCTCCCCCCTCTCTCTCTCTCTAAACCTCTAAGCCTTAATATCCCTCTTTATATCACTCTCTATCGCTAAACCCCTAACACCTAATCAATGTCTACCTCTAACCTCCAAACTCTCTCTCTCTCTTAACCCCTAACCCCAATCTTTCTCACTCTCTCTCTCTTAAACCTTAACCACAATCTCTCTCACTCTCCCTCTCTCTCTTTCTTTAAGATACTAACCCCGATTATCACTCCCTCTCTCTATCTCTTTCTCTATAAACCCCTAACCCCAATGTCTCTCTCTAAAAACCCCTAAAACCAATATCTCTCTCCCTATATCTATCTAAAGCCCCAAGACCTAATCTTGAAAATCTCTCTCTCACTCTCTATTTAAACCCCTAACCCAAAATTTCTGTCTCTCTCTCTCAACCCCAAACCCCCATTATCTCTCTCTCTCTCTCTCAACCCTTAACCCCCCCCTCTCTCTCTCTATATATATATAAACCCCTACCCCCAACCTTTCTCTCTCTATAAGCCCCTAACCCCCAATGCCTCTATTTATATCTCTCTCTCTTTCTCTCTTTATCTCTCTCTAAAACCATAACCTCCAATCTCTGTCTCTCTCTAAACCCATAAGCCAAAATATCTCTCTTTATATCACTCTCTATCTCTAAACCCTTATCACCCAATCAATATCTACCTATAACCTCCAACCTCTCTCTCTCTAAACTCCTATGCCTCAATCTCCCTCTTTATATCACTCTCTATCTCTAAGGCCCTAATACCCAATCTCTCTCTCTCTCTCTCTCTCTCTCTCTCTAAACCCCTAGTCAAAATCTCTCTCTCTCTCTCTAAATCCCTAACCCACAATCTCTCCCTCCCAATATCTACCTAAACCCTAATCTCTCACTCTCTCTCAACCCCAAATCCCCAATCTCTTTCTCTCTCTCTCTTGAAACGTCTAACCCCAATCATTTCTCTCTCAAACCCTAACCCCCAATCTCTATCTCTATCTATCTATATATTTAAACCCCTACACCCAAACTCTCTCTCTCTCAACCCCTAACCCACATTCTTCCTCTCTCTCTCTCTAAACCACTAACCACAAATCTATCTCTCTCTCTCTCAAACCCTAAACCCCAATCTCAATATCTCAATATCTATATATCTATATATCAGAAACCCTACCCCCAACCTCCCTTTCTCTCTCTCTTTCTCTAAACCCCTACCCCCAACCTCTTGCTCTCCCTCTCAACCTGTAACCCCCATTCTCTCTATCTCTCTCTCTCAACTTCCAAGCCTCAATCTCCCTCTTTATATCACTCTCTATCTCTAAACCCCTAACACCCAATCAATATCTACATATGACCTGTAATCTCTCTCTCTCTCTCTCTCTCTCTCTCTCTCTCTCTCTCTCTAAATCCCTAACCCATAATATCTCCCTCGCACTCTCTGGATACACCCATAAACCTTGATCTCTCACTCTCTCTGAACCCCTAAGCCTGAATCTCTCTCTCTTTCCCTCTCTCTCCCTAAACCCTTACACCCAACCTCTCTCTCTCAACCCCTAACCCTCTCTTCCTCTCTCTCTAAACCCCTAACCTTAAATATCTATCTCTCCTTCTGTATCTCTCATACCATAACCCCCAATCTCAACCTCTCTCAATCTATATATGAAAACCCCTACCCAAAAACCTCCCTCCCTCTCTCTCTCTCAACCCCTAACCCCCAATTCTCTCTCTCTCTCTCTCTCTCTCTCTCTAAACCCCTAACCCCAAATCTCTCTCTCTTTCTAAAATCCTGACCCCAAATGTCTCTATCTCTCTCTCTCGCAGTCGCTAACCTCTAATGTCTATCACTCTATATCTATATATCTAAACTCCTACCCCCAACCTCCCTCTCTCTCTCTCTCTCTCTCTCTCTCTCTAAGCCCCTAATCTCCCATCCCTTTATTTATAACGCTATATATTTCTCTCTTTATCTCTCTCTCCTACTCTATTTAACTCCCAACACCTAATATATATCTTTGAACCACTAACCCCCAATGTCTCTCTCTATCTATTAACCCATATCCCCCATTATCTCTCTCTAAACCCCTAAGCCTCTCTCTCTGTCTCTCTCTCTCAACCCTAACTCCTATTCCCTCCCTCTCCATCTCTCTAAACCCCTACCTGCAACCTCTCTCTCTAAACTCGTAACCTCTCTCTCTCTCTCTCTCTCTCTCTCTCTCTCTCTCCCTAACACCCAATCTCTATCTTTGAACCACTAACTCCCAATATCTCTCTCTATCTATTAACCCATATCCCCCATTATCTCTCTCTAAACCCCTAAGCCTCTCTCTCTCAACCCTAACCCCTATTCCCTCCCTCTCCATCTCTCTAAACCCCTACCTGCAATCTCTCTCTCTAAACTCGTAACCTCTCCTCTCTCTCTCTCTCTCTCTCTCAATCCCTAACACCCAATCTTTATCTCTCTCTATCTATATATCTAAACTCTTACCCCTAAACTCTCTCCCTCTCTCTTTAATCCCCTAACCCCCAGTCCCTATATTTTTACCTCTCTCTTTCTCTCATTACCTCTCTCTAAAACCCAAACACAGAATCTCTCTCTCGCTCTCTCTCTAAACCCTAACACCTAATCTCCCTCTTTGAAACAATATACCCCAATCTCTCTCTCTCTAAGCCCCTATTCTGAATCTCTCTCTCTCTAAAACCCTACACCCCAATATCTTTCTCTCTCTAAGACCCTAACCACAATCTCTCACTCTCTCTCTAAAAACCATACACCCATTCTCTCTCTAACCCCTAACCCCCTCTCTCTCTTTATCTCTCTCTAATCACCTACCCCCAATTTATCTCTCTCTCTCTCCCACTCTCTATCAGCACCTAAATGCCAAACTCTCTCTCTAATCCCCTAATCCCCAAACTCTCTCTCACAAACACTAACCCCCAACAAATCCTATTCCTCGTAATATCTCTCTCTCTTTAAACCCCTAACCTACAATATATCTCCCTCTCTCTTTTTGTCTCTCTAAACTCATAACCCCCAATCTCTCTTTATATATCTCTCTCTCTCTAAATTCCTTACATCCAATCTCTCTCTCTCTCTCTAAACCACTAGCACCCAATCACTTTCTCCAAACCCCTAATATCTCTCTCTCTCTCTAAACCCCTAACCCCCAATCTCTCTCTCTCTATCTAAAGCACTAACCTCCAATTTCATCCTCCATTTATCTCTCTCTAAACTCCTAACACCCAATCTCTCTCTCTCTCTAAACCCCTAACCCCAAATCTGTCTCTTTTTCTCAATTCCTCTAACCTCCAATCTCTCTCTCTCTAAACCCCTAAGGCTCAATATCCCTCTTTATATCACTCTCTATGTCTAGACCCCTGACACCCAATCGATTTCTACCTCTAACCTCCAATTCTCTCTCTCTCTCTCTCTCTCTCTCTCTCTCTCTCTCCTCTCTCTCTCTCTCTCTCTCTCAACCTCTAAGCCTCAATATCCCTCTTTATATCACTCTATCTCTAAACCCCTAATACCAAATCGATCTCTACCTCTAACTTCCAATATCTCCCTCTATCTCTTAACCCCTAACCCCAATCTCTCTCACCTTCTATTTCTATAAATCCCTAACCCACAATCTCTCCCTCCCTCTCTCTCTCTAAAACCCTAAACCCCAATCTCTCTCTTTCTTTAAACTACTAACCCAAATTATCACTCTTTCTCTCTAAATCCCTAAACCCAATGTCTCCCTCTCAAAACCCCTAACCACCACTCCCTCTCTCTCTCTCTCTCTGAACCCATAACCCCTAATCTCTTTCTCAACGCCTCTCTCTCTCTCTCTCTCTACCCCTAACCTCAAATCTATCTCTCCCTCTCCTTGTAAGTCCTATCCCAAATTTTCTCTCTCTCTCTAAACCAAGAAACCCTAATCTCTCTCTCTCAACCCCTAACTGCCAATCTCTCTCTTTCTCTCTCTCTAAACCCCCTAACACCCAATCTCTCACACTCCCCCCTCTCCCTAAAATCCAAACCCCAATCTCACTCTCTCTCTCTCTCTAAACACTTAACCTCCAATCTCTTTCTTTAAACCCCTAACTCCCTATCTCTCTCATTCTATCTATATAAACCCCTTAGCCCCAATCTCTCTCTCTCTCTCTCTCTCTCTCTCTCTCTCTCTCTCTCTCTCTCTCTGACCTACCCAAATCCACTCTCCTCATGAACCTACCCCTCCCCCACTCTTTATGTCTCTCTCTGGCCCACCACTAACCATCAATACTCCCCCTGTTGTCTCTCTCTATCTCTAAACCCCTATTAAACACCAATTTCTCTCTCCCTCTAAACCGACATTATCGCTCTCTCTCTAAATCCCTAACCACAACCTCTCTTTTTCTCTCTCCATCTCTCTGTCTAAAATGCTAACCTTAATCTCTCTCTCCCTCTCTATCTCTCTAAACCCCTAACCCAAAATCTCTCTCTCTCTCTCTAAACCCCTAACCCAACATATCTCTCTCTCTCTCAACCCCTAACCCCCCCCCCTCTCTCTCTCTCTCTCTCTCTCTCTCTCTCTCTCAACCCCTAACCTCAAATCTATTCGTCTCTCTCAAACTCTAATGCCCAATCTATATCTCTCTATATCTATATATATGAACCCAACCTCTCTCTCTCTAAACCCCTAACCCCAAATCTCTCTCTCTCAATACCTAACCACCAATCTTTATCTCTCTTTATCTAAATATCTAAAACTCTACCCCCAATCTCTCTCTCTCTCTCTAAGCCCCTGACCCCCCATCCCTCTATTTCTATATCTCTCTCTTTCTCTCTTTATCTCTCTCTAAAACCCCAACCCCTAATATCTATCTACCTCTCTCTCCCACTCTCTCTAAACCCTAACACCTGATCTCTCTCTTTGAACCACTAACCCCAAATATCTCTCTCTTTAAACCCCTAACCCCAATATCTCTCTCTCTCTCTCTAAACCCATATCCACTCGTATCTCTCTCTCTCTCTCTCTCTCTCTCTCTCTAAACCCCTGATCATAATATCTCTCTCTCTCAAACCCTAACACCCAGTCTCTATCTCTGTCTTTCCATGTGTCTATACCCCTACCCACAACCTCTCTCTCTCTCTCATCCCTTACACCCTCTCCCTCTCTCTCTAAACCACTAACCCCAAATATCTCTCCCAAATCCCTCTCTCTATATTTCCCAACTCCTAACCCCCACTCTCTTTCTCTCTCTCTCTCTCTCAACCCTTAACCCAAAAACTCTTTCTCTCACTCCCTAACCCCCAATCTCTATCTCTCTCTATCTATACATCTAAACCCCTAACCCCAACCTCTCTCTCTAAGCCCCTAACACCTCATCTCTCTCTTTGAATCATTAACCCCCAATCTCTCTCCCTCTATTAAATCCTATCCCCAATCTCTCTCTCTCTCTCTCTCTAAAATCCTATACCCCAATTTCTCTATATATCTCTCTCCCTCGCTCTCTCTCTCCTAGTCTTTAAACCCCTAACTCCAAATATCTCTCTCTCTCCCTCTCCAACCCTAACCCCCAATATCTATATCTCTCTATCTATATATCTAAACCCCTACCCCCAACATCTCTCTCTTTGTCTCAACCCCTAACCCCCCCACTCTCTCTCTCTAAACCCCTAACCTCAAATCTCTCTCTCTCTCTAAAACCCTAAACCCCAATATCTATGTATCTCTATCTATATATCAAAACCCAACCTCCCTATCTCTCTCTCTCTAAAACCCTACACCTTATAACTTCTCTCTCTCTTCCACTCACTCACTCTCAACCCTTAACACCCATTCTCTCTCTCTCGCTAAACGCCTAAGCGTCTATCTCTAAAACCCTAACACCCAATCGATCTCTACCTCTAACCTGCAATCTCTCTCTCTCTCTCTCTCTCTCTCTCTCTCTCTCCCTAACCCATAATCTCTCCCTCACTCTCTCTATCTAAACTCTTAACCCCTAATCTCTCACTCTCTCTAAATCACTAAGCGCCAATCTCTCTCTCTCTCGAAGCCACCACACCCATTCTCTTTCTCTCTCTCAACCCCTAACCATCTCTTTATCTCTCTCTCTAAACCCCTAACCTTCAATCTCTCTCTCTCAACCCCTAAACCTCTCTTTCTCTCTCTCTCTAAACCCTAACCTTCAATCTCTCTCTCTCTCTCTCTCTCACACACACACTCAAACCCTAACCCGCAATCTCTATCTCTCTCTATCTATATATCTAAACCCCTACCCAAAACCTCTCTCTCTCTCTATCAACCCCTAACCCCCATTATCTCTCTCTCACACACACATAAAAACCTATCGCTAACCTCTCTCTCTCTCTAAACCCCTAACTCCAAATATCTCTCTCTCTAAATTCCTGACCCCAAATCTCTCTCTCTCTCTCTCTCTCTCTCTCTCTCTCTCTCTCTCTCCCTAACCTACAATATCTATCGCTCTCTATCTAGATATCTAAACCCATACCCCCAACCTCTCTCTCTCTCTCTAAGCCCCTAATCCCCGGTCTCTTTATTTATTTCTCTCTCTTTCTCTCTTTCTCTCTCTCAAAAACCCTAACCCCCAATCTCTCTCTCTCTCCCCCACTCTATTTACACCCTAGCACCTAATTTATCTCTTTGGACCACTAACCCCCAATATCTCTCTCTCTCGCTCTCTCTCTCTCAACTCATATCCCCCACACACACTCTCCCTCCCTCCCTCCCTGCCTCCCTATTTAAACCCCTAATCCCAACATCTCTCTCTCTCTCTCTAAAATCCTAACCACTAATCTCTCTCTCTCACAATCCCTAACCCCCAATATCTATCTCTCTTTGTACATATATCTAAACCCTTACCACCAACCCCTCTCTCTCTCTCTCATCCCCTAACCCCTAGTCCCTCTATTTTTATCTATCTTTATCTCTCTCTAAAACTATAACCCAAAATCTCCCTCTCCCTCTCTCTCTTTGAACCACTAAACCTTGATCTCTCTCTCTCTCTAAACCCCTACTCTGAATATCTCTCTCTCTCTCTCAACCCCTTACCCCAATCTCTCTCTCTCTCTCTCTCTCTCTCTCTCTCTCTCTCTAAGCCCCTAACACCAATATCTCTCTCTCTCTCTCTCTAAAAACCTTACCTCCAATCTCTCTCTCTAAACCACTAACCCCCCCTCTCTCTCTTTCTCTGACTCTAATCCCCTAACCCTCAATATATATTTCTCTCCCAGTTTATGTAAACACCTAAACGTTAAAATATCTCTCTAATCCCCTAATCCCCAAACTCTCTCTCTCTCTCTCTCTCAACCCCTAACCCCCAAAAAATCATAATCTCTCTTTCTTTAAACCCCTGACCCACAATATCTCTCTCTCTCCCTCTCTCTCTCTCTCTCTCTCTCTCTAAACTCGTAACCACAAATCTCTCTCTCTCTCTCTCTCTCTCTCTCTCTCTCTCTCTCTCTCTCCTAATCAAATCCCCTCTCCTCATGAACCTACCCCTCCCCCACTCTATATGTCTCTCCATGCCCTGCCACTAACCATCAATACTTCCCCTATTATCTCTCTCTATATCTAAACCCCTATTAAACACCAATTTCTCTTTACCTCTAAACCCACAATATCTCTCACTCTAAACCCCTAACCTCATTTATCTCTCTCTCTCTCTCTCTCTAAACCCATAACCCCAATCTCCCTCTTCATATCACCCTCTATCTCTAAACCCCTAACACCCAATCGGTCTCTATCTTTAACCTCCAAAACCACAACCTCTCTCTTTTTCTCTCTATCTCTCTATCTAAAACCCTAACCCCTAATCTCTCTCTCTGCCTCTCTCTCTCTCTAAACCCCTAACTATGAATCTCTCTCTTTATTTAAATTCCTAACACTTATTGTCAATCTCTCTCTATATATATTCAACCTTAACACCTAATTTATCTCTCTCTCTCTCCCTCTCATCCCCTAACCCTTAACCCCCAATCTCTCTCTCTCTCTCTCTCTCTCTCTCTCTCTGAACCCCTATCCTCAATATCTCTCTCCCTCTCTATTTTCCTCTCGCTCTAAACACATGTCCCCAAAATATATCTCTCTCTCTCTCTCTTAACCCCTAACCCCTATTCTCTCTCTCCCTCCCCCCACTCTATCTCTCTAAACCCCTATCACCATCCTCCCTCTCTTTCTCTAAACTCCTAACCCCTAATCTCTCTCTATCTATCTCAATCCCTAACACCCAATCTCTATCTCTCTCTATCTATAAATATAAACCCTTACCCCCAACCTCTGTCTCTCTCTCTCTCTTTAATCCCTTAAACCCCAGCCCCAATATTTTTATCTCTCTCTTTGTCTCATTACCTCTCTCTAAACCCTAACCTCCAATCGCTCTCACACTCTCTCTACCACTCTCTCTAAGCCCTAACACCCAATCTCTCTCTTTGAACCACTAAACCCCAATCTCTCTCTCTAATACCCTAACCACAATCTCTCACTCTCTCTCTAAAAACCTTACCCCCAATCCCTCTCTCTCTAAACCCGTAACTGCCTCTCTCTCTTTCTCTCTCCCTAATCCCCTACCCCCAATATATCTCTCCCTCTCCCACTCTCTTTAAGCACTTAAACATCAAACTATCTCTCTCTAATCCCCTAATCCTGAAACTCTCTCTCTCTCTAAACCCCTAACCCCTAACCACTCATAATCCTCGTAATCTCTCTCTCTTTAAACCCCTAACCCAAAATATATCTCTCTCCCTTTCTATCTCTCTAAAATCGTAGCCCCCAATCCCTCTTTTCCTATCTCTCTTTCTCTAAATTCCTAACATCCAATCTCTCTCTCTCTCTCTAAACCACTAACACCCAATCACTCTCTCTAAACCCCTAACCCTTAATATCTCTCTCTCTCTCTAAAACCCTAACCCACAATCTCTCTTTCTATCTCTCTCTGTCTTTCTCTCTTTCTCTCTCTAAACCACTAACCTCCAATATCATCCTCCCCCTCTCTCTCTCTAAACTCCTAACACCCAATATCTCTCTCTCTAGACCCCTAACC
Source organism: Larix kaempferi (assembly GCA_027924585.1). Classification (NCBI taxonomy): domain Eukaryota; kingdom Viridiplantae; phylum Streptophyta; class Pinopsida; order Pinales; family Pinaceae; genus Larix; species Larix kaempferi. The sequence goes on along the minus strand of BSBM01000684.1, from coordinate 13,049,889 downwards.
CCGAATCTCTCACTATCTCTCTAATACTCTAAACTCAAATATCTCTCTCTCTAAACCCATAAGCCTCAATATCCCTCTTTATATCATTCTTTATCTCTAAACCCCTGAAACCCAATCAATTTCTACCTCTAACCTCCAACTCTCTTTCTCTCCCTCTCTCTTTCTCTAAACATCTAAGCCTCAATATCCCTCTCTATGTCACTCTATATCTCTAAACCCCTACACACAATCAATCTCTACCTATAACCTCCAATCTCTCTCTCTTAACCCCTAACCTCTCTCTCTCTCTCTCTCTCTCTCTCTCAAACCCTAACCCCAATCTCTCCCACTCTCTCTCTCTCTTAAACCCTAACCCCAATCTATCTCACTCTCCCTCTCTCTCTAAATACCTAACCCACATTTTCTCTCTCTATTTAAACTACTAACCCCAATTATCACTCTCTCTCTCTGTCTCTTTGTCTCTAAACCCCTAACCCCAAAGTCTCTCTAAAAACTCCTAGTTTGTACCTCTACTATGCCTTCTTTTTATTATCATAATCAATTGTTTGTTTCTTTTATTTTCTATTGTGCTTTCTTTTTATTATCATAATCAATTGTTTGTTTGTTTTATGTTTCTTGGTGGACTTTTTTTTTTATGTTTATTGGTTGATTTGTTTGTGTTTTGTTTTAGGGTTTGGTTTTCTTTTTTATCAGAACTATTTGTTCTTAGTTTTTTATTTGTCTTTTTACGTGGATTTTTGAATATTCAAATATCACAGTGGCAATCATTTTTTATTTTTTTTTAAGTATATATGTTAAGGTATTTTCAAAATATTTTTTTAATAAGTTTAATATGAATGCATATTTTTCTGTTGAATTTTTTTATTAAATATCTTATTTTTGTATTAATATTGGTATTGATTTGCAGTTAAAAGACCTTAGCAACAAATTTTGATAAAAACATGAATACTAAATTTAGTGAGGAAAATGCCATGAGGAATGTTCGTTAAACATCATTTTAGTAATAATTTTATAAGATTTTTTACCTTTTCATCATAATTATTTTTACAGTTTTTTCATAATTAATTTTTTTATGTTAAAAATTTTATTCATTTATAATTTTTTTTTTGGAGTTTAGGGTTTTATTTACTCCCAATATTTTATATTAGTTATGTTTTTTTTATTAAGAATTAAATTTAAGTTAGGTATGCTAATTAATCAGATCATATTTAATAAATTGTATATGTCTTTGTCATCCCAACTTACAATTTAATTAACCTAGAAGAGAAGTTTGTTAGAGAAATATATTTTGATGTTTTATTTTATTTATTTAAATTTATTTTATTGAATTTTCGGACAAAAAAAATTTAAAATGCAAAACTATAAAATCATAATCTCAATTTCTAAAACTCCTTTAAACTCAAAAACCTCATTCCTAGTGAATTCTGAGTCTCTACCTCTACTTAAAGTGTTATCCCAACAAATATTTACTCTACATGACACATTTCATGTTTAGTTATTAAAAATTGTTAATTCTTTTCCATATATCTATCTTATCATATCTACTGATTTCTGAATAATCTTATTTTATTATTTATTAGTTTTTTACATTTTCTAATATTTCTATGGTTTCATCTTATTTGCATTAATATATCATTCTATCTTATATTCTTATTTGACTTTATATTGCATTAATGTATAATTCTATCTTATATTCTTATTTGAATTTATCTTAATTATTGTAGATAATTATATAAAATTTATATTATTTTCTTTTTTTATTAAATTTCTCTTTGTACACAAACTAAAAGTTGTTAGTTATTAAATTTCTCTTTGTAACTAAAAATTGTTTGTTCTTAGGGAAAGACGAAAAAGAAGAGCAGGTTGGTACCTAAAGCCGCTAGCTGAGGGATAGGTTAATACAGTCCTTTCGAACTTATAGTGCATCGAAGGTATTTCTTGCCGGCAATTTTCTGAGAGGAAGCGGATGGGAAAACGGCTGAGGAGGAAGAGTAGCCGAGCATGGACAAGTAAAATCAAAGTATGTATGAAGATTCAATGTATATTCATTCAAATTTAAGATATTATTCTACCATTTCTATTTTCTGTACTTTTGCTTTTCTAATTTCTCTGTTATCGTTTCTGCATGGCATTCTTTTTAAACTGCTTAGTTTACTGTGGTTGCTATATTTAGAGTAATTTCTAATCGCGGGCAATAATGAAATTGCTATATAGAGAGAGAACACCTAAAAGCAAAGTATGTATAAAGATTCAGTTTCAATCATAAATCTGCCTTAGCTTAACATTTTCTGTTAGTTTTCTTTTTTGCATTTTTTTAAAAATAAAACCAAGTATTAAATCATGGATGAAATTGCAATTATGTTATGAGAAAGTAACGGGTTAACTATATTCTACATGGTGAGTAATATGATTAAATTTTTACATCTTATGATTGGGGTAAGAAGAAAATTTTCATAAAAAATCCATGTAAAAAAATTTTAATAATAAAAAGAATTTGATCTTACATAAAAGTTTATCTATCCTACTATTTTTATTTGTTTCAGTTTTACTTTACCCTACGAGGGGTTTGGAGCATTTCTTCTTTCCTTTAATCATATTTTAATGTTTTTGTTAGTTTTTTTATTTAGTTCTATTCGTGCTGATTTGTTTTAGGTTTGCTTTATTTCCAATAATTCATTCTATTTTGTTTCGTTATTCGTTATTGTACTTTTTAATTAGTAATTAAAATCATTTCAGTTTACTTATAGTTATTCAATTTCGTTAATGTATTATTTTTATTAATAATTGAAGTTATTTCAGTTTACTAATAGTTATTCAAGCTAGCAGAAAGGCCACACTCCCTATAAGCGATAGGCCTGATGCGCACCAGTGATTCGTTACTCCTTTTCGTGTATTCTTAATGGGGATCCTATGCCTCCCCATCTAGTAAGTAATCAAAACCTTTTGTTATTGTTATTTATAACATAGTAGTATAATTCGGCCATATTGGTACTTTCTATATGGAAATTCTGAACAAATTCGAATTGGTCTAATATTCAATGTAGGTGTAATACGATATATTTATCACTGGACAATTAAATTTTGAAAACCAATTTAAAAACAAAACAATTTTTAAAATTATTTAAACACTATAAAATAGAAATACCATTCAATTTCATACTTCCGTATTAAAATAACTATTAATAAGTAGTTGCCGCTGACACTTTCATATCCAACTCGTTGTTGAGATTTCATATTTTTTTTTAAATATAGATTAAATTTTATTATATAAATGTCTATTTATATTTATGGTATATTTGTAAATATTTAATTAAAAATATTATATTTAAGTAAGCTACTTCGATTTTCATTTCTTATTCGTACTCGAATTATACTACTATGACTTATAATGATCAACTATTTTTAATTAATTTTATTTTGTTGTTCTTCATGACAGGTGAGTCATCTAAAACGAAAATAAGAAATAAAGGATCTGTGCTCCTATTGGAGTGGGGCGCGCCGTACAATACAATCGTTGGACACTTGGCTGGACTGGCGCGCGGTACATTCGTTGGATCCGCCTTTCTTTCTTCATCGGGTATGTACCTCTACTACGCTTCATTTTTATGTTTCTTGGATTTTTTTATTTTATTTATTTTATATGTATCTTGGTTCATTTGTTTGCCTTCTTTGTTTTAGGGTTTGATTTTCTTTTTTATTATAATTATTTATTCTCACTTTTATTATGTGGATTTTTCTAAAAGTGTATATGAATATTCAAATATCACTTTGGCAACTCACAATCATTTTTTCTTTCTAGCATATATAGTATTTTTAAAATAATTTTGTAATAAGTTTAATATACATGTACTTGTTTAGTATCTCAATTAATATGCATTTAATAGTTTTGTATGTAATGCATGAACACCAAATATATGTAATAATTTTATTTTTCTTATTTCATTAATGCATAAATATTATATAACATTTGTAATTATTTTATTTTTCTTATTACATTAGGTTTAGGTTTTAAGGTGATTTATTGATTGTGAAATATTAGATGAATTAATTTTTTTTTATCTGTTGAAATTTTTTGCTAAACATTTTATTTTTGTATTAATATTGATATTGATTTGCAGCTAAAAAAATCTAAGTTTAGTAAGAAAAATACCATGAGGAATGTTCTTAGGTATGTAACTTCTTAAACTTCATTATTGTCATAATTTTTAGGATTCTTTACCTTTTATTATAATTACTTTTGGTTTTTTTCATAATTAGTTTTTTATGTTAAAAAAATTATTCATTTAATTTTTATTTTATTTTTTGTATGTTAGCATTTTATTTACTCCCAATATTTCATATTAGTTATATATTTTTTAATTGGGAATTGATATTTAATAAATTGTAGGTCTTTGTCATCCCAACTTACAATTTAATTAAGGTAGAAAAGATCATTACATTTACAAATTCTAAAACTCAATTCCTAAATTCCCATGAAAATTTCATTCCTTTGTGAACAACTTGCCGGGGTTGTCTACTTCAGGCTTTGCATAGTGCTGTTAATCCATGCCTTTATGAACAATGCCCGTGGCAGTCTACTTCATAGGTCTTGCATAACACTCTTAATCCAGTTTTAATCCATGCTTTGCATAGGGCTATTAATCCATGCCTTTATATGAAAAACTATAAAATAGCAATCTCAATTTCTAAAACTCCTTTGAACTTAGCAACCTCAGTGTAGTGAATTAGGAGCTCTATCTCAATCTACTGAATTTGGTTAGAGGTAGCCCATCAAATATTTACTATACATGGCACATTTCATGTTTAGTTATTAGAAGCTGTTATAAGTTCTTTTTCATATATCTATCACATCATATCTACAGATTTATGAATAATTTTATTTTGTTAATTATTAGTTTATAACAGCTTCTAAGAACAAAACATGAAATGTACCATGTATAGTAAATATTTAATATACATGGCACATTTCATGTTTAGTTATTAGAAGCGATTATAAATTATTTTTCATATATCTATCATATCATATTTACAAATTTCTGAATAATTTTATTTTGTTATTTATTAGTTTCTTATATTCTTTGATATTTTTATAGTTTCATGTGATTTGTATTTATTAGTTTTTTATATTCTTTGATATGTTTATAGTTTCTATAGTTGAAAAAGCCTCAGGGTTCCCTACATTCGTTGCTGGTGCGTGGGCCCATTGGTGAGTATTCATTTCAAATGGCAACCCGAATCCGTCTATGAGCTGTATGATGGTACTTTATCAATGCGTGACGTGGAGTTGTAAGGCCCAGAATGATGGCAAGCCAATTTATGCTTGTGCTGGCTCTCTTGCTTCCTTATTTACGCAGGTTCTTTGTGCCAAGCCAATGTCTGAAGCATGTGCAACTTGCGCAGACCCTGATGGTCTCAAACAACTTATCATTGTTGTCTTTGTTTACGAGCCTCCCATTCACATCCACCAAGTGGCAGGTTGTCTTTGTTTACGATTTTTTTGGTGTTTCTACTGTCGTGAGCGTTTTCACTCACGAGATGCTTGGTGCGTTTGAATTGAGTTCTAGGTCTCCATTGAGGTCTCCGACTGAGGGCTATGGTTCGAGCTGCCAAGTCTGCTGCCACTACAGTTTCAATAAACATCTGTCCAATCCTTTCGAAGGGAAGAGGGAAGCCTTTCGAAGAATCCTATTCATTATGCAAACATGTGGTCAGGGTAACATGCCAGCTCCGACTCAGACTACATTCAATTTTCTGTTAAATGTGTTACCTTTTAATCAACAAGTTCTATTTCATTCTTATCGTACCAACATTTATTTTGATTAATTTCTTTTGTGGAATCAACAAGTTCCGTTTCAGCATACCATGAAAACAATTCACATTATTATTGTACGAACATTTACTTTAATTATTCTTTTTCCACTTTTTAAAACCCAACAAGTTCTCCTTAGACACGAGTTTTGATTGATTCTTTATCCATAATCAATTCTCGTCAATCTTAATTGATTTTTTTTTTCTATAAGTTTTCTTTCACATATATGAAAACAATTCACATTCGTTTCCATGTTTTCTCCACACTACTCAATTTTTCTTTCACATATATAAAAACAAGTTTTCTTTCACATATATAAAAACAATTCACATCCATTATAATTTAATAATTGTTTTCTACTAAACAAGTTCTTCTCGCACACACATCATGAAAACAATACACATCCATTGTCATATAATGAGTGAGCCAACGAACGAGTCCTCCATCCCAATCCGATCGCTATCCATAGCATCCCATATAAATTGTGCATGAGAAACTGGCAAGATGCTCACCTTCGACATTCTATTGCGCAGCTTTAAGGAAAAATTCATTGTTAGCTATGTATTCACTGTCTCTATTTGAACTATCTTTAAGGATAATTTAGGAAACCAGAACCATACATAGGAAACGAGAAGCATAACCAGTAGGATGCTTTATTGAACCTGCAACAAATAAAAGAATGAAATTCTTGTGTTCTATCAAATTTACTACTGAAAGTATTAAGAAATTTGTAATGAGTGATTTTAAATTTGTAATGATAATTTAAAAAAGAGAAATAAACTTTTCATTTATTTATATCCTCTCTAAAAACACATAGGTTTTATTGCATGAGCTTAGTTATATTGATTATATTATTATATGTTTGTAAACTTTATATTTACTATATTGTTATATGTTTGGGTAAACTTCCAATATTTAAATTTTAATGATTTGTTTTAGTTTTTTCTTATTTATGGGTATTTTAGTAAGTGCATATTTTTTTATATGTAAATATGTTAAAATAGTTTAGTCAAATTATTTGTTTTTTGTTGCTATAATGTCTTTTTTTTCTTAAATTTTTTAATGATTTGTTTCTATTTTTAGATTACTTATAGTTATCTTAGTAAATTATATATATGTATATATATAATTTGTTTGATTTCGTTGTTATAATATGGTAATTTTTTTATTAAAAATACATGTATTATTAGGATATATTTTTGTTTACAATTATAGATCGATTATGAAATATATTGAAAGTTTTGTGTAGAGTGTTATCAAAGGAAGATAATGGAAAATTGAGTGGAAACAATTTTCTAACTCGGTATCTTGACACATGTGCCTCTTTTGTAACAGGGAACTCGGAGCTCGTTGCACTAGTAATAGGTGGAGGGAGGTAACTCCCACAGAAGTCCTCCCAGTATGCCCCAAGTTGGGTGTTCGACTCCCAGAGAAGCCCTCCCAATACGCTCCAAGTTGGGTGTTCGACTCCAGATAAGCCCTCCCAGTACGCCCCAAGTTGGGTGGTCGAACGTGTATACACAAGGTTTTTAAAGTGGACGAGGGACCCCCTTTGTTGATTCTCTACACAAGAAGCCTAGGAACTAGTATGTGTTACCCCGTTGCTCTCTCTCTCTCTCTCTCTCTCTCTCTCTCTCTCCAAGTCTCCCTCCCCATCACCCTCTGGCACTAACTCTCCCCCTCCTGCTTTGATTCTCTCTCTCCCCTTCCCCCTCCCCCTCCCCCCACTCTATCTCTAACCCTACCACTCTCTCTCTCGCGCTCTCTCTCTCTCTCTCTCCCTCCCCGGGACCTCCCCCCTCTCTCTCTCTCTCTCACACAGCCTTCCCCCTTTCACCCTTACCCTCAACCCCTCTCTCTCTCTCTCTCACCCTTCCCCCTTTAACCCCTACCCTCAACCCCTCTCTCTCTCTCTCTCTCACCCTTCCCCCTTTAACCCCTACCCTCAACCCCTCTCTCTCTCTCTCTCTCACCCTTCCCCCTTTCACCCCTACCCTCAACCCCTCTCTCTCTCTCTCTATGTCTAAGTCCTTAACCCCCAATCCCTATATTTTATCTCTCTCCTTCAAACTTCACCTCTCTCTCAAACCATAACCCCCTATCTCTCTCTCCCACTCTCTCTAAACCCAAATACCTAATCTCTCTCTTTGAACCAATAACCCCCTCTCTATTTCTCAACCCCTACCCCCAATATCTATCTCTAAACCACTATCTCGCAATCTCTCTCTCTCTCTAAACCATTATCTCACAATCTATCTCTCTAAACCCCTAACCCCAAATCTCTCTCTCTATTTCAAACCCTAACCACCAATCTCAATCTCTCTCTCTCTATATATATAAACCCCTACCCCTAACCTCTCTCTCCCCCTCTCTCTCTAAACCCCTAACCCAGGTTAATCCAGTCCTTTCGAACTCGGCCACTATGAAAACTAGTGCATCGAAGGTATTTCTTGCAGGCAATTTTCTGAGAGGAAGCGGATGGGGAAACGGCTGAGGGGGAAGAGTAGCGGAGCATGGACAAGTAAAATCAAAGTATGTATATGTATATCATTCAAATTTCAGATATTATTCGGCTTAGTCTAGCATTTCTATTTCTACTGGTTTTTGTTTTTCTATTTTCTGTATTTTTGCTTTTCTAATTTCTGTGTTTTAGTTTTTGCATGGGATTCTTTTTAAACGGCTAAGTTTACTATGGTTAATGCATAATGCACTTAGAGTAAACCCGTTATTTTACTGTGGTTGCTATACTTAGAGTAATTTCTAATCGTGAGCAATAATAAAATTGCTATATAGAGAGAGAACAGCTAAAAGCAAAGTATATATGAAGATTAAGTTTCAATCATAAATATGCCTTAGCTTAACATTTTCTGTTAGTTTTATTTTTTGCATTATGTTTTTAAAATAAAACCAGGTATTAAATCATGGATGAAACTGCAATTCTGTTATGAGAAAGTAACAGGTTAACTATTCTAGTAAAAGAAAATCAGGCTTCTTCCCTTAATGCAAATTCATGATGATAAAATATTACTATGAATATGATTAACTTTTTACATCTTATGATTTGGATAAGAAAGAAAATTTTCATAAAAAATCCGTATAAGAAAATTTTAATAATAAAAAGAATTTGATCTTACATAAAAGTTTATCTATCCTACTATTTGTTTCAGTTTTACTTTACCCTAAGAGGGGTTTGGAGCATTTCTTCTTCCCTTTAATTATATTTCAATGTTTTTGTTAGTTTTTTAATTCAGTTCTGTTTGTGCTGATTTGTTTTAGGGTTTGCTTTATTCCCAATAATTCATTATATTTTGGTTCGTTAGTGTAATTTTTCTTATTGATAATTGAAGCCATTTCAGTTATAGTTATTCAATTTCGTTATTGTATTATTTTTATTGGTAATTGAAGTCATTTTAGTTTACTGATAGTTATTCAATTTAGTTATTGTATTATTTTTATTGGTAATTGAAGCCATTTCAGTTTACTAATAGTTATTCAATTTGGTTATTGTATTATTTTTATTGGTAATTGAAGTCATTTCAGTTTACTGATAGTTATTCAATTTCGTTATTGTATTATTTTTATTGGTAATTGAAGTCGTTTTAGTTTACTGATAGTTATTCAAGCTAGCAGAAAGGCCACACTCCCTATAAGCGATAGGCCCGATGCGCACCAATGATTCGTTACTCCTTTTCGTGTATTCTAAACGGCCATCCTATGCCTCCGTCATCCAGTAAGCAATCAAAACCTTAGGTCATTGCTATTTATAATGATCAACCATTTTTAATTAGTTTTATTTTGTTGTTCTTCATGGCAGGTGAGTCATGTAAAACGAAAATGAGAAATAAAGAATCCGTGCTCCTATTGGAGTGGGGTGCGCCGTACATTCTTTAGATTCGCCTTTCTTTCTTCATCAGGTATGTACCTCTACTACGCTTCATTTTTATCATAACCAATTGTTTGTGTTTTTATGTTTCTTTTCATCAGGTATATACCTCTACTACGCTTCATTTTTATGATAATCAATTGTTTGTGTTTTTATGTTTCTTGGTGGATTTTTTTTATGTTTCTTGGTTGATTTGTTTGTGTTATTTGTTTTAGGGTTTGATTTTCTTTTTTTATCATGGCAACCCTAAACACGGTGGCATTTAACCTAGGATCCAGCACCAAAACCATTTGATCCCGTACCATTTAGGAGCCAGCACCAGAACCATTTGATCCCGTGGAGGCAGCATTTAACCTATCGATCGCATTTATGAGCTAGCGTTCTCGCTTGTTCTAAATGCACTCTGCCAATTTGGAATTCATTTTGGTTTATAAATTTGAATCATTTGGTAATCTTGTTTTATAGTGATTGTCCAAGAGCCATAGTGAGCATTGCCTTTATCTAGAAATTTGCGACATTACATGACAGCCAATAATAATAATCATTTATCATTTATAGAGTAGTAATAATTTATTGAGTTTTGTTATTTAATTAGAATATCACAACACATCTAAAAATACAGATTTTATGTGTACTACAATAAAAGATATTAATATTTTCTGTGTAGGATACAATTCTAAAATAGGTCTTAAAACCCACAACAAATAAAATAAATAATGTTTTATTGAACCCTTAACAAATAAAATAAATGATGCTTGCTTGAACCTGCCACAAATAAAATAAATGATGCTTTCTTGAACCCGTCCTGGGATGCTTTATTGAACCCGCAACAAATAGAAAAATGAAAATGAAATTCATGTGTTCTATCAAATTCATTAATGAAAGTATTTAGAAATTTGTAATTGGTGATTTTAAATTAATCATGTGTTCTATCAAATTCATTAATGATAGTATTTAGAAAATTTTGTAATTAGTGATTTTAAATTAATTGAGTAATTAGTAATTTTAAATATGTAATGATAATTTTAATTGTTTTTTAAACTTTTCATCTATCTATATTTTCTAAGTAGATTTTATTGTATGAACTTAGTTGTATTGAGTATGTTATATGTTTGTAAACATTATATTTACTAAACTGTTATATGTTTGATAATTTCCAATATAAAAAATTTAATGATTTGTTTTAGTTTTTTCTTATTTATGGTTATTTTAGTAAACCTATATTTTTTATATATATAAATATGTTAAATTTTGTTTTAGTTTTTTCTTATTTATAGTTATTTTAGTAAATGTATATATTTTTTATATATAAATATGTTAAAATAGTTTAGTAAAATTTATTTGTTTTTGTTGTTATAATGTATTATTTTTTCCTTAAAATTTTTAATCATTTGTTTTTTCTCTTATAGTTATTTGTTTTTTAATTTTATTGTCTTTTTCTTATAAACTCTGGTATAAATGCACTCTACCCTTCAATCACGACCAATTCATTTTGGTTTATAAATTTGAATCTCTTTTGATAATCTTGTTTTATAGTGATCGTTCAAGAGCCATATATTTTTTTGTGTAGGAGCAACAAATAAAATAAATGATGCTTTCTTGAACCCGTGGTAGGATGCTTTATTGAACCCACAACAAATAAAGAATGAAATTCTTGTGTTCTATCAAATTTATTACTGAAAATATTTAAAAATTTGTAATTAGTGGTTTTAAATTAATAAAGTAATTATAAAGTAATTAGTGATTTTAAATTTGTAATGATGATTTTAATTTATTTTTTTAACTTTTTATTTATTTATATCCTCTCCAAAGGTATAAGCTTAGTTAGAGTTATATTGAGTACATATTATTATATGTTTGTAAACTTTATATTTACTATATTATTATATGTTTGGGTAAATTTCCAATATAAAAATTTTAATGATTTGTTTTAGTTTTTTCTTATTTATGGGTATTTTAGTAAATACATATTTTTTATATATAAATATGTTAAAATAGTTTAGTAAAATTTATTTGTTTTTGTTGCTATAATGTGTTTTTTTTTCTTAAATTTGATGATTTATTTCTTTTTTCTTACTTATAGCTATTTTAGTAAATGATATATATATAATTTGTTTGTTTTTGTTGTTATAATATATTAATTTTTTTCTTGAGAATACATGTATTATTAGGATATATTTTTGTTTACAATTATAGATCGACTATTAAATATATTAAAAGTCTTGTGTAGAGTGTTCTCAAAGGAACATAATGGAAAATTGCCTGGAAACAATTTTCTAACTCGGTATCTTGACACATGTGCCTTTGTTGTAACCAGGAACTGGGACGCCGTTGCGCTAGTAATAGGTGGAGGGAGGTAACTCCCAGAGAAGCCCTCCGAGTACGCCCCAAGTTGGGTGGTCGACCGTGTATACACAAGGTTTTTAAAGTGGTCTAACGAGGGACACCCCTTTGTTGATTCTCTACACAAGCAGCCTAGGAACTAGTGTATTACTCTCTCTCTCCAAGTCTCCCTCCCCTCACCCTATCGCACTAACTCTCCCCCTCTCGCTTTGATTCTCTCTCTCTCTCTCTCTCTCTCTCTCTCTCTCTCTCTCTCTCTCTACCCCTCTCTCCCCCTCTCTCCCCCTCCCCACACACTATTTCTCTCTCTCACTCTCTCTCTGTCTCTCTCTCTCTCTCTCTCTCTCTCCGCGCCACTCTCTCTCTCTCTCTCCCTCTCTAAGCCCCTAACATCCAATCCCTATATTTTTATCTCTCTCTCCTTGTCTATTTATCTTTCTCTAAAACAATAACCCCTTATCTCTCTCTCCCACTCTCTCTAAATCCAAACACCTAATATCTCTCTTTGAACCACTAACCCCCAATCTCTCTCTCTAAACCCATATCATGCAAAATATCTCTCTCTCTCTCTCTCTAAACCCCTAACCTCAAATATCTCTCTCTCAAACCCTAAACCCCAATATCTATCTCTCTCTACCCCTACCCAAGCCTCTCTCTATCAACCCCTACCCCAACCTCCCTCTCTCTCTATAAACCACTAACCGCAAATCTCTCCCAAATCCCCCCTCTCTCTCAACCCCTAACCCTTACTCTCTCTCAACCCTTAACCCTTACTCTCTCTCTCTCTCTCCCTTTCTCTCTCTCTATCTTGTTGAGATATTGTAACTTCAAAGAATATTATATTTGTACTTTATTATTCCGGAGATGATTCATTCCTCCGTGAAGATCTTATTGTATATCCGGAGATGTTTATTCCTCCGTCGGAATGTGGTAACTTGGGTTATTAGACTTCCCTAGTGGGGGTCGGCCCTGTATGTGTTATGTGGGTCAAAGGGTTATTAGACCACCCTAGAGGGGTCGGCCCAGTCAGTTATAATGGGGTATTTAACCTAATGGTTAAATACGAGCCTACATGTACTTGTGTAAAATACATATCAGAGTAGTGTATAAATAGAGGAGGTGTGTTCCTCATTATACACATTCACTCACTTGAGGATAGCACACTTGTGGAGGAGAGGTCTGCTATTGTGGAGGAGGAGATCATGTCTCAGGGTTTCATCTTTGTATATTGCTGGTCATCTATATTGAGGAAGCTTTGCTGGGTTTTCTACCCCATGAGGGTTTCCCAGGATAAATCTCTGTCTCTTGTGTTTATGCTGTGCTTGTTGTTTCTTCAGTGATCCTGTATATGCTATTATTGTGAAATGGAATGTAATGCTGCTATTTTCTGTCTTAGCATATTGAATTTTAACATGGTATCAGAGCTGACCTGAAGGAAGACAAGGTATGGCACTAAAGACACTTGCTTTACTTACGACAATTTGAAGGTTAGGGTTTTACATAGCAAAAACCAGTCATCGTAGCACTTTCGCTATAAATCCGTTTTGGAGACGTTTTCGGATCTGAAATTGTTACAGGACGAAGATAAAATCTCCAGGTACCTTGTGTCCAAAGGAAAACCTCTAATTCGTTGTACTTTGTGATTTATGATCTGTACAATATAGGGTTTCTGCCTCTTCCAGATCTGAGTCAAAATCAGGTGACCTTGGGAAAAAGATCATATCTTGGGCTAGGAAGCTCCAAATGAAATTTCGTAAAAAGTGACAGGTAGTACACAGTCTGAACTATCTCAGAAAACTTTTTCAGAGGCCGAAGTTGAACCAGTGACACGTGGCACTCCGTACAAGTTCGCTCTCCTGTATTATCCCATAAACAGGTCACGTTGCGACACTTGGCATAACTCTCTCTCAGAAAATCCAATTGAGGTCATACCTGTCAGGATGGAAAGATAACATGCCGAGCTATCTCAGAAAACTTTTTCAGAGGCCGAAGGTCAAACAGTGACACGTGGCACGCCGTACAAGTTCACTCTCCTGTATTTTCCCAAAACAGGTCACGTTGCGACATTTGGCATAACTCTCTCTCAGAGAATCCAATTGAGGTCAGACCTGTCAGGATGGAAAGATAACAGGTCAAGCTATCTCAGGAAACTTTTTCAGACCCTGTGGATCAAAAATTTCAGAGTTACACCAGAAACAATCAGGTACATATTTCTGTCAAAACAGAATTATTTTTTGGTACCTTCATTCATGGCTTCCGGAATTTAGGGCTTTGAAGAAAGTTGGAATTTTTGTAATCGGAGACCACGGCTGGATGCTACTCATCAAAATAGAAATTTAGAGACCAAGATCAGAATTTTTGGTTGGGCAGAAGGCCGGGCTTGATTAGACCCTAGTTCGGGTCTTTGATCAGAAAAGCGGAAAATTAGGGCTTCTGTAAAAATGGGAATTTTTGAAATCTGTGACCACGGCTGGAAGCTCCTCAGAAAAATAGAAGCTTAGAGCTTTGGATCAAACCTTTTGATGGGGCAAAAGAGTGGGCTTCATCAAACCCCAGTTCAGGGTCACGTCCAGTGAATCCGAAAGTTTCAAAGGCAAAATTGAGGAGTAAAACTTTGCAGTTTTCAAATTCTGAATATATCAGTTTGATCAGCTCATCAAGGCGCATATCTCTATCCTTTCGGAAGTTTGAAATTCAAAGTTTGAATTTTTGGGGTTTCTCTGACAAAGCCATATCCAGCTCTAGGTCCAGTTCTTGCAAATCAAGTGGATAGGGTTAATCCTAGAAGAAGATGGATTGGTCACCTACATAAGTGAAGGAGTTCATGTTTCAGAGGGAGATAAGGCTAAGGCTTTACATAAGGAGATTACAAGCGATCTCGATAGGTATGACTCATCGAGGTATGTTTTGAGATTTGTTCATGATTAAGTTTATGGTATGTTTGTCTTCATGTTATTACAGTTAGTACAATCTTGATTTTAGATTTGTTGTATCACCTTAACAAAATTATGAATGCATGATAGAAGATATTCATTGGTTAGGGTGTTGACACTTATGATTGTACTAATGCATTATGGTGTTGTGTGAGGTTGAGGTTGTCTGCTAACAAGATACAGGTACATCACAAAAGACAAATCAGGCTCCATGACCATGAAAACATGAAGACAAAGACTCATCCATAATCTTTGTTCTACTTACGAGGTATGTTGTACATAACCAAGTAGGTATACTAATCCAGGTATGTTTCCCATGAATCTTACCTTGTGTTAGGATCCCTTATATAAGTATACTTGATATGATTGGTTATGCTTATTCCTAAAGTTAGTAATCAAGGGTTTATGCATGATTTAATTAACCAGAAGAGTACTATGATCAAACAAGAATATGCATGAGTAAAAGAAGACTTACTTGAAACCCTGAATACTAATGATCATGACTATACATATTCAAGATTATTTAGAATTAGAATGTTTTGAGAATATACTAATGAATGAATGTTTGTGTATGAGATCATGAGGATGACACTAGTGCACACTTGAGCATGCACAGTGGTACAGAATGAATAGAAGTTCAAAGGACATATAGAAGATCAAGCGGGAGGCAACCACACAAACATAAAAGATAAGTATTTGAGTTGTTATTTGAAATAGTAAATGATATTTCTTGTATGCATATTTGTATTCCTAGAACATATCATGCTGAGTGCAAACATTCATAGAGCATTGAACATTATACTACTAATATGCATATGATTGGTAAGTTGGACAAACATTCCATTGTTGCTTGTCTAGAATGAAACCTCTTTGCTGACATGTTGAGAGCTGTGCACACTCTCGATAGTATGTTCTGGTAGAGATGGAAGGCATCTAGATAGCCACTGTATGCATACAGGATATGGGAAAGTGTTGTGCCAAAGTATTGGTCAAGATAGTTGCATAACTATGTAAATGATATCTGTATGCATAATAGGTTATCATGATTTCATGATTATGAAGGATTACTAATCATGTACTTAATTTTGTTTTGTAGGAAAGATCATGAAGAATAATGAACACCGAACAAGTGATGGATGTTCAACAAGAAGATTTACAAATCAAACAAAATATAGAAGGCTTGTGGCTAGAAGATTCTCTTAGAAAGAGGAAGAGAATCATGATGAGATGTTTGCTCCAAGTGGCTAGATAAGACCATTCTCTTAATGGTGCAATTAAAAGTATGAATCAGGTTCTGTATGGGTTCCCAGGATCGATAGTATATTGATGAGAATACATGTGGGGATTGTATCATCCTTGAACACTTGTTCTAAAGTGAGCCGTAGACAGGTGTCTCCGAGAAAGAAAAGGGATTGGATCATCCCTGGACTTTCAGTCCTAAAGAGAGCCGTAGATGTGAGGTCTCCGAGAATGAAGTCCTTAGTGGACAGTTGAGGGGATTGGATCATCCCTGGACTTTAAGTCCTAAAGAGAGCCGTAGACGTAAGGTCTCCGAGAATGAAGTCCTTAGTGGACAGTTAAGGGGATTGGATCATCTCTGGACTTTCAGTCCTAAAGAGAGCCGTAGACGTGAGGTCTCCGAGAATGAAGTCCTTAGTGGACAGTTGAAGGGATTGGATCATCCCTGGACTTTCAGTCCTAAAGAGAGCCGTAGACGTGAGGTCTCCGAGAATGAAGTCCTTAGTGGACAGTTGAGGGGATTGGATCATCCCTGGACTTTCAGTCCTAAAGAGAGCCGTAGACGTAAGGTCTCCGAGAATGAAGTCCTTAGTGGACAGTTGAGGGGATTGGATCATCCCTGGACTTTCAGTCCTAAAGAGAGCCGTAGATGTGAGGTCTCCGAGAATGAAGTCTTTGGTGGACTTGAGGGGATTGGATCATCCCTGGACTTTCAGTCCTAAAGAGAGCCGTAGACGTGAGGTCTCCGAGAATGAAGTCCTTGATGGACTTGAGGGGATTGGATCATCCCTGGACTCTCAGTCCTAAAGAGAGCCGTAGACGTGAGGTCTCCGAGAATAGAGGATAGGACTGCATCGTCCCTGAACTGATAGTTCAAAATGTACGTGAGGACTGCATCGTCCATGAACTGGGTTCAAAATGTACGTGAGGACTGCATCGTCCATGAACTGGGTTCAAAATGTACGTGAGGACTGCATCATCCATGAACTGGGTTCAAAATGTACGTGAGGACTGCATCGTCCATGAACTGGGTTCAAAATGTACGTGAGGACTGCATCGTCCATGAACTGGGTTCAAAATGTACGTGAGGACTGCATCGTCCATGAACTGGGTTCAAAATGTACGTGAGGACTGCATCGTCCATGAACTGGGTTCAAAATGTACGTGAGGACTGCATCGTCCATGAACTGGGTTCAAAATGTACGTGAGGACTGCATCGTCCATGAACTGGGTTCAAAATGTACGTGAGGACTGCATCGTCCATGAACTGGGTTCAAAATGTACGTGAGGACTGCATCGTCCATGAACTGGGTTCAAAATGTACGTGATGGGATTGCATCGTCCCTAGACATGAGACTTGTCTTAAAGTGATAAGGACTAATCATCCTGTAAGTAGATTGGGATTGCATCGTCCCTAGACATGGTGAGGTGTCTTAAAGTGATAAGGACTAATCCTCCTGTAAGTAGATTGGGATTGCATCGTCCCTAGACATGGTGAAGTGTCTTAAAGTGATAAGGACTAATCATCCTGTAAGTAGATTGGGATTGCATCGTCCCTAGACATGGTGAGGTGTCTTAAAAGGATAAGGATTGATCATCCTGTAAGTTGATCTGGATTGCATCATCCATAGACATGAGAGATGTCTTAAATTGAGAGGGATTGATCATCCCATAAGTGGATCAGGATTGTATCATCCTTGGACCTATGTCCTAAAGTGAGAGGGATTGACCATCCCGTAATTGGATCATGTGTGTTGTAGGGTATGCTGCTGTTGTGTATACTTGTATCAGTGTGGATACTTGTATTGATAGATGTATTAGTGAGAATACATGCTTTTGATGATAGATGTATTAGTGAGAGTACATGCTTTTGATGATAGATGTATTAGTGAGAATACATGCTTTTGATGATAGATGTATTAGTGAGAATACATGCTTTTGATGATATATGTATTAGTAAGAATACATGTTTTGATGATAGATGTATTGGTGAGAATACATACTTTTGATGATACATGTATTGATTAATGTACTTGTATGGTTGAGGATACTTATGTTGTAGATTGAGATGATCCAGATGCTGTAGATCGAGATGATCTAGATGCTGTAGATCGAGATGATCCAGATGCTGTAGATCGTGATGATCCAGATGCTGTAGATCGTGATGATCCAGATGCTGTAGATCGAGATGATCCAGATGGTGTAGATCGAGATGATCCAGATGGTGTAGATCGAGATGATCCAGATGGTGTAGATCGAGATGATCCAGATGCTGTAGATGAGATGATCCAGATGCTGTAGATCGAGATGATCCAGATGTTATAGATCGAGATGATCCAGATGCTGTAGATCGAGATGATCCAGATGTTGTAGATCATGATGATCCAGATGCTGTAGATCAAGATGATCCAGATGCTGTAGATCGAGATGATATGACAATGCTGATGATCGTGAGATAACGATGCGGATGATCGTAAGATGACGATGCTAATGATCGTGTGATGACGATGCTGATGATCGTGAGATGACGATGCTGATGATCGTATGATGACGATGCTGATGATCATGAGATGACGATGCTGATGATCATGTGATGACGATGCTGATGATCGTGAGATGACGATGTTGATGATCGTGTGATGACGATGTTGATGATAGTGAGATGACGATGTTGTTGATCATGTGATGACGATGCTGATGATCGTGTGATGGCGATGCTGACAATCATGAGGATTCAGATATTGATGTTGCTGTAGCTGTTTGAGTGCTGCAGAAGATAAAGACTCAGTACTGAAGATGTTGATGTTCCAGTATTGAAGATATTCCAGTAACTGGTTGAGTTACTGATGATGTTGAGAAAGCTTCCAATGATTTATAGATGTATCATGTATGATGTTGATGACTCCTTGCTCGTGCAGATGCTGTTATAATATCCTTCTCGTTAAGGGGGAGTGTTGAGATATTGTAACTTCAAAGAATATTATATTTGTACTTTATTATTCCGGAGATGATTCATTCCTCCGTGAAGATCTTATTGTATATCCGGAGATGTTTATTCCTCCGTCGGAATGTGGTAACTTGGGTTATTAGACTTCCCTAGTGGGGGTCGGCCCTGTATGTGTTATGTGGGTCAAAGGGTTATTAGACCACCCTAGAGGGGTCGGCCCAGTCAGTTATAATGGGGTATTTAACCTAATGGTTAAATACGAGCCTACATGTACTTGTGTAAAATACATATCAGAGTAGTGTATAAATAGAGGAGGTGTGTTCCTCATTATACACATTCACTCACTTGAGGATAGCACACTTGTGGAGGAGAGGTCTGCTATTGTGGAGGAGGAGATCATGTCTCAGGGTTTCATCTTTGTATATTGCTGGTCATCTATATTGAGGAAGCTTTGCTGGGTTTTCTACCCCATGAGGGTTTCCCAGGATAAATCTCTGTCTCTTGTGTTTATGCTGTGCTTGTTGTTTCTTCAGTGATCCTGTATATGCTATTATTGTGAAATGGAATGTAATGCTGCTATTTTCTGTCTTAGCATATTGAATTTTAACATATCTCTCTATCTCTCTACAACCCTACCCCCAACCTCTCTCTCTCTCTCTCTCAAACCCTTCCCCACAACTATTTCTCTCAATCCCTAACTTCCAATATCTATCTCTCTCTATCTATACATATAAACCCCTACCCCAACCTCTCTCTCTCTCTATAATCCCCTTACATGCAATCCCTCTATTTTTATCTTATTGTCTTTCTCTCTTTATCTCTCTCTAAAAACCTAACCCCCAATCTCTCTCTCCCTCTCTCCCCCACTCTCTCTAAACCCTAACACATCATCTCTCTCTTTGAACCAATAACCCCCAACATCTCTCTCTCTCTATCTAAACCCCTATCCCAAATCTTTCTCTCTTTCTCTCTCTCTCCAAACCCCTATACCCTAATATCTCTATATGTCTCTCTCCCTCCCTCTCTCTCTCTCTCTCTCTAACTCTCTCTCTCTCTCTCTCTCATTCTCTAAACTCCTAACCCCAAATCTCTCTTTTCTATCTCTCTCTCTAAACTCCTAGAATCCAATCTCTCTCTCTCTCTCTCTCTCTCTCTCTCTCTCTCTAAACCCATAACCCCTATTCTCTCTCACTCTCTTTCTTTCTCTCCTTCTCTCTCTAAACCCGAATATCTCTCTCTAATCCCGTCTTAGCCTCCAATATTTATCTCTCTATCTTTGAAACCCTAACACCCACTCGATTCCTACTTGTAATATCCTCTCTCTCTCTCTCTCTCTCTCTCTCTCTCTCTCTCCCTAACTAAAAATCTCTCCCTCCCACTATCTAGCTAAACCCCTAACACCTAATCACTCACTCTTTCAAAACCCTTAACCCCCAATATCTCTCTCTCTAAACATTCAACCCCAAATCTTTCTCTCTCAAACCCTAACCCTCTCTCTCTCTCTCTATGTGTGTGTGTGTGTGTGTGTGTGTGTGTGTTTCTAAACCCCTACACCTATCCTCTCTCTATCTCTTAACCCCTAACCCCCATTCTTCTTCTCTCTCTAAACCCCTAACCTCAAATATCTCTCTCCTTCTAAAACCCTAAACCCCAATATCTATATCTCTCTATCTATATATAAAAACCCCTACCCCCAACCCGCCTCTCTCTCTCTCTCAACCCCTACCCCCAACCTCTCTCTCTCTCTCAACCCCTAACCCCCATTATCTCTCTCTCTCCAAACTCACATTCCTCAATCTCCCTCTTTATATCACTCTATATCTCTAAACCCCTAACACCCAATCAATCTCTGCCTGTAACCTGCTCTCTCTCTCTCTCTCTCTCTCTCTCTCTCTCTAAGCCATAATATCCCTCTTGCACTCTCTGGATAAACACTTAACCCTTAATCTCTCACTCTATTGGAACCCATAAGCCTCTCTCTCTCTCTCAAAACCTAGCCCCTAATCTCTATCTCTCTCTTTCTATATATCTAAACCCCTCTCTCTCTCTATATATATATATATACCCCTATCCCAAACCTCTCTCTCTCTCAACCCCTAACCCCAATTCTCTCTCTCTCACACACACATAAAAACCTACTACCAATCCCTCTCTCTCTCTCTCTCTCTAAACCCCTAACCCTGAATCTCTCTCTCTCTAAACCCCTAACCCTGAATCTCTCTCTCTCTAAATGCTTGACCCCAAATCTCTCTCTCTCTATTTTAATCCCTAAACCACAATCTCTATCGCTCTCTATCTATATATGTAAACCCATACCCCCAACCCCCCTCTCTCTCTCTCTCTAAGAACCTCATCCCCAATCCCTTTATTTATGTCTCTCTCTTTCTGTCTCTAAAAAACCCTAACCCCAATCTCTCTCTCTCTCTCTCTCTACCCCTAACCCCTATTCTCCCTCCCTCACTCCCTCTCTAAACCCCTAATCCCAATATATATCTCTCTCTAAACTCATGACCCCTACTCTCTCTCTCTCTCTCTCGATCCCTAACCCCCAATATCTCTCTCTTTATATATATATATATATACCCTTACCCCCAACCTCTCTCTCTCTCTCTTTCTCTCTCTCTAATACCCTAACCCCTAGTCCCTATTTTTATCTCTCTTTCTCTTCTTATCTCTCTCTAAAACCCTAGCCTCCAATCTCTCTCTCCCACTCTCTCCAAACCCTAACACCTAATCTCTCTCTTTGAACCGCTAGACCCTTATCTCTCTCTCTCTCTTTAAACCCCTACTCTGAATCTCTCTCTCTCTCTCTCTCTAAACCCCTATACCCCAATCTCTCTCTCTCTCTCTCTCTCTCTCTCTCTCTCTCATCCCCTAACCACAATCTCTTTCACTCTAAAAACCTTACCCCCAATCTCTCTTTCTAAACCACTAACCCCCACTCTCTCTCTTTCTCTCACTCTAATCCCCTAACCCCCAATATATCTATCTCTCCCACTCCTTGTAAACACCTAAACATTAAACTCTCTCTCTAATACACTAATCCCCAAACACTCTCTCTCTCTCTCTCTAAACTCCTAAACATAAATCTCTCTCTTTCTCAACCCCTAACCCATATTCTCCCTCCCTCACTCCCTCTCTAAACCCCTAATCCCAACATATATCTCTCTCTCTAAACTCCTAACCCCTACTCTCTCTCTCTCTCTCTCTCTCTCTCTCTCTCTCTCTCTCTTGATCCCTAACCCCCAATATCTCTCTCTTTATATATATATATATAAACCCTTACCCCCAACCTGTCTCTCTCTCTCTCTCTCTCTAATCCCCTAACCCCTAGTCCCTATTTTATCTCTCTCTTTCTCTCTTTATCTCTCTCTAAAACTCTAGCCCCCAATCTCTCTCTCCCACTCTCTCCAAACCCTAACACGTAATCTCTCTCTTTCAACCACTAGACCCTGATCTCTCTCTCTCTTTAAACCCCTAATCTGAATCTCTCTCTCTCTCTCTAAACCCCTATACCCCAATCTCTCTCTCTCTTTCTCTCTCTCTCTCTCTCATCCCCCTAACCACAATCTCTCTCACTCTAAAAACCTTAGCCCCAATCTCTCTCTCTAAACAACTAACCCCAACTCTCTCTCTTTCTCTCACTCTAATCCCTTAACCCCTAGTATATCTATCTCTCCCACTCTTTGTAAACACCTAAACATTAAACTCTCTCTCTAATGCACTAATCCCCAAAATCTCTCTCTCTCTCTCTCTCTCTTTCTCTCTCTCTAAAACCCAAACCCCCAACAACTCCTAATCCTCGCAATCTCTCTCTCTTTAAACATCTAAACTCCAGTATCTCTCTATCCCCCTCCTCCTCTCTATAAATGCGTAACCCCCAATATCTCTTTTTCTATCTCTCTCTAAATTCCTAACCTCCAATCTCTCTCTCTCTCTCTCACTCTCTATACCCCTAACCACCAATCTCTCTCTCTCTCTCTCTCTCTCTCTCTCTCTCTCTCTCTCTCTATACCCCTAACCACCAATCTCTCTCTCTCTCTCTCTAAACCACTAACCTTCAATATCGTACTCCCTCTCTCTCTCAAATCCTACCACCCAATCTCTCTCTCTCTCTAAGCCCCTAACACTGAATCTCTCTCTTTCTCCCTCTAATCCCCTATCCTCCAATCTATCTTTCTCTAAACCCCTAAGCCTCAATATCCCTCTTTATATCACTCTCTATCTCTAAACTCCTGACACCCAATCGATCTCTACATTAAACCTCCAAATCTCTCTCTCTCTCTCTCTAAACCCCTAAGCCTCAATCTCCCTCTTTATATCACTCTCTATCGCTAAACCCCTAACACCCAATCGTTCTCTACCTCTAACCTCCAATCTTTCTTTCTCTGTCTCTCTTAACCCCCAACTCTCTCTCTCTCTAACCCAAAATATCTCCTCCCTCTCTCTCTAAACATCTAAACCCCAATCTCTCTCTTTCTTTAAAATCATAACCCCAATTATCACTCACTCTCTATCTATCTCTTTCTCTCTAAGCCCCTAACCCCAATGACTCTCTCTCTCAAAACCCATAACCACCAATCTCTCTCTCTCTCTCTCTCTCTCTCTATCTCTCTAACCCCATAACCCCTAATCGCTATCTCTCAATCCCTAACCATCAATCTCTCTCTCTAAACCTCTATCCTCAAATCTCTCCCCCCTCTCTCTGTAAGTCCTATCCCCAAATTTCTCTCTCTCTCTCTCTCTCTCTCTCTAAACCCATAACCCCAATCTCCCTCTTTATATAACTCTCTATCTCTAAATCCCTAATACCCAATCGATCTTTATCTCTAACCTCCAATCTCTCTCTCTCTTTTTCTCTCTATCTCTTTGTCTTAAGCCCTAACCCCTAATATTTCTTTCCCCCTCTCTCTCTAAACCAATAACCTCCAATCTCTCCCTTTATTTAAATTCCTAACACTGATTATCACTCTCTCTCTATCTCTATCTATATATCTAAAACCTTAACCCCTAATATCTTTCTCTCTATATCTCTCTCTCTAATCCCCTAACCCTTAACCCCAATATCCCACTCTCTCTCTCTCTGAACCCCTATCCTCAAATATCTCTCTCCCTCTCTATTTCCCTCTCTCTCTAAATGCATGTCCCCAAAATTCTCTCTCTCTTTGTAAACCCTAAACCCCCAATATCTCTCTCTCTAAACCCCTAACCTACCTCTCTCTCTCTCTCTCTCTCTCTCTCTCTATTTTTCTCTCTCTCTCCCTCTCTCTCCAAGTCTCTCTCCCCCTCACCCTATCGCACTAACTCTCCCCATCCTGCTTTGATTCTCTCTCTCTCTCTCTCTCTCTCTCTCTCTCTCTCTCTACCCCTCTCTCCCCCTTCCCCCCACTCTATGTCTTCCCCCTCCTCTCTCTCTCTCTCTCTCCCCCCCCTCTTTCACCCTCCCCCCTTTCTCTCTCCCCCCGCTACTCTCTCTCTCTCTCATCCTTCCCCCTTTCACCCTTACCCTCAACCCACCCCCTCCTCTCTCTCTCTCTCTCACTCTCTCTCTCTACATATAATTCCCTAACCCCCAATCCCTATATTTTTATCTCTCTCCTTATCTCTTTATCTCTCTCTAAAACAATATCCTTCTATCTCTCTCTCCCACTCTCTCTATACCCAAATACCTAATATCTCCCTTTGAACCACTAACCCCCAATCTCTCTCTCTAAACCCATATCTTGCAATCTCTCTCTCTCTAAACCCCTAACCCCAACCTCTCTCTCTCTAAACCCCTAACCCCAACCTCTCTCTCTCTAAACCCCTAACCCCAAATCTCTCTCTCTCTCTAAACCCCATCCCCGCAACTATTTATCTCAATCCCTAACCCCCAATCTCTATCTCTCTCTATCTATACATCTAAACCCCTACCCCAACCTCTCTCTCTCTCTCTCTCTACTTACATTCAATCTTTATCTATACATCTAAACCCCTACCCCAACCTCTCTCTCTCTCTCTCTAAACCCCTTAAACTCAATCACTCTATTTTTATCTCTTTGTCTTTCTATCTTTATCTCTCTCTAAAACCCTAAATCCCAATCTCTCTCTCCCTCTCTCCCCCACTCTCTCTAAACTCTAACACATCATCTCTCTCTTTGAACCAATAACCCCCAATATCTCTCTCTATCTAAACCCATATCCCCAATCTCTCTCTCTCTCTCTCTCTCTCTCTAAACCCATATACCCCAATCTCTCTATATCTCTCTCCCTCCCTCTCTCTCTCACTCTTTAAACCCCTAACCACAAATCTCTCTCTCTCTCTCTCTCAAACCCTGACCCCAAATCTCTATATCTCTCTATCTATATATATAAAACCCCTACCCCCAACCTCTCTCTCTCTCTTTCTCTCACTTAACCCCTAACCCCCACTCTCTCTCTCTCTCTCTCTCTAAACCTCGAGCCTCAAATATCTAACTCGCTTAAATGCTAACCCCCAACCTATATCTCTCTCTATCTATATATCTAAGCCCCTCCCCTGAACCTCTCTCTCTAAACCCCTAACCCTAAATATCTCTCTCTTGCAATCACTAACCACCAATATCTATCTCTCTATCTATATATCTTAAACCCTACTCACAACCTCTCTCTCTCTCTCTAAGTTGCTAACCCCCAATACCTCTATTTATATCTCTTTAAAACCCTAACCCCTGATCTCTCTCTCCCTCTCTCTCCCACTCTCTATAAACCTTAACACATAATCTCTCTCTTTGAACCAATAGCCCTCAATCTCTCTCTCTAAAACCCTACCCCAATCTCTCTCTCTCTCTCTAAGCCCCTACACCCCAATCTCTCTCTATCTCTCCCATTATCTCTCCCTCTCTCTCTCAACCCTAATCCCCAATAACTCCTAATCTTCATAATATTTCTCTCTTTAAACCCCCAACCTCTCTCTCTCTCTCTCTATATATATATATATATATATGTAACTCTCTCTCACACACACTCTCTCTAAACTCCTAGTATCCAATCTCTCCTCTCTCTCTCTCTCTAAGCCATTAACTCCCAATCACTCTCTCTAAACCTGTAACCCCCAGTCTCTCTCTCTCTCTCTAAACCCCTAGCCCCTATTCCCTCTCTCTCTCTCTCTTTCTCTCTTTCTCTCTCTAAACCATTAACCCCCATTCTCTTCCTCCCTCTCTCTCTAAACTCCTAACACCCAATCTCTCTCTCTAAACCCCTAACCCCGAATGTCTCTCTCTCTCTCTCTAAAACCCTAACACCCAATCGATCTCTACCTGTAATATCCTCTCTCTCTCTCTCTCTCTAAATCCCTAACCAACAATATCTCCCTCCCACTATCTAGCTAAACCTCTAACCCCTAATCTCTCACACTTTCAAAACCCCTAACCCTCAATATCTCTCTCTCTAAACATTTAACCCCAAATCTTTCTCTCTCAGGCCGTAACCCCCTATATCTCTCTCTATCCATATATCTAAACCCCTACACCTCACCTCCCTCTATCTATCAACCCCTAACCCCCATTATTCTTCTCCCTCTAAACACCTAACCTCAAATCTCTCTCTCCTTCTAAAACCCTAAACCCCAATCTATATATCTCTCTATCTATATATAAAAACCCCTACCCTCTCTCTCTCTCTCTAAACCCCTACCCCCAACCCCTCTTTCTCTCTCTCTCTCTCTCTCTCTCTCTCTCTCTCTCTCTCTCGACTCATAATCCTCAATCTCCCTCTTTATATCACTCTCTATCTCTAAACCCCTAACACCCAATCGATCTCTACATGTAACCTGCAATCTCTCTCTCTCTCTCTCTCACACACACACACAATCTCTTACCCATAATCTCTCCCTCGCACTCTCTAGATAAACCCTTAACCCTTAATCTCTCACTCTATCTGAACCCCTAATCCCCACTCTCTCTCTCTCTCTAAATCCCTAACCTTCAATCTCTCTCTCTATCTCTCTCTTTCTATATATCTAAACCCCTACCCCAAACCTCTCTCTCTCTCTTTCAACCCCCATATATATATATATAAACCCCTACCCCAAACCCCTCTCTCTCTCTCTCTCACAACCCCCATATATATATATATATATAAACCCCTACCCCAAACCTCTCTCTGTCTCTCTCAACCCCTAACCCCCATACTCTCTCTCTCACACATAAAAACCTACCACCAACCCCTCTCTCTCTCTAAACCTATAACCCCAAATCTCTCTCTCAATGCTTGACCCCAAATCTCTCTCTCTTTCAATTCCTAACCCACAATCTATATCTCTCTCTATCTATATATCTAAACACATACCCCCAACCTCTCTCTCTCTCTCTAAGCACCTCATCCCCAATCCCTTTATTTGATATCTCTCTTTCTCTCTCTTGAAAACCCTAACCCCCAATCTCTCTCTCTCTCTCTTTCTCTCTCTCTCTCTACACCCCAACACCTAATCTATCTCTTTGAACCACTAACCACCAATCTCTCTCTCTTTAAACCAGGACCCCCAATCTCTCTCTCTCTCAACTCATATCCCCCGCACTCTCTCTCTAGATCCCTATATTTCTCTCTCTAAAACCCTAACCCTAAATCTCTCTCCCTCTCAACCCCTAAACCATATTCTCCCTCCCTCACTCCCTCTCTAAACCCCTAATCCCAACATCTCTCTCTCTCTCTCTCTCTCTCTCTCTCTAAACTCCTAAACCCTAATATCTCTCTCTCTCAATCCTTAACCCCCAATCTCTATCTATATCTCTATCTCTATCTCTATCTCTCTATATATAAACCCTTACCCCTAACTTCTCTCTCTCTCTCTCTAATCCCCTAACCCCTAGTCCCTCTATTTTCATCTCTCTCTTTCTCTCTCTCTAAAACCCTCACCCCCAATCTCTCTCTCCCACTCTCTCCAAACCCTAACACCTAATCTCTATGTTTGAACCACTAAACCCTACTCTCTCTCTCTCTCAACCCCTACTCTAAATCTCTCTCTCTCTCTAAACCCCTATACCACAATCTCTCTCTCTCTATCCATCTCTCTCTCTCTCTCTCTAAAAACCTTACCCCCAATCTCTCTCTCTAGTCCCCTAAACCCTACTCTCTTCTTTCTCTCACTCTAATCCCCTAACCCCACTCTCTCTCTTTCTCTCACTCTAATACCCTAACCCCCAATACATCTCTATCTCCCACTCTATGTAAACACCTAAACATTAAATTCTCTCTCTAATACACTAATCCCTGAACTCTCTCTTTCTCTCTCTCTAAAACCCTAACCCCCAACAAATCCTAATCCCCGCAATCTCTCTCTCTTTAAAAAACTAATCACTAGTATCTCTCTCTCCCCCTCTCTCTCTATAAACTCCTACCCCCAATCTTTCTTTGTCTATCTCTCTCTAAATTCCTAACATTCAATCTCTCTCTCTCTAAACCCCTAACCACCAATCTCTCTCTCTATCTCTCTAAACCACTAACCTCCAATATCCTACTCCCTCTCTCTCTAAAATCCTAACACCCAATCTCTCTCTCTCAATAAGCCCCTAACACTAAATCTCTCTATTTCTCCCTCTAATCCCCTAGCCTCCAATCTCTCTTTCTCTAAACCTATAAGCCTCAATATCCCTCTTTATATTGCTCTCTATCTCTAAACCCTTGACACCCAATCGATCTCTACCTTAAACCTCCAAATCTCTCTCTCTCTCTCTCTCTCTAAACCCCTAAGCCTCAATCTCCCTCTTTATATCACTCTCTATCTGTAAACCCCGAACACCCAATCGTTCTCTACCTCTAACCTCCAATCTCTCTCTCTGTATCTCTTAACCCCCAACTCTAATCTCTCTCACTCTAACTCTCTCTTTCTATCTAAATCCCTAACCCACAATCTATCCTCCCTCTCCCTCTCTAAACCCCTAGCCCTCAATCTCTCTCTCTTTAAAATTCTAACCCCAATTATCACTCACTTTGTATGTCTCTTTCTCTCTAAACCCCTAACCCAATGTCTCTCTCTCAAAACCCCTAACCACCCAATCTCTCTCTATCTATCTATCTATCTATCTCTCTAAAACCATAATCCTTAATCGCCATCTCTCAATCCCTAAACCCCAATCTCTCTCTCTAAACCCCTAACCTCAACTCTCTCTCTCCTCTCTCTATAAGTCATATCCCCAGATTTCTCTCTCTCTCTCTCTCTCTCTCTCTCTAAACCACTAACACCTAATATCTCACTCTCAACCCCTAACCGCCAATATCTCTATTTATATCTCTCTCTCTTTCTCTCTTACTAAACCCTAACTTTCAATATCTCTCTTCCTCTCTCACTAAACCCCTAACACCCAATGATCTCTCTTACTCCCCTCTCTATCTGAAATCCGAATCCCAACCTCTCTCTCTCTCTAAACACCTAACCCCCAATCTCTTTCTATAAAACCCTAACTCCCTATCTCTCTCTCTTTCTCTCTATCTAAACCTCTAAGCCCCAATCTCTCTCTCTCTCTCTCTACCCAAATACCATCTCATTGTGAACCTACCCCTCCCTCACTCTCTATGTCTCTCTCTACCCTTCCACTAACCATCAATACTCCTAACACCCCTCCCAAATACCCTCTCGTTGTGAACCTACCCCTCTCTCTTTATTTAAATTCCTAACACTGATTATCTTTCTCTCTCTCTGTATATATATATATATATATATATATCTAAAAACTTAACCCCTAATATATATATCTCTCTCTCTCATCCCCTAACCCTTAACCCCAATCTCCCTCTCTCTCTCTCTCTCTCTCTCTGAACCCCTATCCTCAAATATCTCTCTCCCTCTCTATTTCCCTCTCTCTCTAAACGCATGTCCCCAAATTCTTTGTCTCTCTCTCTCTAAACTGTTAACCTCCAATCTCTCTCTCTCTAAACCCCTAACCTCTCTCTCTCTCTCTCTCTCAACTCCTCACCCCCAATCTCTCTATCTCTACCTAAACTCTTCTTCAAAATCTCTCTCTCTCCCACCCTCTCTCTCTCTCTCTCTCTCTAAACCCCAAACCTCAAATCTATCTCTAACTCTCTCTTCTCTCTGTAATCCCTATCCCCAAATCTCTCTCAACCCCTAACCCTCAATCTCTCTATTTATATCTCTCTCTTTCTTTTTCACTAAACTCCTAACTTTCAATATCTCTCTTCCTCTCTCTATAAACCCCCTAACACCCAATCTCTCTCACTCCTATCTCTCTCTAAAACCAAAACTTCAATCTCTCTCTCTATCTATCTAAATTCCTAACCCAATCTCTCTCTCCCTCTCTCTCTCTAACACTTAACCCTTAATCTCTCTCTCTCTCTGAACCCCTATCCTCAAATCTCTCTCTCTCTCTCTCTCTAAATACCTATCCGCAAAATTCTCTATCTCTCTAACCCCCCTAACCCCCCATCCTCTCTCTCTCTCTCTAAACCCCTAAGCTCCAATCTCTCTCTCTCTCTCACACACACACACACACACATACACACACACACACACACAACCCCTCACCCCAATCTCTCTATCTCTCCCTAAACCCCTTCCCTAAAATATCTCTCTCTAAACTCTTGACACCCAATATCTCATTTTCTATGTGTCTCTCTCTCAAATCCTCGCATCCAATATCTCTCTCTCTAAACTACTTACCCCCATTATTTCTCTCTCTCTCTCTAAACCCATAGACCCCAAATCTCTCTCTTTGTCTAAACCCCTAACCCCATTCTCTCTCTCTCTCTAAACACTTATCCCACATTCACTATCTCTAAACCCTTAACCCTTAATCTCTTACTTTCTCTCTCTAAACCCCTAACCCCCATTCACTTACTCTCTCTCTAATCCCCTAACCCCCAATATCTCTCTCATTTTCTAAAACCTTAGCCCACAATATATATATATATATATATATCCAATCCCCTAGCCCCAAATCTCTCTCTCGCTTTCTAAAAACCTAACCCACAATATTTTTCTCTCTCTCTCTAAACCCCTAACCCACAATCCCCCATTCTCTCTAAACCCCTAATCCCCAATCTCTCTCTCCAAACACATGACCATCAATATCTCTCTATCTCTAAACCCCTAATCCTTAATCTCTCTCTCTCACACTCTAAACCCCTAATCCCCAATATTTATCTCTCCCTCTTTATAAATCTCTAACATCCAATATCTCTCTCTCTAAACCACTAACCCCCAATATCTCTCTTTCTCTTAATCCCTCTCTCTTTCAACCATAACCCCCAATCTCTCCCTCTTTCTAAACCCCTATACCACAATAACTCCTAATCCCCAAAATCTATATCTATCTCTAAACCCTTAAACCCAATATCTATCTCCCTTTCTCTATATAAAACCCCAACCCCTAATCTCTCATCTCTCTCTCTCTCGATCCTTAACCCAAAATTTCTCTCTCTCTCTCTCTCTCTATCTCTCAACTGCTACCCCCAAACCTCTCTCTCTCTCTAAACCCCTAACCCCAAATCTCTCTCTCTCTCTCTCAATCCCTAACCCCCAATCTCTCTCTCTCTGTATATATATATATCTAAACCCTAACCCCCAACCTCTCTCTCTCTCTCTAAGCCCCTAACCCCCAATCCCTCTATTTATATCTCTCTTTCCCTCCTCTTTATGTCTCTAAAACCTGAACCTCCAATATCTCTCTCTCTCTCTCTAAACCCATAAGCCGTAATCTCTCTCCTTATATCACTCTCAATCTCTAAACCCCTAACACCCAATCGATCTCTACCTCTAAACTCCAACCTCTCTCTCTCTCTCTAAACTCCTAAGCCTCAATATCCCTCTGTATATCACTCTCTATCTCTAAATCCTTAATACCAAAATGATCTCTACCTCTAACATCCTCTCTCTCTCTCTGTAAACCCCTATCCAAATCCCTCACTCTCTCTCTTCTAAATCCCTAACCCACAATCTCTCCCTTCCACTATCTAGCTAAAGCACTAAACCCTAATCTCTCACTCTCTCTCAACCTCTAACCCCCAATCTCTCTCTCTCTCTCTCTAAACATTTAACCTCAAATATTTCTCTCTGAAACCCTAACCCCAAATCTCTATCTCTCTATATCTATATATCTAAACCCCTACACCCAACCTCTCTCTCTCTCTCTCAACCCCTAACCCCCCATTCTTCCCCTCTCTCTCTCTCTCTCTAAACACCTCACCTCAAATCTCTCTCTCTCTCTCTCTCTCTTAAACCCTAAACCCTAATCTCTATCTCTCTCTATCTATATATAATAACCCTTACCCCCAACCTCCCTCTCTCTCTCTCAACCCCTGACCCCCATTCTCTCTATATCTCTCTTTATAAACTCCCAAGCCTCAATCTCCCTCATTATATCACTCTCTCTAAGCCCCTCACAACCAATCAATCTCTCTTTCTCTCTCTCTCTCTCTCTCTCTCTCTCTCTCTCTAACCCATAATCTCTCCCTCACGCTCTCTTGATAAAACCTTAACACCTAATATCTCACTCTCTCTAAAACCCTAAGCCCAAATCTCTCTCTCCCTAAACCACTACACCTAAAATCTCTCTATCTCTCAACCCCTAACTCTCTCTTTCTCTCTCTCTAAACCCTTAACCTTAAATATCTATCTCTCCCTCTCCCTCTCTTTAAGCACTCAAAAATGAAACTCTCTCTCTAATCCCCTGATATCCAAACTCTCTCTCTCTCTCTTTAAACCCCTAACCCCCAACAACTTCTAATCCTCGTAATCTCTCTCTCTCTCTTTAAATCCCTAACATGCAATATCTCTCTCTCTCTCTTTAAATCCCTAACATGCAATATATCTCTCTCTCTCTCCCTTTCTATGTCTCTCTCCCTTTCTATCTCTCATTACCCCCGATCTCTCTTTTTCTATCTCTCTCTCTCTCTAAATTCCTAACATCCAATCTCTCTCTCTCTCAACCACTAACACCCAATCACTCTCTCTAAACCCCTAACCCCTAATATCTCTCTCTCTCTCTAAATCCCTAACCACCAACCTCTCTTTCTATCTCTCTCTCTCCCTTTCCCTCTTTCTCTCTCTAAACTACTAACCTCCAATCTCATCCTACCCCCTCTCTCTCTCTAAACTCCTAACACCCAATCTCTCTCTCTCTTTAAACCCCTAACCCCGAATCTCTCTCTATCTCTATAATCCCCTAACCTCCAATCTCTCTCTCTAAACCCCTAATTCTCAATCTCCCTCTTTATATCAATTTCTATCTCTAAACCCCTGACACCCAATCGATTTCTACCTCTAACCTCCAATTCTCTCTCTCTCCTCCTCTCTCTCTCTAAACCTCTAAGCCTTAATATCCCTCTTTATATCACTCTCTATCGCTAAACTCCTAACACCCAATCGATCTTTACATTAAACCTCCAAATCTCTCTCTCTCTCTCTAAACCCCTAAGCCTCAATCTCTCTCTCTCTCTCTCCCTAACTAAAAATCTCTCCCTCCCACTATCTAGCTAAACCCCTAACACCTAATCTCTCACTCTTTCAAAACCCCTAACCCCCAATATCTCTCTCTCTAAACATTCAACCCCAAATCTTTCTCTCTCAAAACCTAACCCTCTCTCTATATATATATATGTGTGTGTGTGTGTGTGTGTTTTTAAACCCCTACACCTAACCTCTCTCTATCTCTTAACCCCTAACCCCCATTCTTATTCTCTCTCTAAACCCCTAACCTCAAATCTCTCTCTCCTTCTAAAACCCTAAACCCCAATCTCTATATCTCTCTATCTATATATAAAAACCCCTACCCCCAACCTCCCTCTCTCTCTCTCTAAACCCCTACCCCCAACCTCTCTCTCTCTCTCAACCCTAACCCCCATTCTCTCTCTCTCTCTAAACTCATATTACTCAATCTCCCTCTTTATATCACTCTATATCTCTAAACCCCTAACACCCAATCGATCTCTACCTGTAACCTGCTCTCTCTCCTCTCTCTCTCTCTCTCGCTAAGCCATAATATCCCTCTTACAGTCTCTGGATAAACACTTAACCCTTAATCTCTCACTCTATTGGAACCCATAAGCCTCTCTCTCTCTCTCTCAAATCCTAGCCCCTAATCTCTATCTCTCTCTTTCTATATATCTAAACCCCTCTCTCTCTCTATATATATATATATACCCCTATCCCAAACCTCTCTCTCTCTCAACCCCTAACCCCAATTCTCTCTCTCACACAAACACATAAAAACCTACTACCAACCCCTCTCTCTCTCTCTAAACCCCTAACCCTGAATCTCTCTCTCTCTAAATGCTTGACCCCAAATCTCTCTCTCTCTCTCTCTCTCTCTCTTTCAATCCCTAACCCACAATCTTTATCACTCTATATCTATATATATAAACCCATACCCCCAACCCCCCTCTCTCTCTCTCTAAGAACCTCATCCCCAATCCCTTTATTTATGTCTCTCTTTCTCTCTCTCAAAAACCCTAACCCCAATCTCTCTCTCTCTCTCTCTCTCTCTCAACCCCTAACCCCTATTCTCCCTCCCTCACTCCCTCTCTAAACCCCTAATCCCAACATATCTCTCTCTCTAAACTCATAACCCCTACTCTCTCTCTCTCTCTCTCTCGATCCCTAACCCCCAATATCTCTCTCTTTATATATATATATATATATAAACCCTTACCCCCAACCTCTCTCTCTCTCTCTCTATAATCCCCTAACTCCTAGTCCCTATTTTTATCTCTCTCTTTCTCTCCTTATCTCTCTCTAAAACCCTAGCCCCCAATCTCTCTCTCCCACTCTCTCCAAACCCTAACACCTAATCTCTCTCTTTGAACTGCTAGACCCTTATCTCTCTCTCTCTCTCTTTAAACCCCTACTCTGAATCTCTCTCTCTCTAAACCCCTATACCCCAATCTCTCTCTCTCTCTCTCTCTCTCTCTCTCTCATCCCCTAACCACAATCTCTCTCACTCTAAAAACCTTACCCCCAATCTCTCTCTCTAAACCACTAACCCCCACTCTCTCTCTTTCTCTCACTCTAATCCCCTAACCCCCAATATATCTATCTCTCCCACTCTTTGTAAACACCTAAACATTAAACTCTCTCTCTAATACACTAATCCCCAAACTCTCTCTCTATATCTCTCTCTCTAAACTCCTAAACATAAATCTCTCTCTCTCTAAACTCCTAACCCCTACTCTCTCTCTCTCTTGATCCCTAACCCCCAATATCTCTCTCTTTATATATATATATAAACCCTTACCCCCAACCTGTCTCTCTCTCTCTCTCTCTCTAATCCCCTAACCCCTAGTCCCTATTTTTATCTCTCTCTTTCTCTCTTTATCTCTCTCTAAAAATATAGCCCCCAATCTCTCTCTCCCACTCTCTCCAAACCCTAACACGTAATCTCTCTCTTTCAACCACTAGACCCTGATCTCTCTCTCTCTTTAAACCCCTAATATGAATCTCTCTCTCTCTCTAAACCCCTATACCCCAATATCTCTCTCTCTTTCTCTCTCTCTCTCTCTCTCTCTCAGCCCCTAACCACAATCTCTCTCACTCTAAAAACCTTACCCCCAATCTCTCTCTCTAAACAACTAACCCCAATTCTCTCTCTTTCTTTCACTCTAATCCCTTAACCCCTAATATATCTATCTCTTCCACTCTTTGTAAACACTTAAACATTAAACTCTCTCTCTAATATACTAATCCCCAAACTCTCTCTCTCTCTCTCTCTCTCTAAAACCAGAACCCCCAACAACTCCTAATCCTCGCAATCTCTCTCTCTTTAAACATCTAAACTCCAGTATCTCTCTCTCCCCCTCCTCCTCTCTATAAATGTGTAACCCCCAATATCTATTTTTCTATCTTTGTCTAAATTCTTAACCTCCAATCTCTCTCTCTCTATACCCCTAACCAACAATCTCTCTCTCTATATATATATCCCTAACCACCAATCACTCTCTCTCTCTCTCTAAACCACTAACCTCCAATATCATACTCCCTCTCTCTCTCAAATCCTACCACCCAATCTCTCTCTCTCTCTAAGCCCCTAACACTGAATCTCTCTCTTTCTCCCTCTAATCCCCTATCCTCCAATCTATCTTTCTCTAAACCCCTAAACCTCAATATCCCTCTTTATATCACTCTCTATCTCTAAACTCCTGACACCCAATCGATCTCTACATTAAACCTCCAAATATCTCTCTCTCTCTCTAAACCCCTAAGCCTCAATCTAACTCTTTATATCACTCTCTATTGCTAAACCCCTAACACCCAATCGTTCTC
Source organism: Larix kaempferi (assembly GCA_027924585.1). NCBI lineage: Eukaryota > Viridiplantae > Streptophyta > Pinopsida > Pinales > Pinaceae > Larix > Larix kaempferi. The sequence continues at coordinate 13,013,505 of BSBM01000684.1, read as the reverse complement.
TACCTCTAACCTCCAATCTCTCTTTCTCTGTCTCTCTTAACCCCCAACTCTCTCTCTCTCTCTCTCTCACTAACCCAAAATATCTCCTCCCTCTCTCTCTAAACACCTAACCCCCAATCTCTCTCTTTCTTTAAAATCCTAACCCCAATTATCACTCACTCTCTATCTATCTCTTTCTCTCTAAGCCCCTAACCCCAATGTCTCTCTCTCAAAACCCATAACCACCAATCTCTCTCTCTCTATCTATCTATCTCTCTAACCCCATAACCCCTAATCGCTATCTCTCAATCCCTAACCATCAATCTCTCTCTCTAAACCTCTATCCTCAAATCTCTCCCCCTCTCTCTGTAAGTCCTATCCCCAAATTTCTCTCTCTCTCTCTCTCTAAACCCATAACCCCAATCTCCCTCTTTATATAACTCTCTATCTCTAAATCCCTAATACCCAATCGATCTTTATATCTAACCTCCAATCTCTCTCTCTCTAAACCCCTAACCACAATCTCTCTCTTTTTCTCTCTATCTCTTTGTCTAAAACCCTAACCCCTAATATTTCTTTCCCCCTCTCTCTCTAAACCAATAACCTCCAATCTCTCTCTTTATTTAAATTCCTAACACTGATTATCACTCTCTCTCTATCTCTATCTATATATCTAAAACCTTAACTCCTAATATCTCTCTCTCTATATATCTCTCTCTAATCCCCTAACCCTTAACCCTAATATCCCTCTCTCTCTCTCTGAACCCCTATCCTCAAATATCTCTCTCCCTCTCTATTTCCCTCTCTCTCTACATGCATGTCCCCAAAATTCTCTCTCTCTCTGTAAACCCTAAACCCCCAATATCTCTCTCTCTAAACCCCTAACCTCCCTCTCTCTCTCTCTCTCTCTCTCTCTCTCTCTCTATTTTTCTCTCTCTCCCTCTCTCTCCAAGTCTCTCTCCACCTCACCCTATCGCACTAACTCTCCCCATCCTACTTTGATTCTCTCTCTCTCTCTCTCTCTCTCTCTCTCTCATCTCTCTCTCTCTCTCTCTCTCTCTCTCGCTACCCCTCTCTCCCCCTCCCCCCCACTCTATGTCTTCCCCCTCCTCTCTCTCTCTCTCCCCCCTCTTTCACCCTCCCCCCGCTACTCTCTCTCTCTCTCATCCTTCCCCCTTTCACCCTTACCCTCAACCCACCCCCTCCTCTCTCTCTCTCTCTCTCAATCTCTCTCTCTACATATAATTCCCTAACCCCCAATCCCTATATTTTTATCTCTCTCCTTATCTCTTTATCTCTCTCTAAAACAATATCCTTCTATCTCTCTCTCCCACTCTCTCTATACCCAAATACCTAATATCTCTCTTTGAACCACTTACCCCCAATCTCTCTCTCTAACCCATATCTTGCAATCTCTTTCTCTCTAAACCCCTAACCCCAACCTCTCTCTCTCTAAACCCCTAACCCCAAATCTCTCTCTCTCTCTCTCTAAACCCCTTCCCCACAACTATTTATCTCAATCCCTAACCCCCAATCTCTATCTCTCTCTATTTATACATCTAAACCCATACCCCAACCTCTCTCTCTCTCTCTCTCTCTACTTACATTCAATCTTTATCTATACATCTAAACCCCTACCCCAACCTCTCTCTCTCTCTCTCTAATCCCCTTAAACTCAATCACTCTATTTTTATCTCTTTGTCTTTCTATCTTTATCTCTCTCTAAAACCCTAAATCCCAATCTCTCTCTCCCTCCCTCCCCCACTCTCTCTAAACCCTAACACATCATCTCTCTCTTTGAACCAATAACCCCCAATATCTCTCTCTATCTAAACCCATATCCCTAATCTCTCTCTCTCTCTCTAAACCCCTATACCCCAATCTCTCTATATCTATCTCCCTCCCTCTCTCGCTCACTCTTTAAACCCTTAACCAAAAATCTCTCTCTCTCTCTCTCAAACCCTGACCCCAAATCTCTATATCTCTTTATCTATATATATAAACCCCTAACCCCAACCTCTCTCTCTCTCTTTCTCTCACTTAACCCCTAACCCCCATTCTCTCTCTCTCTCTCTCTCTCTAAACCCCGAGCCTTCAAATATCTAACTCACTTAATGCTAACCCCCAACCTATATCTCTCTCTATCTATATATCTAAGCCCCTCCCCTGAACCTCTCTCTCTAAATCCTAACCCTAAATATCTCTCTCTTGCAATCACTAACCCCCAATATCTATCTCTCTCTATATATATCTAAAAACCCTACTCACAACCTCTCTCTCTCTCTCTAAGTCCCTAACCCCCAATACCTCTATTTATATCTCTTTAAACCCTAACCCCTGATCTCTCTCTCCCTCTCTCTCCCACTCTCTCTAAAACCTTAACACCTAATCTCTCTCTTTGAACCACTAGCCCTCAATCTCTCTCTCTAAAACCCTTACCCCAATCTCTCTCTATCTCATCCCATTATCTCTCTCTCTCTCTCTCAACCCTAATCCCCAATAACTCCTAATCTTCGTAATATTTATCTCTTTAAACCCCCAACCTCTCTCTCTCTTTCTATATATATATATATATATATATATATATATAACTCTCTCTCTCGCACACTCTCTCTAAACTCAACCCCAAATCTCTCTTTTCTATCTCTCTCTCTAAACTCCTAGCATCCAATCTCTCTCCTCTCTCTCTCTCTCTAAGCCATTAACTCCCAATCACTCTCTCTAAACCTGTAACCCCCAATATTTCTCTCTCTCTCTCAACCCCTAACCCTATTCCCTCTCTCTCTCTCTCTTTCTCTCTTTCTCTCTCTAAACCATTAACCCCCCATTCTCTTCCTCCCTCTCTCCCTCTCTCTCTAAACTCCTAACACCCAATCTCTCTCTCTAAACCCCTAACCCCGAATGTCTCTCTCTCTCTATCTCTAAAAACCTAACACCCAATCGATCTCTACCTGTAATATCCTCTCTCTCTCTCTCTCTCTCTCTCTCTCTCTCTCTCTAAATCTCTAACCAACAATCTCTCCCTCCCACTATCTAGCTAAACCTCTAACCCCTAATTCTCTCACACTTTCAAAACCCCTAACCCCAATATCTCTCTCTCTAAACATTTAACCCCAAATCTTTCTCTCTCAGGCCCTAACCCGCTATATCTCTCTCTATCCATATATCTAAACCCCTACACCTAACCTCCCTCTATCTATCAACCCCTAACCCCCATTATTCTTCTCCCTCTAAACCCCTAACCTCAAATCTCTCTTCCTTGTAAAACCCTAAACCCCAAACTATATATCTCTCTATCTATATATAAAAACCCCTACCACCAACCTCCTTCTCTCTCTCTCTCTCTAAACCCCTACCCCCAACCCCTCTCTCTCTCTCTCTCTCTCTAAATCCCTAACCTTCAATCTCTCTCTATCTCTCTCTTTCTATATATCTAAACCCCTACCCCAAACCTCTCTCTCTCATTCAACCCCCATATATATATATATATATATAAACCCCTACCCCAAACCTCTCTCTCTCTCTCAACCACCATATATATATATATATATAAACCCCTACCCCAAACCTCTCTCTGTCTCTCTCACCCCTAACCCCCATACTCTCTCTCACACACATAAAAACCTACCACCAACACCTCTCTCTCTCTAAACCCATAACCCCAAATCTCTCTCTCTCTCTCTCTCAATGCTTGAACCCCAAATCTCTCTCTCTTTCAATTCCTAACCCACAATCTATATCTCTCGCTATCTATATATATAAACACATACCCCCAACCTCTCTCTCTCTCTCTAAGCACCTCATCCCCAATCCCTTTATTTATATCTCTCTTTCTCTCTCTTGAAAACCCTAACACCCAATCTCTCTCTCTCTCTCTCTCTACAACCCCAACACCTAATCTATCTCTTTGAACCACTGACCACCAATCTCTCTCTCTTTAAACCAATACCCCAATCTCTCTCTCTCTCTCTCAACTCATATCCCCCTCACTCTCTCTCTAGATCCCTATCGTTCTCTCTCTAAAAACCAAACCCTAAATCTCTCTCCCTCTCAACCCCTAAACCATATTCTCCCTCCCTCACTCCCTCTCTAAACCCCTAATCCCAACATCTCTCTCTCTCTCTCTCTCTCTCTCTCTCTCTTTAAACTCCTAAACCCTAATATCTCTCTCTCTCAATCCCTAACCCCCAATCTCTATCTGTATCTCTATCTCTATCTCTCTATATATAAACCCTTACCCCTAACCTCTCTCTCTCTCTCTCTCTCTAATCCCCTAACCCCTAGTCCCTCTATTTTTATCTCTCTCTTTCTCTCTCACTAAAACCCTAACCCCCAATCTCTCTCTCCCACTCTCTCCAAACCCTAACACCTAATCTCTATGTTTGAACCACTAAACCCTACTCTCTCTCTCTCATCTCTCTCTCTCTCTCTCTCTCTAAAAACCTTACCCCCAATCTCTCTCTCTAGTCCCCTAAACCCTACTCTCTTCTTTCTCTCACTCTAATCCCCTAACCCCACTCTCTCTCTTTCTCTCACTCTAATACCCTAACCCCCAATATATCTCTATCTCCCACTCTATGTAAACACCTAAACATTAAATTCTCTCTCTAATACACTAATCCCTGAACTCTCTCTTTCTCTCTCTCTAAAACGCTAACCCCCAACAAATCCTAATCCCCACAATCTCTCTCTCTTTAAACAACTAATCACTAGTATCTCTCTCCCCCCCTCTCTCTCTATAAACTCCTACCCCCAATCTTTCTTTGTCTATCTCTCTCTAAATTCCTAACATCCAATCTCTCTCTCTCTAAACCCCTAACCACCAATCTCTCTCTCTCTCTCTCTCTCTCTCTAAAACACTAACCTCCAATCTCCTACTCCCTCTCTCTCTAAAATCCTAACACCCAATCTCTCTCTCTCTCTCTAAGCCCCTAACACTAAATCTCTCTATTTCTCCCTCTAATCCCCTAGCCTCCAATCTCTCTTTCTCTAAACCTATAAGCCTCAATATCCATCTTTATATCGCTCTCTATCTCTAAACCCTTGACACCCAATCGATCTCTATCTTAAACCTCCAACTCTCTCTCTCTCTCTCTCTAAACCCCTGAGCCTCAATCTCCCTCTTTATATCACTCTCTATCTGTAAACCCCAAACACCCAATCGTTCTCTACCTCTAACCTCCAATCTCTTTCTCTCTGTATCTCTTAACCCTCAACTCTAATATCTCTGACTCTAAAACTCTCTCTTTCTATCTAAATCCCTAACCCACAATCTCTCCTCCCTCTCTCTCTCTAAATCCCTAACCCTCAATCTCTCTCTCTTTAAAATCCTAACCCTAATTATCACTCACCTTTGTATGTCTCTTTCTCTCTAAACCCCTAACCCCAATGTCTCTCTCTCAAAACCCCTAACCACCAATCTCTCTCTATCTATCTATCTATCTATCTCTCTAAAATCATAATCCTTAATCGCCATCTCTCAATCCCTAAACCCCAATCTCTCTCTCTAAACCCCTAACCTCAACTCTCTCTCTCCCTCTCTCTATAAGTCCTATCCCTAGATTTCTCTCTCTCTCTCTCTAACCACTAACACCTAATATCTCACTCTCAACCCCTAACCGCCAACATCTCTATTTATATCTCTCTCTCTTTCTCTCTTACTAAACCCCTAACTTTCAATATCTCTCTCCCTCTCTCACTAAACCCCCTAACACCCAATGATCTCTCTTACTCCCCTCTCTATCTAAAATCCAAATCCCAACCTCTCTCTCTCTCTAAACACCTAACCCCCAATCTCTTTCTATAAAACCTTAACTCCCTATCTCTCTCTCTTTCTCTCTATCTAAACCTCTAAGCCCCAATCTCTCTCTCTCTCTCTCTATACCCAAATACCCTCTCATTGTGAACCTACCCCTCCCTCACTCTCTATGTCTCTCTCTACCCTTCCACTAACCATCAATACTCCTAACACCCCTCCCAAATACCCTCTCGTTGTGAACCTACCCCTCTCTCTTTATTTAAATTCCTAATAGTGATTATCTCTCTCTCTCTCTCTCTCTCTGTATATATATATATATATATATATATATATATATATATATATATATATATATCTAAAAACTTAACCCCTAATATATATCTCTCTCTCTCTCATCCCCTAACCCTTAACCCCAATCTCCCTCTCTCTCTCTCTCTCTCTCTGAACCCCTATCCTCAAATATCTCTCTCCCTCTCTATTTCCCTCTCTCTCTAAACGCATGTCCCCAAAATTCTTTGTCTCTCTCTCTCTCTAAACTGTTAACCTCCAATCTCTCTCTCTCTAAACCCCTAACCTCTCTCTCTCTCTCTCAACTCCTCACCCCCAATCTCTTTATCTCTCCCTAAACCTCTTCTTCAAAATCTCTCTCTCCCACCCCCTCTCTCTCTCTCTCTAAACCCCAAACCTCAAATCTATCTCTACCTCTCTTTGTAATCCCTATCCCCAAATCTCTCTCAACCCCTAACCCTCGATCTCTCTATTTATATCTCTCTCTTTCTTTTTCACTAAACTCCTAACTTCCAATATCTCTCTTCCTCTCTCTATAAACCCCCTAACACCCAATCTCTCTCACTCCTATCTCTCTCTAAAACCAAAACTTCAATCTCTCTCTCTCTCTATCTATCTAAATTCCTAACCCAATCTCTCTCTCCCTCTCTCTCTCTAACACTTAACCCTCAATCTCTCTCTCTCTCTGAACCCCTATCCTCAAATATCTCTCTCTCTCTCTCTCTCTCTCTCTCAATCCTATCCCCAAAATTCTCTATCTCTCTAAACCCCTAACCCCCAATCTCTCTCTCTCTCTCTAAACCCCTAAGCTCCAATCTCTCTCTCTCTCTCTCTCTAACACACACACACACACACACACAAACACACACACACACAAACCCTCACCCCAATCTCTCTATCTCTCCCTAAACCCCTTCCCTAAAATATCTCTCTCTAAACTCTTAACACCCAATATCTCATTTTCTATGTGTCTCTCTCTCAAATCCTCGCATCCAATATCTCTCTCTCTAAACTACTTACCCCCATTATTTCTCTCTCTATCTAAACCCATAGACCCCAAATCTCTCTCTTTGTCTAAACCCCTAACCCCATTCTCTCTCTCTCTCTCTCTCTAAACACTTATCCCACATTCACTATCTCTAAACCCTTAACCCTTAATCTCTTACTTTCTCTCTCTAAACCCCTAACCCCCATTCACTCACTCTCTCTCTAATCCCCTAACCCCCAATATCTCTCTCGCTCTCTAAAACCTTATCCCACAATATATATCCCTAGCCCCAAATCTCTCTCTCACTTTCTAAAAACCTAACCCACAATATTTCTCTCTCTCTCTCTAAACCCCTAACCCACAATCCCCCATTCTCTCTAAACCCCTAATCCCCAATCTCTCTCTCCAAACACATGACCATCAATATCTCTCTATCTCTAAACCCCTAATCCTTAATCTCTCTCTCACACACTCTAAACCCCTAATCCCCAATATTTATCTCTCCCTCTTTATAAATCCCTAACATCCAATATCTCTCTCTCTAAACCACTAACCCCCAATATCTCTCTTTCTCTTAATCCCTCTCTCTTTAAACCATAACCCCCAATCTCTCCCTCTTTCTAAACCCCTATACCGCAATAACTCCTAATCCCCAAAATCTATATATATCTCTAAGCCCTTAAACCCAATATCTATCTCCCTTTCTCTATATAAATCCCCAACCCCTAATCTCTCATCTCTCTCTCGCAATCCTTAACCCAAAATTTCTCTCTCTCTCTCTCTCTCTCTCTCTCTCTCTCTCTCAACTGCTACCCCAAACCTCTCTCTCTCTATAAACCCCTAACCCCAAATCTCTCTCTCTCTCTCTCAATCCCTAACCCCCAATCTCTCTCTCTCTATATATATATATCTAAACCCTTACCCCCAACCTCTCTCTCTCTCTCTAAGCCCCTAACCCCCAATCCCTCTATTTATATCTCTCTTTCTCTCTTTATGTCTCTAAAACTCAAACCTCCAATATCTCTCTCTCTCTCTCTCTAAACCCATAAGCCGTAATCTCTCTCCTTATATCACTCCCAATCTCTAAACCCCTAACACCCAATCGATCTCTACCTCTAAACTCCAACCTCTCTCTCTCTCTCTAAACTCCTAAGCCTCAATATCCCTCTATATATCACTCTCTATCTCTAAATCCTTAATACCAAAATGATCTCTACCTCTAACATCCTCTCTCTCTCTCTGTAAACCCCTATCCAAATCCTTCACTCTCTCTCTCTCTCTAAACCCCTAACCCACAATCTCTCCCTTCCACTATCTAGCTAAAGCACTAAACCCTAATCTCTCACTCTCTCTCAACCTCTAACCCCCAATATCTCTCTCTCTCTAAACATTTAACCCCAAATATTTCTCTCTGAAACCCTAACCCCAAATCTCTATCTCTCTATATCTATATATCTAAACCCCTACACCCAACCTCTCTCTCTCTCTCAACCCCTAACCCCCATTCTTCCCCCCTCTCTCTCTCTCTCTAAACACTTCACCTCAAATCTCTCTCTCTCTCTCTCTCTCAAACCCTAAACCCTAATATCTATCTCTCTCTATCTATATATAATAACCCTTACCCCCAACCTCCCTCTCTCTGTCTCTCTCTCAACCCCTAACCCCCATTCTCTCTATATCTCTCTCTATAAACTCCCAAGCCTCAATCTCCCTCATTATATCACTCTCTCTAAACCCCTCACAACCAATCAATCTCTCTCTCTCTCTCTCTCTCTCTCTCTCTCTAACCCATAATCTCTCCCTCGTGCTCTCTAGATAAAACCTTAACACCTAATATCTCACTCTCTCAAAAACCCTAAGCCCGAATCTCTCTCTCCCTAAACCACTACACCTAAAATCTCTCTATCTCTCAACCCCTAACTCTCTCTTTCTCTCTCTCTAAACCCCTAACCTTAAATATCTATCTCTCCCTCTCTCTCTCATACCCTAACCCCCAATATCAATCTCTCTCTATTTATATATCTAAACCCCGACCCTAAACCTCCCTCTCTCTCTCTCTCAACCCCTAACCCCCATTCTCTCTCTCTCTTTCATAAAAACCTAACACCAACGTCTCTCTCTCTAAAACCCTAACCCTGAATCTCTCTCTCTTACCCCCAATCTCTCTTTCTCTAAACCTATAACTGCCTCTCTCTCTTTCTCTCTATCCAATCCCCTGCCCTAATGTATCTCTCCCTCTCCCTCTCTTTAAGCACTCAAAAAATGAAACTCTCTCTCTAATCCCCTAATATCCAAACTCTCTCTCTCTCTCTCTAAACCCCTAACCCCCAACAACTTCTAATCCTCATAATCTCTCTCTCTCTCTTTAAATCACTAACACACAATATATCTCTCTCTCTCTTTAAATCCCTAACACGCAATATAACTCTCTCTCCCTTCCTATCTCTCTAAACTCATTACCCCCAATCTCTCTTTTTCTATCTCTCTCTCTCTCTCAATTCCTAGCATCCAATCTCTCTCTCTCTCAACCACTAACACCCAATCACTCTCTCTAAACCCCTAACCCCTAATATCTCTCTCTCTCTAAATCCCTAACCACCAACCTCTCTTTCTATCTCTCTCTCTCCCTTTCCCTCTTTCTCTCTCTAAACTACTAACCTCCAATCTCATCCTACCCCCTCTCTCTCTCTAAACTCCTAACACCCAATCTCTCTCTCTCTTTAAACCCCTAACCACGAATCTCTCTCTATCTCTCTAATCCCCTAACCTCCAATCTCTCTCTCTAAACCCCTAATGCTCAATCTCCCTCTTTATATCACTTTCTATCTCTAAACCCCTGACACCCAATCGATTTCTACCTCTAACCTCCAATTCTCTCTCTCTCCTCCTCTCTCTCTCTCTCTAAACCTCTAAGCCTTAATATCCCTCTTTATATCACTCTCTATCGCTAAACTCCTGACACCCAATTGATCTCTACATTAAACCTCCAAATCTCTCTCTCTCTCTCTCTAAACCCCTAAGCCTCAATCTCCCTCTTTAAATCTCTCTCTCTCTCTCTCTCTCTCTCTCTCCCTAACTAAAAATCTCTCCCTCCCACTATCTAGCTAAACCCCTAACACCTAATCTCTCACTCCTTCAAAACCCCTAACCCCCAATATCTCTCTATCTAAACATTCAACCCCAAATCTTTCTCTCTCAAACCCTAACCCTCTCTCTATATATATGTGTGTGTGTGTGTGTGTGTGTGTGTGTGTTTCTAAACCCCTACACCTAACCTTTCTCTATCTCTTAACCCCTAACCCCCATTCTTCTTCTCTCTCTAAACCCCTAACCTCAAATCTCTCTCTCATTCTAAAACACTAAACCCCAATCTCTATATCTCTCTATCTATATATAAAAACCCCTACCCCCAACCTCCCTCTCTCTCTCTCTAAACCCCTACCCCCAACCTCTCTCTCTCTCTCTCTCAACCCTAACCCCCATTCTCTCTCTCTCTCTAAACTCATATTCCTCTATCTCCCTCTTTATATCACTCTATATCTCTAAACCCCTAACACCCAATCAATCTCTACCTGTAACCTACTCTCTCTCTCTCTCTCTCTCTCTAAGCCATAATATCCCTCTTGCACTCTTTGGATAAACACTTAACCCTTAATCTCTCACTCTATTGGAACCCATAAGCCTCTCTCTCTCTCTCAAAACCTAGCCCCTAATCTCTATCTCTCTCTTTCTATATATCTAAACCCCCCTCTCTCTCTCTCTATATATATATATATATACCCCTATCCCAAACCTCTCTCTCTCTCAACCCCTAACCCCAATTCTCTCTCTCTCACACACACATAAAAACCTACTACCAACCCCTCTCTCTCTCTCTCTAAATGCTTGACCCCAAATCTCTCTCTCTCTCTCTTTCAATCCCTAACCCACAATCTCTATCACTCTCTATCTATATATATAAACCCATACCCCCAACCCCCCTCTCTCTCTCTCTAAGAACCTCATCCCCAATCCCTTTATTTATGTCTCTCTCTTTCTCTCTCTCAAAAACCCTAACCCCAATCTCTCTCTCTCTCTCAACCCCTAACCCCTATTCTCCCTCCCTCACTCCCTCTCTAAACCCCTAATCCCAACATATCTCTCTCTCTAAACTCATAACCCCTACTCTCTCTCTCTCTCTCTCTCGATCCCTAACCCCCAATATCTCTCTCTTTATATATATATATATAAAAGCTTACCCCCAACCTCTCTCTCTCTCTCTAATCCCCTAACCCCTAGTCCCTATTTTTATCTCTCTCTTTCTCTCCTTATCTCTCTCTAAAACCCTAGCACCCAATCTCTCTCTCCCACTCTCTCCAAACCCTAACACCTAATCTCTCTCTTTGAACCGCTAGACCCTTATCTCTCTCTCTCTCTTTAAACCCCTACTCCGAATCTCTCTCTCTCTCTCATCCCCTAACCATAATCTCTCTCACTCTAAAAACCTTACTCCCAATCTCTCTCTCTAAACCACTAACCCCCACTCTCTCTCTTTCTCTCACTCTAATCCCCTAACCCCCAATATATCTATCTCTCCCACTCTTTGTAAACACCTAAACATTAAACTCTCTCTCTAATACACTAATCCCCAAACTCTCTCTCTCTCTCTCTCTCTCTCTCTCTTTCTAAACTCTTAAACATAAATCTCTCTCTTTCTCAACCCCTAACCCATATTCTCCCTCCCTCACTCCCTATCTAAACCCTTAATCCCAACATATCTCTCTCTCTCTAAACTCCTAACCCCTACTCTCTCTCTCTCTCTCTCTCTCTCTCTTGATCCCTAACCCCCAATATCTCTCTCTTTATATATATATATATATAAACCCTTACCCCAAACATCTCTCTCTCTCTCTCTACTCCCCTAACCCCTAGTCCCTATTTTTATCTCTCTCTTTCTCTCTTTATCTCTCTCTAAAACTATAGCCCCCAATCTCTCTCTCCCACTCTCTCCAAACCCTAACACGTAATCTCTCTCGTTCAACCACTAGACCTTGATCTCTCTCTCTCTTTAAACCCCTAATCTCAATCTCTCTCTCTCTCTAAACTCCTATACCCCAATCTCTCTCTCTCTTTCTCTCTCTCTCTCTCTCTCACTCATCCCCTAACCACAATCTCTCTCACTCTAAAAACCTTACCCCCAATCTCTCTCTCTAAACAACTAACCCCAACTCTCTCTTTTTCTCTCACTCTAATCCCTTAACCCTTAATATATCCATCTCTCCCACTCTTTGTAAACACCTAAACATTAAACTCTCTCTCTAATACACTAATCCCCAAACTCTCTCTCTCTCTCTCTCTAAAACCTGAACCCCCAACAACTCCTAATCCTTGCAATCTGTCTTTCTTTAAACATCTAAACTCCAGTATCTCTCTCTCCCCCTCCTCCTCTCTATAAATGCGTAACCCCCAATATCTCTTTTTCTATCTCTCTCTGAATTCCTAACCTCCAATCTCTCTCTCTCTCTCTCTATACCCCTAACCACCAATCTCTCTCTCTCTCTCTCTATCAACCCCTAACCACCAATCTCTCTCTCTCTCTCTCTCTCTCTAAACCACTAACCTCCAATATTGTACTCCCTCTCTCTCTAAAATTCTACCACCCAATCTCTCTCTCTCTCTAAGCCCCTAACACTGAATCTCTATCTTTCTCCCTCTAATACCCTATCCTCCAATCTATCTTTCTCTAAACCCCTAAGCCTCAATATCCCTCTTTATATCACTCTTTATCTCTAAACTCCTGACACCCAATCGATCTCTACATTAAACCTCCAAATCTCTCTCTCTCTCTCTCTCTAAACCCCTAAGCCTCAATCTCCCTCTTTATATCACTCTCTATCGCTAAACCCCTAACACCCAATTGTTCTCTACCTCTAACCTCCAATCTCTCTTTCTCTATCTCTCTTAACCACCATCTCTCTCTCTCTCTCTCACTAACCCAAAATATCTCCTCCCTTTCTCTCTAAACACCTAACCCCCCAATCCCTCTCTTTCTTTAAAATCCTAACCCCAATTATCACTCACTCTCTATCTATCTCTTTCTCTCTAAGCCCCTAACCCCAATGTCTCTCTCTCAAAACCCATAACCACCAATCTCTCTATCTCTCTTTATCTATCTCTCTAACCCCATAATCCCTAATCGCTATATCTCAATCCCTAACCATCAATCTCTCTCTCTAAACCTCTATCATCAAATCTCTTCGCTCTCTCTGTAAGTCCTATCCCCAAATTTCTCTCTCTCTCTCTCTCTCTCTAAACCCATAACGCCAATATCCCTCTTTATATAACTCTCTATCTCTAAATCCCTAATACCCAATAGATCTTTAACTCTAACCTCCAATCTCTCTCTCTCTAAACCCCTAACCACAATCTCACTCTTTTTCTCTCTATCTCTTTGTTGAAAACCCTAACCCCTAATATTTCTTTCTCCCTCTCTCTCTAAACCAATAACCTCCAATCTCTCTCTTTATTTAAATTCCTAACACTGATTATCAATCTCTCTCTATCTCTATCTATATATCTAAAACCTTAACCCCTAATATCTCTCTCTATATATATCTCTCTCTCTAATCCCCTAGCCCTTAACCCCAATATCCCTCTCTCTCTCTCTCTGAACCCCTATCCTCAAATATCTCTCTCCCTCTCTATTTCCCTCTCTCTCTAAATGCATGTCCCCAAAATTCTCTCTCTCTCTCTGTAAACCCTAAACCCCCAATATCTCTCTCTCTAAACCCCTAACCTCCCTCTCTCTCTCTCTCTCTCTCTCTCTCTCTCTATTTTTCTCTCTCTCTCCCTCTCTCTCCAAGTCTCTCTCCCCCTCACCCTATCGCACTGACTCTCCCCATCCTGCTTTGATTCTCTCTCTCTCTCTCTCTCTCTCTCTCTCTCTCTCTCTACCCCTCTCTCCCCCTCCCCCCACTCTATGTCTTCCCCCTCCTCTCTCTCTCTCTCCCCCCTCTTTCACCCTCCCCCCGCTACTCTCTCTCTCTCTCATCCTTCCCCCTTTCACCCTTACCCTCAACCCACCCCCCCCTCTCTCTCTCTCTCTCTCACTCTCTCTCTCTACATATAATTCCCTAACCCCCAATCCCTATATTTTTATCTCTCTCCTTATCTCTTTATCTCTCTCTAAAACAATATCCTTCTATCTCTCTCTCCCACTCTCTCTATACCCAAATACCTAATATCTCTCTTTGAACCACTAACCCCCAATCTCTCTCTCTAAACCCATATCTTGCAATCTCTCTCTCTCTAAACCCCTAACGCCAACCTCTCTCTCTCTAAACCCCTAACCCCAAATCTCTCTCTCTATCTAAACCCCTTCCCCACAACTATTTATCTCAATCCCTAACCCCCAATCTCGATCTCTCTCTATCTATACATCTAAACCCCTACCCCAACCTCTCTCTCTCTCTCTCTCTCTCTAATCCCCTTAAACTCAATCACTCTATTTTTATCTCTTTATCTTTCTATCTTTATCTCTCTCTAAAACCCTAAATTCCAATCTCTCTCTCCCTCTCTCCCCCACTCTCTCTAAACCCTAACACATCATCTCTCTCTTTGAACCAATAACCCCCAATATCTCTCTCTATCTAAACCCATATCCCCAATCTCTCTCTCTCTCTCTCTCTCTCTCTCTCTAAACCCCTATGCCCCAATCTCTCTATATCTCTCTCCCTCCCTTTCTCTCTCACTCTTTAAACCCCTAACCAAAAATCTCTCTCTCTCTCTCTCTCAAACCCTGACCCCAAATCTCTATATCTCTCTATCTATATATATAAACCCCTACCCCCAACCTCTCTCTCACTTAACCCCTAACCCCCACTCTCTCTCTCTCTCTCTCTCTCTCTCTCTCTCTCTCTCTCTCAACCTCGAGCCTCAAATATCTAACTCGCTTAAATGCTAACCCCCAACCTATATCTCTCTCTATCTATATATCTAAGCCCCTCCCTTGAACCTCTCTCTCTAAACCCCTAACCCTAAATATCTCTCTCTTGCAATCACTAACCCCCCATATCTATCTCTCTATCTATATATCTAAAACCCTACTCACAACCTCTCTCTCTCTCTCTAAGTCCCTAACCCCCAATACCTCTATTTATATCTCTTTAAAACCCTAACCCCTGATCTCTCTCTCCCTTTCTCTCCCACTCTCTCTAAACCTTAACACCTAATCTCTCTCTTTGAACCACTAGCCCTCAATCTCTCTCTCTGAACCCCTACCCCAATCTCTCTCTCTCTCTCTGAACCCCTACCCCAATCTCTCTCTCTCTCTCTCTAAACCCCTACACCCCAATCTCTCTCTATCTCTCCCATTATCTCTCTCTCTCTCAACCCTAATCCCCAATAACTCCTAATCTTCGTAATATTTGTCTCTTTAAACCCCCAACCTCTCTCTCTCTCTCTATATATATATATATATAACTCTCTCTCACACACACTCTCTCTAAACTCAACCCCAAATCTCTCTTTTTTATCTCTCTCTCTAAACTCCTAGCATCCAATCTCTCCTCTCTCTCTCTCTAAGCCATTAACTCCCAATCACTCTCTCTAAACCTGTAACCCCCAATCTCTCTCTCTCTCTCTAAACCCCTAACCCATATTCCCTCTCTCTCTCTCTCTTTCTCTCTTTCTCTCTCTAAACCATTAACCCCCATTCTCTTCCTCCCTCTCTCCCACTCTCTCTAAACTCCTAACACCCAATCTCTCTCTCTAAACCCCTAACCCCGAATGTCTCTCTCTCTCTATCTCTAAAATCTTAACACCCAATTGATCTCTACCTGTAATATCCTCTCTCTCTCTCTCTCTCTCTCTCTCTCTCTCTCTCTCTATCCCTAACCAACAATCTCTCTCTCCCACTATCTAGCTAAACCTCTAACCCCTAATCTCTCACACTTTCAAAACCACTAACCCCCAATATCTCTCTCTCTAAACATTTAACCCCAAATATTTCTCTCTCAGGCCCTAACCCCCTATATCTTTCTCTATTCATATATCTAAACCCCTACACCTAACCTCCCTCTATCTATCAACCCCTAACCCCCATTATTCTTCTCCCTCTAAACCCCTAACCTCAAATCTCTCTCTCCTTCCAAAACCCTAAACCCCAATCTATATATCTCTCTATCTATATATAAAAACCCCCACCACTAACCTCCCTCTCTCTCTCTCTCTCTAAACCCCTACCCCCAACCCCTCTCTCTATCTCTCTCTCTGAACCCCTACCCCCCATTCTCTCTCTCTCTCTCTCTCTCTCTCTCTCTCTCTCTCGACTCCTAATCCTCAATATCCCTCTTTATATCACTCTCTATCTCTAAACCCCTAACACCCAATCGATCTCTACATGTAACCTGCAATCTCTCTCTCTCTCTCTCTCTCTCTCTCTCTCAATCTCTTACCCATAATCTCTCCCTCGCACTCTCTAGATAAACCCTTAACCCTTAATCTCTCACTCTATCTGAACCCCTAATCCCCCCCCCCTCTCTCTCTCTAAATCCCTAACCTTCAATCTCTCTCTCTATCTCTCTCTTTCTATATATCTAAACCCCTACCCCAAACCTCTCTCTCTCTTTCAACCCCCATATATATATATATAAACCCCTACCCCAAACCTCTCTCTCTCTCTCTCTCACTCTCACTCTCTAAATCCCTAACCCATAATCTCTCCCTCACACTCTCTGGATACACCCGTAAACCCTAATCTCTCACTCTCTCTGAACCCCTAAGCCTGAATCTCTCTCTCTTTCCCTCTCTCTCCCTAAACCCCTACACCCAACCTCTCTCTCTCTCAACCCCTAACCCTCTCTTCCTCTCTCTCTAAACCCCTAACCTTAAATATCTATCTCTCCTTGTGTATCTCTCATACCATAACCCCCAATCTCAATCTCTCTCATTCTAAATATGAAAAATCCTACCCAAAAACCTCCCTCCCTGTCTCTCTCTCAACCCCTAACCCCCATTCTCTCTCTCTCTCTCATAAAAACCTAATGCCAACCTCTCTCTCTCTCTCAAAACCCCCAACCCCAAATGTCTCTCTCTTTCTAAATTCCCGACCCCAAATGTCTCCATCTCTCTCTCTCTCACAGTCGCTAACCTCTAATGTCTATCACTCTCTATCTATATATCTAAATTCCTACCCCCAACCTCTCTCTCTCTCTCTCTCTCTCTAAGCCCCTAATCTCCCATCCCTCTATTTATAACTCTATATATTTCTCTCTTTATCTCTCTCTCCCACTCTATTTAACTCCCAACACCTAATATATATCTTTGAACCACTAACCCCCAATATCTCTCTCTATCTATTAACCCATATCCCCCATTATCTCTCTCTAAACCCCTAAGCCTCTCTCTCAGTCTCTCTCTCTCAACCCTAACCCCTATTCCCTCCCTCTCCATCTCTCTAAACCCCTACCCGCAACCTCTCTCTGTAAACTCGTAACCTCTCTCTCTCTCTCTCAATCCCTAACACCCAATCTCTATCTTTGAACCACTAACCCCCAATATCTCTCTCTATCTATTAACCCATATCCCCCATTATCTCTCTCTAAACCCCTAAGCTTCTCTCTCTCTCAACCCTAACCCCTATTCCCTCCCTCCCTCCCTCTCCATCTCTCTAAACCCCTACCTGCAATCCGTGCTGCAATCTCTCTCTCTAAACTCGTAACCTCTCATCTCTCTCTCTCTCTCTCTCTATCAATCCCTAACACCCAATGTCTATCTCTCTCTATCTATATATCTAAAATCTTACCCCTAAACTCTCTCCCTTTCTCTTTAATCCCCTAACCCCCAGTCCCTATATTTCTATCTCTCTCTTTCTCTCATTACCTGTCTCTAAAACCCAAACACAGAATCTCTCTCTTGCTCTCTCTCTAAACCCTAACACCTAATCTCCCTCTTTGAACCAATAAACCCCAATCTCTCTCTCTCTAAGCCCCTATTCTGAATCTCTCTCTCTCTAAAAACCTACACCCCAATATCTTTCTCTCTCTAAGACCCTGGCCACAATCTCTCACTCTCTCTCTAAAAACCATACACCCATTCTCTCTCTAACCCCTAACCCCCTCTCTCTCTTTATCTCTCTCTAATCCCCTACCCCCAATTTATCTCTCTCTCTCTCCCACTCTCTGTCAGCACCTAAACGCCAAACTCTCTCTCTAATCCCCTAATCCCCAAACTCTCTCTCTCAAACACTAACCCCCAACAAATCCTATTCCTCGTAATATCTCTCTCTCTTTAAACCCCTAGCCTGGAATATCTCTCCCTCTCCCTTTTTGTCTCTCTAAACTCATAACCCCCAATCTCTCTCTCTCTCTCTCTCTAAACCACTAGCACCCAATCACTTTCTCTAAACCCCTAACCCCCAATCTCTCTCTCTCTCTCTCTCTCTCTCTCTCTCTCTCTCTCTAAAGCACTAACCTCCAATTTCATCCTCCATTTATCTCTCTCTCTAAACTCCTAACACCCAATCTCTCTCTCTCTAAACCCCTAAGCCCAAATTTGTCTCTCTTTCTCAAATCCTCTAACCTCCAATCTCTCTCTCTCTAAACCCCTAAGGCTCAATATCCCTATTTATATCACTCTCTATCTCTAAACCCCTGACACCCAATCGATTTCTACCTCTAACCTCCAATTCTCTCTCTCTCTCTCTCTCTCTCTCTCTCTCTAAACCTCTAAACCTCAATATCCCTCTTTATATCACTCTATCTCTAAACCCCTAATACCAAATCAATCTCTACCTCTAACTTCCAATATATCCCTCTATGTCTTAACCCCTAACCCCAATTTCTCTCACCCTCTATCTCTCTAAATCCCTAACCCACAATATCTCCCTCCCTCTCTCTTTATTTAAACTACTAACCCAAATTATCACTCTATCTCTCTGTCTATTTCTCTCTAAATCCCTAAACCCAATGTCTCCCTCTCAAAACCCCTAACCACCACTCTCTCTCTCTCTCTCTGAATGCATAACCCCTAATCTCTTTCTCAACTCCTGTCTCTCTCTCTCTCTCTAAACCCCTAACCTCAAATCTGTCTCTCCCTCTCCTTGTAAGTCCTATCCCAAATTTTCTTTCTCTCTCTAAACCAAAAAACCCTAATCTCTCTCTCTCAACCCCTAACTTCCAATCTCTCTCTTTCTCTCTCTCTAAACCCCCTAACACCCAATCTCTCTCACTCCCCCCTCTCCCTAAAATCCAAACCCCAATCTCACTCTCTCTCTCTCTCTAAGCACTTAACCTCCAATCTCTTTCTTTAAACCCCTAACTCCCTATCTCTCTCATTCTATCTATATAAACCCCTTAGCCCCAATCTCTCTCTCTCTCTCTCTCGCCCTCTCTGACCTACCCAAATCCACTCTCCTCATGAACCTACCCCTCCCCCACTCTCTATGTCTCTCTCTGGCCTGCCACTAACCATCAATACTCCCCCTAGTATCTCTCTCTATCTCTAAACCCCTATTAAACACTAATTTCTCTCTCCCTCTAAACCCACATTATCGCTCTCTCTCTAAACCCCTAACCACAACCTCTCTTTTTTTCTCTCCATCTCTCTGTCTAAAATGCTAACCTTAATCTCTCTCTCCCTCTCTTTCTCTCTAAACCCCTAACCCAAAATCTCTCTCTCTCTCTCTCTCTCTCTCAACCCCTAACCCAACATCTCTCTCTCTCTCTCAACCCCTAACCCCCCCCCCCCACTCTCTCTCTCTCTCTCTCTCTAAACCCCTAACCTCAAATCTATTTGTCTCTCTAAAACTCTAATGCTCAATCTATATCTCTCTATATCTATATATATGAACCCAACCTCTCTCTCTCTCTCTAAACCCCTAACCCCAAATCTCTCTCTCTCTCTCTAAACCCCTAACCCCAAATCTCACTCTCTCTCAAAACCTAACCACCAATCTTTATCTCTCTTTATCTAAATATCTAAAACCCTACCCCCAATCTCTCTCTCTCTCTCTCTCTAAGCCCCTGACCCCCCATCCCTCTATTTCTATATCTCTCTCTTTCTCTCTTTATCTCTCTCTAAAACCCCAACCCCTAATATCTATCTACCTCTCTCTCCCACTCTCTCTAAACCCTAACACCTGATCTCTCTCTTTGAACCACTAACCCCAAATATCTCTCTCTCTGAACCCCTAACCCCAATCTCTCTCTCTCTTTAAATCCATATCCACTTGTCTCCCTCTCTCTCTCTAAACCCATATCCACTAGTCTCTTTCTCTCTCTCTAAACCCATATCCACTAGTATCTCTCTCTCTCTCTCTCTCTCTCTCTCTCTAAATCCCTGACCACAATATCTCTCTCTCTCAAACCCTAACACCCAGTCTCTATCTTTGTCTTTCCATATGTCTATACCCCTACCCACAACCTCTCTCTCTCTCTCTCTCAGCCCTTACACCCTCTCCCTCTCTCTCTAAACCACTAACTCCAAATATCTCTCCCAAATCCCTCTCTCTATCTTTCTCAACCCCTAACCCCCACTCTCTTTCTCTCTCTCTCTCTTTAAACCCTTAACCCAAAAACTCTTTCTCTCACTCCCTAACCCCCAATCTCTATCTCTCTCTATCTATACATCTAAACCCCTAACCCCAACCTTTCTCTCTCTCTAAGCCCCTAACACCTCATCTCTCTCTTTGAACCACTAACCCCCAATCTCTCTCCCTCTATTAACCCCTATCCCCAATCTCTCTCTCTCTCTCTAAAATCCTGTACCCCAATTTCTCTATATCTCTCTCTCCTAGTCTTTAAACCCCTAACTCCAAATATCTCTATCTCTCCCTCTCAAACCCTAACCCCCAATATCTATATCTCTCTATCTATATATCTAAACCCCTACCCCCAACATCTCTCTCTTTGTCTCAACCCCTAAACCCCCCACTCTCTCTCTCTAAACCCCTAACCTCAAATCTCTCTCTCTCTCTCTAAAACCCTAAACCCCAATATCTATATATCTCTATCTATATATCAAAACCCTCACCCCCAACCTCCCTATATCTCTCTCTAAAACCCTACACCTTATAACCTCTCTCTCTCTCCCACTCACTCTCTCTCACTAAACTCCTAAGCGTCTATCTCTAAACCCCTAACACCCAATCGATCTCTACCTCTAACCTGCAATCTCTCTCTCTCTCTCTCTCTCTCAAAACCCCTAACCTCTCTCTCTCTCTCTCTCTCTCTCTCTCTCTCTCTCTCTCTCTAAATCCCTAACCCATAATCTCTCCCTCACTCTCTCTATCTAAACTCTTAACCCCTAATCTCTCACTCTCTCTGAATCACTAAGCGCCAATCTCTCTCTCTTGAAGCCGCCACGCCCATTCTCTTTCTCTCTCTCAACCCCTAACCCTCTCTTTCTCTCTCTCTCTAAACCCCTAACCTTCAATCTCTCTCTCTCTCAACCCCTAAACCTCTCTTTCTCTCTCTCTCTCTAAACCCCTAAACCTCTCTTTCTCTCTCTCTCTAAACCCCTAACCTTCAATCTCTCTCTCTCTCTCTCTCTCTCTCTCTCTCTCTCTCTCACTCAAACCCTAACCCCCAATCTCTATCTCTCTCTATCTATATATCTAAACCCCTACCCCAAACCTCTCTCTCTCTATCAACCCCTAACCCCCATTATCTCTCTCTCTCACACACATAAAAACCTACCGCTAACCTCTCTCTCTCTCTCTAAACCACTAACTCCAAATATCTCTCTCTCTCTAAATTCCTGACCCCAAATCTCTCTCTCTCTCTCTCAATCCCTAACCTACAATATCTATCACTCTCTATCTAGATATCTAAACCCCTACCCCCAACCTCTCTCTCTCTCTCTAAGCCCCTAATCCCCAGTCCCTTTATTTATATCTCTCTCTTTCTCTCTCTCAAAAACCCTAACCCCCAATCTCTCTCTCTCCCCCCCACTCTATTTACACCCCAGCACCTAATTTATCTCTTTGGACCACTAACCCCCAATATCTCTCTCTCTCGCTCTCTCTCTCAACTCATATCCCCCCCACACACTCCCCCTCCCTCCCTCCCTCCCTCCCTATTTAAATCCCTACTCCCAACAGCTCTCTCTCTCTCTAAAATCCTAACCACTAATCTCTCTCTCTCACAATCCCTAACCCCCAATATCTATCTCTCTCTATACATATATCTAAACCCTTACCCCCAACCCCTCTCTCTCTCTCTCTCTCTCTCATCCCCTAACCCCTAGTCCCTCTATTTTTATCTCTCTTTCTCTCTTTATCGCTCTCTAAAACTATAACCCAAAATATCCCTCTCCCTCTCTCTCTAAAACTTGACACCTAATCTCTCTCTTTGAACCACTAAACCTTGATCTCTCTCTCTCTCTAAACCCCTTACCCCAATCTCTCTCTCTTTCTCTCTCTCTCTCTCTCTCTCTCTAGGCCCCTAACACCAATATCTCTCTCTCTCTCTCTCTCTAAAAACCTTACCCCCAATCTCTCTCTCTAAACCACTAACCCCCACTCTCTCTCTTTCTCTGACTCTAATCCCCTAACCCTCAATATATATTTCTCTCCCAATTTATGTAAACACCTAAACGTTAAAATATCTCTCTAATCCCCTAATCCCCAAACTCTCTCTCTCTCTCTCTCTCTCTCTCTCTCTCTCTCTCTCAACCCCTAACCCACAAAAAATCATAATCCTCATAATCTCTCTCTTTCTTTAAACCCCTGACCCACAATATCTCTCTCTCCCTCTCTCTCTCTCTCCCTCTCTCTCTCTAAACTCATAACCACAAATCTCTCTCTCTCTCTCTCTCTAAACCCATAACCCCTAATCGCTATATCTCAACCCCTAACTCTCAATCTCTCTCTCTAAACCCCTAACCTCAAATATATCTCTCCCTCTCTCTGTAAGTTCTATCCCCAAATTTTTCGTATCTCTTTCTTTCTCTCTCTAAACCACTAACCCCTAATCTCTCTCTCAACCCCTAACCACCAATATCTCTATTTATATATCTCTCTCTTTCTCTCTTACTAAAACCCTAACTTCCAATATCTCTCTCCCTCTCTCATTAAACCCTCTAACACCCAATCTCTCTCACTCCCCTCTCTCTCTAAAATCCAAACCGCAATATCTCTCTCTATAAACACCTAGCCCCCAATGCCTTTCTCTAAACCCGTAACTCCCTATCTCTCCCTTTCTCTCTATATAAACCCCTAATTCCCAATCTCTCTCTCTCTCTTACCTACCCAAATCCCCTCTCCTCATGAACCTACCCCTCCCCCACTCTACATGTCTCTCTATGCCCCGCCAGTAACCATCAATACTTCCCCTATTATCTCTCTCTATATCTAAACCCTTATCAAACACCAATTTCTCTCTACTTATAAACCCACAATATCTCTCACTCTAAACCCCTAACCTCATTTATCTCTCTCTCTCTCTCTAAACCCATAACCCCAATCTCCCTCTTCACATCACCCTCTATCTCTAAACCCCTAACCACAACCTCTCTCTTTTTCTCTCTATTTCTCTGTCTAAAACCCTAACCCCTAATCTCTCTCTCTCTGCCTCTCTCTCTCTCTAAACCCCTAACCACGAATCTCTCTCTTTATTTAAATTCCTAACACTTATTACCAATCTCTCTCTATATATATTCAATCTTAACACCTAATTTATCTCTCTCTCTCCCTCTCATCCCCTAACCCTTAACCCCCAATCTCTCTCTCTCTCTCTCTCTCTCTCTCTCTCTTAACCCCTAACCCCTATTCTCTCTCTCCCTCCCTCCCTCCCCCCACTCTATCTCTCTAAACCCCTATCACCATCCTCCCTCTCTTTCTCTAAACTCCTAACCCCTAATATCTCTCTATCTATCTCAATCCCTAACACCCAATCTCTATCTCTCTCTCTCTATATATATAAACCCTTACCCCCAACCTCTCTCTCTCTCTCTCTCTCTCTCTTTAATCCCTTAAACCCCAGTCTCTATATTTTTATCTCTCTCTTTGTCTCATTACCTCTCTCTAAACCCTAACCTCCAATCTCTCTCTCACTCTCTCTACCACTCTCTCTAAGCCCTAACACCCAATCTCTCTCTTTGAACCACTAAACCCCAATCTCTCTCTCTAAACCCCTATTCTAAATCTCTTTCTCTCTAAACCACTACACCCCAATATCTATCTCTCTCTAATACCCTAACCACAATCTCTCACTCTCTCTCTAAAATCCTTACCCCCAATCCCTCTCTCTCTAAACCCGTAACCGCCTCTCTCTCTTTCTCTCTCCCTAATCCCCTACCCCCAATATATCTCTCCCTCTCCCACTCTCTTTAAGCACTTAAACATCAAAATCTCTCTCTAATCCCCTAATCCTGAAACTCTCCCTCTCTCTAAACCCCTAACCCCCAACCACTCATAATCCTTGTAATATCTCTCTCTTTAAACCCCTAACCCAAAATATATCTCTCTCCCTTTCTATCTCTCTAAAATCGTAACCCCCAATCCCTCTTTTCCTATCTCTTTCTCTAAATTCCTAACATCCAATCTCTCTCTCTCTCTAAACCACTAACACCCAATCACTCTCTCTAAACCCCTAACCCTTAATATCTCTCTCTCTCTATCTCTCTCTCTCTCTCTAAACCCCTAACCCACAATCTCTCTTTCTATCACTCTCTGTCTTTCTCTCTTTCTCTCTCTAAACCACTAACCTCCAATATCATCCTCCCCCCTCTCTCTCTCTAAACTCCTAACACCCAATATCTCTCTCTCTAGACCCCTAACCCCGATCTCTCTCTATCTCTCTAATACTCTAAACTCAAATATCTCTCTCTCTAAACCCATAAGCCTCAATATCCCTCTTTATATCATTCTTTATCTCTAAACCCCTAAAACCCAATCAATTTCTACCTCTAACCTCCAATTCTCTTTCTCTCCCTCTCTCTCTCTCTAAACATATAAGCCTCAATATCCCTCTCTATGTCACTCTATATCTCTAAACCCCTAACACACAATCAATCTCTACCTATAACCTCCAATCTCTCTCTCTTAACCCCTAACCCCAATCTCTCTCTCTTAACCCCTAACCCCAATCTCTCTCTCTTAACCCCTAACCCCAATCTCTCTCTCTCTCTCTCTTAACCCCTAACCCCAATCTATCCCACTCTCTCTCTCTCTTAAACCCTAACCCCAATCTATCTCACTCTCCCTCTCTGTCTAAATACCTAACCCACATTCTCTCTCTTTATTTAAACTACTAACCCCAATTATCACTCTCTCTCTCTGTCTCTTTCTCTCTAAACCCTTAACCCCAAAGTCTCTCTAAAAACTCCTAAACCCAATATCTCTCTCCCTTTATCTATCTAAAGCCCCAACCCCTAATCTCTCTCTCTCTCTCTCTCTTAAAACCCCTAACTCATCATTTATCTCTCTCTCTCAACCCCTAAACCCCATTATCTCTCTCTCTCTCTCAACCCTTAACCCTCACACACTTTCTCTCTCTCTCTCTAAACCGCTACCCCAAACCTCGCTCTCTCTCTCTCTCTAAAACCCTAACCCCAAATATCTCTCTCTCTCTCTTAATCCTTAACTCCCAATCTCTATCTCTCTCTATCTATATATCTAAACCCCTACCCCCAACCTCTCTCTTTCTCTAAGTCCCTAATCCCTAATCCCTCTATTTTTATCTCACTCTTTCTCTCTTTATCTCTCTCTAAAACCCTAACCTCCAATCTATCTCTCTCTCTAAACCCATAAGCTGCAATCTCTCTCTTTATATCACTCTCTATCTCTAAACCCTTAACACCCAATCGATCTCTACCTCTAACCTCAAACCTCTCTCTCTCTCTCTCTCTAAACTCCTATGCCTCAATCTCCCTCTTTATATCACTCTCTATATCTAAAGCCCTGATACCCAATCGATCTCTACCTCTAACATACTCTCTCTCTCTCTAAACCCCTATAATAAATCTATCTCTCTCTCTCTCTCTCCATAACCCACAATCTCCCCTTCCCACTATCTAGATAAACCCCTAAACCCTAAACCCTAATCTCTCACTCTCTCTCTCAACCCTTAACCCCCAATCTCTCTCTCTCTCTCTCTAAACATCTAACCCCAAATATTTCTGTCTGAAACCCTAAACCCCAATCTCTATCTCTCTCTATCTATAAATGTAAACCCCTACACCCAACCTCTCTCTCTCTCTCTCTAAACCCCTAACCACAAATCTCTCTCTCTCTCAAACCCTAAACCTCAATCTCAATATCTCTCTATTTGTATATCAAAAACCCATACCCCCAACCTCTCTCTCTAAACCCATACCCCCAACCTCTCTCTCTCTCTCTCTCAACCACTAACCCCCATATTCTCTATCTCTCTCTCTTGACTACCAAGCCTCAATATCCCTCTTTATATCACTCTCTATCTCTAAACCCCTAACACCCAATCGATCTCTACATCTAACATGCAATCTCTCTCGCTCTCTCTCTCTCTCTAAATCCCTAATCTATAATATCTCCCTCACACTCTCTATATACACCCTTAACCCCTAATCTCTCACTCTCTCTGAACCCCTAAGCCCAAATCTCTCTCTCTCTCCCTCTCTCTCCCTAAACCCCTACACCCAACCTCTATCTCTCTCTTAACCCCTAACCCTCTCTTTCTCTCTCTTTAAACCCCTAACCTTAAATATCTATCTCCTTCTCTCTCTCATACCATAACCCCCAATCCCAATCTCTCTCTATCTATATATCTAAAACCCTACCCCAAACATATCTCCCTCACCCTCTCTCTCTCTCTCTCGACCTCTAACCCCCATTCTCTCTCTCTCATAAAAACCTAACGCCAACCTCTCTCTCCGTAAACTCTTAACCCCAAATCTCTCTCTCTCTCTAAACCCCTAACCCCAAATCTCTCTCTCTCTCTCTCTCTCTCTCTCTCTCTCTCGTTGCCGCTAACCCTGAATCTCTATCACTCTCCACCTATATATCTAAGCCCCTACCCCCAACCTCTCTCTCTCTCTCTAAGCAGCTAATCTCCAATCCCTCTATTTATATCTCTATCTCTTTCCTTGTTTCTCTCTCTCAAAAACCTGAATTCATAATATCTCTCTCCCACTCTCTCTCTCTAAACCCACACCCCCAATATCTCGTTCTCTCGCTCTAAACCCACACCCCCAATCTCTCTCTATATATCTTAACCCCTATCCCCCATTATCTCTCTCTCTAAAACCCTAAGCCACCTCTCTCTCTCTCTCTCTCTCTCTCTCTCTCTCTCTCTCTCTCTCTCTTCCCCTAACCCATATTCCCTCCCTCCCTCTCTCCCTCTCTAAACCCCTACCCCCAACCTCTCTCTCTTTCTAAACTCGCAATCCATAATATCTCTCTCTCAATCCCTAACACCCAATATATATCTATCTCTATCTATATATCTTAACCCTTACCCCCAACCTCTCTCTCTCTCTCTCTCTCTCTCTATTTAATCCCTTGACCCCCAGTCCCTATATTTTTGTCTCTCTCTTTATCTCATTACCTCTCTCTAAAACCCTAACACCGAATCTCTCTCCCTCTCTCTCACACTCTCTCTAAACCCTAACACCTAATCTCTCTCTTTGAACCACTAAACCTCAATCTCTCTCTCTCTAAACATATACACCCCAATATCTCTCTCTCTAAGACCCTAACCACAATATCTCACTCTCTCTCTAAAATAATTACCCCTAATCTCTCTCTAAACCCCTAACCCCCCCTCTCTCCTTCTCTCTCTCTAATCTCCTACCAACAGCATCTCTCTTTGTCTCTCCCACTCTCTGTAAGCACTTAAACATCAAACTCTCTCTGCAATCCCCAAACTCTCACTCTCAACCCCTAACCCCCAACAAATCCTAATCCTCATAATCTTTATCTCTTTAAACCCCTAACCTGCAATATCTGTCTCTCTCCCTTTATATCTCTCTAAACATGTAACCCCCATTCTCTCTTTTTCTCTCTCTCTCTCTCTCTAAATTCCTAACATCCAATCTCTCTCTCTCTCTCTCTAAACCAATAACACCCAATGTCTCTCTCTAATACCCTATTATCTCTCTCTCTCTCTCTCTAAACCCCTAACCCTCTCTCTCTCTCTAAACTCCTACCAGCTAATCTCTCTCTCTCTAAACCCCTAACCCTGAATCTCTCTCTCTTTCTCTAAACCCCTATGCCTAAATATCCCTCTTTATATCACTCTCTATATCTAAACCCATGACACCCAATCGATTTCTACCTCTAACCTCCAATTCTCTCTCTATCTCTCTCTCTCTCTCTCTAAACCTCTAAGCCTCAATATCCCTATTTATATCACTCTCTATCTCTAAACCCCTAATACCCAATCGATCTCTACCTCTAACCTCCAATATCTCTCTCTCTTTCTCTCTCTCTCTCTCTCACTCTCTCTCTTAACCCCTAACCCCAATCTATCTCACCCTCTCTCTCTCTAAATCCCTAACCCACAATCTCTCCATCCCTCTCTCTCTCTTTAAGACCCTAAACTCCAATCTCTCTCTTTCTAAACTACTAACCCCGATTATCACTCTCTCTCTCTGTCTCTTTCTCTCTAAACCCCTAAACCCAATGTCTCCCTCTCAAAACCCCTAACCACCACTCTCTCTCTCTCTAAGCCCATAAACTCTCATCTCTTTCTCAACCCCAAACCCTCTCTCTCTATCTCTCTCTCTCTCTCTCTCTAAACCCCTAACCTCAAATCTCTCTCTCCTTCTCTCTGTAAGTCCTATCCCCAAATTACTCTCTCTCTCTCTCTCAACCAAAAATCGCTAATCTCTCTCTCTCAACAACTAACCTCCAATCTCTCTATCTATATATCTCTCTTTCTCTCTTACTAAACCCCTAACTTCTAATATCTATCTCCCCTTCTCTCTAAACCCCCTAACACCCAATCTCTCTCACTCCTCTCTCTCCCTAAGACCCAAACCCCAATCTCTCTCTCTCTCTCTAAACACCTAACCTCCAATCTCTTTCTTGAAACCCCTAACTCCCTGTCTCTCACTTTCTCTCTATCTAAACCCCTGAGCCCCAATCTCTCTCTCTCTCTCTCTCTCTCCCTCTCTCCCCAAATCCCCTCTCCTCATGAACCTACCCATCTCCCACTCTCTATGTATCTCTCTACCCTGCCACTAACCATCAATACTCCCCCTATTATCTCTCTCTATCTCTAAACCCTTATTAAACACCAATTTCTCTCTCCCTCTAAATCCACAATATTTCTCTCTCTAAACCTCTTACCTCATATCTCTCTCTCTCTCCCTATCTCTCTAAACCCATAACCCCCAATCTCCCTCTTTATATCACTCTCTATGTCTAAAAACATAACACCCAATCGATCTATACCTCTAACCTCCAATCTCTCTCTCTCCAAACACCTAACCATAACCTCTCTCTTTTTCTCTCCATCTCTCTGTCTAAAACCCTAATCTCTCTCCCTCTCTTTCTCTCTAAACCCATAACCCAAAATCGCTCTCTCTCTCTCAACCCCAAACCCCCATTCTCTCTCTCTCTCGACCCCAAACCCCCATTCTCTCTCTCTAAACCCCTAACCAAATATCTCTCTCTCTCTCTAACACCCAATCTCTATCTCTCTCTATCTATATATCTAAACCATTACCCCCAACCTCTCTCTCTCTCTTTAATCCCCTAAACTTCGATCCCTATATATTAATATCTCTCTTCTCTCATTACCTCTCTCTAAAACCATAACCCCCAATTTCTCTCTCCCTCTCTCTTCCACTCTCTCTAAACCCTAACACTCAATCTCTGTCTTTGAACCACTAAACCCCAATCTCTCTCTCTATAAACCCCTATTCTGAATCTATCTCTCTCTAAACCCCTACACCCCAATCTCTCTCTCTCTCTCTAAGACCCTAACCACAATCTCTCACTCTCTCTCTAAAAACCTTACCTCCAATATCTCTCTCTCTAAACCCATAACCGCTTCTCTCCCTTTCTCTCTCTCTAATCCCCTACCCCCAATATATCTCTCCCTCTCCCACTCTCTTTAATCACTTAAACCTCAAACTCTCTCTCTATTCCCTTAATCCCCAAACTCTCTCTCTCCCTCTAAACCCCTAACCCCCAACAACTCCTAATCCTCGTAATCTCTCTTTGTCTCTTTAAAACCTTAACCCACAATATCTCTCTCTCCCTTTTTGTCTCTCTAAACTCATAACCCCTAATATCTCTTTTTCTATCTCTCTCTCTCTCTCTAAATTCTTAACATCCAATCTCTCTCTCTCTCTAAACCACTAACACCCAATCACTCTCTCTAAACCCCTAACCCCTAATATATATCTCTCTCTCTAAATACCTAACCACTAACTTCCAATCTCATCCTTCCCCTCTCTCTCTCTAAACTCCTAACAAACAATCTCTCTCTCTAAACCCCTAACCCCAAATCTCACTTTATCTCTCTAATCCTGTAACCTCCAATCTCTCTCTCTATGAACCCATAAGCCTCAATCTCCCTCTTTATATCAATCTCTATCTCTAAACCCCTGATACCCACTTGATTTCTACATCTAACCTCCAATTCTCTCTCTCTCTCTCTAAACCTCTAAGCCTCAGTATCCCTCTTTATATCACTCTTTATCTGTAAATGCCTAACACCCAATCAATCTCTACCTCTAACCTCCAATCTCTCTCTCTCTCTTAACTCCTAACCCCAATCTCTCCCACTCACTCTCTCTCTAAATCCCTATCCCATAATCTATCTCTCTCTCTCTCTCTCTTTCTCTCTAAACCCCTGACACCAATGTCTCTCTCTAAAAACCCCTAAACCCAATATCTCTCTCCCTCAATCTATCTAAAGCCCCAAAACCTAATCTTAAAAATCTCTCTCTCTCTCTCTAAACCCCTAACCTGAAATTGTGCTCTCTCTCTCAACCCCTAACCCCCATTCTCTCTCCCCTCTCTCTCAACCCTTAACCCCCATTCTCTCTCTCTCTCTCTCTCTCTCTCTAAACCCCTAACCCCAAATATATCTCTCTCTTTATCTCTCTTTGTCTCTCTCTCTCTCAATCCCTAACCCCCAATCTCTATCCCTCTCTATCTATATATATAAACCCCTACCCCCAACCTCTCTCTCTCTCTCTAAGCCCCTAACCCCCAATCCCTTTATTTCTATCTCTCTCTAAAACCCTAACCCCCAATCTTTTTCTCTCTCTTAACCCCTAACCCCAATCTCTCTCACTCACTCTCTCTTTAAATCCCTATTCCACAATCTCTCCCCCCCCCTCTCTCTCTAAAAACATAACCCCCAATCTCTCTCTTTCTTTAAACTACTATCCCTAATTATCACTCTCTCTCTCTATCTCTTTCTCTCTAAACCCCTAACACCAATGTCTCTCTCTAAAAACCCCTAAACCCAATATCTCTCTCCCTCAATCTATCTAAAGCCACAAACCCTAATCTTAAAAATCTCTCTCTCTCTCAACCCCTAACCTAAAAAATTTCCCTCTCTCTCTCAACCCTTAACCCCCATTCTCTCTTGCGTGCGCTCTAAACCACTACCCCAAACCTCTCTCTCTTTCTCCCTCTCTGTCTCTCTCTCTCAATCCCTAACCCCCAATCTCTATCTCTCTCTATCTATATATCTAAACCCCTACCCCCAACCTCTCTCTCTCTCTCTAAGCCCCTACCCCCCAATCCCTCTATTTCTATCTCTCTCTAAAACCATAACATACAATCTCTCTCTCTCTTTAAACACATAAGCCACAATCTCTCTCTTTATATCTCTCTCCCTCATTCTGTCTAAATCCCCAAACCCTAATCTTAATAATCTCTCTCTCTCTAAACCCCTAACCTAAAATTTTTCCCTCTCTCTCTCAACCCTTAACCCCCATTCTCTCTCTCGCGCGCTCTAAACCACTACCCCAAACCTCTCTCTCTAAACCCCTAACCCCAAATCTCTCTCTCTCTTTCTCTCTCTTTGTCTCTCTATCTCTCTCAATCCCTAACCCCTAATCTCTATCTCTCTCTATGTATATATGTAAACCCCTACCCCCAACCTCTCTCTCTCTCTCTAATCCCCTAACCCCCAATACCGCTATTTCTATCTCTCTCTAAAACCATAACCTACAATGTCTCTCTCTTTAAACCCATAAGCCACAATCTCTCTCTTTATACCACTCTCTATCTATAAACCCTTAACACCCAATCGATCTATACCTCTAACCTCCAACCTCTCTCTCTCTCTCTCTCTCTAAACTCGTAATCCTCAATCTCCCTCTTTATATCTCTCTCTATCTCTAAATCCCTAATACCCAATCGATCTCTACCTCTAGCATCCTCTCTCTCTCTCTAGACCCCTAGTTGAAATCTCTCTCTCTCTCTCTCTCTCTCTCTCTCTCTAAATCCCTAACCCCCAATCTCTCTCTCCCACTATCTAGCTAAACCCCTAAACACTAATCTCTCACTCTCTCTCAACCCATAACCCCCAATCTCTCTCTCTCTCTCTAAACATCTAACCCCAAATATTTCTCTCTCAAACCCTAAACCCCAATCTCTATCTCTCTCTCTATATATATCTAAACCCCTACACCCAACCTCTCTCTCTCTCTCAACCCCTAACCCCCATTCTTCCTCTCTCTCTCGCTAAACCCCTAACCTCAAAAATCTCTCTCTCTCTCTCAAACCCTAAACACTAATCTCTATCTCTCTCTATCTATATATCAAAACCCCTATCCCCAACCTCTTTCTCTCTCTCTAAACCCCTACCCGCAACCTCTCTCTCTCTCTCTCAAACACTAACCCCCTATCTCTCTCTCTCTCTCTCTCTCTAAACTTCCAAGCCTCAATCTCCCTCTTTATATCACTCTCTATCTCTAAACCCCAAACACCCAATTGATCTCTACCTCTAACCTGCAATATCTCTCTTTCTCTTTCTCTTTCTCTCTAAATCCCTAACCCATAATCTCTCCCTCACAATCTCTACCTAAACCCTTAACCCCTAATCTCTCACTCTCTCTGAACCCCTTAGACTAAATCTCTATCTCTCTCTCTCTCTCCCTTTAAACCCCTATACCCAACCTATCTCTCTCTCTCTCAACCCCTAACCCTATCTTTCTCTCTCTCTAGACCCCTAACCTTAAATTTTTCTCTCCCTCTCTCTCTCGTGCAATAACCCCCAATCTCAGTCTCTCTCTATCTATATATCTAAACCCCTACTGTTGGCGGGCATTTCTACCCTATAGCCAGGAAACTAAAGCTATCAACTTGGTTGGGGTGACATGTAAGTGTATTGATGCTATTATAGAGGCATTTACAAAAAGAAATAGATTGTAGATTTAGGGAACACGCCTGTTAACCGAAGTCTGATCCTAGCCTTGACTCGATCCCGTGTTCAGCTTCCAAATCTACTCTTCCTTGAGCAAACGTGCAACAACAATACCTTTCTCAAAACATTTTGGGCAATAAATAAAGCTTGAAAGAAACAAAAGTAATGTTTAATATCCAGCATTGACCAAAATAAATCCAACTTTAAATGCCATTTCATAACACATTCAAATTGGAACAAGAAAAACACTTCAACCTTTATTTGTCAAAAGTAGAATGAAGTACAAGTATACCTGATAATGAAGCAGGCTCCTGCAACTAGATTCTGGGCTCTGGCTCTGCTCTGGCTTGGATGTCTTCTACAACAACTTCTCCAATGTCTTAAAGTTTCTCCATTAACTCATCCTCTAGCTTTTCTAGCAATAATTTCTAACCTTGCTCCTTTAACCTTCTTGGTATATATAGGATTAAAGAAGCAGTTCAGATCGATGGAGGAGGTTGGGTAAGTTAAGAAACTACCATCAACTAATCCTCCTCGATGGATTAATATATTTTTTAATCATCTTTTAAGATGTACATGACTATTGCTCAGTGGAGTAGCGTATAGGGTGCTACCCTATTGTTTAACAACTAGCGCTCATTCAGTTTTAAATGTCGAGCGCTACTTTGTTAAGAAGGAGTAGCGTATACATTGATATGGGCGTTACTATTATACACTGGAGTCGCGTATGGGCGCTAGTATCTTTAAGTAGAGTAGCGCTCATATCTCAAAATGATATTTTTTTGTGGTTTTCCAGTATTTGCAAGAAATGGAATGAGTTGTCATATCAGCCAAGGTCAACATGCTCCTCCATCCAAGTTGTCCTTTTGTGTGATCAGCAGCTCAGGGTGATCACGGACGGAGAGGTGCAAGTTTGACCTATAACAGATGCCCCCTAATGTGTGAGGTCAAAGGGAAACGATGGCCGAAATACATTACAATCCAAAGCCAGAGGAGGAGCACAGAACCGCAGAAAACAGGTCACAAGAAACCTGCAACAAAGATCAAGGTCAGCGAGCAATTACATTTTTGACATCTTATAGATGTGTAGTGTGATACAACATGATCTCCGATACATAACAAGGAGATGTATATAAAGCATGGCCACTGAAATACAAGCGTGGATCCATGTCAAACTAAGAGATGATAGCCATAACAACAAACTGGATCTATGTCTCATGGAGAGCCGAATATGAGTGAGGCTCAGTCTTGCGCAACTTGGGTGATAACAAAATGAGGTAAAGTCATCAAAATCCCAAGGTCTTCATCCCACAACAACCCTAGGTACAAACCCTAACCATGTGAATAGATGAGCTGATAGTCCAACATGGAGGGTATCGTTTGATTACCGGTCACTGATGTATACCGTTAACAAACGCGAGGACTTCCACCGATAATGATGATGGGGTCCAAGGTACCAAGTACGATTCGCCAAATGTGAATAGATGGACTTGGAGTCGAACACTTGGGAATCCTGTCGAAGAAGAGACATTGAAGTATTCTCATCATTCAACAACGAGGAAAATTGCCACTGGTGACTGCAATCTCCAAGGTACTAACCGAAACTCTAAACTTCAATCCCAGAATAATGATTTGGTGTCGATGGGAAGAAGTCCGTTGGAAGGGAGGCCTTAAGGTATCCTCCATCATCCAACTCGAGGAACACTCAACTGGTAAGAGCTGATATGGAATAATATGCAACAAGACTGACACTAGGAAGGCCGACACATGAGGTCAAGGTAAACTGCAGAATGGCCGACACAGGGTATATCCTTGAACATTGAGCACGACACAAAAGTGACTCAAGCAGTTTCTGACATAATGGGGTAAATAAGTTTGAAATGTAAGAGACATTAACAGACCCTCCATATGGTTAGAAGAATAACCAACCGGGGGAGTAAATAACTCGGAGGAAAGGTTCACCCTGAGGCCAAAAACTAAACCCAACCGATAAGATAGACTCAAGTAGGTGCTGTGTTCAAGGATAGAACTTGAATGAAACTGCCTTTGACAATGGAGATATGATATGTTTTTCCCGTTCCTTATTCTTTTTAGATAAAAGAATACCATTCTTGTGGATTTAATGAGTCCAAGAAAGAATGAAAACTCAATAGGTCCAACCATGTAAATAGTTTAACGAGCCCATGGGAGGAAGACTCAATACCTTCTTCATAATTTAGAGAGTTCGAAGAAGAGATAGAATATTACTCTATATGTACTGATCTCTGGATTTTAATATCGAGCCGAGATCTGTTCTTGCTCGCCAGTGTTTTCAATTTTAAGGAGTCTGAAAAACTTAAACAATAACTCCATATATCTGCTCGTGGATTTTAGTATCGAGCCTAAGCAGATTAATGCTCGCCAGTGTTTTCCTGTTTATAGAGTCTGAAAAACTTAAACAATCCTCTTTTCACCTATCCGTGGATTTTATATCGAGCCCGGATTGGTCTGTGCTCGGCGGTGTTTTCTTGTTTATAGAGTTGAAAAACTTAAAAAGTCCTCTACTTACCCTCTCGTGGATTTCACATCGAGCCCGAGTAGGTGAATGCTCGCTTGGTATTTTCATGTTTAGAGAGTCTGAAAACCCTAAAGAGAGACTCCAATAGGTCCTTTTTCATACAGTTAGTCTCCTCCCCCGAAAAAGTATAAAACAATGAAAGGAGAACTCTTCTAGCGCATACAGGAGTATACCTAGAGCATACCTTTTCCATAGTTAATCCACTGAGGCCCGGAAAAGGGATAATTCTATACCTGAGTGGATGAGCCTTCGGATACTTTAACAAGCTCGAAGAGGACAAGTTTTCTCGGCTATCTTGTTTAGGTTTAAATAGTCCAAACAAGAGCTTAAAATGACTTAAAGGTCAGCTTCTAGGATCGTAGCTTCATGCCCTGCCAAGACCAGGTCTTCAACAAAATATTAGTCGATGCCGCAAAAATCTTAAATGATATATGAATTTGGAATGTTTAGTTAACTGACAAGGTCTATCATCAAGAAATTTGAGCTTAGGAGACGAATCCGACAACAATTGAGTGAAAATTGAGCTTGGATCAGTGTTATACCTTATTTTGTGTTTCAATTGATTAATTAGGGTTTTTGAAAGTTTTTTGAAACTATGGAAAATTAAAAATTATGGGTAAAAATCAAAATCCAATTTTATATATAATTTCATTGTTAAAAAATCAATTTTCAATTTGTGTTGTAGGGCAAAAAATTTGGGGCAACTTTTGCAAATTTCCAATCTCCATTGCGATCAAATCGGGCATCCAACCACCAAACTTCCTCCACCAAGTAAGTAGAAATCTCCCTATCTTGCATTTCAATGGTTTATTTTTAAATTTTTGAGGAAAAATGGCTTGTAACGCGATGCTCATAAGGTTTTATGCGCGGGCGCTACTGTGTATACACAAGAGTAGCGTACAAACGCAATGGGCGCTACTTTGCTCAAACAGAGTAGTGCCTACACGCTACTGTGTAGTATACACAGTAGCGTACATACTTGCAAAGCTACTTTCAAGCGCCGAGACTCAAAAAAAAATTGGTTTTTGTGTAGGATGGTCTTACAATGGAGGGAAAGGGAGCATGAAGACATGGATAGGCTAGCCATGCAAGACCCGGCTACCCTCCATGCGCTCCGAAGATGTGGTTTGTTGAAATTTTATCGAACCGTAAACATGCGGGCACTAAACAAGCTGTTTCGGAGACTGATTCAGTACTGGGATGTAGATACTAATACCTTCATCATCCAGGGGCAAACTCTTGAGCTTACCGTTGAGGACATATACTTTATTACCGGTCTCTCAAGGAGAGGAGACGTAATCAATCTGAAAGGGACATCTCTTTTGGGTGCACGATCAGTGCAAGAATATGTAAATACATACTGTGTTGCTGGAGCAGAAAAATCAGGAAGCCAAGTCCTGATTTCAACTATGGATGGTCTCCCGCTGAAAGTGATAGTGAGCATGATCAATCGGGTAGCCGGTAGTGCATCACAACACTTAGCTTCCAGGCATTCGATGCATATTGGTGTACAATGCTTGCACGGGCATGTTTATGATTGGTGTACCAGTTTGTTGGCAAACATGAAGTATCAATTGACGGGTTGCAAAACTGGCACAATGAAGAATTTTGGGTACGGAAGTATTTTGTGTACTTTCTTCTTCGAGAGGATGCCTGCTATTAGTTTGGGGATGCCTCTACCACAGGTTAACCCCCGTGAGCCCAGACTAGGCCGTTGGGGTGACATTTTTCTCCGCCAAGGTGGTGGGGAAAGTCACTATTGTTACCATACTGATGACTTCTGGGGGTTGTGGGAGAGGCAAGTGCCCGCCTTTGAGCAGTTTCCCTATGCTGGATTGGATTTCGGTCACAATCCAGAGCTGGTGCTTCCGCCAGGTGGAGCCTGGGGAGATATTGGTATGTTTAATTTTGAGAATTTATTTAATTTTTTCAAACTTTTCAAGTATTTGATTTTTATGAATGAGTTTTGAAGTTCTAATCAAGTGTCATATGCAGATGTTGGGTCTATTCATCCTGAGGGCCACCCTACCATCTATGTGAGGCCAGCAGATATTACCGTAGCGGATGCTATGTTGGGAACCCTGGAGAGAAAAATGAGTCCATTGACTCATGAGATTCCTGCATGCCTTATGGACTAGATACCTGTTGATATGCAGGAAGATGTTGTTGGGGTGCCCCCAGCATGGCTTAGGTTGCTGCGGAGGGTTGCTAGACTAGTGATATGCTATCGCAATGCGGTATATGATGAGGAGGTTCCTCCTTCTCCGTAGGAGAAGAAAAACATTATATGTATATATTTTTGAGGCTACCATGCCCAGCTTTTGTACTTTTATGACTTGACTTGAGAGACTTATGACTCAAAACTCATATTTTTTGATACGGTACCAGTTATATACAGTATCGGTTATTTACATGTGTATGCGTTTTAAATTTTATGTGTGTAATGTTGTTTATGATAATGTGTGATGTAAATGCCAGTCTAACACATAGTTTGCTAATGAATCAGCTAAAGTGTTTAAACTTCTCGGAATGTGTTCATATCTGATAGAATGAAAATGTCTTTCCAATAGTCTAACTCGTAGAAACTAACGTAGCAATCCCGGATCTCTAATCTGATAAACACCTGTTAACTGAAATACAATTAATTGTGAGTCAAGCCTTACCTCCAGGTATGAAATGCCATGACTGAGAGCATCTCGGAGAAGTTCTATAATTGCACTATGTTCAGCTACATTATTCGTGGTAAGTCCCAAACAAACCCCCCCCGAAGAGACAAGTTGGTCAGCGGGTGAGTAAATGACCCAAGCTGCTGCAGCCAACTGACAGGTGTGGCGACTGGCGCCATCAGCAAATCCTAAGAAATGTGCGGTTGACATCTGGTACACGAAACGATAAACACACATAAGATCACCTAACGAGCATAACAAGCTAACTTTACAAAAATATACAACTATGTTACAAGAAAAAGTATCTCGGCCTAGGCGTAGTACTTCTTCAGGTAGAGCCCATTTATAGGCTCGGTCAACTTATTACCTTCATAATCTACCAGTTTGTAGGCACCTTTCTTCAATACCTTAGAAATTATATAAGGTCCGAGCCACCTGGATTTGAATTTACCGGGTCCTAAAGGTTCTTTGTCTTGATCCCAAAGTAGGACCAAATCTCCCTCGATGAAAACTCTAGGTTTGACGGTTTTGTTGTATTGTCCTTTGACTCATTTTTTGTGAACCTCGTTTGTTGTAAGCATATCCCAGCGCTATTCATCTAGATGTTCTAAGTGTAACAAACGCTCTTCGAGTATTGAAGTATCGGGTAGTAACTGAACTGCTAGTTTTAGCGAAGGAATCTCGCATTCGATCGGCACAACTGCTTCTATCCCATGCACCAGTTGGAAGGGAGAGAAACCGGTAGCAGTCTTAACGTTGGCTCGGTAAGCCCAAAGAGCCGGGTATGGCATGATGTGCCAGTTATTCCGACTGGCATTAACAGTTCTTTGCAATATGACTTTTAAAGTTTTGTTCACTACTTCAACTTGTCCATTTTCCTGAGGATAGTATGAGGACGAATGTTCTTGTCGAAAACCAAGCATTGTATATAACTCAGTCATCATGCTATTTTGGAAATGACTGCCATGATCAGTCACTATCTCTTTAGGTATGCCAAACCGTGCTATGATCTGATTAAATACGAAATAAGCGGCAGTTTCTCCATCTGCCTTAACAGTAGGCATTGCCTCTGCCCACTTAGTAAAGTAGTCAACGGCAACGATGATGTAATGATGTCCTCCAGCTGAAACTGGATTGCATGTCATGAAATCAACCCCCCATTTTGTGAAGGGACCTGCTGTAATTACAGGATGAAGAGGATCTGGGTGTGCCCTCATTTTCTTAGTGAAAAACTGACACGGTCGACAGTGTTTCACTGCTTCCACACAATCTTTAAAGATCATGGGCCAAAAATATCCGGCACGCAGTATCTTCTGAGCTGTTGCCAACCTAGAAAGATGTCCCCCACAAGCTCCATTGTGGGCATCATTTAATACTGCTTTAGCTTCTTCCCGATTTAAGCAACGTCGTAAAATGGAATCTACCCCATGTCGATATAAAGTATCTGAGATAATAAGGTAGTTTTTTGCATGGCTTTTAAGCTTACGTCGCTCTTCTCGGGAAAAAGTGGTAGGACAGCTCAAAGTCTGGAGATATATTAAAATATCTCCGTACCATGGGTCAGAGGAGGCGATGAGAAAGATATGTTCGTCAAGGAATGATGTTTCTTCCTCAACGCGTTCTAGGTCACTTGGAAATTCTGAGATTAATTCAGCGAACACTAGTGATTTTTTCAATTTGGTTGATTGGAATACCAAATCGAATTCCTGTAGAATCACAATCCATTTATTGTATTTCCCACCGATGATTCGTCAGGTGAGAACGTACTGGAAAGGATTGACTTCTGCTATCACTGTAGTAGTTCGTAAAAGTATATAGTGACGAAGCCTCTGTACCGCATAGATCGCAGCAAGTGCTAACTTCTCAACGTGCAAGTATTTAACCTCAGGGGCTATCAATGCGCGAGAAAGATAGTAGACAACATGTTCTTGGAACATATCATCTTCCTGAACCAAAACTATACCAATTGTAGTAAGAGACGCTGCCAGGTATAAAAGAAAATCTTTTGAGTAATTTGGCGGGCTCAACAAGGGTGCTGAAAGGAGTGCCTTTTTTAAAGCTTCAAAGGATGCTTGTGCAGCTTCGTCCCACACAAAGTAGGAATCTTGTTTGAGTAGCCTCATAAAACCTTTGGTAATTTTGGCGTAGTTTATGATAAATCGCCGTAAGAAATTAGACATGCCTTGCAGACTTTGAAGTTGTCGCAAGGTGCGAGGAGGAGGCAGATTTACAATCGCCTCAACTTTAAGTGGGTCAACCATTATACCACGATTAGAGACAATGAAACCTAGTAAACGTCACGATTCGACACAGAATACACATTTATTCGGATTCAAACGAATCTTATATTTTCTGCATCTTTCAAACACTTGTCTAAGGTGATCCGGATGGTCCCGTCTCTTTCGAGATCGCGCCGGGAGATCATCCAAGTAAGGTTCTACAATGTGTTTGATATCATGAAAAGCAAAATTCATTGCTTGCTGGAAAGTAGCTCCAGCATTCTTCAAACCAAATGGCATTTTTCGATAAGCAAAGGTTCCCCACGGGCAAATGAAAGTTGTTTTATGCTGATATTCAGGTTTGATCTCTATTTGATTGTATCCCGAAAAACCATCCATAAAAGAGAACATCTCATGTCCTGCACACGCATCTATGATTTGATCGATAAATGGTGTGGGATAGTTGTCTTTCGGACAAGATTTGTTCAAATCCCGAAAGTCAGTACAAACTCTAATAGTGTCTTGCTTTTTATCAACCGGAACGGGGTTTGAAACCCATTCCGTCATATCGATCGGATAAATGAAACCGGCTTTGAGCAACTTTTCAACCTCCGCCTTGATGGCGGCTGCTTTTCTAGGGTTTACGGGATGGAGCTTTTGTCTCACAAGTTTCGCGTTAGGGTATGTCGTGATGACATGCTCCACAATGGTTGGGTCAATACCTGGCATCTCCTCATATGACCAGGCAAAAACGTCGCGGAATTCTTTAAACAGTTTTGTATACAGAGCTATCTCTTCTGGAGAACAGTCTGCACCAATAAAAATATTTTCCACGACCCCGGGTTTGGTGGAAATGTTGATTGGAATTTTTCTTGAAATATTAGCCATATTCCCTTCAGCATAAACAACTTTTGAAGTAGAAGGAGAAGATGACAAATCAACCAATCCACCGGGCCTCACAGGGAATTCTCCTCTCTCAATTCTATCTAGATCTAGAAGTATGTAGGACCTATGATGCATATGTTCCCAAGGTTGGTCCAGGCCCATCATAACTTCTAAGATGGCTTCATCAGATGGCAAAACCGTATCTAAACAATCGAACGAGTGAGTAGAATTCAGTGACCATGCCGGAGCATAGTCCATATCTGACTCGACAGAGATTGGTGGAGTCATGATATGTTCCATTGCAACGTGTTGAGTTTCCATATAGGCCACTTCTGCAATGGAGGGAGGCACAAAAGGGTCTAACGTGGTAGGAAGGATCCAAGGATCAGTTCTTAAACCAACCGTAAATGTTTTAGTAGCGGTACCCACATCAGAACGCATAAAAAGAACAAGGGAGGGGATGTCAAAAGTGCCTATTAACGAACCATACAACCCTGCTCCTAAACTCTCCTTAACCGGGGCGGTTTGATCAATCAAAGGAATCGTGGTTTCCGAAGAAGTCTGGTGTTTTCCTTGAGTGAAAGAAAGTTGATCAACTGTAACGATCTTACCTTCAAATGGGAACATGACCACTCGAAAAAATGCCGATGCTATAGCTTGCATGGCATAAGTCCAACTCCTGCCCAATAACATATTGTAATCGAGCAGAGCGTCCAGAACTTCTATCTCAACAGAAACTGTCTTACCGGCCAAAGTGACATTAAATGATGGCAAAACTCCATGTGGACAGAAAGTTCTGCCATCAAATGCAGTAAGCATTGTGTTGGAAGGGACTAACTCAGGAGAACCTAGAGCTTTCCAACAAGAAATAGACATTACGGAAGTCGACGCTCCCTCATCTACTACAGCTCGTTTGATGGTCATTGGACCATGAATGACTTCAATCTGAAGGGAAACGTGATAGGGCAACCGGTATTTGACATCAGTCATGTCAAATCGCGCAGACATGTTGGAGGACTCCATACTCCCAATAGTTGCCAGAAGTGCATTTCGTTGTAAAGGACAACTCTGCAAGAATTCTAGAGTAGACATGGCATAAGGGGTCTGGGCTAAATCTTTAACCACATTGTAGTTAGAAGCAGCCCTGGTGTTGGGATTGTGCAATTCCCTCTTCAAGACACCTTTCGGAATCTTGGGCATTGGGTCCACAGGTATGTGGAGTGGAGTGGAGGATTCTGGAACCTCCTTATCCTTTTTCTATGCTTCCGAGGTATAGTTCCTGGCTCTAGTTTGCAAAAGTGCATCTGAATTAACCATGTTTATAAATGTTTGATCAACCAAAGCGTGCGAAGTGCCCCCAGTTTTGGAGGTGCCAGAAGTTGAGCCTTGCCCTTTAGGGAATGGATCTTTTAAGATGGTAGGCTTCTTTTCTCTTAAGAGCTTCTGGGCTTCTTCTAGTAGAGGGAATTGGTGGGTAAGGTGGTTCTGCTTGCAAAGTTTACAAGGGAACTTAACCTTCTTTTCTTCCTTGTTACCCTCTTCGGCATTGTCTTTTTTGGGCTTTTGTTGGTTCCCCTCTCCTTTCTTGCCCTTCTTTTTGTTGTTGGGCTGTCGAGGGCCCTTTTGATTGTTTTGAACCTGATTGACAGGCTCAGACATAGAAAGAGAGGTTGTGACGGA
This sequence comes from Larix kaempferi, assembly GCA_027924585.1. NCBI lineage: Eukaryota > Viridiplantae > Streptophyta > Pinopsida > Pinales > Pinaceae > Larix > Larix kaempferi. The sequence goes on along the minus strand of BSBM01000684.1, from coordinate 12,970,191 downwards.
AGCAATGACTGCAGTCAAATGTTTGACAGTTAAGGCTTGGACCTGTTTGGTCAGTGCTTCGAAGGATGCAGAGTTAACTGAAGCCACTATGCCGTCAACATGTGGTCCAGGTTTGGGTCTACTCAGATCAGTGTTTGATCTCGGTGCGTCAGGTATAATCTCATACAGTAAACCAAATTGTGCATATACAAGGTCTAACTGTTGAGTCCTTAAGATGGCTTCTTCTTCATTGGATACTCCAGATGTCGCTACTTCCTTAGAAATATAAGGGAGGAGTGATTTCAAGTACCACTCAAGCAGGAACTCTGGAGGAATGTTGGCCTTTATGAGCCTCTTCTATCTTCGCCACTCCTGAATGTGGTCAAATAAGTGAGTGGCTTTGTTTTGTCTAAAAGTAGACAAAAGTTCTATTCCGGCATCATACCGAACAGGAAGCTGGAAATGGTTCAAAAAGACGGTTGCTAGATCCCCAAAACTAGAGAAAGTAGCCGCAGGTAACTCAATGTACCATTTGGCTGCGGGACCAGTTAAGGTCCTTTGAAACAATATCAATCTGATGGAATCCTCGTTTAACGAATTTGAAGAACACCATAAGTGAAAGGTAGTGACATGGTCACCAAAGTCTTCACCAACTTTGCCTTCGAACTTTGGAATGTTTGAAGGCAATTTGGTGGGGACTGATGGCCATGTGGCATTATGACACACAGGATCATTTGTCAGTTTAGAAAGGTCTGGAAAATTCAAAGTTGCCAGAAAAGGTAGACGAGGCCGGTAAGATGATGCTTGATAAGGGGAACCACCCATCATTTGTCCCATGAATTGTTGGTAGGGGTTTCCCCCAGCCATCTGGTGATAAGGGTTGCCCCCGGCCATGTGCTGATAGGAATTGCCACCTACCAACTATTGATAGGGGTTGCCCCCAGCTATTTGTTGGTAGGGGTTGCCCCCTGCCAGTTGTTGTTGTTGTACGAAAGAGTTATTAAAATTTCCCCACCCATACGAGAGTGGATTAGTGCTTTGCAGATTCGTCCACTGTGGCTAGGTGTTAGCCCCGCCGTATTGCTGGTTAAAGATATTACCCCCTCCCCCTGAGAATAAGGAAAAAGGGGTGTTACCTGCAGGCATGTTACCTTGATTCAAGTTAGGGCCTACAAAGGTGTTGAAACCAGTAGAAGCTTATGTGGACAGTGCAGTCATGGTACCCATGACTGGCATGTTTGCAGAAGCACTTGGTCCTACCACAGGTGTGGAAACCCAAGTACTAGGAATCTGATATAACGGTTGGGACGTAGAAGGTGTTGCACAGTTGGTCGTACTGCTAGGTCCAACAGTAGGTGTAGGAATAGATGCCATCGTTGTAAAACTAGGCATACCTAATGTACTAGTGTTGAAACTAAAAGATGGAGTAGGCACAGATGTGGTTTGTGCCTGACTAGGTGTAGCAGTAAAGGAAGGGTTAACTGTGCTGGTGTTCATACCTAAGGTGGGAGTTTGGGGAACCCCCTGTTCACCTCCTGAATTAGACATTAGATGTCCTGGAAAGGAAAGATCTGCACTGAAAAGGGGCTGCTGGAAACCAACAGGTGACAGAAGCGGAATTCTAGTATTGGTTAAGGGAGGATTAAAAGGAGTGCTATACTCCGCGGAAGTAAGATCTTCCACCTCAACAGTACTAAAGTGTTGCTGATCTGTGGTACCTGGTAGTGGTTCCTCAGGAACCTCAATTTCAAGGTTTTCTGTTATAAGTATTTATTCAAGCAATTCTATTTCAGAGGTAATTTCTAAAGAAATACCGGGGTTTACCCGCTGTCGTCTGGCTGGTTGTATAGGTTCTGTCCTAACTGGTGGGAGGTTTTGAATCCTTCTCGATCTACGGAGTTGTTGATTCTCCGTGATTAAAAATATAAAATAACAGACTAGAACCTTGTGGCCACTACAACTAGGGTGCAAATAGCACGCCAACTAAAAAATATCCTAAGTATACAAACCAGGCAAACAAAGATGCCTTCCGGAGAAGAGTCTGGGATGATGAGGGCCCAGAACAGATCAACGAAGGAAGAAAGACAGTTACCCGGGGTCCACAATACAATGACTAAGGGTGCAAGCACTGGAATCACCCAACCGCCCTCCCAAAGACCTGCATGGGGTTTCCTCCCACGTCTGTCTTAGGTATAGCAGATATACCCTCTGCCGTCACCTGTGTATGAACCTTGAAGTCTGATACTATGGATACCACAACACCGAAAATTCCTGGGGGAACAGTCACCGGTCGAATCAGAAAGCGTGGGCAGGGTAGCTAAGCCTGAAACTCGAAAGAGTCCCCAATATGCAATCCGATCCTGGCGTATGCTCGAACAGCAAGTAGGAGGGGTATTCCCACAAACTAATCTCGCAATGACCTACTGCATAGATCCCAGGCAAATTTTGAGTGAGGTGGGTTTACCTATGATAGTCCCACTACGATTTTTGCGCAATGTGTGATCTTGGGTGGTTTAAGGTGATTTAAACCCAAGACCCTAACCAAAACTAGTTGGTGTAGTGTAACCTAAAAAGAAAAAGTTTCTAGTTCATTTTATTAACAAATTTTAGGGCTTTTATTACGCAAAAAAGGATAGTGGGTGTGTGAGCGTGGTTATAACAAGAAAACAAAAGTGCAAATATAATTCAATCTTTCCTACAACAAAGCTTTTTCACTTTTTATATCTACTTCTTTCCAAAACTGAAAATCTAAGCAAACTTACTTAAAAAAAAAATTTTCTTTTTGAAATTATACTAAGCTATTTTGCAATAACCAAAACAAGTTCTACTTAAGCTTAAAATACCAAATTTTTTTGCTTTTTCAATAAACGAAAAAGAACTATGCAAAAATGGAAAGCCAAATAAAACTTTTTATGCAAAGTGTGTAAGTATGGCTAAAAGTTCTTAGTCCTATAGTTGTCGAAACCCTAGCTCGAGAAAGACTTGATCTACAGGTTTTTTACTAAGAAAAAGCCTCTAAACTTGGACACCAAGTGGGAGAAAACAAAGGAGGAAAAATACCAAAGGACTGACCTAAAGTGTCTATCCCTAGCAAGACCACAAAGCCAAGTACAAGTAGACAAGCAAGCTTCCTTACTAATAGAAAGAAACTGAGAGATGAAACTAGCCTACAGCTATTTAAAAAGCACTTGTAACCAGCAGAAGACAATGAGTCTAGGAAGAAAGAAACTTGACCAAAAAGAAGACACCCTAGAGGCTCTACCAAGGACCAAACCCTAAACAAAGGATGGGGGTAGTAGAGAGCAGACAACGTGACCACAAACAACAGATACAGGGGTATATAGGTTCGTAAACTGGCAATGAGTAGTCAGGGTAAAAAAAGTGAAAGTGTTCGTCACCAAACACCACCAAGTCTTCCAAAAAGTCAATAAAAAGTCCCAAAAATTCCAAAGGTCAACAAGTGGTTTAAAAGATGGAAAAAACTTCAAGAGAAGGTTCTATGACTTAAGTAACAGTTAAAACCTCATGCAACAGTCCAAAGGATCCCACAGCAAAGTCAGCAAATCATAAAAAGGGCTAACAAACAAGCAAAGCAAAAATAGGTTGCTTCAGAAAGTGTACTCTACTGTGTAGTAGAGCAACTCGCACCCATACAGAAACGGGCACTACTGTATATATGGCACAGTAGCGTATGGGCGCTACTGTACATATATCAGGGTAGTGCTCATATTTCAAAGGCTTGAAAACTGACTTTGGAAGGTATAAAAAACTGATGAAAGCAGGCAAGAAAAAGGCAAGGGATACCTAAAAAGGTTCTTGACACATCAAAGAAGTCAAAACAAACTGAGAAGACACACAAGAACAAAGTTTCCTAAAGCCAAAAACTCTATATCCCCAGCGGAGTCGCCAGTCTGTTGGCGGGCATTTCTACCCTATAGCCAGGAAACTAAAGCTATCAACTTGGTTGGGGTGACAGGTAAGTGTATTGATGCTATTACCGAGGCATTTACAAAAAGAAATAGATTGTAGATTTAGGGAACACACCTGTTAACCGAAGTCTGATCCTAGCCTTGACTCGATCCCGTGTTCAGCTTCCAAATCTACTCTTCCTTCAGCAAACCTACAACAACAATACCTTTCTCAAAACATTTTGGGCAATAAATAAAGCTTGAAAGAAACAAAAGTAATGTTTAATATTCAGCATTGACCAAAATAAATCCAACTTAAAATGCCATTTCATAACACATTCAAATTGGAACAAGAAAAACACTTCAACCTTTATTTGTCAAAAGTAGAATGAAGTACAAGTATACCTGATAATGAAGCAAGCTCCTGCAACTAGATTCTGGTCTCTGGCTCTGCTCTATCTTGGATGTCTTCTGCAACAACTTCTCCAATGTCTTAAAGTTTCTCCATTAACTCATCCTCTAGCTTTTCTAGCAATAATTTCTAACCTTGCTCCTTTAACCTTCTTGGTATATATAGGATTAAAGAAGCAGTTCAGATCGATGGAGGAGGTTGGGGAAGTTAAGAAACTACCATCAACTAATCCTCCTCGATGGATTAATATATTTTTTAATCATCTTTTAAGATGTACGCGACTATTGCTCAGTGGAGTAGCGTATAGGGCGCTACCCTATTGTTTAACAACTAGCGCTCATTCAGTTTTAAATGTCGAGCGCTACTTTGTTAAGAAGGAGTAGCGTATACATTGATATGGGCGCTACTATTATACACTGGAGTCGCATATGGGCGCTAGTATATTTAAGTAGAGTAGTGCTCATATCTCAAAATGATATTTTTTTATGGTTTTCCAGTATTTGCAGGAAATGGAATGAGTTGTCATATTAGCCAAGGTCAACATGCTCCTCCATCCAAGTTGTCCTTTTGTGTGATCAGCAGCTCAGGGTGATCACGGACGGAGAGGTGCAAGTTTGACCTATAACACCTACCCAAAACCTCTCTCTCTCACTCTCTCTCGCTCTCAACCCCTAGCCCCCATTCTCTTTGTCTCTCTCATAAAAACCTAACTCCAACCTCTCTCTCTCTAAACACCTTGTAGCTGGAGTTTTCACACCATCTCATGCTAAAGAGCACCTACTAAGTATTCAGGAACCCTTAGTAGCAGTTCATAAACATTGATAAAAACTAAACAATAAGAAAATGATGTATGCAAATAACAAACATGAAATATATCTAACTACTGCAGTAAAATGGAAAATCAACAGGAACCCATAAATGAAATTTGCATTTTTATATTATATGGCAAACAAGGGTTTGTTGTAATGGTTACCTCAAAAGAAGAGGTGATGAGGGCCCTTGGAGCAGTACAAAGAGTAACATAACCAACAAGGACACTAGAATAGAGGACGAGGTCATAACCGTGGTAACAACCAACCTCTAGATAGAGGAGACCCTCCACCAAACCCTCCAAACAACAATTGTGTTGCTCCAGCTAACCAAAATCCCGATAGACAACCGCAAACAGGTAAAAACCATATTTTATGTACGAACCACCCATGTTCTATCTGCGGAATATATGGCCATTATACACACAATTGTCCCCATTTGGATCACGCTCGCCAACTATGGAATGATGACGCCCAATGCTAAGGACATGTTGCACCTCCAGCACCACCGACCCCCCTGCAACCTCATGCACAACCTATGGTATTGTAGAACCCCCTACCCACGCAAGGGGTATTTACCTCCCAAACCTTGGCTCCCCCTCAAGGGGTTGTCTCACCACAACAACAAATCACTTATGTTGCGCCTGTTAGTCACCCTATTGACTCAGGAACTGTTGTGAGGAAAATGCACCTATAGTTTAGGGGAGAAACTACCAACTTATGGTGATAAAGATAGACCTACAAGCATTATGCAAGTACAACAAATAAGTGAAGAGATTAGGGTTTAGAGATGTATGCACCTTATTCAAAAGGTTGATCCTAGCTTTGCCTCCCTCGCTCTTCAATGCTTATCCAGTGTCGCGATGCCTAGACCTGCAAAACGACTTGATACCTTTCTCAAATACATTTGACTACTTATATAAGACTGATATTCATGACAGAAGAAGACATCATACTATAATCAAACAGTAATCAAATCTAAGACACATTAATAGGTCATATTTGGAAAGGAAATAACATCTGATCTTTATTAATGAATGAAGCAAGTACATAAAGTTATACCTTCCTTCAAGCTTGGCACTTCACGAAACCTAGATTCAAGGTGTCCTACTTCCGTTCTCCAAGGATTCCAGCCTCTAATCAACTGTGCTAGGGTTTATAAAAACTGAATCACAAGAGAGGGGGATGAGGTTCCATTTCTCCAGCATAACTTTGTTATAGGGTTGGTCCCCTCACATGGCCCTTTTACCCTCCTTATATAGTCAGTGAAAGAGAGGAAAAGAAGTTATAACCGAGTAGGAGGTTCCCCAACCAACTTAACTTACCCAAATTTTGAGATTTGGACTAGTACAGGAGTGTGCTCTACTCTACAATAGAAAAAGTAGCGCACATGTGGAGGTGGGCACTACTTTAATGAAGCAGGGTAGTGCATATGCCCTACTATCATGCTTGCATACCAGCGCACATGTGAAAAAATGGCCAAAAATAGGCTTTTCTGCTCATTTTTAGGAGATGGTTTGGTTTGGAAAAATGTTCCTAAGGGTTGTAATCATCAAATGGGTCAAGAATGAGGTAATTTCAACCATTTTTAGTGTCCCAAATGACCCCTCAATCCACAAATGTCCTGTTTTGTGACTGAACTTGATCTCAAGAAGTGTCATCATGCGACCAAGGAATGCAAGTGTCGTCACGGACGGAGAGGTGTCATTTTAAGCTATAACAGGAACCCACCACCTTTTGATGATGTCTTCAGTTGATATCAACCTTAAAACACACCGTAACCAGTATGGTTCCACCACCGAAACCATTCCTGCTAACTAGGTTGCTAACACTCTTCCCACGGATCAGTCGTTATGAATACCCCCAGCACCATTCAATGGGACCCCCAAAGCTCCTCACTTTCCTCTGCGTCGCATTAATAATAACCCCAATGCTCGTGCTCCCCCAACTATAATATCGTGGATGACTTAGCCCAGTCCCCCGCTACTATGGCATCCCTCGAAGTTTTAAAGAACTACACATTGCAGTGCAAAACACTATTATCCGCCATAGGTGCGATAGACCCTTTCGACTCACAAATTATGGAATTCGATTTAGACCAATCTAAACCACATATGCCTTCCACATTATCATTCCAAGTTTTTGTTTTAGTACGGAATCTTGTTATCCACCAATGCATCATCGATGAAGGTGCCTCTACATGCGTTATGTCTACATTCGTGTGGCAAAAGATCAGATCTCCTACACTGCAGCCATCCAAGACTGCCTTACGACCCTATGATGGTCGTTGAGCTCAACCCAAGGGATTTCTAGCCAATGTTCCAGTTCAATTGGCTGGTAAAACTATCCTGATTGACATCGAAGTCGTCAACGCACAGCTCGACTATAACCTACTCCTAGGACGAAGTTACATGTACACCATGAAGGTTGCTGCTTCATCGGTATTCCACATTATGATGTTCCCCCACGAGGCACGAGTTGTTAAAATATACCAACTTACTTACTAGTGACCCAAACACGCCCGCTACACCAGAGAATGTTCTCCCCATGGTTGAACAAACGGTATTTGGTACACCTACCTATTTGGTTTCCACCATCGCCCCTGGACTTTATTCGGAGACCCCAATACTCTCCACTTTTCGTTCCTTACCACCTCCCCCACCAGCCATTGAGATATCTGACTTGTGCACCATTTCGTCCAATCAATTGGTGCCTAACCCTCAACCACCATTTCTACCTCGATCGCCATCAGTACCCAGCCATGTTGGAGCCACACCAACCCACACAATCACGTTCTTGTTCCCACCATCAGAGGTAGTGAGCGTGCCCGTCATGGCCAAATTGAACCTCCCACTCTTCTTTGGTTTTTGAATTTTTTCCCATTTTCTTTTCTTTCTTTTCTTTTTGCGTTTTGGGAATTATTTGTGCGGGAAAAATACATAATTATCCAATTTGGTCACGTCAATAATACTTTTAGGTTTTTGGAGGCCTAACTTTGGGGAAGTGGATGTATGAATGGTGTAACTAAAGGGTAGTGAACTAGGTGGTCATGTTTTTTGTGTTAACACACCAAGACTACCTCAGTTGAGTAGCTAATAGGGATCCTCTCATGCTTTATCTATGCCTCTCTCATTAGAAGTATTTAGACCAAGTTCCTTTGGAGATGTGCCCTCCCACCCCAGTATATGTAGGTACTTGCTTCCCCTGAACATATCTCAAAGCAGTGTACATCTTGGCTCTGTGCCCCACCTACTCCATTCAGAAGTAACTCACTCCTTTGTGTACTTATCTTGTAGCTAACACCAACACCTCCTACTAGGTTAGCTCTCAGTTCTCTTTGCAAACATGGTTTCAGTTCCGTAGTCCTTTTAACTACGGTTTCAAAATCCTTGCACTTAAAGTGGGAGGAAAGCAGGGGTGCTTTCTGGTCTAAAATGGGAGGAATTGGTATGAATGGAGGCCCATCCATCCCAATAGGATCTCGGGATTCCATTCACATCTCATTAGCCACCTAGATATCTTAGTTAGTTAGTTTTTATTATTAAATAATTATTGGGTTATTTGACTATGTCCACATGTGGACCTTCATGTAATCTATTTAAAGGCTCTTAAGTCTTCTTCCTAATACGAGTGAGTACTTTCATTCTTCTCATATTCTTTATTTATTGTGTTATTTAATTAATTATGAGTTCGTTTATTGTTTTAGTTTGAGATGTGAAGCTCAAAAAACATTCTTTGAGCTTCACCCCTCCTTCTTCCCATTTCTCAAGCTTCCTTCTCCAACATTGTATCTCTCTGCTGACCTTGGTTTCGGTTCATCTACGATAGTCACAATTCATTCCAATAGTAGTTTTAATTCTCTTTTACTTCAAGTTCAACAGCACGTCACTCAAGAAAAAAATTGGTATTCTCAATGCAAAGTACTCACTCCTTCCAACCTCTCTCAGATAGCTCCAACACCACAAACCTCCTTGTTTGCAGAGATCTAGCTTTCACCCATAGTTCGTTGGTTAGGTAGACATGATGATCACTTTTTATGTTATCTTCAAATGCACACTTATGGTAGATTTGTTTGTATGGGGATACCCACCCATACTACCTCAGTTGATAAACGACATGAGGCTCCCCACCTATTTCAACTACGCCTCTCTCAACAACTATTCAAAGGAACACTTTATGTAGTTCTAGTTGCATGGGTCTCCCCACCTAGACTACATCAGCTAAATAGTTGCATGGGGATCCCCATTTGCTTTAGTTATGCATCTTCTCTTAGATAAACTTTCGTCTTTGCTCTGATCCCCACATGCCCCAATCATAAGCAAATCACTCCTACATGTACTCACCTTACATCCAACTCCAAACCCTCCTCTCAGCTCAACTCTTAGTCATCTCTCCAAACATTGTTTCAGTTTAGTAATTTTTTCAAGCTCAATTTTAGTTTCCTCACACTTAAACTGTGAGGAGCAAAGTAGGGACATTTTATGGTTTAATCCGAGAGGAATTGGGCTAATGGGTAGCTCATGTGGGTTAAGGAGAGGCCCACCTCTCCATTATTGCACTCCACTAGTTATCCAAGTATCCATTATTAAATAAAGAGCTTCATTGATAAGATCCTTTTGACAAAGTCCAAGTGGACCTATTGTAATATTATATAATTCTTGAGCCTCATAATGCAAATTACTCATATTTTTCCTTCCATCTTGTGTATTATATATGGTGATATTGTCTAGTTCTGATTTTATCTAGTATTCTAGTTTGAGAGGTGAGGCTCAAATAAATTCTTTGAGCATCACCTACCCCTATTACAGATTATGATTTGACATTTTTGTCTTGGGTTGATGTTTTCCATCTCATTTTGACTTACTTTGGCTCAGATTGACCGACTACGTCTTGGTTTGGATTTTCCATCTCAGTTTGGATTTTTCATCTTTGTTAGACTTTTTTCATCTTAGTTTTGTTGATTTCAACTTGGCTTGTTTTTTTCATCTTGGTTTCATTGATTTCGTCTCGGTTTGAGTTTTTTGTCTCTGATTGACTTACTCTGGCTTTGTTTAACATATTTTGGCTTGGTTAGAGTTTTTATGGCTTGGTTTGAATTTTTCGGTTTGACTTACTCCAACTCTATTTTGAATTTTTTTTCCATATTGGTTTGACTTACTCTCACTTGGTTTGATTGATTCTAACTTGGTTAGACCTTTTTCACCTCGATTTGAATTTTTTAGGATGAGTTTGACCTCCTTCGGCTCAATTTGACTTATTTCAACTTGATTTGACTTTTTTTTCTTGGTTTAACTTTTTCCATCTTGGTTTGACTTACTCTAGCTTGGTTTGACATGTTCTATCTCAATTTGGCTTTTATTGTCTCACTTTGACTCATTTCGGACTAGTTTGAATTTTTTTGTATCAATTTGACTTTTTCTATCTTAATTTGACTTACTCATGCTCGTCCTAACCAATTTTAGCTCATTTTTTAATTTTTTCATCTCCATTTTTATCGTGACCCACAATAGGGGTGATTCGACATCCCCAAGTGTTTGTGTCACTTGCAAACTCTGGCTGGGAAACAAACCGATTGGGGCAAATTTGAAGTTCAATTCCAAATGGTCAGTGAGAATAATATTTTGCAGATGACTTAAATATGTGACATGGTATTGTAAGTGGAAAAGTGTCTTTTCTTCCATGATCCATTCAGATTTAGCTCATGATTGCCTTGATTCAGTGCATAACTCATGTTACAAACCAAGTCTCAACACTTTGACTTCATTTCATATTGCAATTTCTCTTTCCTAACTTTGAAAATTGGATAAGTTGCAGGGAAGGTTGGGGTTTCTCGACACACCATAGGGATAAAAATGGCTAAGTAAAATGGAAAAGTTGCGGAAAAAGTTGGGGTTTCTTGGCACGTCATGAGGATAAAATTGACTAATTCATTGTGAAAGTTGGGATTTTCCTGGCACGCCATGAGGAAAAAAATGGCTAAGTTGCGGGGAAATTGGAGGTTTCCTGGTGCGCCACATAGATAAAAATGGCTAAATCACTTGGAAAATTAGGCTTTCCTAGCCAGTCGTGAGGAAAAAATGGGTAAGTCATGGTGAAACTTAGGTTTCATGGGGCACCATGGAGAGAAAAATGACAAAGTTGAGGGGAAATACGGGGTTTCCTCACACTCTGCGTGGATAAAAATGGTCAAGTCATGAGTAAAGTTGGGTTTTCCCAGCTACCCATGCAAGAAAATGGCTAAGTCACTAGGAAAGTTGGGGTTTCCCGTCACTCCACAAGGAAAAAATGGTTTCATAGAGGTGAAAGTTAGGGTTTCCTTACACGTTGTAGGGTGAAAAATGGCTAAGTCGCTGGGAAAGTTGGGGTTTCCTAGTGCACTACATGGAGAAAAATGGATAAGTTGGGGGGGAAGTTGTGGTCTCCTGGTATAACCATGAGGAAAAAAATGACTAAGTCCTAGGGAAATTCAAGGTTTATTGATGCACTGTGTGGAGAAAAATGGCTAAGTCTCTTGGAAACTTAGGATTACTTGGACATCCATAAGGAAAAGAAGGCTAATTCGTGTGGAAAGTTGGGGTTTCCCGACACACCATCGGGATAAAAATGGCTAAGTTGTAGGGAAATTAGGGGTTTCTCGGAGCACCACGATGAGAAAAATGGCTAAGTCACTATAAAAGTTGGGATTTGCTAAGACATCACAAAGAAAAATGGATAAGTCATTAGGAAAGTTGTGCCTTCTCGATGTGTTGCACATAAAAGATGCCTATCTCACAAAGCAAGTTGGTGTTTCCCAATGAACCATGGTTTGACTTTTTTTCAACTCGGTTTGACTTTTTTCATCTTGGTTTGACATTTTTTGTCTTGGTTTTACTTTTTTGGTCTTGATTTTACTTACTTTGGCTCGGCTTGGTTGATTCTAGCTCGTTTTGACTATTTTCATCTTAGTTTGGATTTTTTGTCTCGGTTTGGATTTTTTCATCTCGATTTGACTTTTTTCATCTCGTTTTGGCTGATTTCAAATTGGTTTGAATTTTTCATATTGGTTTGACTGATTTCATCTCGGTTTGATATTTTTGTCTTTATTTGACTTACTCCAAATTACTATGACCATTTTGGCTCGATATGAATTTTTTTGGCTTGGTTTGGCTTTTTTCGATTTGACTTACTTTGGCTCAATTAGACTTTTTTTCATCTCAATTTGGCTTACTACAGCTTGATTAGATTTTTCCACCTTGATTTGGATTTTTGGGTCTGAGTTTGACTTCCTTTGGCTCGGTTTGACTAATTTCAAATCAATTTGACCTTTTTAATCTTAGTTTTACTTTTTTCATCTCGATTTGACTTACTCTAACTTAGTTTAACCGATTTTGGCTCGGTTTGACGTTTTCCATTTTGGTTAAGCTTTTTTCGTCTCGGTTAGACTGATTTCAACTCAGTTTGAATTTTTCATCTTGGTTTGACATTTTCCATATTGATTTGACTTACTCCATCTCGTTTTGAATGATTTTAGCTCTGTTTCACTTTTTCCATCTCAATTTGGCTTTTTTCATCTCGGTTGGAGTAATTTCATCTCAGTTCGAATTTTTTGTCTTGGTTTGAATTTTTTTGTCTCAATTCACTTAATATGGCTTGGCTTCCATGATTCCATCTTTTTTTTACATTTTCCATCTTCATTTTGATTTTCTTGTCTTTGTTTGGCTTTTTTCATCTCAGTTTCACATTTTTTCATCTCGCTTTGACTGATTTCAGCCTAGTTTGACTTTTTCATCTTGCTTTGACTGATTTTAGCCTAGTTTGACTTTTTCATCTTGCTTTGACTGATTTCATCTTGATTTTATTTTCTGTCTCAGTTTGACTTACTATGGCTCAATATCAGTGATTTTTGCTCGATTTCACTTTTTCCATCTCTGTTCGAAATTTTTTTGTTTGACTTACTTCAGCTCAATTTGAATTTTTTTTCTTCTCGATTTGACTTACCCTGATTAGCTTTACTAATTTTGGCTCGATTAGACATTTTTCACCTCGGTTTGGACTTTTTGGTCTAATTTTGACTTCCTTCGGCTTGTTCTAACTAATTTTGGTTGAGTTTGACTGATTTCGGCTTAGTTTGACTTTTTCCCTCCCAGTTTGGCTTTTTTCGTCTCGGTTATACTCATTTCGTCCTCGTTAGACTGGTTTCGTCTTGGTTAGACCAATTTTGTCCCAAATAGATGGATTTCATCCCAGTTAGATTGGTTTCATCTCAATAAGACTAATTTCATCTCGCTTTGATTAATTTTTGCTCAATTTGACTTTTTCCATCTTGATTTCACTTACCCCAACTCAACTTGATTGACTATGGCTTGGTTTGATTTGTTTTGTCTTCGTTTGGCATTTTAAGTCTCCGTTTGGATTTTTCATCTCCGTTCGACTTTTTTCATCCAGGTATGGATGATTTTAGCTTAGTTTGACTTTTGATTCTTGGTTTAATTTTTCATCTCTATTTGACTTACTCCATCTCTATTAAATTGATTTTGGCTCAATTTGAATTTTATCCGGCTCGGTTCGACTTTTTTTGGTATAACTTTCTTCATCTATATCTAACTCTTTTTTAATATCGATTTCACTTACTCTGGCTCAATTTTACCGATTCGGACTCACTTAGACTCTTTTAACCTCAGTTTGGATTTGTTGGCCAGAGTTTGACCTCCTTCAGCTCAGTTTGATTGATTTCATATTGATTTGACATTTTTCATCTCTTTTTTATTTTTTCCCTCTCAATTTCACTTACTCACATTTAATTTGACTCATATAAGTTATGCTTCACTTTATCCATCTTGGTTTGGATTTTTTATCTTGGTTGAATTGATTTTGGCTCAACTTGACTTTTCTCATCTCGATTTGACATTTTCCATCTTGATTTGACTTACTACAACTTAGTTTAACTAATTCGAGCTCCATTTCACTTTTTTAATCTTATTTTGGCTTTTTTCGTCTCAGTTAAATTTTAGCTTAGTTTGATTTTTTGTCTTAGTTTGACATTTTCTCTCTCGATTTGACTTGCTGTAACTTGGATGGACTAATTTCAACATTGTTTGATATTTTTTGTCTCTATTTCACTTTTTTCGTCTTGGTTTGGCTTTTTTCATCTCAGTTTGACTTTTTTTCATTTTGTTTTAACTGATTTCAAACTAGTTTGACTTTTTCATCTTTGTTTGATCAATTTTGTCTTAGTTTGACTTACTATGGCTCAGTTTGACTAATTTCATCTTGGTTTCACTTTTTCCAGCTCAGTTTAACTTTTTTGGTTTGACTTACTCAAGATCTATTTGACGTCTTTTCCTTCTCAATTTGACTTACTCCAACTTAGTTTGACCAATTCCTGTTCGATTAGACTTTTTTTGACTCGGTTTGGATTTTTTGGTCCGAGTTTGACTTCCTTCGGCTTGGTCTAACTAATTTTAGCTTAATTTGAAAAAAATTGTCTCGATTTGAGTTTTTCCATCTTGATTTGACTTACTCTGGCTCTATTTGATCGAATCCAACTTAATTTGACTTTTTTTTCTTAGTTTAGATTTTTTCATCTCTATTAGACTAATTTCATAATGTTTTGAATTTTTTCATTTTGATTGGCTTTCTCCATATTGATTTGACTTACGCTGACTTATCTTGATGGACTATGACTTGGTTTGACTTTTTTCATCTCTGTTTGGATTTTTTTGGGTTTGTTTTTTATGTCTCGGTTTGGATGATCTCAGCTTGCTTTGACTTTTTCGTCTCGATTTGACTAATTTAATCTCAGCTTAACTGATTTCGGCTCAATTTGACTTTTTCCCTTCTCATTTTGAATTTTTTCATTTTAAATTTCTCTAGCTCTATTTGATTTTTTTCCATCTTGATTTCACTTACTATGGATCAGTTTGACCGATTTCGGCTTGGTTAGACTTTCTTTTCCTTGGTTTGGATTTTTTGTCTTACTTTGACCTCCTTTTTGCCATGATCCACTAAGATCCAACCTTTGATCGACCTAATCTAGTGCACAACTCATTTTTCAAACCAAGTCTCAACACTTTGACTTCATTTCATATTGCACTTTCTCTTTCCTAACTTTGAAAATTAGCTAAATCCCAGGGAAACTTGGAGTTTCCCAACAGGCCATAGGGAAAAAATGTCTAAGTGAAATGGAAAAGTTGCAAGAAAACATGGGGTTTCATGGCGTCTCATGGGGAGAAAATGGCTAAGTCCATGGGAAAGTTGGTGTTTCTCAGTGCGCCATGGGGAGAAAAATGGCTAAGTCATGGGGAAAGTTGAGGTTTCCTGCCACGCCGTAGAGAAAAATTGGCTAAGTAATATTGCAAAGTCGTAGGAAAATTTTGGGTTTCCCGGTGCACCACATGGATAAAAATGGCTAAGTCGCTGGGAAAGTTGGGGTTTCTTAGTGCGTCGCAGGGAGAAAAATGGCTAAGTGGTCGAGAAAGTTGGGGTTCCTCGACATGTTGTATGGAAAAAAATGACAAATTAAAGTGGAAAAGTCATAGGAAAAGTTGGGGTTTCATAATGCACTGTGGGGAGAAAAATGGCTAAGTTGTTGGCAATGTTGAGGTTTCCCAGGGTGCTATAGGGAAAAATGGCTAAGTAAAATGGAAAACTCGATGGAAAAGTTGGGTTTCTCGATGCGCCACGAGGAGAAAAATGGCTAAGTCAACGGGAAATTTGTGGTTTCCTAGTGCACGACGAGGAGAATAATGGATAATTCGTTGGGAAAGTTGGGGTTTCCTAGCACCCCGTAGGGAAAAAATGGCTAAGTAAAATGACAATGTCATAGGAAAAGTTGGGGTTTCCCAGCATGCTACGGGGAGAAAAATGGCTAATTCATAAGTAGTGTAGGGGTTTCCTAACACATCGCGAGGAGAAAATTGGCTAGGTTGGGGTTTCATGATGTAACATAGAGAGAAAAATGGCTAAGTCACATGGAAATTCGAGGTTTCTTGATGTGCCACAGGGAAAAAATGGCAAAGTTGTGGGAAAAGTTGGGGTTTCCAAGCGAGCCACAAGGAGAAAAATGGCTAAGTTGGGGGGAAAGGTGGGGTTTCCTTATGTACCACAGTGAGAAAAATGGCTAAGTTGTTAGGAAATTTTTTGTTTCTTGACATGGTGGAAGGAAAAAATGACTAAGTCAAGGGGGAATTTTTGTTCTCTTGGCTCGCTGCGAGGCAAAAATTGCTAAGTCGCAGGGAAATTCGAGGTTTCTCGACTCAAGTAAATGGAAGTTGGAGACCGAGGATCCTATCATGGAAGAGGCACCTAAGTGATTGGAGGAGGAGCAAGATGTCAATGTGTTGGACAAGGAGGATGTTTCACTTCCAATGGAGACAAATTTTGAGGATATTTATATTTTGTTACATCCACCACCTCCACAAAGACAAAAAGTTGAGCCTGGGAGGATACATCTCGCGCAGAGAAATATGTCTAATTTGCCAAGAAAGTTGGGATTTATTGGTCAACCATGAGGAAAAAATGGCTAAGTCATGGGGAATTTTGGGGTTTCTTAACACGCCACGGGGAGAAAAACAGTTAAGTCGCAAGGAAATTCAGGGTTTCCAAGTGCAGTATGGGGAGAAACATGGCTAAGTCACTGTGAAAGTTGAGCTTTCCTAGTGCACCACTAAGAAGAAATTTTCTAACTTTGGGAAAGTTTCTAAATTTTCTTGATGCGCCACAATGAAAAAAATGGTTATGTCATGGGGAAACTTAGGGTTTCAAAATGTGGCACGGTTTGACCTTTTTCGGCTCAGTTTCACTTTTTTGTCTTGGTTTGAATTTTTTCATCTCGATTTGACTTACTCCATATTGTCTTGGTTGATTCTAGATCGATTTGATGTTTTCTGTCTATACTTGGATTTTTTCGTCTCTACTTGGCTTTTTCTGTCTCGATTTGGCTTTTTTCTTCTCGATTTGAATTTTTTCATATCGGTTTGGCTATTTTCTGCGCAGTTTTAGTTTTTCATCTTAGTTTGAAAAACTCTATATTGGTTTGACTTTTTCATCTCTGTTTAACTTTCATCAACTCGGTTTGACTGATTTCAAGTCAGTTTGACTTGTTTATCTTAGTTTGAATTTTTGGTTTGACTTACTCCATCTTTGTTTGACTTTTTTATCCCGATTTGACTTATTACAACTCAGTTTGACCAATTCCAACTCGATTAGACTTTTTCTGTCTTGGTTTGTATTTTTTGGTCTAAGTTTGACTTCCTTCGGCTTGGTCTAACTGAGTTTGACTCAATTTGACTTTTTTATTTTGGTTTGACTTTTTCCATATCAATTTGAGTTATTGTAGCTCAGTTTGATAGATTTCAACTAAGTTTAGCTTTTTTGTCTCAATTAGAGTGACTCATGACTGATTTGACTTTTTGTCTCGATTTGACTTACTTTGGATTAGTTTGACATTTGTCATCTCAATTTGGCTTTTTCCATCGCTGTTATCTTTTTTTCATCTCGATTTGGTTGATTTCAACACGGTTTGATTTTTTCATCTATGTTTGACTGATTTCATCTCGGTTTGAGATTTTTGTCTCTGTTTGACTTAGACTAGCTTTGTTTCACTGATTTTAGCTTAATTTAATTTTTATCTAGCTCAGTTTTTCTTTTTTTGGTATGACTTACTTTGACTTTATCTGATTTTTTTCCATCTTGATTTTTCTTACTCTGGCTCGGTTTGATCAATTCTGTTTAGGTTTCTTGGCATGTTGCGGGGAGAAAAATGACTAAGTCGCAGGGAAAGTTGGGGTTTACGGCATACCGTAGGGAAAAAATGAATAAGTAAAATGGAAAAAGTGTTGAAAAAGTTGGGGTTTCTTGGCGTTCCGTGAGGAGAAAAATGGCTAACTTGGGGAAATGTTGGGGATTATTGGTCTGCTATGGGGAGAATAATGGCCAATTCGTGAGGAAATTTGGGGTTTTCTGAAGTAGTGTACAGAAAAATAACTAAGTAAAATGGAAAAGTCATAGGAAAAGTTGGGTTTTCCGATGTGCCGCGAGGAGAAAAATGGCTAATTCATTGGGAAAATTAGGGTTTCTCGGCATTCCATAGGGTTAATAATGTCTAATTCGTATGAAAAGTTGGGGTTTCCCAACCTGCCAAGGGGAGAAAAATGACTAAGTTACGGGGAAATTTAGGGTTTCTTGACGTTCTATAGGGAATAAGTGGCTAAGTAAAATGGCAAAGTTATGGGAAAGGTTGGAATTTCCCAGCATGTCGTGGAGAGAAAAATGGCTAAGTCAATGGGAAAGTTGGTGTTTCCCCACGCACCTCAGGGATCGTGGGAAAAGTTGGGATTTCTTGGCATGTCGTGGGGGGGGGGAATGGCTTAGTCAGTGGGAAAGTTGGGGTTTCCCCACGTACAGCAAGGAGAAAAATGGCTAAGTCATCGGAAAAGTTGGTGTTTTCTTAGCGCCACAAGGAAAAAATGGCTAAGTTAGGTGGAAATTTGGGGTTTCCAAGCACGTTGTGAGGAAAAAATGGCTAAGTTGTGGAAAATTTGAGGTTTCATGGCACGTCACACAGAGGAAAATGGTTAAGTAAGCACTAAAATTAGGCTTTCCTTCCAGCCACAAGGAAAAAATGGGAAATTCATGGGGAAATTTGGGGTTTGTCGATGCACCACAGGGTGAGAAATGGCTAAGTTAAGGGTAAATTTGGATTTTACTGGAAGGACCCACGAAGAAAATAGATAAGTCATTGGGAATGTTTGGCTTTCCTAGCTAGTTGTGAGGAAAAATGGTTGAGTATCTAGGAAACTTTGGGTTTCCCATTGTTCCATGAGGATAAAATGGCTATATTGAAGGGAAATTGGTGGGATATATTACTCATCTAGACATTAGGCATAGAACTTTTTTTATTTCCCTAATGCACAGAACATGTTGTTAACCTCCTAGTGCATAGTCCCCATCATTGTGATTATCAAAGGACTTCATATTTGTCATTTTATCCATCATTATCCACACATGCATGAAATAATGCACCAGACTCCTTGATTTCATGCAATTCTGGAGTAACACTGGTAGTTATGACATCTTCAATTTACTCATGCACCCTCTTGAGATTCTCTCTCTATTATTTTTACCCTGTAACTCCCTAAAGTTCCCTCTTGGTCTACCTACTACTAGTTAACTGAATCATGCTCCCTCCATTCGACATACCATCAGTTAATTGTGACCTACCATTAGTTTCACTAGACATTTGATCGGAGTTTCAATTAGGGTCCATGTCTAGTGATGTGAATCTTCCAAAGTAAGCTTGCCACATGTCTGGATTCCAAATTCCTCCTCACGCTCATGAATTTATCTCTTGAGAATGTATTATAAATGTACACACATCAATGAATAATAATGTATGGAAAATATTCCAATTGAGTTCCAAATCTCTTGTGTTCTAACACATTTTTTCTTCTCAATTTTCTTATGCATCTCTGTGAAATTAAGTGAGGATTATTTTTGTCTCTAGATATGTTGTGCAAAATTTCACATAAATTTAGCATTTCTCGACATGCCGCAGGGAGAAATAGGGCTAATTCGCCGAGAAAGTTAGGGTTTCATGGTGCATTGCACAAAGAAAATGGGTTAAGTCGAGGGGAAAGTTGGATTCTCCTAGCGCGCCGCGAGGAAAAAAATTACTAAGTTGTGGGGAAATTTTAGGTTTCTTTACATGCATGGAAAAAATGGCTAAGTCATATGGAAAGTTGTGGTTTATTGACACATCGTGGGAATAAAAATTACTAAGTCACAGGGAAATTGGGGGTTTCCCAGCGCGTCATGGGGAGAACAATGGCTAAGTCACCGTGAAAGTTGGGATTTCTTGATGTATCGCAGGGAAAAAAATCATTAAGTCGCAAGGAAAGTTGGGCTTTCCTAATGTGCCACGAGGAAAAAAATGGCTATGTCATGAGGAAAGTTGGGGTTTCCTAATGCGTTGTGGTTTGAATCTTTTGTCTTATTTTGAAATTTTTCATCTCAATTTGACTTTTCCAATCTTGATTTGTCTTAATTTGGCTCAACTTGGCCAATTCTAGTTCGGTTAGACTATTTTCATCATTGATTGGCTTGTTCTGTCTCGATTTGGTTTTTTCATCTCAATTTAGCTTTTTTCATCTCAATTTGGCTAATTTCAGCTCATTTTGACTTTTTTGTCTTAGTTTTACTTACTTTTGCTTGGTTTGACTTTTTTTGGCTCAGTTTGACTTACTCTGGTTCTATTTGACTTTATTTTTCATCTCAATATGCCTTACTATGGCTTGATTAGTCTTTTTTCACCTTGGTTTTGTATTTTTGGATCTTATATTGACTTACTTTGGCTCTATATGACTAATTTTAGATTGATTTGACCTTTTTCATCTTGGTATTACTTTTTACTTCTTGGTTTTACTTACTCCAACTCAATTTAGCTGATTCTGGCTTAGTTTGATGTTTTCCATCTTGGTTTGGATTTTTTTGTCTCGGTTAGATTGATTTTGTCTTGGTTTTACTATTTTCATCTTCGTTTGACATTTTCCATCTCAATTTGACTCACTCTGGCTCAATTTTAACAAATTCCATCTATGTTTCACTTTTTCCCCCCTCGGTTTGGCTTTTTCATCTCAGTTGGACTGATTTCTAGCTCGATTTGACTTTTTTGTCTTGCTTTGACTTTTTTCATCTTGATTTGACTTACTCCAACTTGGCTTACTCGATTCCATCTATGTTTCACTTTTTCCATCTCAATTTGGATTTTTCTATCTCAGTTTGGATTTTTTCGTCTTAGTTTACTTACTCTGGCTCAGTTTGATGGATTTCACCTCCATTAAACTTTTTTCACCTCGGTTTGGATTTTTTTTGTCTAACTTTGACTTCCATTGGCTTGTTTCAGTTGATTTTGGCTTGATTTGAATTTCTTCATCTTAGTTTGACTTTTTCATATCGATTTGATTTACTCTGGCCCATTTTGATTGATTCCATCTCAGTTTGACTTTTTTCATCTTGGTTAGACTAATTTCATCCTGATTGGATTGATGTTGTGTTTGGTTAGGATGATTTTGTCTCAATATGACTTATTTTGGATTGTTTGACTTTTTCCATCTCAATTTGACTTACTTTGGCTTGGCTTGACCCAACTACCGCTCAGTTTGACTTTTTTCATCTCCATTTGGCATTTTTCATCTTAATTTATTTTTGTCATCTTGATTTGAATTTTTTTAATTCTTGGTTTAGTTTATTTAAGCATGGTTTCAATTTTGAATCTCGGTTTGACTGATTTCTTCTCAGTTTGCCTTTGTCATCTTTATTTGACTTAATTCGACTCTATTTAACTAATTTCGGCTCGATTTGAATTTTTTCGTCTAAGTTCTACTTTTTTCAATCTAACTTTCTTCATCTCTATTTGACTTTTTTGTCGATATTGATTTGACTTACTCTGACTCAATTTGAATGATTCTGGATCGATGAGACTTTTTTCACCTCATTTTAGATTTTTGGCTCTCATTTTAACCTCCTTTGGTTTGATTTTTTTCATCTTAATTTCATTTACTCTGGCTTAGTTTGACCTATTTTCGACACAGTTTCACTTTTTCTATCTGGGTTTTCCTTTTTTTATCTTGGTTAGACTAATTTTGGCTCGATTTGATGTTTTTCATATTTGTTTGAAATTTTCCATCTCGATTTGACTTACTCAAGCTCAACTTGCCCGATTCCACTTGTTGTCATTTTCCATCTCCATTTGGATTTTTTCGTCTTAGTTTGACCTTTTGCTGTCTCAGTTTGACTAATTTCATCCTAGTTTGACTTTTTAATCTTTGTTTGAATGAGTTTGTCTTAGTTTGAATTTTCATCATAGTTTGACTTGCTCCGGCTCGGTTTGATTGTTTTCAACTCAGTTTCACTTTTTCTAGTTCTGTTCAATTTTTTTTTGTTTGACTTACTCTCGTTCTATTTGACTTTTTTTCCTTCTTAATTTGACTTACTCTACTCAGTTTGGCCAATTCTGACACAATTATACCTTTTTTCAGCTCGATTTGTATTTTTGGTCTAAGTTTGACTTCCTTTAGCTTGGTTTGACAGATTTTAGCTGGATTTGACATATTGCATCTAGGTTTGACTTTTTCTATCTTGATTTAACTTACTCCAATTCAACTTGACCTACTACAACTCAATTTGACTTTTTCCGTCTCCATTTGGATTTTTTTCATCTCAATTTGTTTTTTTCATCTCAATTTGTCTTATTTCAACTCAGTTTAACTATTTCATCTCGCTTTGACTAATGTAGTATCAGTTTGATTGATTTTGGATTAGTTTGACTTTTTCCAGCTCGGTTCAACTTTTTTCTGTTTGACTTTCTCTAGCTTTATTTGACTTTTTTTCCCATCTTGATTTGACTTACTACAACTTAGTTTGATCAATTTCAGCTTGATTAGACTTTTTTTCCCCTTGGTTTGGATTTTTTGTTTGAGTTCGACCTCCTTCGACTCAGTTTGACATATTTCGACTCAATTTGAATTTTTTCATCTCAAATTTTACTTTTTCTATCTCAATTTGACTTACTTTAGCTTGATTTGACTAATTATGGATTGGTTTGACTTTTTCCATTTTGGTTTGACTTTTTCCATTTTGGTTGGCTTTTTTGGTCTTGGTTAGAACGATTTCATCCTAATTTAGATTTTTCATCTCGGTTTGACTATTTTAGGCATGGTTCAATTTTGTTCATCTTGATTTGAATTTTTTCGTCTCAATTTGACTTACTCTTGCTCAACTTCACCGATTCCATCTTGGTTTCGACTTTTTCCATCTCTTATTGGATCATGACCAATAGTAGGGGTGCTTCGACATCCTTAGGGCCTCATGTCGCTTGCAAAATATGGTCAGGAATCAAACTAGTTGGGGTAGCTTTGAATTTTAATTCCAAATGGTCAACAAGAAGAATCCTTTGCATATGAATTACATATGCGACAAGGTAATTATAAGTGGCAGATTGGCCTTGTTGCCATGATCTAGAGATCCAACTCTTGGACATCCCGATTCAGTGCATAACTCATTTTTCAAACCAAGTCTCAAACACTTTGACTTCATTTCATATTGCACTTTCTTTTTCCTAACTTTGAAAATTGGATGAGTCGCAGGGAAAGTTGGGGTTTTCTGGCACGTCATAGGGAAAAATGGCTAAGAAAATGGAAAATTTTCTTCAAAAGTTGGGGTTTCCTAGCACACCATCGGGAGAAAAATGGATAAGTTGAGGGGAAATTCGAGGTTTCCTAGTGCGCTGCGAGGAGAAAAATGGGTAAGTCACAAGGAAATTTGGCGTCTCCTAGGGTGCCTTGGGGGGGAAAATGGCTAAGTAAAATGGCAAAATCGCAAGAAAATTTGAGGTTTCGCGGTGCACCAAATGGAGAAAAATGGCTAAGTCTCTAGGAAAGTTGGGGTTTCCCAATGTGCCACGAGGAGAAAAATGGCTAAGTTGCTGGGAAAGTTGGGGTTCCTTTGCACGTTGTACAGAAAAAGATGACTAAGTAAAATGGAAAAATTCGGAGGAAAAGTTAGGGTTTCCTTGGCGTGCTGCTAGGAAAAAATGGCTAAGTCGGGGGTAAAGGTTGGGGTTTCCTAGTGCACCAAGGGGAGAAAAGGGGCTAAGTTGCAGGGAAATTTAGGGTTTCCTAGCACGCCGTAGGGAAAAAAATGGGTAAGTAAAATCGAAAAGTACCAGGAAAAGTTGGGGTTTCCTACCGTGCCACCGGGAAGAAAAGGGCTAAGTTGAGTGGGAAACTTGGGGGTTTCATGGCTTGTCGCAGGGAGAAAAATGACTGAGTCGATAGGAAAGTTGGGGTTTCCTAAATTTTCATAGGAATAAATGGCCAACTAAAATGGCAAAGTCATAAGAAATTTTTGGGGTTTCTCAGTGTGCTGCGAGGAGAAAATTGGCTAAGTTGTCGGGAAAGTTGTGGTTTCCTAGTGCATTGCGGGGAGAATAATGGCTAAGTCACTGGTAAAGTTGGGTTTCCTAGCACGTCGTAGGGAAACAAATGACTAAGTAAAATGACAAATTCAAGGGAAATGTTGGGGTTTCTCGGGGTGCCATGGGGAGAAAAATCACTAAGTCATAGTGAATGTTGGGGTTTCTCGGCACGCCACATGGAGAAAAATGGCTAGGTCGGGGGGAAAGTTTGGGTTTTATAGACATGCCTAAGGGAGAAAAATGGCTAAGTCACAGGGAAATTCAGGGATTCCCATTGCATAGTAGGGAAAAAATGGCAAAGTTGTGAGAAGATTTAGGGTTTCCTAGCCCGTTGTGTGGAGAAAAATGGTTAAGTTGAGGGGGTGGAGTTGCGATTTCCTGGTCCATCGTGGGTAGAAAAATTGATAATTTGTTGGGAAATTTCGGGTTTCCCGATGCACCACAAGGAAAAAATGGCTAAGTTGGGGGGAAAATTTGGGGTCTCCTAGAACGTTGTGAGGAAAAAATGGCTAACTCGTAGGGAAATTCTAGGTTTCTTGGTGCGCTATGTGAAGAAAAATGGCTAAATCGCAGGGAGAGTTGGGATTTCCTAATTATTCACAAGGAAAAAATGGCTAAGTAATGATGAAATTTGGGGTTTCTCGATAAGCCACGAGGAGAAAAATGGATAAGTCACAGGGAAATTGGGGGTTTCCCAACGTGGAGTGGGGAGAAAAATGGCTAAGTCATAGTGAAATTTAGGCTTTCTTGTCCAGCCATGGGGAAAAAATGGCTAAGTCACAGGGAATTTTGGGGTTTCCCAATGCAACACAAGGAGAAAAATTGGATAAGTCACCTGAATGTTGGGTTTTCCTTGTGAACCACAGAGAAAAAAATGGATAAGTCATTGGGAAATTTGCAGTTTCCTGATGCACCACAAGGAAAAAAGTGGTTATGTCAGGGGGAAGTTGGGGTTTCCCAACACACTATGGTTTGACTTTTATTGGCTCAGCTTGACTTTTATCATCTCAGTTTGACTTTTTTCATCTCAATTTGATTTACTCAAGCTCGGCTTAGTCAATTCTAGCTCGATTTGACTTTTTTCATATTTGTTTGGTTTTTTGTCTCAGTTTGGCTTTTTTCATCTCAATATGAATTTTTTGTCTTAATTTGGATATTTTCAACTTGGTTTGCCTAATTTCGACTTCATTTGACTTTTTCATCTCTTTTTGACTTACATCGGCTTGGTTTGACTTTTTTTAGCTGAGTTTGACTTTTTTGGTTTGACTTACTCCATCTCTATTTGAATTTGTTTCATCTCTATTTGAATTTGTTTCATCTCAATTTGACTTGCTATGACTTAGCTTAACTGATTCTATCTTGATTAGAATTTGTTTACCTTTGTTTGTATTTTTTGGTCTAAGTTTCACTTCATTTAGCTCGGTCTAACATTTTTCGGCTCGATTTGACTTTTTGTCTTGGTTTGACTTTTTTCATTTGGATTTGACTTACTTTGACTTAGTTTGATTTATTCTTTCTCGATTTAAATTTTTCCATCTCGGTTTGGCTTTTTCCGTCTCAAATAGACTGACTCTAGCTCGATTTCATTTTTTTGTCTTAACTTGACTTGACATTTTCATCTCGATTTGACTTACTCCGGTACAGATTGACTTACTACAGCTCAGTTTGACATTTTCCATTTTAGTTTGGCTTCTTTGCATCTTGGTTAGACTTTTTTTTCATCTCGGTTTAGCTAATTTCAGCTCGGTTTGATTTTTTCATCTTGGTTTGGAATATTTTGTCTTGGTTTGAGTTTTTTGTCTCTAGTTGACTTACTCAGTGCACTGTAGGGAAATAAATGGCTAAGTAAACTAAAAAAACTATGGGAATATTTAGGTTTTCTTGGCGTGTCGCGAGGATAAAAATGGCTATGTCGATGGAAAAGTTGGGGTTTCCCATGCACCGTAGGGAGAAAATTTGTTAATTCGTTAGGAAAGTTGGGGTCTCCCCACACGTCGTGGGGAGGAAAATGGATAAGAGTTGAGAAATTTTGGGTTTCCTAAAGCCATGAGGGAAAAAATGGCTAAGTTGTGGGAAAAATTGAGGTTTCCTAGTGCATCGTGCAGAGAAAAATGACTAAGTCACCAAGAAAATTAGGCCTTCCTAGCCATCCGCAAGGAAAAAAATGGGTAAGCCACGGGGAAACTTAAGGATTTGTAGCACGGCGTGGAAGAAAAAATGGCTAAGTCGTGGGGAAATTCAAGGTTTCTTCATGTACCATGAGAAAAAAAATGGCTAAGTTGTAGGGAAAGTTGGGGTTTCCCAACACACTGCGGGGAGAAAAATGGCTAAGTCGTAGGGAAATTGGGGGTTTCCTGATCTGCATCAAGGAGAAAAATGGCTAAGTCACTATGATAGTTAAGCTTTCCCAACAAATTGTTGGGAAAATATGGCTAAGTTTCCAGGAAAGTTGCAGTTTTCTGATGTGCCATGAGGAAAAAATGGCTATGTCACGGGGAAAGTTAGGGTTTCCAATGTGCCATGGTTTGACCATTTTAGCTTGGTTTGACTTTTTTCGTCTCAATTTGACATTTTTCATCTCAAATTGACTTTTTCATCTCAATTTGACTTACTCCATGTCAACTTAGCCAAATCTAGCTCGATTTGACTATTTTCATCTCCATTTGGCTTTTTTGGCATTTTTCATCTTGGTTTGATTTTTTTCAGCTCAGTTTGCCTTATTTTAGCTTAATTGGAATTTTTCATCTTAGTTTGACTAAATTTGTCTCAATTTAAACTTTTTTGTTTCTATTTGAATTACTCTATCTCAGTTTGACTATTTCAGGCCAATTTGACTTTTTCGACTCGGTTCGAGTTTTTCCTATTTGACGTACTCTAGCTCTATTTGAGTTTTTTCATATCGATTTGACTTACGATGGTTTTATTATACTTTTTCAGATTGGTTTGGATTTTTTGTTAGAGATTGACTTCCTTAGGCTTGGTCTGACTGATTTTAGATCGATTTGACCTTTTTCATCTTAGTTTTACATTTTATGTCTTAATTTACTTAATTTGACTCTATTTGATTGATTCCAACTCGCTTTGACATTTTCCATCTTAGTTTGGCTTTCTCCATCTCAGTTAGACTAATTTTGACTTGGTTTTACTTTTTTTGTCTCGGTTTGACATTCTCCATCTCGATTTGACTTACTCCGACTCATTTTGAACAATTATGGCTTTGTTTCACTTTTTCCATCTCGGTTTGGCTTTTTTCATCTTGATTGGACTGATTTCGACTTGGTTCAACTCTTTTCTCTTGGTTTGAATTTTTTGTGTCTTGATTTGACTTACAATGACTTGTCTTGCCCGATTCCAGCTCTGTTTGACTTTTTCCATCTCCATTTGGATTTTTACATCTAAATTTGGATTTTTTCGGCTTAATTTGACCTTTTCGTCTCGATTTGACTTACTCTAGCTTGGTTTGACTGATTTCAGCTTGAATAGACTTTTTTGTGTCTTAATTTAGATTTTTTGGTCCAATTTTGACTTCCTTTGGCTCATTCTAATTGATTTTGGCTCAATTTGACTTTTTCATCTCGATATGTGTTAGAGAAATATTATACCTTAGTACCTTAATCATTAATTAATTGATGGTTATTAGGTTCTAAACTGTTAATAATCACATCCCTAGGTTGTTAAGAAGTTGTTATAAGTTGGTTAGAACTTGTTGGGACAAGTGTGAACTAAACCACAATGTATGGGCCAAAGTATGGGCGAAGGATGGTCAAATATAGTTTTTGGATGTTCACCTTGAGACCACCACATGCATTTATTACCACCTCCATGCCTAAGGTGCCCTCCTTTCCTTGTTTTATGGATATGGATTTGACCAAGGGTGCACATGCATTGAACCTAGTCTTTTGCCCCTCTTTTGGCTATTTTGGCCTACCCTAGCCTACCTAACTTCCAACCAACCACCTCCTCCACATGTGTGAACATTATTTTGGTCTCCCATGCTCACCCAACATTCACATGCACATTTTGGACCTGTTTGGGATATTTTGGAGCCATTTGGTCAACCTAAGGGGGATTGCGGCTCAATCTAAGCTAGCTAAGTGTGGACACTCCAAGTGCATCCTATTTATTCCTATTTCTATATAAGGATGATCCAAACTCATTGTAACATTGGACAATTAATAAACTCTGATATTTGATCATTTGTGTTTCCTAGTTTTTTATCATTTGTGCTTATATTTGATCATTTATGCCTGGTTTTTTATCATTTGTTTTCCAGAAATGTATATGTACTTGTTTCTTGCATAATAACTTAAATATTTCAATTGTGAGGTATCTATAGTAGATATATCCTACTGTGATAGAGATTTTACATGGTATCAGAGCTCTTGGAGCTATTATTCCAACCAATAGACTATTTTAGTGGTGTGCCAAAAGCAGTGGAGAAACCACAGAAGTCCCTGGAACTATTGCATTGAATCCATTGGAGTCTATCCAGGGTGTGATTCTCTCCTAAATGCACCTACTATCAAATAGGGTTCGAATCTATTAGTGTAGATCCCCACCTGAGTGATTGAGAGTTTGTTATTGCAGGTACAACAGCTTCTACATGGATTCAAAAGTTCCTCTTCTTACTCCATTCAGTTATGCATAATGGAAGCCTAAAATGTGTGCATATCTCAAGAGACAAGGTCTCTATGATTTGTCCATTGGTGCTAAGAGTGAACCAGAGTCTTATGAAGAGAAAAATCATTGGCTAAATGATTATGATAGATCCTTTGGAGTTATGTGTCTAGCCATGTCTCCATGCATGAACTATTTGATTGGTTCTGCAGACTATCCATTTGAGTTGTGTTTGAGCTATGGTCCAACTTGGACAAGGCTCTTGATAAGTAGAAGAATGGTGCATTGAGTGGGACTATGGAAACCTCATCATGTGCTCTCCCTCATTATGGTTCGGCCTCTACCCTATTTGATGAAGTTGTTCAAGAAGATAAACTGGAAAAATCTTCAACACAATTTCCTATTGTTATAGATCTCTTTGATTCGAATGCTTCCTCTATAGGTTATGAAGTAGAATGTGAAGAGAAATCATCTATTGCACAAGACGTTGTTGCAAATGATGAATATACAACAAATGGAGCAACCATTGTTGAAGAAAAATTGTCACTACATTCATTGTTCTCCCATCATACTTCTTCTACTGAGGATTCTCTATCAGTTATTGCTCTAGAAGATAGGCATTCTTCATTCGATTTTGTTGATGTGAAAAGTTGTGGTTCTTTGTATATTTTGGAGTCTACATCAGATTATGGATTTCATGCATTTGCTCTCCTTGGTCCCATGCCTCCTCTCACTTCCTACATGGTCACATGCACACTTCCTCAAGCTATTGGTTAAGATATGGCAGAAATTTCAACTCAAGGTAAAAATGGTGAAAGTCTCCTTGAAGTGACTCCTTCTCTTATTGTTGTAGAAGTTCATGAGAAATATGATTTCTCATCTTCACATGTAGTTGATCCAAGTGTTATGGAGAAAACTTGCTATGTCTTGGGGAAGACCACAACAGACAGCTGACTACCAGAAAATGACTCAATTCCCAATACAATGCTATATAAATGACAATGCTAAGATAATGGAGAAAGGACCAACCTTCAACCAGATGTTCAAAGTTGATCCCCGTTGAGCTTTCAACTTCTACACTTGAACCTGCATATTAGTCTCAACAACAAGTACAAGCAAGTGCATATAACATGTGAAAGACATTAGCACAATCAATAGCATGATCCATGATATTATAAGCAAATATAACCCAATGTAATTTAACAATATTCACAACATCAATTGGATGAGAAAATTAGTATTTCCATTAATGAATAACAAGAAGTACAATATACGACCTCTTGCCGGCAACCAACCTGAACCAAGAACTAGGTCTCTCCACTTGTGCCTCCGCCACTTCAATCCTCCATGTAATGGAAAACTCAAACTATGAAAGGAATTTGGAAGCTGAATATAAGGAATTCACAACAACAAGGATCAATTAGTGTAGACTCAAGTCATGGCAAAAATCCACTAGAGGTATCTTGCTCTTTCTTTCTCCTCCCTTCCATATGCCATAAGAGCTCAATATATAGCCTTCCAAAGGTAAGTGAAAGGACACATCGAGGCGTTTTGGGGCACATGGAGGGCCAAAGGTCACCCTAAGACTGCTTGTTGGGAGTAAAAAGTAATTTTCTAATGATTTTTACCATTTTACTTGGTACCCGCAAGCTATAGTGGAAAATCCTATGTGTACGCTAGCTATAATGGGACAGCAAGCATATAGGAAGAAAAATAGGGAAAATTGTGTTTTCTGGAGGACATAAAGTGAATCTGAGTCAATAAAATGGATCCTGAAGGCCAAAGAATGTTAATGCTCACAAGGAGGAAAATTACATTGTAACAGATGACCCCTAATGTGTGAGGTCAGAGAATGGTGCTACGATGGCCAAAATACATTATAAATCTCAGAAGTGGAGTGATGGAGACACAACTGGAAAGAACATCTCACTCGTCATAATACAATAATATCTCTAAATACATGTCGGTCTAGTACAACAATCTGATACAATGGCCATGAATAGGCAGTACATAATGAATACATGTCATAGGTGATCATAGCCATAACCCATACAGTAAGATATGGTCTCCTAGTGAAAAGGAAACAACTGGTGCAATACTGGAGGTACAAACTGCTGATGTCTGAGAGGTGATATCTCAGATGTAAAGCCACGATCATAAGTAGCATACTGAATGCCACTAACATCTGGGGTCTTCTACACAAATCATCTACGGTGCAAGTCCCATCAAGTGAATAAAGGTGTTGAGGTCAAACCTGATGTGACATCATCTGATTACCGGTCAATGATGTATACCGTTAACAGATGTGAGATAACCCACCAATAATGACAATGGGAATCAAGGCACAGAGTACAATCATCAAAGTGAAAATAGATGTGTTGAAGTCAAACACTAAGATGAATCCATCGATTAGGGGACATTGATGTATTCCCAAAACTATCAATGGCGAGAGAACCTACCACTAGTGACTGCAAGCCTCAAGGTACTCAACCGAATCTAAGTCTCAAATTCTGGAATAAATGAGTTGAAGTCGACGGAACGAAACTCGCTAGAAGGAGGGAATTAAGGCATCCCCCATCAACCAGCACGAGGTAACAGCTACGCTGAAAGATTTGGAAGAACTCAGATGAAATGGACTGACTCGATAAGTATGGCCAACATGCAATAGTCAAGAGATCTGAGGAGTGGCCGACTCTGGTTTCAGGACTTCCTTTGAACAAGAGCATGAGAAGATGGATAGACTCAGGAAGCATAGACTCGACATAATAGTGTGCAATGCAGGAGGCATCAACAAAGGGATCCATAATGACTCGAAGCTTAACCAATCGGTGGAGTAAACTAAGAAACGAGTACGGCTCCTAAGGTTCGACTATAGTCCCGACTCATAATGTATGGAGTGGAATGAATGCTCTGTTCAAAGGTGACATAACAGCTGCCAACAAAAAGAAGTAAATATTCTCCCATCCGGCTTTTTGGAATATTTGATTTTTTTTGTCTTTTCCATATTTGGAAAGCTTGAAAAAGAATAAAATTGCTTATAGTACAACAATTGAGGGAACGAGTGTCAAATAGCGAACAGACTAGTCCCAAGCAGTGGAATGTACCTATGATCAATGCAAGAAAGCATGTGCAGGATGTGGACACTCGGGGGGGTGTTTCCTCTATTAGTTTTTTAGAATTTTTCAATCTGATCTAAGATCTTAACTGAGAGAATAACATGTACAATATATCTACAGCATATCAATCATGGACACAATAATGCAAGCATACAAGAGACACAGAGTTTCAACACGGAAAACAAATAAGGTGAAAAACCCCACAAATTCCTCAGAGATATAAAGAGCAATGATACAACCAAAGTACAAGAGATAGTCTTCTCATAGCAGCGGATCCTCCTCCTCACATGTGCACCACTTTTCGAATGATAGAAGTGTGAGTAATGAGATGATCAAATAGAGATCTCCCGATCTCTATTTATACTTGTCCTATCCGGCCCAATAAACCAGTGGGGCCGACTTGTCTAACTTAGCCTAATAACCCATGGTTATATTAATCCAGGCCGACCCCACACCTGGTGGTCTAATAACCCATTTACCCACATGACTCATACAGGGCTGACCCCATCAAGGTGGTCTAATAACCCATCGGCAAGTTACAACACTTGAAACACTTCCGTATAGAGGAATAATACATCTCTATAGGAGTACAATATACATAGGTGAAATACATTTCGAAGTTACATATACATCAACACTCGCTCTTAAATAGGAAGGTATTTCATGACACAGATCTGCTAGTACAAGTCTTCTTCTCTGGATCATCATTAGTGAATCATCGTCATCGTCACTACTGCTGCTATCTCAATCAATCTCTGATCTACTCATCATAGGAAGTTCTACAGAACCAGTCCTTTTTCATACTGGATGTAGGCCCACCATCTGCAGGTCTTCATCATCACTAGCCATACTGTGGAATCCTCAAGACTTATTACATGCATCACAATACCTCGAAAGAGTATCCCAGGGCCATTTATGTGCTGAAGCATGACCGGCAAGATCTCCCAGGTCCACTTACATGTGACTATCACAAAACCTTAAAAGAGTGTCTTGCCAAGCAAGATCTCTAAAGAGCATCTGAGGCCTTTTTCATCATGTCCAGATCTCCAGGACTTATTACATGTGACCCCTCACCACAATGCCTCGAAAGAGCATCCCAGGACTTATTACAGGCACACATCCCAACCTATCGGATCTCCCAGGTCTACTTACATGTGGTCATGGCAATGCCTCAAAAGAGAATCCCAAGACTTATTACAAGCACACAACCCAACCTATCAGATCTCCCAAGTCTACTTACATGACATAGGACAATGCCTCGAAAGAGCATCCCAGGCTGTTACGAGCACACGGTTCTACCTATCGTATCTCCCAGGTCTACTTATATGTCCTCCTAGAGCAATGCCTCGAAAGAGCATCCCAGGCTGTTACGAGCACACAACTCTACCTGTCGGATCTCCCAGGTCTACTTATATGCTCATCTGCACAACCTATCCACTGCCATAGAGTATCAACCTGATACTCACCATACATCATCCTAATGTACATCATCACATGATCAACCTAGTCATCGTCACTGCATCATCCTGATGTATTTCATATGGAGCAACATCCTGAAGCTCATCATCCATGATCAACCTGATCATATAATGCATCCACCTAATATATATCAACATACATGATCTACCTGATCATACAATCGTATCCACCTGATACATATACAAATACATGGTCCAAGCATCCAACATGATGAATATACATATACATGATCCAACTGATCATAACAAGCATCCAACATGATGCATATACAGGTCAGTAACTAGAGCATTATCCTGATGTTCATCATCCAGTGCTTACATCCACAGCCATGGAAGGATCCTCCTCTCACCATGCTAGGAATGGCTCCTGGAAATGTGTCCATCACTTCTTCCTTGAAGTGTCATCAATCTAAAGAACACTAAGCCTCTCTCTGAAGTACTCAAAATTCACTCTGGCTAGTTGCTTCGTCAGCACATCTGCAACCTACTCATCCGTCGCAACATATAGGAGCTTCACTGCTCCTCTCTACACCATATCCCTGATATAGTGAAATTTGATCTCAATGTGTTTCGACCTGTCGTGGAACACCAGGTTCTCAGATAGCTTCACATAACTTTGGTTGTCACAAAATATACCAGTAGCCTCCAACGGGAGATCAAATAACTCAGACAGTAGCTTCCTAAGCCATACCGCCTCACAACTAGCCAAACAAGTTGCAACATACTCTGCTTCGGCTATACTCAGTGTTGCACAGGACTGCTTCCTGCTAAACCAAGAGATAACACCTGATCCCATACTGAAGTAGAACCCAGAAGTGCTCTTCCTATCTGCAGCACTACCTGCCCAATTTGAATCAACATAACCCTGCAGGTCAAACTTTTGATTCGCATCATACTTGAGCCCATAATCAACTGTACCCTTCAAGTACCTCAGAATATGCTTTACAGCAACTAGGTGAACACTCCTTGGATCTGTCAGGAACTAACTCAATGTGTTCACCACAAAGCAAATATCTAGTCTCCTGTTCGTCAGGTACATCAAGGACCCAATCATCTGATGATACATAGTGACATCAATCGGCTCAGATGAAGCATCACACAGAAGCTTTAGGTTCGATGCCATAGGTGTGGCCATGGCCTTGCAGTCCATCATCTTGAACCTCTTCAGGATCTCTACTGCATACTTCCCTTGTCCAAGGAAGATCCCATCTGCACTTTGCCACACCTCCATGCCTAGAAAATAGTGCATCATCCCCAAGCCCTTTATCTTGAACTTGGCAGCAAGCTTCCGCCTGTGTTGGCAATCAATCAATCCTCACCTGTAACAAACAGGTCATCCACATACAAAATTAGTATCACTGGATTGCCTTCCTCAACCTTGTAGTAAAGGTTGGAATCTGCTCTACTCTTGGTAAAGCCCAAACTGGATAGGAAGCCATCTATCCTTCCATACTAGGTCCTAGCTTCCTGTTTCAAACCATACAGGGCTTTCTTCAGTTTGCACATATGTGACTCTCGGTCATGTGTCTCAAACCCAAGTGGTTGCTCCACATACACTTCCTCTTCGACTACACCATTCAAGAAGGCTCTCTTGACATCCATCTGGTGTATCTTCCATTTCATCACTGCAGCCAGAGCAAGTACTGATATGATGGAAGTGTGCCTGGCTATAGGTGTAGAAGTATCTTCATAATCAATCCCTCTTTCTGGGAGAAGCCACGAGCTACAAACCTCGCTTTGTATTTCTCCATGCTACCATCTGCAGCATGCTTGATCTTATAGATCCATTTGGAAGTCTCAACCAACTTCCCTTCAGGTCTTGGGACTGCATCCCAAACATCATTCTTCATGATCGACTGGTACTCCTCGATCATGGAATTCTTCCCGAATCTTGGGAACTTCAATATCTTCAATAGATAACTTTGTTACTGAACAAATGTTGTAGTCCTTATTTTGTAGGTGATGGTATAAGATATTTCCTACAAAACAAGTTAAATTGCTTGATTAGAGACATCTCATTGTTTACACATAAATAAATATGTCATACAATCATGCAATTATCTTAGCCATTGCTTCAATACAACATTTATCCATATCCCGTAACTTTCTAGATGCCTTCCAATCTCTACCAGAACATTGTTTAAGAGTGTGCACAACTCCCAACATGTCAGCAAAGAGGTTTCATTCTAGATAAGTAGCAATGGAATGTTGTACAGTGCCATAGGCCACTTACCCATCACATGCATATTAGTAGTATACTGTTCATTAATGGAATTATTCTGATATGCATAATACACACCCTAAGTCTAGGAACATAAGCATATACATTATTGAACAATATTATTTAAACAATCAAACATACAAGAAATGACAGTTCAAATACTTATCTTTGTTTGTTTGTTGAGTGGACTCCCTCTCAACCTTTTCTTCCTTGCAGGAACTACTGGAGTGTGCTCCCTCTTGATCTTTGCTTCCTAGATTACATGTCCTTGAAGTTATATCCATCCTCAATCACTATGCATGCTTAAGTGTGCACTAGTGTCATGATTGTGCCATCCTCAAGATCTCATACATAATCATACATTCATTAGTATAGATACTAAAACATCAAAATATTAAACATGTATAGTCATGATCATTTCAAACACAGATAATAAACATTAGTATTCAAGGTTTCATGGAATACTTCTTTTACTCATGCATATTCTTATTGACCATAGGACTCTTCTGGTTAGTCATATCATCAATCAAAGTAAGAAGCATAATATGCCTAAACCCATGATTACTAACTTCAATGAATAATCATTATCAATCATGCCATGTATACTTATATAAGAGATTCTAACACAAGGTAGGATTCTAATTTGATATAGGAAAAACATACCTGGATTAATATGTTAGCTGGTTATTGTCTAACATACCCACATGATGCCTTCTTGTTCTCTTAAGTGACTTGTGCTAGTAACCTGCATATCTTCATAAATTAACCATTATAGAACCAAGTTATACATACCTCGTAAGTAGATCTTCTATTTGATCCATGGCAATGGATGAACCTTTGTCTTCATGTCACCATGTCATATGTTCTTGAACTAGAACATGATTTGTCTTTCTTGATGTACCTTTCATGTTAGCGGACAACATCAACCTCATACAACACCACAATGCATTAGTACAATCATAAGTATCAAAACCCTAATCAATGAATATCTTATATAGTGCATTCATAATTTTATTAAGGTGATACGACAAGTTTAAAGTTAATCAAGATTGTACTAACCTTAATGAAGACAAACATACCATAAACTTAATCATGAACAGATCTCGAAACATACCTGGATAAGTCATATCTGTCGAGATTGCTTGTAATCTTCTTATGTAAGACCTTAGCCTTATCTCACTCCGAAAGTGGAACTTCTTCACTTATGCAGGTGACCAATCCATTCTCTTCTAGGATTAACCCAATCCACTTGATTTGCAGAAACTGGATTTGGAGTTGGATTAGGGTTTTTCAGAGAAACCCTAAAAATTCAAACTTTGAATTTCAAACTTTTGAAAGGATAGAAAGATGCGCCTTGATGAGTTGATCAAGCTGGTATACTCAGAATTTGAAAACTGCAAAGTTTCATCCCTCAAAATTGCCTTTGAAACTTCCAGATCTTCTCATCAGGATCCCGAACTAGGGTTTGATAAATCCCACCCTTCTGTCCAACCAAAAGGTTCGATCCAAAGCTCTAAACTTTGATTTTTCTGAGGAACTTCTAGCTGTGGTCACAGACTTCAGAAATTCCAACTTTTTTAGAAGCCCTAATTTTCCACCTTTCCGATCAAAATCCCAAACTAGGGTTTGATCAAGCCTGGCCTTCTTTCCAACCAAAAAATTTGATCTTGGTCTCTAAATTTTTATTTTGATGAGTAGCATTCATCCGTGGTCTCTGATTACAAAAATTCCAACTTTCTCCGAAACCCTAATTCCCGGAGCCATGAATGAAGGTGCTCAAATTCCAATTCTGTTTTGACAGAAATATGCACCTGATTATTTCTAGTGTAACTCCAAAATTACAAATCTACAGGGTCTGAAACTTCTACATGTGGTATCCCGACCTATCATCTTTCCAACCCCACAAGTCTGACCTCAATTGGATTTTCTGACAGAGATTTATTCCAAGTGTCGCAATATGACCTGTTTATGGGATAAAACAAGAGAACGAACTTGTACGGAGGGCCACGTGCCACTGGCTCACTTTTGGACTCTGAACATTCGTCCTGTGAAAGTACAGCCCATTCCCTACCTGTCATTTTTTACGAAATTTAATTTGGAGCTTCCTAGCCCAAGTTATGACCTTTTTTCCTAGGTCACCTGTTTATGACTCAAATCTGGAAGAGGCAGAAAACCTATATTGTACAGATCATAAAACACAAAGTAAAACGAATTAGAAGTTGTGCTTCAGAAACAAGGTACATGGGGATCTTATATTCGACCTGTAAGAGTTTCAGATCCTAAAACCTCACCGAAATGGATTTATAGAGAAATTGCTATGATGATTAGTTTTTTCTATATCAAGCCCTAGCTTCGCAAGTGCAACAAGTGTCATAAATGCCATACCATGCCTTCTTTCAGGCTAGCTATTATACCATGTTAGTTTTTCAGAATTTTTCAATCTAATCTAAGATCTTAACTGAGAGAATAACATGTACAGCATATCTACAGCATATCAATCATGGACACAATAATGCAAGCACACAAGAGACACGGAGTTTCACCAGGGAAAACCAAGAAGGTGAAAAACCCCACAACTTCCTCAGAGATAGAAAGAGCAATGATACAACCAAAGTACAAGAGATAGTCTTCTCCTAGCAGCTGATCCTCCTCCTCACATGTGTGCCACTTTCCGAATGATAGAAGTGTGAGTGATGAGATGATCAAATAGAGATCTCTCAATCTCTATTTATACTTGTCATGTCCTGCCCAATAAACCAGTGGGGCCGACTTGTCTAACTTAGCCTAATAACCCATGGTTATATTAATCCGGGCCGACCCCACACTTGGTGGTCTAATAACCCATTTACCCACATGACTCATATAGGGCCGACCCCATCAAGGTGGTCTAATATCCCATCAGCAAGTTACAACACTTGAGACACTTCCATATAGAGGAATAATACATCTCTATAGGAGTACAATATACATAGGTGAAATACATTCCAAAGTTACATATACATCAACACCCTTAGGGTCAAAAGGTCATCAAATTGTGAAGGTAAAATGGAAGCTCTGTAGTACTCGACAAGGAAAGTGCTCAGGCACCAGGCTATCAATTGAGTAAGAGGGAGCCGGGACGAGGCTCAAGCGGCAAGCAAGATGATGCAATGCAATCACAACTTGATACAAATGGGGGGAGTCCTTATGGGAGATGGTTAGCATAAGACAAAGTATAGTATGATTCTTTATCACAAATTCATGGCGTAACTACAAAGGACTCCCAATCCTAAAGAGAGACAACAGCATGGGTTCCAAAAAGGCAAAAAGGGGCTCTAACTAGGGAACCCATGATCGAATAGGCCCTACTGCTAAATAACGACACTACTATAATAGTGTGAAGGCTCCGTGTCAGTTAAGAAGCGGGGTCACACCTAGGGCTAATGAAAATGGTCAAAAGGTCAAATGAATAATGCATGTGAAAATGACATCTAACCTATATGCTAGGTGTGAAATATACCTGTCGTAGGCGCAAAACGGTCAAAAAACAACTCTCGTCGAAGAAATCT
Source organism: Larix kaempferi (assembly GCA_027924585.1). NCBI lineage: Eukaryota > Viridiplantae > Streptophyta > Pinopsida > Pinales > Pinaceae > Larix > Larix kaempferi. The sequence continues at coordinate 12,931,151 of BSBM01000684.1, read as the reverse complement.
GTTCAAAATGCTACTCCAAGACATCACATTAGTCCAAAACAGCTTAAAACGGTGAAAACTATAGACAAGTGGGTTTCCAAAACTATCAATAGTAATAAAAAATTACAATTTACAATTCATTTTCACTTTTTACCCAATTTGGAGTTTTTGGTTAGTTTTCACCTGAAACTTCAGTCGCTGATTCTGGGAGCTACGGGCATCCGTTCGTCGAGCCGTCTGGAGCAGGTTAGCTATCCCATCCTTACCTTTCATTTGATTGCTTTTATTTCATTTTTCAGTGGTCAAATTTTTTTATTTGCCAAGCCCTATTTGGTCACAGCACCGTACGCGGGCTACAAGTATACGGGTCGCGGGTAGGGCCTACTACTTGCGGTCAATGCATGCGTTGACCACGAGTGGTCGCCTCTGTTTGCTCAATAGCCCGCAAGTACAGTCGTGAAGTTGGTTTTTTAAATGTAAAAGGCTAAACTCTTTGTGTTTCTTCCTCTAGGATGGTTCTAGAATGGAGGGAAAGGGAGCATGACCTTGTGGATGAGGCCATCCGTCACGATTTTCCTACACAACAAGCATTACAAGCATATGGTATTTTCAAATTTTGGAGCATTGGGGATTTGAGGGCCCAAAACCAATTGCTCCGTTGCTTGATAGACTACTGGGATGTAGACGCACAAAATTTCAACCTGGATGGTCAAATACTCTCCTTGGAGGTAGATAACATATATTTCATTACAGGATTGTCTCGTCAAGGGGAAGAGGCAATTCTTCGATCTCGTACTGTGGGTGGTGGGATCACCGTTCCCAACTACATAGAGTGGTACTATCTTCCCAACACCCGGAAGGTGGGGAGTTAGGTACCCATTGGAGCCATAGTCAGTCTGAGTATGAAGATTATAGTGTCCACTCTCGTCAGGATTACAGGTTTGGCAACTCTACACCAGGATTCAAGGCTAATGATGTTCTATGCCTCACAGTGCATGCGGCCCATGATATATGACTGGTGCACAACGTTAATAGGGTCTATGAAGACCCAGTTAACGGAGTGCAAGTGTGGGGAGGCAAAAAACTTTGGATACAAAAGTATACTATGCAGCTTTTTCTTCAAGAGGGTTCTGGGGCTCAGTCCGAGGGTTGAAGTCCCTCCTCATAGTCTCCATGACCTAGCCTTGACTCGATGGGCCGAGGTATTGACGCGAAAGGGTGGTGACTGACAGGAATCACCATATACATATGATTTCTTTCACTAGTTGGACCAACAGGTCATAGCCATTGACGACTACCCCTATGGAGGGATAGACTTCCGTGGCGATCGCAATATGCCGCTTCCTCCAGGAGCCGCGTTCGGAGACATCGGTATGTGACTCTTTTTATATTTTTGTGTATTAAATTTTTTGGGATTTTTTATTATATATGAAAATCCAAAAATATTTTTGGGGGTAGTATCACATATTAACATTTCACTGTTTGCTCGCAGACACTGGTCCGCGAATACCAGAAGTTTTCCTAAGACATCGTCGATAGGGCAGGGGTGGAGAGGTAGTTAGTGCTGCAACAGAGTGCACATTAGAGACTATGCGGTTCAACCTATCCCGTATGACCAACAGGGTACCCATGATCGAAGTAGCGTGACTGCCAGAGGATATGCAGCGCCATGTTCTGGGAGTACCGAGCCCCTTGGTGCGACTACTGCAGCACATAGCTAACGTAGTACATTATTACTATCAAACACATCCTGCCGAGGCAACTAGGCCTCCTCATGGGGCTTAGACATCTCAGAGTCCCATATTTTTGTATCGATATGTATATTTTTTGGAGCTACAGGCTCCAGTTTTGTATTGTGACACTACCATTTTGGACATGTTATTTATAAAAAACTATGGTTCTCTGGTTCTACTATATGTGTATGTACAAATGTATGAATGTATGTTTATTTGTGTGCTTCATTATGAATGTGACAAATGCCAATCTAGGACATAGTTAGCATATACATCAGATACATGATTAAAACTTCTCGGAGCATGAATGTATGTAATGGAAACAAAATGGCGTTCCAAGAGCCTTACCCTTAAGAATCTCCGTAGTAAAGTAGGATCCCTCACACGGTACTGACCATTCAATTGAGACACAACCATTTGTGAATCTAGATGAACTTCTAAATACTGGATACCATGTGAAATGACATCACGAAGTAGCTCAACTATGGCACTGTACTCAGCCACATTATTGGATGTAGGACTGAGACAAGAACCTCTCGAAGACACAACTAGGTGGTCAAGCGAATAAATAACCCAAGCAATAGAAGTGAGCTACTACGTATGATGGCTAGCACCATCCGCGAATCCCAAGAACACAGGAGATTCTGCTGACATCTGTTAACCAAACAGAAGCGAATTAGCAGACCGAAAAACCAAAAGAAATCTGAACTATGTACAAAAGCAACTATACAATAGTATACAAAAGTATTAGCTCAAACTAGAAGTTCAAGCATAATACTGCTTGAGGTAGAGCCCATTTATAGGCTCCTTCAAGGCATTCCCTTCATAATCTTCCAATTCGTAGGCTCCTTTTCCAGGACACGCCTCACGATGTAAGGACCATGCCACATGGGGTTAAACTTGCATACCCCCTGGGGTTATTTTGCCTAGTCATATAATAGGACCAACTCACCTTCATCATATTGTCGACGACGAAAAAACCTATCGTACTTAACCTTGACACGACACTTATTGGCGTCTATAGCCATGGCGGCATCTCGATGCTGCTCGTCAAACTGCTCAAGGTGGATCAAACGTTGCTCAATATCTGACGTATCAGGGAGGAGCTCTATGGCTATTTTTAACGAAGGAATTTCACATTCAATCAGTAGAATAGACTCCACACCGTGTACTAGCTGAAACAGTGAGAACCCGTTGGCAGTATTAACTGCAGTTCGATATGCCCACAAAGCAGCATATAACATAATATGCTAGTTGTTCTTACTTTGCTAGATGGTATATTGGAGAATGGTCTTTAAGGACTTATTAACTACCTCAACCTAACCATTCGCTTTGGGGTAGTACGAGGAGGAGTGATCTTGACGAAACCCAAGTTTCAGTGACAAATCTGCCATCATCTTGTTCTGAAAGTGACTTCCATGTTCAGTGACAATCTCTCTCGAAATATCGAACCGAGTGATAATCTAATTGAATATGAAGTGGGCTACTGTAGCACCATCGGCTTTTACGGTAGGCATGGCCTCATCCCATTTGGATAAACAATCCACGGCCACAATGATATGGTGATGCCCCCCAGCCGAGGCTAGTTTGCAATCCATGAAATCCACCCCCCACTTGGTGAAGGGACCAAAGGTGACGACCGGATGAAGGGGCGCTAGATGTGAGTGTACATTCCGAGAAAACACCTGGCAAGGGTGACATCTCTTTACAACATTCATACAATCTTTGAAGATCAAAGGCCAAAAGTAACCAGCTCGCATAATGCGTTGGACTGTTGCAAGCTCGGATAAGTGACCACCACACTCCCCAGCGTGGAAATCATTAAGAACACATTCCGCTTCTTCGTGAGTCAAAAAACGACGAAGAATAGAATCCTTTCCTCGACGATACAAAGTGTCGTCGACGATGGTATAATGTTTAGCATGGTGTTTCACACGCCGTCATTTGTCTCATGAATAGTGCAAAGGAAACTTCAAAGTTTGAAGATATATGATGATATCCCCATACCAAGGGTCCTCCGATGAGATAAGAAATAAGTGTTCATCCACAAAGGAATATTCATGGAAAATATCCTCGTCAAGTCGCTGAAGGTCCGACATGAGCTCAGCAAAAACCAACGATTTCACCAACTTCTCCGAAGCAAAATCGAGATCAAACTCCGGAAGGATCACAATCCATTTATTGTACTTCCCCCCTATAAGACGTCGTGATAGCACGAACTGAAATGGATTGATATGTGCTATGAATGTGGTTTTCCTAAGCATGATGTAATGTCATAACTGCTAGACTACATGAACAGTCGCAAGTGCCAACTTCTCCATATGAGTGTATCTCAGCTCAACATCTACTAGATTTTGACTAAGGTAATATATCACATGCTCCACGAGCACATCATCAACCTGAACTAAGACCATGCCAATCGTCTCTTGAGACACGGCCACATAAAGTATAAAATCTCTTGCAAAGTCAGGTAGACTAAGCAGAGGGGCCGATACCAAAGCTTTCTTAAGAGCATCGAAAGACTGTTGGGCTCGCTCATCCCAGATAAGCGGTGTGTCTTTCTTCAACAAGCGTACGAAGCCTTTAGTAAGACTAGCATAATTCACTACAAAGCGACATAGAAAAGTGGCTCTCCCTTAAAGGCTCTGAAGTTGAAGTAAATTGCGCAGAGGAGGAAACCGAAGTATTGCCTCAACTTTAAGAGGATCGACTCAGATACCCTATTTTGAAACTATGAAACCTAGAAGGCGAACCGTTTTCACAACAAAGATGCACTTATTGGGATTTAACCAAATCTTGTAGTGTATGCATCTTTCAAGAATTAAACGGAGGTGCTTAGGGTGGTCCACTCTCTTGCAAGAATGGGCAGCAAGATCATCCAAGTATGCCTCCACTATGTGTTTAAGGTCATGAAAGGTGTAGGTCATAGCACGCTGAAAAGTGGCTCTGGCATTTTTAAGGCCGAAGGGCATATTTTGGTACACAAAGGTACCACAAGGACAAATGAAAGCAGTCTTATGTTGGTCCTCAGGTTTTATCTGGATCTGGTTGTATCCTGAAAAGCCACCCATAAATGAAAAAACTTCGCTTCCTGCACAAGCATCCAAGATCTGATCTATGAATGGGGTGGGGAAATTGTCTTTTGGATCTCTAAAATTAGTGCATACATGGATAGTTCCTTGCTTCTTATCCACAAGAACAGGATTTGACACCCATTCGGTAAGGGGAGCTGGGTAGATGAAACCAGCCTTAAGCAGTTTCTCCACCTCTGCCTTGATCGTGGCTTCCTTTCTAGGGTTCACAGCACGAAGGTGTTGTCGAACTAGTTTAGCGTTGGGATATGTTCTAATCTCGTGTTCAACAATGCTAGGTTCTATTCCTGGCATCTCCTCATATGAATAGGTGAAAGCTTCCTGAAGTTCCTTAAACAATTCAGTGTAAATGCGAACCTCCTAAGGAGATAAATCAACACCGATGTAAATTGTCTCAACCTTTCCGGGGGTATGAGAAATGTTGATTGGTATGGTAGGGGAAATATTAGCCATGTTCCCTTCTGCGTAAATCCCATGCGAATCCCAACGAATCACAGGGTGACTAACCATCTCGGCAAGAGTTGTCCTAAACTCTTCTTGCTCGGTAAGATCCAGGTTGTGAAGAAAATGGGAGTGATGATGCATGTCTTCCCAAGGTCTTTCACCACCACACATGGCCTCAATAATAGCTTCATCCGAAGGTAAAGTACCATCAAGACAATCATGTGAACAAGATGAGTCGACTGCCCATTCCGGCAGCATAACGGGATCTTCCTCCTCTATCCGTGAAGAGGAAAGATACGGCTCTACAGTGGCTTGTTGAATATCTTGATATGTAAGCTCAGCAGTGAACAGTGGCATAGCCATTCCAACATGCTCAATGTCTCCAGACGTGGAACTCATGGACAGTAAGATCCATGGATCATTAAAATACGAAGTCCGGAATGGTACATTATTCAATGGAGGAGGCGCATTATCGGAAATGGTTCCAATAAAAGAAATGGGTGCAGGGAAATCAAAAGATCCCAATAATGAGGGGTACAATCTGACACCCATGTTTCCAATTGTCGGCTAAGAATATTTTACTTGGGGGACGACAGGTCCCGTGGATGCTGTGGAATAAGGACTAACAAAATCTAGCTGGTCGATCGTCATAATCTTTCCTTCATGTGCAAAGCAAATAATTATGAATACAGAGGACACGACTACTCTCATAGCTTAAATCCAATTCCTACCCAGGATAAGGTTGTAGTCAGTGGGCGCATCAACCACCTTGACTTCAATAGGCATAGATTTCCCACCCAAGCAGACAACAAGGGAAGGGAGAATACCATGTGGCTTAAACGACTGACTGTCGAATGCAGTGAGCATGCTCATAGACTTGGATAAGGGAGGAGAGCCAATAGATTTCCAACAAGATAAAGACATCACTGACGTAGAAGCACCTTCTTCAACCACCATTCTTTTGATGATATTCTGCAGGCACTCCACATGGACTTGAAAAGCCACATGGTAAGGTAAGCGAGGTTGAACGTCAGTAGTGTCAAACTTGATAACGTTAGGACTTCCCCCATCCTAAACTCCTAAAGTGCACAAAAGGGCATTCCTTTGAGAAGGACACTCCTGTAAGACCTCAAGAGCTGACATGGCACACGTAGTTTGACCCAAATATTCTACAATAGAGTAGTTCTGGGCGGCTCGAGCATTGGGATTATGCACAGAGCGCTTGAGAACACATTTCGGTATCTGCGACATAGTAGTGGGCTTCTTGATATGCAAAGAGGTATTAGGAGGAGGAGGAGGCTCATTCCCCATATTCAGTTGTGGTGCATCATAATCACGTTGGCGAGTAGCAACACTAACCTATGATTTAACCATATTCACGCATCCAAAGCCACTGGTATGGGAAGAAGACATTGTAGTTTCATTAGTCCCATAACCAGTAGTGGGAGCATTTGAAGCCATATTCTGATGATGTGGAAGGGGATATTTCAACACAACTAGGCTCTATGCAAGATAATTCGATGCTTCCTCAATCCAAGGACACAAGTGAGTAAGATGATCTTCTCCACAAAGCTTGCAAGGGAATTTCACTTTACACCTAGGTTTACGGTCCCCACCATCATTTTCGTCATCCCGAGGAGGGTTAGCGTTCTCTTTCTGAGGATGATTATGATTACTACCATTGTTCCCATTATTTCCTCCCTTGCGGTTATTTCTCCCCTTCTTCTTACCACCAGGATGTTGGTTACTCGATGGGTTTGCCGATTCCATAACGTGTACATCAGATGATGGGGTGGAAGTGGACAAGGTGTGAACCTGTCCGGGAGTAGATAGTTTAAGTGACAAATTTTTCATTTGATTAGCAACCAAATATACGGTTCGAGTACTTGCATATCCAACAATTCCATCAGCATGTGGTCCAGGAACTGGCTTGGGCTCATGTCATGATCGCAGTGCATCAAGAATAATGTCATACAGGAAGCCAGATTGAGCATAGAGCAAATCTAGTTGCTGGACTTTTAGTATAGCTTGTTCCTCAGTCATAATGTCGGACATAGAAACATCCTTAGAAATGTATGGAAGCAAAGACTTGAGAAACCATTCCAACATAAACTCTGGCGGAATGTTGGCTTTCACTAACCTCTTCTGTCCACGCCACTCTTGAACGTGGTCAGATATGTGTCTGGCCTTATTCTGGCGGAAGGTAGACAAGAGTTCAATGCTAGTATTGTAAAAAACTGGTAGCTGGAAATGATCCAGGAAAACCAAGTCTATCTCATTGAAACCCCTGTACATGCCACCAGGCAACTCGACATACCACTTCGCGGCTGCCCCCATGAGGGTGCGTTGAAATAGTCTCAAACGAATGGAATCATGATTTAACAAGTTTGATGAGCACCAAAGGTGAAAAGTCGTGACGTGATCACCCGGATCCTCACCACCCTTCCCCTCAAAATTGAGAATCTCCGAAGGGAGCTTGGTAGGGACTGGAGTTCAATTAGGATCATGACACACTGGATCATTCGTGAGCTTTGAAATATTCGGAAGATTCAATCGAGCAAGGAATGGGAGCTGTGGCTGTAAAGCTTGATTATAAGCTCCCATAAAAGGTTCATTATACGGACCTGAAGGATAAGATGGACCATAACCATGATCCTGGCCATAAGGATGATAACCTCCCCCAACCTAACCCGTGTTTGAGTTATAAGGTATATGTATTATGAGCACCATAATGAGGTGGTTGTAATGATGGCCAACATCGCCTATATTATAGTAAGGGTTACCACCATAATTATGGGGCATATAAGTATTACTCGTAGCGGGAACAGTGTTGTAATGATAATAATTGTTGGGTATGTTCCCGCCCCCTACATAAGAATTACTAGTAGCAGGAGCAGTCGTGTTGTGACCATGAGTATAAAGGATATTCCCACCCCATACATTAGCATTACTAGTAGCAGGAGCATTCCTGTTGTGACCATGAGTATAAGGTATATTCCCACCCCCTACATTAGAATTACTAGTAGCAAGAGTAGTCATAAAAGTATACGGTATGTATCCACTCCTGGTATTAGCAAGATTGTTAACATTAGCGAACATGGTCCTGGGTTGATGTGTAGAGGCATGTGTATTGTACTGTGGATGGTGAGTCGTATTGCGAATAATGTTCCCACCAAGAGGGGTAGTCCTAGGAGGCGGCCTTCCTCCAAAATTTGGAATGTTTGAAGGGATACGGCTAGTCCCCATATTATGTGTGTGAGTAGAAACTATGGTGCCCCCAGTGGGTGCAGTGTTGCCAACACCATGACTAATGCTAGCATGACTACCAGACATAGTGGATGGATCAACTGTATTGTAAGTAGGCACACCATGAGAGAACAGGGTAGTGTTCGTACTGGTCGTAGGACCTGTGTTAACATGCAAATTAGGCATCCCATGTAGGAAATTATGTGGATTTGAAAGATCGAATGGGTCGTCCTCGGGTGGAGTAGATCCAAACAGAAGAGGTTGATTCTCTGGTATGAGTGGATCACCCCCCCATGCCTCTCTAGGAGTAGGAGGAGCAGAGGCATCTTCGAATGTACCCAACGGAGTCATAGGGATTTCTCCCATGCCAAAATGACCAGTGATAATTCAAAAGAATCAGAAGAATCAGAGAGGGCCTTCTGGCGTCCCCTTCGAACACGATGTGTAACTTCAGCGGCCGGTAAACTAGCCAACTGACGAGACCGGCGAAGAGTATGACCTCACGCCACGATACCTCTGAAAGGTCAATAAATCAAAGCGTCCCCTAACAGCCAAACTAGCGATCAAAGAGCACACACCTAAAGAAACTACAGCCAAATGCACACAAACAGGATGGGCTCAAGGGACCTGTTATCACCAGACTTGTAGTTGCCCCTAGAGATGAATCCAAAATGGATGGCAGAAGGGATGGGAAACCAAAGACGTGCAACCATGATAGCCTTGACTCCCAATGGATGGTTGTCACGCCAATCGAGGCAACCTTCACTTTATGTTATCTAGCCCAAGACAACAAAGGGGGAGACCCAAATCTACTCCCGATAGGAGAGATCAAACAACCACACCAAATCAAATCAAGAATAGGTGAAATACGTAAGGTGTATGGTGAATCCTAGATCTGGTGATGAAGTCACAACATGATTAGTAGGTTGGATCAAGGGGTTTAGATAGTGTAGCTTTGGTCCATTATGAGTGTGAGAGTGACTTATGGTATTTGAAATAAGATCCAGGATTATGGTACTAGTCAATTATGAGAAAATCCACTGCCTTGGGAACCATGTCCCATGTAGGGTAGTTAAGGACCAAATTGGGGATAACCAGTACCAACGATGAGCTTGATTAATATGACAATTTCAAGGTTTTCAAGCAACCAGAACAAGGATCAAACCACAAGCAAACTCAACAGTCCAAGAAAGTTGAATTAGCTTGGAGAAAGATCAGTGCCTTGGGAAGTGGGCCAAATGGAGTCAGATGTCCACCAAATTGTAGATCAGGAATGTTGAGGTGTTGAGGTAGGTGGATCTTGAAAATTAGGCTCATCCAATGGCTAGATCTTGCTAGATCTGAGAAAATGTAAAATGAGGGTTTTGAAATTATGAGGGTTTGAAGCATTTAGACAAATGGATAGATCATGGAAAGAGAAATTACCTTGAGATCATACCTGAGTGTTGGAATGAGATGCCTTGTTGTTGAAGAAGACTCCCATAGAGATCAAATGAGAAATTGTTGAATTTGCTTGTCGAAATGATGCCCTAGCCCACAAGTGCGACCTCCTCTACCTGTCAAACCAAGGAAAATCGATTCAATTAGTTAGATCAAGTATGGAGGAAATACAAACAAAATGCAATGATAACATGAAATAGAAGGTCAAAGACAATAATACTCCATGTTACCAACGAACAAACCCAAGGAAGAAGTAAGGAGGGTCCTCCCCTACCAATACGTCCTCCTCAAATGAATTCGTCCTCCACCAGTAGATGCAAAAACGTGGTACAAAAATATAGCAAGACAAAATCTCCAAGAACCCAGTGCAAAGGAAGAATCAACGAATGAACTCCAAAAGCATTCACCACAACACAACAGATAGATGCAATAATAATTCTCTATTCCAATAATCCAGAGCCAAAAGTCCCCTTTACAATGAGAAGCTCTCTCCTTTAAATAGAATGGAGAGAGGCCACAATCCTAACCACTTTTTGAATGAGTCGCTAAGATTAAAAGATCAAAAGATCTAATCAATGGTTGAGATGAGCTCAACAATACAATACATGGATCAATAATAAAATATAACAATATGTGGACAAACTCACCCTAGGAGAGGGGATCCCACCAATCATAATGATAAAACATAAGAAATAACTCATGGTGGGTCCAAGGGGTAATTTCTAACACCCTTGGTCAATCCCCATGGCACAATATCCAAGAATGAAACATCAAGACACCAAATCGTGCCTCTCTCGAAAAGTCGTGAGCCTTAGGAGGCTCCAGAAATCATGAAAAAGTGCCATAAGTGATGGATGTGGGTCCCGATGAAGTTGAAACTGCTAGAGAAGGTGTGGAAGATATCCCACTCATCATCACTAATCATCCCATTCCATAACCTTTCCTCAGTAGCCCAAATCAAATTCTTCTGTAGCCATTTTTACCATTTCTAGACTGCCTCGGGAAGTGTGAAACTGCCTCCTGGAGTGCCTATGCTGTCAAGGTGATCTCACCAATGAGTCTTGGAGGGGGGTAATATGGTAATAAAAATTGTTTGGACCACCCCCTCCATGCACAACTCCCTAGATGAACCAAATAAATCTCATCACTGCTCTGACAGGGCCTCTTACAGGCCAAAACTGCACTAGGATAGCCAACTGAGGCTTAAACATCACTGTAACTTCCCAGAACTGAAAACAGACTGTCTCATTGGACTCAGAAGATCCAAATCCATCTAAAGTGTGTACTCATAAACCATATAGACCTCTACATTGTCAAAAGTAAATGCTCATCATATCCGGCAGACCTAATAATAATAATCTGTAAAAGTGTTGAAAAACACAAATCATCATCATAAGCCTGAAACCACTGCATAATCCCACCATGGTGACCTATACCATACCATGTATCATCTATCTATATCATCTAAGGTCTGCCACCTCGTGTCTTATAGTTGACTTTTGGTCAAACTGGGTTTCACCAAGTCAACATGACCAAAATATGACTCAAACTGTCATCAAGCTGCTACAAGGTGTCAAAGGTTAAAACATGCTTTATAATCCATTCACATAGCAATTATAACAAGTAGAAATCATTACTAGCGATCTAAATCCAAATATAATAGGTCATTAATTATTATTTATTACTTAGACAAGACTTTCAAGGTCATACTCACTTCATAGTTGTGATCAATTTGCTAGTGAAGGGTGAAGGCTAAGAAATAAGTGGCTAGGTCAAAGGATGACTTACTAACTTAACATTGTGACACTTTGGAAATGGAAAAGGGAATACACACCATAGCATACAGTGGACAAGCAATAACACAAGGAATGGAGGTGTCTCACAAATGGATAAGTTGTTCAAAGAGTGTTTATTCACCTTTCACAGATGCGCACAATCCATAATACAAATGAGGCCAGCAATATTTTTGATATAGAGTTTAAGTTCCATTTCTTTTTGGGCCTAGAGTTTCCATAGCCTTTGATCTATGTGCATTTACAAACACATTGCATAGATTTACATTTATTTAGGCTTCTTGCTGCAGGTGTGTTTTTAAGGCACTTGTTTACCTGAGCACTTCTAGGTGTGTCACAAACAACTTGTTTACCTAGGTATTTACATTTCACAAAAAATATAACATTTGATATTTGATAGCCATTTTCATTTGGCTTTCCTTTCATTCATGTGTGTTGAGAAACACATTGCATGAATGGGATTTTTCATACAAGATACAACATTTCATTTCCATATTTTGTATTCATGGCAGCACTAAAAGTTTCGGGTTTAGCCAACAATATATTTAGTGACTAGGGGGACTTCACAAGGAAATCCAACTCACCATAGGTAAGTTTTGTCACCAACTCAGAGCTAAGACACAATAAACAGGGAAGCTTATCCAATATAGAGGCTACGGTGGGGAAAGGTCCTCCATGCCACTAGTCAAGTAGTAAATCAAGGTAATGAACAAACTAGGTAAGTCATGGATGGATGAATACAGTGAATAATGAAACCAACACTAGCAAGCCAAAGTATGGCGGGAATGACCACCTCTATTCTCCCTAGGGAGGGTAAAACCAATGAGTATAGGCCAAGAACTTCTAAGTCTGAGTAGGGACAAATATGATATATATAGTACAACTAGGTCCACATATCTATATGATCACCAGATCATGATACTAAATGCTAAGACATGCTAAGAGAATGGAAATAAAAGCAACATAACCACAACACCATAATATACCTGCTGAGTCATATACCTAAATTCTCATCATCTGACCTCTGAAACTATTGTTGTAACTCTGGGAAATACTAACTGCTCTGTGTAAATGGATAAATAGCTACATCGGTCATCTCTCTGAGTGTCCTGAGACTCAATCATGGCATGGAGAATAAAACTGTTGTCCAAAATCTGATAGTGATCCATAGTAGATGCTCATCTCAGCATCTCAATGCAAGAGAATTGGCTGAATAGTGTACTAGAATCAGAAAAATAATGTATGGTATCCCGGCTACTATATATGTGATAACATCTAGCTCCGGATGGGACAAGTTCTCTGCTGAAAAGAGCGCTTGAGAACCTCAGAATCTCTGGTCCTCGAACTCTGCTACTCAAATCCTCGATCCAACACTCTACCATTTTGCTTTCAGCTTTTTATTTTATTTTGAATTTTATTCTGCACCTGTATCTGCATTCACAAACATCAAAATACCTCATGCATCATGTATGGGGAAAATATAAAATCAAACTGAAATAAAATCTATTCTATAGCAGAAATTTAAATGCATGGAATATAACAGTAGAAAGTAAATTTAGTCTACTAATCATAACTTGCAAAGTTTGAAATTTATTGTGCAGGAAAAGAAAAATGATAGGTACTCAGTTAAACTAGGAGCTTCAAAAAGAGCTTAGGAAAAATCAAACAAAATTGCCAGACTCAATGGCTGAAAGGACTAACTACTGCCCAAGTAGGCTTATTCAGCTCCTACCTACTCTAATCTACCAAGCAAGGAAAGTGGAGAAGTCCCAACTATGTGGGATCAGGGATGTGATCCCTTAAATCCCTCTGATTTACAGGATACAAAATACATCTCCCACTACCAGTGGTCAGAAAGCACATGCCATCAATGCATCGCTCTACTGTGAAAGGTCCAACCCATACATCATCAGCTTGTCCCGATCTAATGTGCAATAAATGGTTGGGAATGATGACTTGACTTCCTGTAGGAAATCTATTCCTATTGACAGACTCAGGAATAACTCCAATGTTGCGAATAGGCATAGGGTGGATTTCAGCAGGGTTTTTTGGTTGAGGTGTAACAATCCTTGAGTTCCTCCTAGAAGGAACTGCATTGACTCTAAGTGGGCCACCATCTAAGGAAATAGAAATCCTGCCAACAAGGAATTCTCTAATCTCTCTTCTTGTTTCTTGGACAACTTCATTCGACTCTTCATCGTGAGGAGACACAACATTTTTAACAATTTCACCTACAGTCCAGAAATCTCTATGTTCTTCCAAGGGAGGTGGCTCACGGGATATGACAATATTATGACTAGAGCCTTCCCCTAAAGGAACTGGAATGACCATGTTTTCCAACCTGATGGAAACTAACTCATAATGAGATGTTGAAGGACTAGGAATGTGAGAAGGATCATGAGTATGATGACTAGATGACTCAGGTGGTAGAAGAAAATCAGGGACACGAGGATATGCAGATAAAGCATGGTTTCGAGATTCTGAAGGAATTTGAAAAATAGAAAGATTGTTTAAATTAAAGTCTCCTTCAAGTGCATCATTAATTAATGCATCCTCGTCCCAACTTAAAGAATTATCATGGACTTGAATTAAATTATCATCTTCTAGAGATAAGTGGGACAAAGAATCATCTACCTCGATTCTTCATTGGTCTCAACCACAGTAGATGTTGTAGGACGGTTTTCCCAAGGATAAATAGGTGCAAGCCCTTGACTTTCCCTTTCTCTATTATGATCAGTTAGGGAAAACCACTCTCTAATGGTAAAAGGAATTCTTTCTCCCCTCCTAATGTCATCAAATTCATCAAATACAGGGATACGATCTTCAATAACATCTTCTTCAATATTTGTTTGCTCATGATTATTTTCCCATGGGATAATTGGTTCCAGACCTTGATTTTGTCTTGTTATATTACTATCAATAAGTGCATTCATTTCAATGACTGATCTGGGAAAACGTTCATCTCTTCTTATATCACTTAAGCCATCATCAACTTCCTCAAGTATTTGATTTTCAATAATTGGTTCTTGATTGATTACATTATTTTGTTCTTGACCCTGAGGTTGATTCTCATTTCTTCTCAATTCATCTATCTCTCCAGCAAACTCATTTCTAAGCAAATCCAAATTTATCCTTCTAGCAAGTTCAGTTATCTGCTCTTCTTCCCAAGAGGAATCAGAATCTTCCATTACCATGAACATATTTTCAATTTGATTATTTTCCCAAAGTTCATTTTCATTTTCAACAAGGTTGGCTTTTGCATTATTCAACAACTCATCACCATAAGTGTTTTTTATCCCTTCATCAAATGATTCCAAATGCTCGTTATAACAAGGTTCTCTGTTCACCCTAATCAAAGCTCCATCAGAGTTGGGAACATAAATATATGATAAATCCATCATAAGGTATCCACCTAAACTAGCTACCCATTTTCTAGATAAAAGCATTCCATATGCTGGGGGTAAATCAATGACAACTACATCCATCATGGTAGAAATGTCTGAACATGCAAAAAGATCAGCTCTAAGGTTTTTAATTAAACCATAAGACTGCACTCGATGAGAATCTATACCACATACATTTCCATAAGGTCTAGTCACTTCCAATCCCATTTCCTTCATGACATGTAAAGGCATAACATTCATAGCTACTCTGAAATCCAACATACAATTATGAAGGAGCATGTTTTGAATGTGTAAGGTGAGGTAAAAGGGAGGGTGACCACCGTTCTTTCTTTCGTAAATTGCAGAATGGATGTTTATTGGTGGATCCTTTTCGACTTTGCTAAGTTGTGTCCCACTGAGGTTCTGAATATGATAGGATTCTAAAACAGTCTCAGGATTTTTCTCTTGGCCAATGCCATCAAAGAACTCCTCTACTTGGCTTCTAATAGAGGGGACCTTCATTAACTCAGTGACTGGGATACTACACATTATCTTTCTTAACTCTTTCTTCATATCAATTTTTAGATCATAATCATTCACAGCAATATCTTCTTCCTTTTGATCTTCATTTGTATTTTTGTGTTTGTCAAGGAAAGAAGGTTGGGAGTTGCTTCCTCGTTTGTATATTTTATACTTTGGATGTTCCTTAGGTTCTGGGATATTTATGGCACAACATGAGGAACTAGGTTCTTCAATTATTTCTTCTTCTTGCTCCAATGGCTCTTCTTCTAGAAGGATTCTTCCAAAATATTCATCATAGGATAAGTCATTAATAATGTTGATGTTGTCTAGTTGGTCATCGGGGCTAATGGTGTCGGATGGTTCTTCTTCTGTTTCATCACACCAATTAACATTCTTTTTCTCAGAATTTTTTAGGTACTCGGGTCGTCGCCTATCCCTATCCCCCTCAGGCCTTCTATTGTTATTCCAATAAGGTTTGGGGCCATAAGGGTTCCTATGTCTCTCAGAATCATTCAATCTTGCCACACTTTTAGTTAGGACAGTTAGTTGTCTCATCATTTCTTGCATTGTTTCTAACGTGTCCTTTGATTCCTTTGGCTCATTCATAGGTTCCTTGGGCTTTCGGATTCTAGGGTCAAATCTAGAAGTGGATGGGGTAAATTGATCCAAAAAAAAAAAATTTCCCCATAGATGTTGCATTCTGCTCAGCCATCTTTGCAATGAATTGGGCGGTCTTTAAGTCATTTGGGTTTTTATCCTTCAAGTGTTAACCAAGCCATCCTTCGAATGCATTCAAGTAATGAATAATAATCGCTTGATATTTTGGTTTAATCTCTTCAGGGATAGCAGCCACAGTCTTATCAAATCTTACATTAAATTCATCGGTTGTTTCATTTTCTCTTTTCTTAATGTCAAACAGATGATGCAAGAGAAATTTCCCATCTAACTTACGGGACCACTCACTATTTAGCTTATTGACAAAGTTATCATACCCATCAATGGATGAGGTGGGAAACCTATCAAACCACTTCCTAACATCTCCTTCTAAAGATGCGAGGAGACTCCTCATGAAAACATCTTCCTTAGATGCTCCATATGCTTCCATGTGTTCCCATACTTTATCAATATGATCTTCAATAAAGACAGCAGATACTCCATCAAATCTGGGAACCTTTTCAAAATACTTTTCAAGCATGTCATGGGGTGCACCCTAGATTTGGGAAAAGTCCAAAGGAGATGGCTTAGCCGTCCTTCCGAAGATCCTAGGATTTTGTGGTGGGGGAACATTCTGGTTTCCAGAGTTTGTTCCGACCATTGGATTTAGTGGATTTATGTTCAAGTTCGAATTAGGAGATGAGGGAGGAACCAAATTAAACAAAGGAGATCCTGAGATGCGGTTTGGAGAATCTGAGTTAACAAGTTTCCAAAAGAAATTAGAATATTGAGCTTTAGGATCTCTTTTGTGATAGGTAAGTGGGTTCCTTCAACTTGATTTAAGTTTGTTTTACTTCTAGTATTATAAGGATGCAAATGAGCTCGCTCCTTAGTGGAGTCACGATTCGGAGTCACCAGGTAGACATTAAACTCTTCTACCAAGATATATGTCGTTTAAAATGTAGGAGAGAGTAAGTGACAAATAAAATATCGAATCTAGGTAGGCTTCTGCCCTCCCCGGCAATGACACCAAAATTTTATCACCCGACTTGTAGTTTCCCCTAGAGATGAATCCAAAATGGATGGCATAAGGGATGGGAAACCAAAGAGGTGCAACCATGATAGCCTCAAATCCCAATGGATGGTTGTCACTCCAATCAAGGAAACCTTCACTTTATGTTATCTAGCCCAAGACAACAAAGGGGGAGACCCAAATATACTCCCGATAGGAGAGATCAAACCAACACACCAGATCAAATCAAGAATAGGTGAAATACGTAAGGTGTATTGTGAATCCTAGATCTATGGATGAAGTCACAACATGATTAGTAGGTTGGATCAAGGGGTTTAGACAGTGTAGATTTGGTCCATTATGAGTGTGAGAGTGACTTATGGTATTTGAAATATGATCCAAGATTAGGGTACTAGTCAATTATGAGAAAATACACTGCCTTGGGAATCGTGTCCCATGCAGGGTAGTTAAGGACCAAATTGGGGCTAACCAGTACCAAAGGTGAGCTTGATTGATATGACAATGTCAAGGTTTTCAAGCAACCAAAACAAGGATAAAACCACAAGCAAACTCAACAGCCCAAGAAAGTTGAATTAGCTTAGAGAAAGATCAGTGCCTTGGGAAGTGGGCCAAATGGAGTCGAATGTCTACAAAATTGTAGATCATGAATGTTGAGGTGTTGAGGTAGGTGGATCTTGAAAATTAGGCTCATCCAATGGCTAAATCTTGCTAGATCTGAGAAAATGTAAAATGAGGGTTTGAAGCATTTAGACAAATGGATAGATCATGGAAAGAGAAATTACCTTGAGATCATACCTGAGTGTTGGAATGAGATGCCTTTTTGTTGAG
Organism: Larix kaempferi; assembly: GCA_027924585.1. Lineage (NCBI taxonomy): Eukaryota > Viridiplantae > Streptophyta > Pinopsida > Pinales > Pinaceae > Larix > Larix kaempferi. Next base: position 12,913,004 of record BSBM01000684.1, on the reverse strand, counting down.
GAAGACTCCCATAGAGTTCAAATGAGAAATTGTTGAATTTGCTTGTTGAAATGATTCCCTAGCCCACAAGTGCGACCTCCTCTACCTGTCAAACCAAGGAAAATCGATTCAATCAGTGAGATCAAGTATGGAGGAAATACAAGCGAAATGCAATGATAACATGAAATAGAAGGTCAAAGACAATAATACTCCTTGTTACCAACGAACAAACCCAAGGAAGAAGTAGGGAGGTTCCTCCCCTACCAATACATCCTCCTCAAATGAATTCGGCCTCCGCCTGTAGATGCAAAAACATGGTACAAAAATATAGCAAGACAAAATCTCCAAGAACCCGGTGCAAAGGAAGAATCAACAAACGAACTCCAAAAGCATTCACCACAACACAACAGATAGATGCAATAATAATTCTCTATTCCAATAATCCAGAGCCAAAAGTCCCATTTACAATGAGAAGCTCTCTCCTTTAAATAGAATGGAGAGAGGCCACAATCCTAACCACTTTTTGAATGAGTGGCTAAGATTAAAAGATCAAAATATCTAATCAATGGTTGAGATGAGCTCAACAATACAATACATGGATCAATAATAAAATATAACAATATGTGGACAAACTCACCCTAGGAGAGGGGATCCCACCAAATCATAATGATAAAACATAAGAAATAACTCATGGTGGGTACAAGGGGTAATTTATAACACCCTTGGTCAATCCCCATGGCACAATATCCAAGAATGAAAGATCAAGACACCAAATCGTGCCTCTCTCGGAAAGTCGTGAGCCTTAGGAGGCTCCAGAAATCATGAAAAAGTGCCATAAGTGATGGATGTGGGTCCCGATGAAGCTGAAACTGCTGGAGAAGGTGTTGAATACATCCCACTCATCATCACTAATAATCCCATGCCATAACCTTTCCTCAGTAGCCCAAATCGAATTCTTCTGTAGCCATTTTTACCATTTCTAGACTACCTCGAGAAGTGTGAAACTACCCAAACTGCCTCCTGGATTGCCTGCGCTGTCAAGGTGAGCTCACCAATGAGTCTGGGACGGGGGTAATATGGTAATAACAAGTGGCTAGACCACCCCCTCCATGCATAGTGACCTAGGTGAACCAAATAAATCTCATCACTGCTCTGACAGGGCCTCTGACAGGCCAAAACGACACTAGGATAGCCAACTGAGGCTCAAACATCAATGTAACTACCCAAAACTGAAAACAGACTATCTCATTGGACTCAGAAGGTCCAAATCCATCTAAAGTGTGTACTCATACACCATATAGACCTCTGCATGGTCAAAAGTAAATGCTCATCATATCCGGCAGACCAAATAATAATAATCTATAAAAGTGCTGAAAAGCACAAATCATCATCATAAGCCTAAAACCACTACATAATCCCACCATGGTGACCTATACCAGACTATGTATCGTCTAAGGTCTACCACCTCATGTCCTATGGTTGAATTTTGGTCAAACTGGGTTTGACCAAGTCAACATGACCAAAATATGACTCAAATTGTCATCAAGCTACTGCAAGGTGTCAAAGGTTAAAACATGCTTTATAATCCATTCACATAGAAATTATAACAAGTAGCAATCATTATTGGTGATCTAAATCCAAATATAATAGGTCATTAATTATTATTTATTACTCAGACAATACTTTCCAGGTCATACTCACTTCATAGTTGTGATCAATTTGCTAGTGAAGGGTGAAGGCTAAGAAATAAGTGGCTAGGTCAAAGGATGACTTACTGACTTAACATTGTGACACTTTGGAAATGGAAAAGGGAATACACAACATAGCATATAGTGGACAATCAATAACACAGGGAATGCCAGTGTCTCACAAATGGATAAGTTGTTCAAAGAGTGTTTATTCACCTTTCACAGATGCGCACAATCCATAATACAAATGAGGCCAGCAATCTTTTTGATATAGAGTTTAAGTTCCATTGTTTTTTGGGCGTAGATTTTCCATAGCCTTTGATCTATGTGCATTTACAAACACATTGCATAGATTTACATTTATTTAGGCTTCTTGCTGCAGGTGTGTTTTTAAGGCACTTGTTTACCTGAGCACTTATAGGTGTGTCACAAATGGCTTGTTTACCTGGGTATTTACATTTCACAAAAGATATAACATTTTATATTTCATAGCCATTTTCATTTGGCTTGCCTTTCATTCACGCGTGTTGAGAAACACATTGCATGAATGGGCTTTTTCATACAAGATACAACATTTCATTTCCAAATTTTGTATTCATGGCAGCACTAAAAGTTTCAAGTTTAGCCAACAACATCTTTAGTGACTAGGGGGACTTCACAAGGAAATCCAACTCACCATAGGTAAGTTTTGTCACCAACTCAGATCCGAGACACAATAAATAGGTAAGTTTATCCAATATAGAGGCTACGGTGGGGAAAGGTCCTCCATGCCACTAGTCAAGTAGTAAGTCAAGGTAATGAACAAACTGGGTAAGTCATGAATGGATGAAGATAGTGAATAATGAAACCAACACTAGCAAGCCAAAGTATGGTGGGAATGACCACCTATATTCTCCCTAGGGAGGGTAAAACCAATGAGTATAGGCCAAGAACTTATAAGTCTGAGTAGGGACAAATATGATATATATAGTACAACCAGGTCCACATATCTATATGATCACAAGATCATGATACTAAATGCTAAGACATGCTAAGATAATGGAAATAAAAGTAACATAACCACAACACCATAATATACCTGCTGAGTCATATACCTGAATGCTCATCATCTGAACCATCATCTGACCTCTGAAAATGTTGCTGTAACTCTGGGAAATACTAACTACTTTGTGTAAATGGCTAAATAGCTACATCGGTCATCTCTCTGAGTGTCCTGAGACTCAGTCATGGCATGGGAAATAAAACTGTTGTCCAAAATCTGATAGTGATCCATAGTAGATGCTCATCTCAGCATCTCAATGCAAGGGAACTGGCTAAATAGTGTACTGGAATCAGAAAAATAATGTATGGTAGCCCGGCTACTATATATGTGATAACAGGACCTCCCGACACTATAGTCGGTATGTCTTGCCTAGGAGAGGCTTAAGACTCCCAAACTATAACCAGAGGTAACAGAATCAATTATAAGGTTTCCTAGACTTCACTGCGTGCATAGGGTCAAATCCCTATACAACAGGCAACTGTGTTGTCCAACCCCTATCTGACTCAGGACAACCGCAGTATAACCACTACGAATTCCCTATGCAATACCTAGGTAATGCAACTAATGTCACCACAATATAACCAATGATTAGGTAGACAGTCACAGGTGGGATCCGTCATATGGGAAGGGTAGCTAAGCCCAAAACTCAAGAGGTACAGATCCTTCAATAGCCCTTGTACATGAACAAATCCTGGAAATATATCCCACGTTTGGCTAGTATTGGAGGGCTATCTCTGCAACCAACCTCCCATGACCTCGTGCTTAACTCTGGTCTAAGTAGAGCTTCCTGAGAACACTTATGTATACTATGGGATTCAACACTCCCTGGTCAGACACATAATGTTTCATCTAGTAGTCTTGGATTTTTAACTCACAATGATCTATTCCAAGACTCTAAACCTATTCTAGTTGGTGCACCCTATAAAATAAAATCGTTCTAATCAATTTTAAGATTAAATGTTTATTTTAAATGGTTGTAATTACTCAAGGGATATGGTCATGAAACTGATGATGTATAGGACTCAATAGTATGCACAATCGAAAAACTCTAGACTCATCTATCAATAAAACAATGCCACTAGAAAGACAATCAATCCAACGGTTCAAAATAAAATGCAATTCTTTTAAATTTCCAATGCACAAGCAGGTCCTAGAAGAAAGCACAAGCACTTAGATGAAAAATGCAGTACATAAAGCAAATATTTTTGTATTTTCTCTTATAATGGAAAGGAAAATGCAAAACTATGTTTTTGTATTTTTTCAATATAATGAAATGAAAAAAATGCAAGCGAAATCTACCTATTCAGTTAAAGAAATGCAGAGCAGATCATTAAGACAACCCAGCAAATCCCAAATAGTGAGACTTAGCCAATGTACTGAGCTAGAAAATCAAAAAATGGTGTAAAACCAACAAGGCTCAAAACAAAGAGAAAAAGGAGTTTCTAGTCACAAACAGAGCATGGAACAGTCAGGAATCGGGCCAATTAAGACTCAAAAACACTCAGAATCAACCCAGCAACAATCCAAGGCCATAAATCAATCAAACCCGGAGTTGTACTCTACTATCGAGATAAAAGTTGCGGGTAGACGCGGGCTACAGTTCAGACAGAGGTGGGTAGGCGCGAGCAAAACTAAGTTGACCCGCGTACAAGGAAAGGCAAATGAGCAAATAGAGAGTCCAATCACCCATAAAAATCTTGTTTTCTATAGTATATCCCAACGTCCAATTAATGACAAAGAAGCTCGACACACAGCAACTCTAAATAAGGACAAATTCCTAAATATCCCCCAAAATGGATGGTCTCCCCAGCGGAGTCGCCATTTCTATTACGGAGAAAACTTCCTATGGCTTGGGGCAGACCACAACAGACAGCTGACTACCAGAAAATGACTCAATTCCCAATGCAATGCTATATAAATGACAATGCTAAGATAATGGAGAAAAGACCAACCTTCAATCAGATGTTCGAAGTAGATCCCCGTTGAGCTTTCAACTTCTACACTTGAACCTACAGATTAGTCTCAACAACAAGTACAAGCAAGTGCATATAACATGTGAAAGACATTAGCACAATCAATAGCATGATCCATGATATTATAAGCAAATATAACCCAATGTAATTTAACAATATTCACAACATCAATTGGATGAGAAAATGAGTATTTCCATTATTGAATAACAAGAAGTACAGTATACGACCTCTTGCCAGGAACCAATTTAAACCAAGAACTGGGTCTCTCCACTTGTGCCTCCACCACTTCAATCCTCCATGTAATGGAAAACTCAAACTATGAAAGGAGTTTGGAAGGTGAATATAAGGAATTCACAACAACAAGAATCAATGAGTGTAGACTCAAGTCACGACAAAACTCCACTAGAGTTATCTTGCTCTCTCTTTCTCCTCCCTTCCATATGCCATAACAGCTCAATATATAGCCTTCCAAAGGTAAGTGAAAGGACACATCGAGGCGTTTCGGGGCACATGGAGGGCCAAAGGTCACCCTAAGACTGCTTTTGGGGAGTAAAAAGTATTTTTCTAATGATTTTTACCATTTTACTTGGTACCCGCGGGCTATAGTGGAACAACTTACGTGTACACTGGCTATAATGGGACAGCAAGCGTACAGGAAGAAAAATAGGGGAAAATGTGTTTTCTGGAGGACGTAAAGTGAATCTGAGTCAGTAAAATGGATCCTGAAGGCCAAAGAATGTTGATGCTCACAAGGTGGAAAATTACGTTGTAACACCAAGAGAAGCCATTCAAGATGCCTTTGTTGAAGAAGAACACTCCATCCATATTTCATCATTGTTCTCCAATAATTCTTCAAATGTTGATTTTGAGGATGATAAGCTAGTTGTTGAAGATCCTTTGCATACTTCACTAGATGATGGTGAAAATTTTTCTGATATTTTGGATTATTTGAAGGCTACACCAAAGTGTGATATGTCTGCAAATTCACTCACTAATTCTAATCCAAAGCCTTCTACCTATTCCTCTATCGTGACTAGCACATTTTCTCACAATTTTATTGAAGGAGACATTGTCATTGTATTGGCGTGCATTTAATCTTTGTTCCTCTCACTTGGACCTGATAATACCTGTTTTGGATTTGATTTTAGTTCAGATTTCAATTCTAAATATCATTTGGATCTATTGTTCATCATTCTTGGAGATGCCATAATAATTTTGGGTTCAACGTTTCAAGAAATTTCAGTTTTGCTTGATGCTGATTTCTCCACTTTTGGTTCAATTTTTTTGGCACAAGCATCTCAAGACCCATTTGGATCTGATTTTAATCTTAAGTTCAAGTCTAATGAGCATCCACTTCTTATCTCACATCAGTTTATTGGAGTTGTTCTACATGGATACATTTTCCATCATACAGTTGTTGGTCGGACACTGTTCTAGATGTTTTCCAATGTAGACCCAGGTACTTCGCGGTACAAGATACCAACAAAACCCCTATTCACCAGCCCTTTCGGCAACAGACTGAAAGCATCCTGAGGTCTCACCCGAGGCGAAGTTGAGGGGGTGGTTGCAGAAGTAGGTTTCCACAACCTTGTGATGCGAGTGTTTGAACTGATTCATGTGCAGTGCGGTACGAGTTGTGCACTGCGGTCAACAACTACGCGAAGTGTTCTACTCCACATTGAGTATCTTCAGAAATGAAGATATTTGCACCCTCAGTGCATCCAAAAAATGCACAGTGGGTTTATGGGATCTATTCACTTCTATTCAACTTTATTCGATAATTCTTAATCATTCATCCTTACTTAGACTGTAAAACATCTTAACTTATGCAAAATGAGTGGCATGTGCGGTGTTGTGTGCTTTGATACCATGATTCAACCTTAACAATTAACGGTGTGGTTATCTCATTGATCCATTCATTCAAGGACTTATAGGTGCTTGACTACTAACATTCATCCACACATGAACTACTAACATCTTATTCAATCCTCTCCATGGTGAATACAGATAATAGTAAACATATAACAGACAATAGTAACTTCATGCATGCACTGTAAGTAAATTTAATCACAAATTAATGACAATCATACACAGCAATCACATAACACAATGGTTTAATGTGGTTCACCCCCCGAATGGGAAGCTATGTCCACGAGAACTATTGTTTATTATCTAGGAAAGGGTACAACAGTTCTTTCGTCTGTGCACTTAGCTGTAGATGCTCTTCTCTCTCTCTCAAAATTAGGTCTCTGTGCACTCAGCTGCAAAGCCTGTACAAGGCTTCAATCTAACAGATCTCACAATATTCGATAATATCAAAAAAATGAGAGTTAACCCTTTTCCTTTACAATATTTCCTTATTTATAGATCAAGACCCATAGGTCATGTCTTTACATTTTCGAAGGCAGAACCCTTAGGTTTGCAAAACTATAACGGTTTTCCCAAAACCGAACTACTGATATCTGGAAGTGGATCTTCTGTCATGCATGCGCCAACAGGTTACTTCCGCCAAGTTGTTCCTTCTTTCACGGCCTTAGATGACTGGTTCGAGTAGTCTTCTGTTTGTTGTGATCAGTCACCTACCTCCGATCTTCACCTAACCACTGCTTGGTAGTTATCGACGATCTTTGCCAAAAATAAGTCTTCTATGACCTAACCAAAATAACTACCTTCATCCATCCATGCTCTAATTAGCTAGATCTCCGTTGACGTGGCACATCGCGGCACTGTACTGCTCACATCTCCTTCGCCACTGTGCTATGCGCAACTTTGCAGCATACCAAAACTTTATCCCAAAATTGTTCAAACTTAACTGCGCTTAGCTCTTCAGTTCTCAAAATTCTTCCTGTTCAAAAATTGCCCCATCTGGGCCAGGCCCAACAGGCCCCTAACACTTACATGTGGCTCGCCTCGAGCCACCTACAACTCCTTGAAGGTGTTCCGCTGATTGTGGACTGATCTTCGCAGCGAACTCGTTGAATGTGCCCATCAGCTTTTCTACCGCAGTCTTCGTATCTTGTTCAATTTTCCCAACTGTTTCCACCATCTCAGGTGTTATCTCATGGCCAATCTGGCCTTCCACCTGCTCTTGATTCTAGTTCTACTCCTTTAACTTTTCTTCGATATCTTGTGATATCATGTCGGCTTCCTCTAATAATGGTTGCAACTTATTTCCCATTTCTGTCTCCTTCTCACGCAAATATTTAACTTCCTTCTTTAGGGTGTTGATTTCTCTGTATTTTAGGAGTTTCTCTCTTGCTGGTAGCGCCTTAACCTCCTCACCCATCTTTTCTAATGATTTTTGTTTTTCTTTCACTTCCTTCTTTACTTCCAATAATTGTTGGTCTTCTTCAAGGGCATTAAATGCCTTCAATGCTGCTTCCAGTAGACTCTGGCACTTAGTCACTTCGGTAGCAATATTCTGTGTCACGGTATTCACTACTCCATGTCTTAACTGTTGTTCATCTAGTGGAGTTTGTGGATTGATCTGCGCTTTCAGGGCAGCAATTTCAGGCTCATGGAGAATCTGTTAGGATATTCCTATACTCCATCCTAGTCCCACCAGTATTTTGATCATTTACATTTTCAGTCATGCATGCACCTTTAGGGTTTGCATGCATTTTACATGCATCCCGGTCATCAGTCCAGCACCTAGCCCTCAGTTAGCCAGCCCCCAAGAGCTTCTCACTATTCAGTTTTAGCCCTCCAGTTGCTTAATGCACCCTTCTTCATTGATTTTAGGAAGCAACTCGCCCTTCTTCACCTACCAGTCCAGTTGTCACTCAATTACACTTAGTTACACTCAGTTACACTCAGTTACACTTAGTTACACTCAGTTACAGTCAGTTACACTTAGTTACACTCAGTTACACCTACCAGACTCAGTTTGACTGATGGTTGACAGTTACTTGAGCATTGATGAATCCAATGATGATGATGAAGACTTCCAGTTGTTGGCGGGCAAATCTACCCTATAGCAAGGAAACTAATGCTATCAACTTGGTTGGGGTGACAGGTAAGTGTATTGATGTTATTACAGAGACATTTACAAAAAAAAAAATAAGTTGTGAATCTTGGGAACACACCTTTCAATCGAAGTTTGATCCTAGCCTTGACTTGATCTTGTGCTCAACTTCCAAATCCACTCCCTTTCCAGTAAACCTGCAATAACAATACCTTTCTCAAAACATTTTGGGCAATAAATAAAGCTTGAAAGAAACAAAAACAATGTTTAACATTCAACATTGACCAAAACAGATCCAAATTAAGATTCCATTTCATAACACATTTAAATTGGAACAAGAAAGACACTTCAACCTTTATTTGTCAAAAGAAGAATGATGTACAAGTATACCTGATCATGAAACAGGCTCCTGCAACTAGATTATGGGCTCTTGCTCTTCTCTGGCTTGGATGTCTTCAGCATCAACTCCTCCAATGTCTTAAAGTTTCTCCATTAATTCATCTCACTATCTCTAGCTTCCAACTTCTAACCCTTCTCCTTTAATCTTCTTTGTATTTATAGGATTAAAGAAGTAGTTTAGGTCGATATGCAGTTATGGAGGAAGTTGGGGGAGTTAGGAAACTACCATCAACTAATCCTCCTCGAGGAATTAATCTATTTTTTAATCATCTTTTAAGATGTAAGCGACTCTTGTTCAGTGAAGTAGCGTATAGGGCGCTACCTTAGTGTTTAACAACTAGTGCTCATTCGATTTTAAATGGTGAGCGCTACTATGCTGAGAAGGAGTAGCGTATACTTGGATATGGGTGCTACTATTATACACTAGAGTAGCATATGGGTGCTAGTATCTTTGGGTAGAGTAGCGCTCATATATCAAAATGATATTTTTTGGGGTTTTCCAGTAATGTCAGGAAATGGAGTGAGTCAAAGTATCATCCAAGGTCAACATGCTCCTCCATCCAAGTTGTCCTTTTGTGTGATCAGCAGCTCAAGGTGATCACAGATGGAGAGGTGCAATTTTGACCTATAATAGATGCCCCCTAATGTGTGAGGTCAGAGGGAAACGATGGCCAAAATACATTATAATCCAAAGCCAGAGGAGGAGCTAAGAACCGCAAAAAACAAGTCACAAGAAACCTGCAACAAAGATCAAGGTCACCGAGCAACTACATTGTTGACATCATATAGATGTGCAGTGTGATACAACATGATCTCCGATACATAACAAGGAGATGTATATAAAAGCATGGCCACTTGGAATACAAGCGTGGATACATGTCAAACTGAGAGATCATAGCCATAACAACAAACTGCATCTATGTCTCATGGAGAGCCAAATATAAGTGAGGCTCAGTCTTGCGCAACTTGGGTGATAACAAAATGAGGTAATGTCATCCGAAATCCCAAGGTCTTCATCCCAAAACAACCCTAGGTACAAACCCGAACCATGTGAATAGATGAGCTGATAGTCGAACATGGGGGCATCGTTTGGTTACCGGTCATTGATGTATACCGTTCACAAATGCGAGGACTTCCACCGATAATGATGATGGGGTCCAAGGTACCAAGTACGATTCTCCATATGTGAATAGATGGACTTGGAGTCGAACACTTGGGAATCCTGTCGAAGAAGAGACATTGATGTATTATTATCGTTCAACAGCGAGGAAAATTGCCACTGGTGACTGCAATCTCCAAGGTACTAACCAAAACTCTAAACTTCAATCCCAGAATAATGAGTTGATGTCGATGGGAAGAAGTCCGTTGGAAGGGAGGCCTTAAGGCATCCTCCATCATCCAACTCGAGGAACACTCAACTGGTAAGAGCTGATATGGAATAATATGTAACAAGACTGACACTAGGAAGGCCGGCACATGAGGTCAAGGTAAACTGCAGAATTGCCGACACTGGGTATATCCTTGAACATTGAGCACAACACAAAGTGACTCGGGCAGTTTCCGACATAATGGGGTAAATAAGTCTGAAATGTAAGAGACATTACCAGACCCTCCATATGGTTGGAAGAATAACCAACCGAGGGAGTAAATAACTCAGAGGAAAGATTCACCCTGAGGTCAAAAACTAAACCCAACCGACAAGATAGACTCAAGTAGGTGATATGTTCAAGGATAGAACTTAATTGAAACCGCCTTTGACAATGAAGATATGATATGTCTTTCCCGTTCCTTATTCTTTTTAGATAAAAGAATACCCTTCTTTTTGTTTTAATGAGTCCAAGAAAGAATGAAAACTCAATAGATCCAACCATGTAAAAAGTTTAACGAGCCCATGGGAGGAAGACTTAGGACCTTCTTCATTATTTATAGAGTTCGAAGAAGAGATAGAAGATTACTCTATATTTACTGATCTCTGGATTTTAATATCGAGCCAAGATCTGTTCTTGCTCGCCGGTGTTTTCAATTTTAAGGAGTCTGAAAAACTTAAACAATAACTCCATATATCTGCTCATGGATTTTAGTATCGAGCCCAAGCAGATTAATGCTCGCCGGTGTTTTCCTATTTATAGAGTCTGAAAAACTTAAACAATCCTCTTTTCACCTATCCGTGGATTTTATATCGAGCCCGGATTGGTCTATGCTCGGCAGTGTTTTCTTGTTTATAGAGTTGAAAAACTTAAACAGTCCTCTACTTACCCTCTCGTGGATTTCACATCGAGCCGGAGTAGGTGAATGCTCGCTTGGTATTTTCATGTTTAGAGAGTCTGAAAACCCTAAAGAGAGACTCCAAAAGGTCCTTTTTCGTATAGTTAGTCTCCTCCCCCGAAAAAGTATAAAACAATGAAAGGAGAACTCTTCTAGTGCATACAGAAGTATACCTAAAGTATACATTTTCCGTAGTTAATCCACTTAGGCTCGGAAAAGGGGTAATTCTATACCTGAGTGGATGAGCCTTCGATTACTTTAACGAGCTCAAAGAGGACAAGCTTGCTCGGAAATCTTGTTTAGGTTTAGATAGTCCAAACAAGAGCTTAAAATGACTTAAAGGTCAGCTTCTATGATCATATCTTCATACTCTGCCAAAACTAGGTCTTCAACAAAAGATTAGTCGATGCGGCAAAAATCTCGAATGATATATGGATTTGAAATATTTAACTAGTTCACAAGGTCTATCATCAAGAATTTTTGAACTTAGGAGACGAATCTGACAAAAATTAAATGAAAATTGAACTTGGATTAGTATTATACTGTATTGTGTGTTTCAAATGATTAATTAGGGATTTTTGAAAATTTTGAAACTATAGAAAATTAACAAATATGGGTAAAAATCAAAATCCAATTTATATATAATTTCATTGTTTAAAAAATCAATTTTCAATTTTGTTTTGTAGGGCAAGGATTGGGGCACCCTTTTCAAATTTCAAATCTCCATTATGATCGAACCGAGCCTCCAAAGATCAAACTTCCTCCACCAAGTAAGTTGAAACTCATCCAACTTGCAATTTCATGGTTTATTTTTTAATTTTTGAGCAAAAATGGCTTGCAACGTGATGCTCACAAGCGTGGTTGCGCGAGCGCTACTGTATAACCATAACAGTAGAGTGTAAATGCGATGGGCGCTACTGTGCTCAAACAGAGTAGCGCCCATATGCTACTGTGTAGTGTACACAGTAGTGTACACTTTTGAAAACCTACATACAAGCGCCGAGACTCAAAAATTTTTGGTTTTTTGTGCAGGATGGTCCTTCAATGGAGGGAGAGGGAGCATGAGGACATGGATAGGTTGGCCATGCAAGATCTGGCTACCCTCCATGCTCTCCGAAGATGCGGTTTGTTGAAGTTTTATCGAACTGTAAACATGAGGGCCTTAAACAAACTGTTTTGAAGACTGATTCAGTATTGGGATGTGGATACCAATACTTTTGTCATCCGTGGGAAAACATTGGAGCTTACTATTGATGACATATACTTTAGTACTGGTCTCTCAAGGCGAGGAGATGTAATCAATCTGAAAGGGTCTTCTCGAACAGGTGTAAGATCAGTGCAAGAGTACGTAAATACATATTGTGTTGCCGGTGCTGAGAAATCGGGGAGCCAAGTCCTGATTACAACCATTGAAGGTCTCCCATTGAAAGTGATTGTGAGCATGATCAACAGAGTGGAGGGTAGTGCATCACAACACTTAGCTTCCAGGTATTCTATGTTTGTTGGTGTACAATGCTTACATGATCATGTCTATGATTGGTGTACTAGTTTACTGGCCAACATGAAGTCTCAATTGACAGGTTGCAAATCCGACACAATGAAGAATTTTGGGTACGGTAGTATTTTGTGTACCTTCTTCTTTGAGAGGATGCCTCCTATCAGTTTGGGTATGCCTCTACCACAGGTTAACCCCCGTGAGCCCAGACTAGGCCGTTGGGGTGACATTTTCCTCCGCCAGGGTGGTGGGGAAAGTCACTATTGTTATCATACTGATGATTTCTGGGGGTGGTGGGAGAGGCAAGTGCCCGCTTTTGAGCAGTTTCCATATGCTGGATTGGATTTCCGTCACGATCCAGAGCTGGTGCTTCCTCCAGGTGGAGCCTGGGGAGATATTGGTATGTTTAAATTTTGAGAATTTATTTAATTTTTTTCAAACTTTTTCAAGTATTTGATTTTTATGAATGAGTTTTGAAGTTCTAATCAAGTGTCATATGCAGATGTTGGGCCTATTCGTCCTGAGGGACATCCTACCATCTATGTGAGGCCAGCTGATATTACCGCAGCAGATGCTATGTTGGGAACCCTGGAGAGAAAAATGAGTCGGTTGACTCATGAGATTCCTGCATGCCGTATGGATCAGATACCTATTGATATGCAGGAAGATGTTGTTGGGTTGCCCCCAGCATGGCTTAGGGTGCTGCGGAGGGTTGCTAGGCTAGTTATATGCTATTGCAATGCGGTAGATGATGAGGAGGTCCCTCCTTCTCCATAGGAGAAGAAAACATTCTATGTATATATTTTTGAGGCTACTATGCCCAGCTTTGTACTTGTATGACTTGACTTGATAGACCTGTGACTCAAAACTCATATTTTTTGACACGGTACCGGCTATATACAGTATCGGTTATTTACATGTGTATGCATTTTAATTTTATGTGTGCAATGTTGTTTATGACAATGTATGATGCAAATGCCAGTCTAACACATAGTTTGTTGATGAATCAGCTAAAGTGTTTAAACTTCTTGGAATGTGTTCATATATGATAGAATGAAAATGTCTTTCCAATAGTCTAACTCGTAGAAACTGACGTAGCAATCCTGGATCCCTGATCTGATAGACACCTGTTAACTGAAATACAATTAATTGTGAGTCAAGTCTTACCTCCAAATATGAAATGCCATGACTAAGAGCATCTCGGAGAAGTTCTATAACTGCACTGTATTCAGCCACATTATTCGTGGTAGGACCCAAACAAACCCCCCCCGAAGAGACAAGTTGGTTAGCGGGTGAATAAATGACCCAAGATGCTGCAGCCAACTGACAGGTGTGGTGACTGGCGCCATCAGCAAATCCTAGGAAATGTTCGATTGACATCTGGTACACGAAACGAAACACACATAAGATTACCTAACGAGAATAACAAAAACTAGCTTTACAAAAATATACAGCTATGTTACAAGAAAAAGTATTTCAGCCTGGGCGTAGTACTTCTTCAGGTAGGGTCAGTGCCTAGATCCTGCTCGTGAGGCTGGGCAAAGGTGTTATGGAAATCATGGAAAAGATTGGTATACAGAATGATCTCATCGAGATAACATCTCATTTCAAAGAAAATGTTTCCGTTGACCCCAGTGAAAATGTTCACCAGTGAGGTATGTAATCTATTTGCTTCAACAATACCAACTTGTGAAGAAGTGAAGTCAGTATTTTCATCGGGTGGTGAACAAAATTCACCTCTCTCTAACAAGTTAAGAAAAGGAAACAAGAAAGATGCGCGATCTATATGTTCACGAGGATGATCCAGGTCGGTCAGGGCTTCTAACATTTCTTCATCAGAAGGTAAAGTAATTTCTAAACTGTCGATAGAATGGATCGGGTCTGGTGTCTGAGTAGTGGCACAATCTATGTTTGACTTGACAGACACCAATGGAGTCGACATATGTCCTGTTGTAGTTTGATGAGAATCCAAGTGGGTAACTTCTACAACAGGGGTGGGCTCGGAGGGGTTTGTATTAGTTGAGGGAAACTTAGAATCAGTTGTTAAACTAACCATGGAAGTTTTAGATGATGAACATCCCTCAGTCCCAACGAATAAGGTAGGATCCGGTAGGTCAAAAGTGCCTATTAGTGACCCGTAAAGTCCTGCTCCTAAACTCTCGCCAACCGGGGTGGTTTAATCAATCAAAGGAACTGTGGTTTCCAAAGAAGTCTGGTTGTTTCTCTAAGTGAAATAAAGTTGATCGACAGTAACGATCTTACCTTTAAATGGGAACATGACCACTCAAAAAACTATCGATGCAATAGCTCGCATGGCATATGTCCAACTCCTGCCCAATAACATATTGTAATCAAGCAGAGCGTCCAGAACTTCTACTTCAACAGCAACTGTCTTACTGGCCAAAGTGACATCAAATGATGGCAAAACTCCATGTGGACGGAAAGTTCTACCATCAAATGCAGTAAGCAGTGTGTTAGAAGGGGCTAACTCAGGAGAACCTAAAGCTTTCCAACAGGAAATTGACATTACGCAAGTCAATGCTCCCTCATCTACTACAGCTCGTCTGATGGTCATTGGAACATGAACAACCTCAATCTGAAGGGCAACGTGATAGGGAAACCGGTATTTGACATCTGTCATATCAAATCGCGCAGACATGTTGGAGGATTCCATACTCCCAATAGCTACCAGAAGTGCATTTCATTGTAAAGGACAACTCTGCAAGACTTCTAGAGTAGACATGGCACAAGGGGTCTGGGCTAAATCTTCAACCACATTGTAGTTAGAAGCAGCCCGTGTGTTGGGATTGTGCGATGCCCTCTTCAAGACACCTTTCGGAATCTTGGGCATTGGGTCCACAGGTATGTGGAGTGGAGTGGAAGATTCTGGAATCTCCTTATCCTTTTTCTGCGTTTCCGGGGTATAGTTCCTGGCTCTAGTTTGCAAAAGTGCATCTGAATTAACCATGTTTATGAATGTTTGATCAACCGTAGCATTCGAAGTGCCCCCAGTTTTGGAGGTGCCAGAAGTTGAGCCCTGCCCTTTAGGAAATGGATCTTTCAGGACGGCAGGCTTCTTTTCTCTTAAGAGCTTCTGGGATTCTTCAAGCAGAGGGCATTGATGAGTAAGGTGGTTCTACTTGCAAAGTTTACAAGGGAACTTAACCTTCTTTTCCTCTTTGTTACCCTCTTCGGCATTGTCTTTTTTGGGCTTTTGTTGGTTCCCCTCTCCTTTCTTGCCCTTCTTTTTGTTTTTGGGCTACCGAGGGCCCTTTTGATTGTTCTGGACCTGGTTAACAGGCTCAGAAGTAGAAGGAGAGGTTGTGACGGAAGAAATATCTACAGTCGATTGTTTGACAGCTAAGGCATGGACCTGTTTGGTCAGTGCTTCGAAGGCTGCAGAGTCAACTGAACCCACTATGCCGTTAGCATGTGGTCCAGTTTTCGGTCTACTCGAATCAGTGTTTGATCACGGTGCATCGGGTATAATCTCATACAGTAACCCAGATTGTGAATACACAAGGTCTAACTGTTCAGTTCGTAAGATGGCTTTTTCCTTATTGGATACTCCAGATGTAGCTACTTCCTTAGAAATATAAGGAAGGAGTGGTTTCAAGTACCACTCAAGAAGGAACTCTGGAGGTATGTTAGCCTTAATGAGCCTCTTCCATATTCGCCACTCCTGAATGTGGTCAGATAAGTGAGTGGCTTTATTTTGTCTAAAAGTAGACAAAAGTTCTGTTCCGGCATCATACCGAACAGGAAGCTGGAAGTGATTCAAAAAGACGGTCGCTAGATCCCCAAAACTAGAGAAAGTAGCCACAGGTAACTCAATGTACCATTTGAATGTAGGACTAGTTAAGGTCCTTTGGAACAATCTCAATCTGATGGAATCCTCGTTTAATGAATTTGAAGAACACCATAAGTGGAAGGTAGTGACATGGTCACCAGGGTCTTCACCTGATTTTCCTTCGAACTTTGTAATGTCCGAAGGTAATTTGGTGGGAACTGATGGCCATGCTGCATTATGACACACAGGATCGTTTGTCAGTTTAGAAAGATCTGGCAAATTTAAAGTTGCCAGAAATGGTAGACGAGGCCGGTAAGATGGTACTTGATACGTGGAACCACCCATCGTTTGACCCATGAATTGTTGGTAGGGGTTTCCCCCAGCCATTTGGTGATAAGGGTTCCCTCCGGCCATATGCTGATAGGAGTTTTCACCTACTAACTGTTGATAGGGGTTTCCCCTAGTCACTTGTTGGTAGGGGTTACCCCCATCTATCTGTTGGTAGGGGTTGCCCCCTGCCAACTGTTGTTGTTGTGTGAAAGAGCTATTAAAATTTCCCCACCCATATGAGAGTGGATTAGTGCTTTGCGGGTTCGTCACTGTGGCTGGGTATTAGCCCCGCCATATTGCTGGTTAAATATATTACCCCCTCCCCATGAAAATAAGGAAAAAGGGACATTACTTGCAGGCATACTACATTGGTTTGTGTTAGGGCCTACAAAGGTATTGAAACCAGTAGAAGCTGATGTGGACGGTGCAGTCATGGTGCCCATGACTGGTATGTTTGCAGAAGCACTTGGTCCTACAACGGGTGTGGAAATCCAAGTACTAGGAATCTGATATAACGGTTGAGAAGCAGAAGGTGTTGCACAGTTGGCCGTACTTCTAGGTCCAACAGTAGGTGAAGGAATAGATGCCATCGTTGTAGAACTAGGCATACCTAATGTACTAGTGTTGAAACTGAAAGATGGAGTAGGCACAGATGTGGTTTGTGCCTGACTTGGTGTAGCAGTAAAAGAAGGGTTAACTGTTGTAGCTAGGGTTTTACCCCTAGCTTGTGCCAATGAGCACCTACTAAGGAGAATGGACTCCTTAGTAGCAGTTCAGTATATTAAACTAATTATGCAAAAACAAAAAATTAAATTATTTCTAAGACAAGCATGAAGCATAAACACCAAAATGAAAGAATGACTTTGTATTGATGTTACCTTGAGTGTCAAGGTTGGTGAAGCCCTTTGCAGTGTCCAAGAGGATGCTCCAAGCTTCTGAATGCTCCTTTCTCCTTCTCCAATGTTGGGGATGGGCCAAAGGTGGCTCTCAAGGTGAAAATAGTTCAAAGGTGAACTAGGGTTTCGAGAGAGATTTTGGCAGAGTAAGGGTGCTTGTGATTGTGGATATGGAATAAGGGATCTCCATCACCTATTTATAGTTTTTTGGTGGTGGAGTGCTGACCCATGGTTTTAGGAAACACATGGTTTTGGGCAGTTGTATAGGGTTTTTTCCTCCTTTTCCTCATTATTTTATATTTTTATTCCCTTTTTAGGGGATTTTTGCTATTTTTGGAGGAAAAGGGGGTTTTTTAGCCTTTTTTAGGCTATTTTGATGGTTTTGTGGCCTTTTGGAGGCATTTTAGGCCTTTTGGAGGCTTTTTAATGGGATTTTTTGGGATTTTAAGGGAAAAATGGTAGGAAAATGGACAAATGAGCCATATAATGTGGTAAATGAGCTAGTGAGCACTTTTTGGGTGTTAACAGATTGCCCCCTGATGTGCGAGGTCAGGAGCTCATCGTATGGCCGATGGACATCATAAGTCATGAATGGTTTTCCTGGGTATGGAGAGAAGAGAAGAAACAAACTGAAGCCCGGAACAATGATCCCGAACAACTGCAAGAACTAAAAGTAGATAACCTCAATAATGGATGAGGAATCATCTGATCATATGGACGAGGCGGGCATTCCCATGCTCGTATCAGGATATAACATAACAATAACAATGAGGTCCAAAAAATGGGGACCTGAAATATACATGACCTCAAATACTGACTGAGGAATAATCTCAATATATGGACGAGGCGGGCATACCCATGCTCGTATCAAGATACATGAACAGAACTGTGAGGCCCGAAAAAGGGGACCTGAAAGATACATAGCCACTGTGTACATCATAAGGGTCCAGAGGGGACACAAAATCTGGGACATACTGCTGAGCGGATCATGTGTGAACTGCAGAACTGGTGCACCGGAACAATCAACAGTGCTACTGAGTGTGGTACCAAAGGAACTAATGAGCTGCTGGATCATAGTGACTGGGGTCATACTCTCCATGGTACACTGAACTGGAACTGATCGGGAACTGAAACTGGGTACTCAAGGAAGCATGAAACTGGATGGCTTCCGAATACAAACGCCAACGCAGCCCGGACATCCACGGGAACATACAACTGGGCGTTCCGAAGTGACTCACCAATGTGCTAGAGTCGGGGGAAATCCGAGGTCTTCGACTAAAAACTGATGGAATATAATCCTACGCGATCCTCAACGATGCGATCAAGGTGCTGAAGTCGAGCATGTGAGGAACAACCACTCGGAGAGGCAATGATGTCTCCTCTCAGAATGATCCGTAGGCACTTACCACAGATGGTGATAAGTCCAAGGCGTAGGGACCTCTGGGCCTATCCTCTGGAATAGAGGAGCTGTCATCGACAGAGGGAGACCTGCAACTATCAAGGCAATGATGTTTCCTTGACAGGAGCGCGAGGTATAAGACCGAAATGTAATAGTGCTGATGGCAGGACTGATAAATTGTGGGGGGACAACTGGGCAAGTAGAGTGGATGGACTCAAACTTCCTCGGTTCAGAGTATGATAATGGGAATGATCTGGCAGCATATGAAACTGACTAAGGGGAAAGGGATCATAGCTGTAATGGATCTGGGGGGATACCTGGCTGAGGGAGACTCAAGTTGGTGTACAATGGCAGGAGACTGCAGAATACTCTGAACAAAGGCGACCTGATTGGTGGTGCTGCCGAGATGATAGATCAAAGTGCCAAGAGGCACGGGGGAAAACTTCTTCATGGGTTAAGGAACTAGAAGAAGTGTGTGTAAAATGGTACGGTCGTGTGGATTTTACGAGCCCAGGACAGTTCATGCTCGTGGTGGCTTTCAATTTTAAGGAGTCTGAAAGCGATAAGAAGACTCTGAAGTGATGGAATGGTACTGTCGTGTGGATTTAACGAGCCCAAGACAGCGTATGCTCGTGGTTGCTTTCAATTTTAGAGAGTCTGAAAGCAAGTAAGAAGACTCCAGGGGGTTGCTTTTTCGTAGATTTAGTCTCCAAGGCCCAAAGAAGCATAAAAGGATGCAATGAAGAACTCTTCTAGCCGGTGTGACTAGAGTATTCCTTTTTCGTAATTAGTCTACCAGGTCCG
The DNA here is from genome assembly GCA_027924585.1 of Larix kaempferi. Taxonomy (NCBI): domain Eukaryota; kingdom Viridiplantae; phylum Streptophyta; class Pinopsida; order Pinales; family Pinaceae; genus Larix; species Larix kaempferi. Next base: position 12,892,980 of record BSBM01000684.1, on the reverse strand, counting down.
GAAAAGGGTTAAACTTATACCAGATAGACGCCCTTTCAGGTACTTTAACGAGCATGAAAGGAAGCAAGATTGCTCGGCGATCTTTTCATTCTTTTAGGAGTCAGAAAAGAGCTTAACGGAAACTCCCTAAGTGCCTTTTTCGTAAAGGACTTGTCCGGCCCGAAAAAGGGATAAAATTATACCGAACAAAAGGAATGGCCAGGCAAGGAGGAAGTGTTCAATCAAGGTTTAGTAATGATGACCAAGAACGAGGGTAGGTGGGAACACTGATGGACCTCCTTGCGGGGTAGATGAAATGGTGGCAAAATAACGAAACGTTTGCAGTATGACAGGAGTGAATGGCTCATGTAAAAATGTGGAACAATCCGATGGCGGCCGATGTGGCACGCAAACCGAGGCAGCAAGGTGTCGGGACACAATGTTGAAATTGTACCAAGTGAGAGCGAGAAATGATCTCAAGCATCATCACGAGCTCGGAAAAATGAATCCGGCGATATAAAGGATGTCAAAAACGGGTGACGGCCGATGTGGCACGCAAACCGAGGTGACGGGGGCATTTTGAAAAATGCCCGGAAAATCTGGAGGTGAGAGCGAGAAATGATCTCTAGCATCAGCACCAGCTCGGAAAAATGAATCCGATGATATAAAACATGTGAAAAACGGAGAACGGACGATGTGGCACGCAAACCGAGGCGACTAGTGGCGTCTGAAAAATGGGTAAAAAATGACAGGACAAAAATAATGCAACGAGGTGACCATCATGACGGTCACGTCGCGCTGATTCCAGTGGTGGAAACGGTTTGTAAAAACAAAAAACAAAAAATAAAGTACTGTACAACGCGGACCCATGAGGTCGCAAGTTATGCAATAGGTAGAGAGTCCGTAGGATGCAACCCGTCATGGGGGTTGCATAAAGGGAGGCCTTTAGAGTTGGTTTCAGTAAGAACATGGAGTTCCTCTGGCCGTATGTCTATGTGATGTTTGAGAATGGCGGGGTGGAACCCAGGCATTCTGTTAGAGGGCCAAGCAAAGACATCACGGAACTCTTGGAAGAGTTGTATATAATCCTCAATCTCCCGCTCGCTGCAGGAGGCTTCTAAAGTGATGAGTTCAGGGGCATATCCGGGGAACTTTGAGGGAGGAAGAGAATGTTGTTTCTGACGAACGGGGGTTATATAATCCTCAATCTCTTGTTTACTGCAGAATGCTCCTAAAGTAATGAGTTCAGGAGCACGACCGGGAGCAGCAATATCAACTTGGATGACAGGTGAGATGTTGGCCATGTTGCCCTCCTCGAAGGCATCAGGAGCAGGAATAGGGTCCTTGAACCAGTCAACCTTGGTGGGGAGGAAGTCTTTGGATTCGACCGCGTATTGGGTAGCGGTGCTAGAGGAAGACGCTTCTGGGATGAAATAGGAACGGTGGTGCATATCATCCCAAGGATAATCCGGGGCAGTTAGGGCCTCAAGAATCTCCTCATCAGTACGGAAAGTCTGCGTCGTCAAATTGGTTGACGAGGGGGTAGTGGGAGTGTTGGTTGAAGAGATCATGTAGATGATATTAACCTCTTCAGAAGGGGGAGAGACCGGGGGGTAGATCTCCTCAATGGTAGGTGGTGCCGTCTCAAGGTCCAGATTGTTCATCTCATAAAGAGCTGCTCTGTAATCCGGGAGATCGGGACAATGATGTGAATAGTGCCCGTAAATACCGCAGATGGCGCAGGAGTGGTTGGTACGTAGGGACTTATCTTTAGGCTTAGGAGTAGGGTTTAGTTCGACTGTTGGGATGTTGGGGTCATCATCGAGCATTTGCATGTGCTTCTGCAATGCGGGTAACTGTGGGCATTGGTGGGTCGCATGGCCCAACTCGTCACACAGCGAGCATTTGGGAGGAGCACGAAACACTGGAGGGTTCTTGACTGTCTTGGGAGGTGGGACAGCAGTGTAAGGTTGTGGACCTCTGCCCCCAGTGGGTTGAGGAGGAGGAGGAGGTGTCGTGGAGGACGAAGGGGTAGAGACACCGGGAGGTGGCTGATTGGTAGTATCCATGGGTTGCACCGGCTGGAGGACGACATCAGGTGTCGGCGGGCGAACGGGAGGCGAAAGGTACCACACAGGTAATCCCAAGGTTAACCCAGGGAGGCTAAGGGTAGCCATGATCGGGGCGCTTACTACTCCTGCTGGAGGAACTAGGAAGGGGATCGTATGGATCGGTGTAACACCAATGTGACTAGGTACCAATGGTGGTTTAGGCAACAAGGATGGTTGATTGTTAGGTGGTAGGATGTCATGGGACAAGGTACATAAGTCAGACATTTCGGGCGTAGATGATGGCGGAGGAATGGATTGAAAGGTGGAGATCATCGGCGCGTCTGAGTAGACTCCAGGCCCCGTAGAGGAAACAAACGAGGTGGTGGCACTAGAAACAGGTTGTTCAACCATGGGGAGAACGTTTTCCGGTGCCGCCGGAGCACTGGGATCATAGTAGGTGAGCTGGTCAATCTTAACCACGCGTCCTTCGTGGGGGAACATCATGGTGCGAAAGACAGAAGAGGCAACTGCCCGCATGGCATACATGTAGCTGCGGCCAAGTAGAAGGTTGTAATCCAATTGGGCATTGATTACCTCTATGTCAATAAGAACTGTTTTACCACCTAACTGGACTGGAACGTTGGGTAGAAGGCCTTGGGGCTGGGCCGAACGACCGTCGTAGGCACGTAACGCAGTGGTGGACTGCTGGAGAGGAGGGGATCCTAGCTTCTGCCATACAAATGTAGACATAACGCATGTGGAAGCACCCTCATCGATGATGCACCGATGGATAACAAGATTCCTAACGGAGACTGTAACTTGGAAGGCTAAGCTGGAAGGTAGGCGTGGTTCAGACTGGTCTAAATCAAATGCCATCAAATGCGAATCAGTTGGGTCAATCCCCCCGATGGCGGAAAGTAAAGTCTTGCGCTGGGAAGGGCAGTTTTTCAAGACTTCCAACGCAGACATGGCTGCGGGAGATTGGGCTAGGTCGTCTACGATGTTGTAGTTTGACGCAGCGCGCGCATTAGGGTTATTGTTGATTCGGCGAAGTGGGAAACGAGGTGCTTTCGCAGCGCCGTCTATGGGAGGCGGAGGTATACGTAACGCCTGATCGGTGGGATGAGCGTTAGTAGGTTTATCCGTGGGAGTGGCTTCAGAGGTGGAGCCATATTGGTTCCGACGGGTCTGTAGGTTGACGTCAGCAGATGACATCATCAGTAAGTGGTGGGTACCTGAGTCGAACATGGGTTGATCAGGAGCAGCGTAGGTGATCTGTTGTTGTTGGGCCGCATTGGCTTGATGGGGAGCCAACGGCTGAGTGTTCACTACGCCTTGGGTTGGTAATGGGTTTTGCAGCACCAAAGGGGGTTGCTGAGGTTGGGGGGGGGGTGGGCGGTGCTTGGGGAGCCGCATGCCCTTGGCGATGGGCCTCGTCAACCCAAAGCTGCCGAGCTCGCTCCAAGTGTGGGCAAGCATGGGTGTAATGTCCATAGACTCCGCAAATAGAACAAGGGTGGTTTGTTCGCAGATTGGGGTTTTTGGCCTGCTTGGGCGGGCGATCAGGGTTTTGATTAGCGGGGGCCGCATTGTTATTGTCAGGGGGATTAGCCGGTTGACCAGCTTGGTCTGCAGGTTGGTTGTTTCCCCGATTACGGCCCTTGCCGCGGTTCTGTTGGCCCTGATTACGTTGGTTATTCTGGTTTTGCTGCGGGTTATGTTGGGCGTAAACTTGCCCTTGGGCAGCAGGTGGATTTTGAGGTTGCGCAGGTGCAGGAGCAGGCTGCGGAGGATGATATGTAGGTTGAGGCTGAGTAGGTGCAGCAACTGGAGGGGGTTGCTGATAGGACTGCGGAGCAGGTTGTGGATGTGCCGCAGGGGCTGCCTGGGGCGGATAATAAGCGGATTGGGCTTGTGGAGGCGCAGGAGCGGGGGCAGCCTGCTGATGGTAGTAAGGCTGAGGGGCGGCTGGAGGAGCATAAGCAGGAGTCGCATACCCGAAGCACTGAGATGGACATGAAGGTCCATGGGAATGGTGATGTGTCATGGGAGCATATGAGTTGGTTGCTCCAGACTGGGAGGTAGCCCTCAACAGGTCGGGGCCAGGGGTAGGACGTGTTATAGAAAATGGTTGGGGATGCGAAGAAACACGGCCAATGATACCATCTGCAGCGTGGGATGCCCCCGGCGCATCATGATGGGAGGACTCGCCGCGAGGGGCGTCAGGTATAATGGTATAAAGGTAACCCGACTGGGCGTAAATGAGGTCGAACTGCTGTGCCTTAAGGATGGCCTCTTCTTCAGACTGGGGTCTTTCTGAAGCTACATCCTTAGCGATGACAGGAAGCAGGGACTTGAGGAACCAATCGAGGAAGATACGGTCATCTAGTTTAATCTTGCATAAGCTACGGCGTCTACGCCACTCATGGATGTGGTCCGTTATATGGGTAGCCGTGTTTTGTCTACAAGATAGAAGGATCTCAACGCCCGCGTCATAGCGGACTGGCAACTGGAAGAACTGCAGGAAGGTCGAGGCCAGGGAAGAAAAGGTGGCGTGGGTCCCATGAGGCTGCTCAATATACCACTTGGCTGCAGAGCCAGTGAAGGTGCGCTGTAAGAGACGGAGGCGAACAGAGTCGTCCACAATGGAGTTAGAGGAACACCATAGGTGGAAAGACATGATGTGGTTCTGTGGGTCCTCACCGGCCTTACCCTCGAATTTAGGGATGTCAGAGGGTAGTTTGGTAGGCATATGAGGCCACATAGGGTCGTGTCGAATAGGATCGTTGGTCAATCTGGCCAGGTCAGGTAGGTTGAGGCTAGCCATGAACGGCAAACTGGAAGAAGGCTGTGACACAGTAGTGCTGTGGACCAAGTTGGGGCCAGTGCCCCCAAGTGGAGGGACAAGATTTAGGGTGGTGCCCCCAAGTGGGGGAACTGAGGTAGTGGAGGATGGTCCAGCACCACCATGGGTAGTGTGAGCCACTGATGTAGTGGGGATAGGTATTCCCGTTGTGGGAATAGGTACCGTGAGGGGAACGGTAGATGGTTTCCCCATGGAGGGCATACCAAAAACAGGTGTAGTAACTGGTGTAGTGGTGGATGTGCCACCAATGGTCCCTATGACAAATGGAGTGGAAGTCGTACCAGCCATGGGGCTAGTAGGGGCAGTATAAATAGGGTTCTCAGACTCTTCGTCAGAATCAGAGGTAAAGTAAGGTGCGTCACTATCTGGTGACGGAGACCTACGTCGCTGACGGGTGGAGTCAAGTGACAAGGCTCTAGATCTGTGATGAGTGGTATCAACGGACAATGATCGGAATCTATGACGAGTGGTGTCGAGAGAACCGTGCTGTGGGGGCTCGCCCCTGAGGCGCCGAGAATGTCTCGGGGACTCAATGGTGACAGATGGTGTCTAAGTCTCTGTGGGTTGAGGTGAGTATGAAAACAGCTCAAAAATCCTAATGCAACCGAGTGTGCAGAAGGAGAGCTAAAAAGCAAGGCACTCAGGCCAACAACCAACTCAAAACACCCACTGCAACAGCTGTGCTACAATAGGTGGAGTAACAACAAAGATGGTCAGAATACCAACAAGCAGCAGGTTTCCTAGAAAAGAAAAATGGTGGACTCACTAGACCAAAGGGAGGTAAAGGAGCATGCAAACATCTAGCTAAAAGTATTCTGACTCAACTAAACATATCCTCTGCAAGGTGATGAAATCCAAGTCAGACAATATGAGTAGGAAAGCCAAGTGGCTATGATATCCCCCTACCGGGAGGGACACCGGGTAGTCAATCCTAGAAGAATGGCAACTAAGATACCCCGTTCATGACACGTCCAGAAAGGTGAATCTGCCGTTTAGTTCGTTGACCGCAATACCCCTATACAGGGATATCCCGCGAACCGCGAAAGGTAGCCCTTCGGTTACTGAATGGAGTGCGGTATTCCACTCAGGCCTCCGGAACCAGTCTCCCGACTTCAACCCTCCTAAGGGAGAGGCCCTCTGATAAACTGGTCGTGACCGTGCCAAAAAGTACTAGGGGATTTTGGTTCCCTATTTGGACAACAACTATGTCTCAAGTGAAATAACCAAGGGGTGTTATTGGAAGCCTATCCCCCTGATCCTACCTAACTACAATGATTCTTTTGTGTTCCCCAAGTGGGGTTAGAATGTTGGTTTAGTTAGGTACTTTTTAAGGCTCACTTGATTTAATGTGACAGAGTGTGTGCTCGTGAGGTGTTGAACCCAAAAATAGAAGTGCCACAAGGGAGGGCAACTTCCAATCTAACAATAATGCTGAAATTGATTCTTTTAACTTGCAAAATTTTCTGAAATAAAAATACTGAAATTTTAAAAAGATTCTGTAAAAGGAACAGAAATTATGTTGCAGAAAGGCTGTAAGGAAGTGGGCTGCAGGTGGGACAGAGGGCTGTTCAAATGCAGAAAATATTGCAGCAAGAGGGGCTGGGCTCAAAACAGGAAAAGAGCAGAAATCAGACCGCGGGTCTGTGGCGGATCAGAACAGGCCGATCGCGGGTTTAAGGGAAACAGCGGCGGTCAGGTCGCGGCTATCGGGCCAACAGAGGCAGTCGGGACGCAGGAAACAGGGGAAAAGGCATAGTCGGGTCGCGGCAAAAGGGCTAACAGGCGCAGTCGGGACGCGCGAAAGAGGCAGAAAGCCGCAGTCGCGACGCAGGAAAAAGGCCGACAGGCGCAGTCAGATCGCGGCAAACAGGCTGATTAGCCACGGTCGGATCGCAGGTAACAGACTTGAATCCGCCGGCGGAGCGTCGGAAGCAGTCTGAGAGCCACGGTCGGATCGCGGGTAAAGGCCTGAAAGGCGCGGTCGGGACGCGACTGCAGAGGAAAAAGACGCGGTATGCAGCGGCCGAAAGGGACAGCCGAAAGAAAAAATTTAAAAAACGGAAACCAGAAATTCGAAAACTAGGGGAGTCGCCAAAACTGTAGCTAGGGTTTTACCCCTAGCTTGTGCCAATGAGCACCTACTAAGGAGAATGGACTCCTTAGTAGCAGTTCAGTATATTAAACTAATTATGCAAAAACAAAAAATTAAATTATTTCTAAGACAAGCATGAAGCATAAACACCAAAATGAAAGAATGACTTTGTATTGATGTTACCTTGAGTGTCAAGGTTGGTGAAGCCCTTTGCAGTGTCCAAGAGGATGCTCCAAGCTTCTGAATGCTCCTTTCTCCTTCTCCAATGTTGGGGATGGGCCAAAGGTGGCTCTCAAGGTGAAAATAGTTCAAAGGTGAACTAGGGTTTCGAGAGAGATTTTGGCAGAGTAAGGGTGCTTGTGATTGTGGATATGGAATAAGGGATCTCCATCACCTATTTATAGTTTTTTGGTGGTGGAGTGCTGACCCATGGTTTTAGGAAACACATGGTTTTGGGCAGTTGTATAGGGTTTTTTCCTCCTTTTCCTCATTATTTTATATTTTTATTCCCTTTTTAGGGGATTTTTGCTATTTTTGGAGGAAAAGGGGGTTTTTAGCCTTTTTTAGGCTATTTTGATGGTTTTGTGGCCTTTTGGAGGCATTTTAGGCCTTTTGGAGGCTTTTTAATGGGATTTTTGGGGATTTTAAGGGAAAAATGGTAGGAAAATGGACAAATGAGCCATATAATGTGGTAAATGAGCTAGTGAGCACTTTTTGGGTGTTAACAACTGTGTTGGTGTTCATACCTAAAGTGGGAGTTTGGGGAACCCCGTGTTCACCTCCTAAGTTAGACATCAGATGTCCGGGAAAGGAATGATCTGCACTGAAAAGGGGCTGTTGGAAACCAACAGGTGACAGAAGCGGAATTCTAGTATTAGTTAAAGGAGGATTGAAAGGAGTGCTGTACTCCACGGAAGTAAGATCTTCCACCTCAACTATACTAAAGTGTTGCTGATCTGTGGTACCTGGTAGTGGTTCCTCAGGAACCTCAATTTCAAGGTTTTCTGTTACAAGAATTTCTTCAAGCAATTCTATTTCAGAAGTAATTTCTGAAGAAATACCGGGGTTTACCCGTTGTCATCTAGCTGGCTGTAAAGGTTCTATTCTAACTGGTGGAAGGTTTTGAAGCCTTCTTGATCTACGGAGTTGTTGATTCTCCGTGATTATAAATATAAAATAACATACTAGAACCTAGTGGCCACTACAACTAGGGGGCAAACAGCACGCCAACTAAAAAAATCCTAAGTATACAAACCAGGCAAACAAAGATGCCTTCTGGAGAAGAGTCTGGGATGATGAGGGCCCAGAACAGATCAACGAAGGAAGAAAGACAGTTACCCGGGGTCCACAATACAATGACTAAGGGTGCAAGCACTGGAATCACCCAACCGCCCTCCCAAAGACCTGCAAGGGGTTTCCTCCCACATCTGTCTTAGGTACAGCAGATATACCCTCTGCTGTCACCTGTGTATGAACCTAGAGTCAGATACTAAGGATACCACAACACCGAAAACTCCTGGGGGAACAGTCACCGATCGAATCAGAAAGCGTGGGCAGGGTAGCTAAGCCCGAAACTCGAAAGAGTCCCCAATACGCAATCCAATCCTGGCGTATGCTCGAACAGAAAGTAGGAGGGATATTCCCACAAATTGATCTCGCAATGACCTACTGCATAGATCCCAGGCAAATTTTGAGTGAGGTGGGTTTACCTATGATAGTCTCACTATGATTTTTGTGCAATGTGTGATCTTGGGTGGTTTAAGGTGTTTTAAACCCAAGATCCTAACCAAAACTAGTTGGTGTAGTGTACCCTAAAAAGAAAAAATGTTTCTATTTCATTTTATTAACAAATTTTAGGGCTTTTATTACTCAAAAAAGGTAGTGCTTTTGTGTGGCATGGTTATGACAAGAAAACAAAAGTGCAATAATATCAAAACTTTCTACAACCAAGCTCTTTTCATTTTTTCATTTACTTCTTTCCAAAACTGAAAATCTGAGTAAACCTACTTAAAAAAATTTTGTTTTCTTTTTTGAAATTATACAAAATATCCTAAGTTATCTTGTAATGACAAAAACAAGTTCTATTTAAACTTAAAATACCAATTTTTTGCTTTTTCAATAAATGAAAAAGAACTATATAAAAATGGAAAGCAAAACAAAACTTTATGTGAAATGTGTGTAAGTATGCCTAAAAAGTTCTTAAGCTTATAGTTGTCGAAACCCTAGCTCGAAAAAGACTTGATCTATAGGTTTTTTTTTTTGCAAAGAAAAAGCCTCTAATCTTGGAAACAAAGTGGGAGAAAACAAAGGAGAAAGACCCAAAAGGACTGGCCTAAAGTATCTAGCCCTAACAAGACCAGTATGCCAAGCACAAGTAGACAAGCAAGCTGCCTTACTAACACAAAGAAACTGGGAAATGAAATAGCCTACAGTTGTTCAAACGCACTTGCAACCAGCAAAAGACAATGAGTCTAGGGAGAATGGAAATGAACCAAAACGGGAGACGCCCTATAGGCTTTGAAACGGACCAAACCCTAAAACCAAGGGTAGGATGAGTAAAAAGTAGACAAACGTCGCCACAAACAGCGGATACAGGAGTATGCAGGTTTGTAAACTGGCAACATGTAGTCAGGGTCTAAAAAAGTGGAAGTGCTCAACAGAAACACAACCTAGCCTTCCAAAAAGTCACAAACAGTCCAAAATTTCCAAAGGTCAACAAGCATTTTCAAAAGATGGGAAAAACTTCAAGAAAAGGTTCTATGACTTAAGCAATAGTTAAAAACCTCATATGACAGTCAAAGGGATTCAAAGACACAGTCAGTAAACCACAAAAATGGTTAAAACTCAAGCAAACCAAAAAGGAATTCTTCAGAAAGTATACCCTACTGTACAGTAGGGAAACTCGCGCCCTTACAGAGATGGGCGCTACTGTAAGTATAGTACAGTAGCATATGGGAGCTACTGTATATACACTAGGGTAGCGCTCATATCTCAAAAGCTTAAAAACTGACTTTGAAATAAATCAAAAGACTGATGAAAGCAGGCAAGAAACAGGAAAGGGATACCTATAAAGTTTCTCAACACATCAAAGAAGTCAAAACAATCTAAGAAGACAAAGTTTCCTCCAATGTCTTAAAGTTTCTCCATTAATTCATCTCACTATCTCTAGCTTCCAACTTTTAACCCTTCTCCTTTAATCTTCTTTGTATTTATAGGATTAAAGAAGTAGTTTAGGTCGATATGCAGTTATGGAGGAAGTTGGGGGAGTTAGGAAACTACCATCAACTAATCCTCCTCGAGGAATTAATTTATTTTTTAATCATCTTTTAAGATGTACGTGACTCTTGTTCAGTGAAGTAGCGTATAGGGCGCCACCTTAGTGTTTAACAACTAGCGCTCATTCGATTTTAAATGGTGAGCACTACTATGCTGAGAAGGAGTAGCATATACTTGGATATGGGCGCTACTATTATACACTAGAGTAGCGTATGGGCACTAGTATCTTTGGGTAGAGTAGCGCTCATATCTCAAAATGATATTTTTTGGGGTTTTCCAGTAATGTCAGGAAATGGAGTGAGTCAAAGTATCATCCAAGGTCAACATGCTCCTCCATCCAAGTTGTCCTTTTGTGTGATCAACAGCTCAAGGTGATCACGGACGGAGAGGTGCAAGTTTGACCTATAACACCAGTTGTGATCCGATGATCATGAGGACACCTAGTTGTGCTCCGATGGCACTCTATTGATCTTATGATCACTCTGAGAGGCTAATTCGAATTGCCACCTTAGGCATTCGAATCCTCTCTACCATTGTACTATTTATTTGTCCATATTGTGATTAATTAACTAGTGTGTGTGAAGTATTATTGGTTCTATCCAAGTTCTATTGTACCATATTATTCTGTTGCGCATTATACTGTATTGACCACTCTTCTTCTATTTTCCTGCTTAATCATAATTACTCTTGTGAGGTTTACATCATCTCTTAGATCTGCTGTGAGGATTTTCACATGGTATCATAGCATGTTGAGAGTATTGTTTATCTCCATTCTTGAGAGTTTTTTGCAGGTTATTACCAAGATTTTGAGTGCAACAGTTTCTGCATTTTTGCAGCAGTAGCAGTTGCAATTATTCTATATTGTTTTTGCAAGTCCTCTACAGCTTCTATGTATTCATCAGGAATTACTCCTCTTTCTCCATTCAACTATGATGAATGGAAACCAAGAATGACAGCATACTTGAAGATTCATGATATTTTTTATTGTCATTTTGAAAGAGAGTTCGAATCCCCTGAAGAGAAGATTGATTGGTTAAATAAAGGTGATGGGTCCTTTGGAGCAATGATGCTTTCTTTGCCAAAATACCTGAGATTTCATTTTGAATACCATGATGGTGTTAAAACTCCAAGAGAGTTATGGACTCCAAAAGAGTTATGGGCTCACCTAGATGAAAATTTTGGCAGAAAGAATGAAGGGATTGGTCCAAACCCATTTGAAAGCTAGCAAAGTGATGCATTCACTCCCCTTGATGGTCTCTCAGATCATGAACCAGTATCATCTCACATTGAAGTTGTTGACAAAGAACTTGCAAATTCTCCACTCATGATCAAACTTTCTTCTCTTTCTATGCCAGCTCACACTCTAGATATTACAGAAGATCCTAAATCCTCTCTTGCACTAGATTCTATTGGTTTTCATCATGATCACATGATTATTTCGGAGGTCAAAACAACTATTGAAGGTAATGCATTCACTCCTATCCAGCTATCTCCTCTTTTATACTACTATATACTACTATATGATCATAATTCCATGCTTTCATAAGTTCATTGAAGAATATGGCCATTGCCATTCACTTGGGAAGATTTCTCACGCATCTACTAGTTTTGTTCTCACCTCTCATGGTTCAAAGGAGATCTCAAGAAACCATGATTCAAGTCTTGTATCTAATTTGGGTTCTAAGCAATTACTGCTTGGGATAATTTCTCATGCATATGATAGTTTTGATCTCACCTCAGCTGGTTCAAAGGAGATCTTAAGAAACTATCTTTTAAGTCTTAAATTTGATTTTGATTTCAAGCAAACATGTAATAGTTATTTTTGGCATAATCTCACCCATTGTGGTTCAAAGGAGAAAACAAAAGACTATATGCACTTTCAAAGATTTGATCCTACCTCAGCTTATTCGAATCACAGGTTCAAGGATCATTCTCATATTGTTGGATTTGTTCTCATCACATTCGATCTGAAGAGCAAGTGCAAGCACATGCTTTTTGAGCATGATCCACTTATTCCCAAGAATAAGATACCTCCAGACATATGACCAAGCATCACACCTGCTTGAGTTTGGAGCATTTATTTCTATGTGTGCCTTATAGTCTATTTTTTGAGGAGGGGGTATGTTTCCCATGAAATTTTCCCACTTCCTTGGTTTATTGACTGTTATTATTCATTGTATTGGGTGACCTTTGGTCTTAGTTACCAGGGCCTAGGATGGATTAAGGGGGGGTGTTAAGATATTCCTATACTCCATCCTAGTCCCACTAGTATTTTGATCATTTACATTTTCAGTCATGCATGCACCTTTAGGGTTTGCATGCATTCTAGGGTTTGCATGCATCCCAGTCATCAATCCAGCACCTAGCCCTCAGTTAGCCAGCCCCCAGGAGCTTCTCACTATTCAGTTTTAGCCCTCCAGTACTTAATGCACCCTTCTTCCTTTATTTTAGGAAGCAACTCACCCTTCTTCACCTACCAGTCCAATTGTCACTTAGTTGCACTCAGTTACACTTAGTTACACTTAGTTACACCTACCAGACTCAGTTTGACTGATTGTTGACAGTTACTTGAGAATTGATGACTCTACTGATGATGATGAAGACTTCCGGTTGTGCTCCGATGATCATGAGGACACCTAGTTGTGCTCCGATGACACTCTATTGATCTTATGATCACTCTCAAAGGCTAATTTGAATTGCAACCTTAGGCATTCGAATCCTCTCTACCATTGTACTATTTATTTGTCCATATTGTGATTAATTAACTAGTGTGTGTGAAGTATTATTGGTTCTATCCAAGTTCTACTGTACCATATTATTATGTTGCTCATTATAATGTATTGACCACTCTTCTTATATTTTCCTTCTTAATCATAATTACTCTTGTGAGGTTTACATCATCTCTTAGATCTGCTATGAGGATTTTCACAAAATCTCCATGTATTCCTTCTCAGTCTTAAGGTTATTGACCAAATCGCCAATCTTGACAATAGTATCTGTTGGTTTTATTTGTACTTCAAATTCATCTATATTATCTGCAACCGCAATGATCATGTTCTCCAATATTAGTCGACGATCTCTTTCATCTTGTAATTGCATAGTACTCCGTGAGCTATCTTCCTCGAGTTTCCTGTGCAACTCTACCTGTCCTTTCAGCACTTCTATGGTTATGTCATGCATTTCTTCACTGACTTGCGTCTGTAAGTAATGTAGTGCTGAAAATGGTATCCTTGCAAGATCAAGCTCCATGCGCTCTACATTCTTTGTATCTAGCGTTGCTTGATCAGGTAATGGTAATCATATAGATAGTGGCTACAAATGGACAACACTGGTCCTTACGGGAACCATGATTTGCTGCTGCGAAGTTCCCGTGGACCCTTTTTCAACTATTGACTCATGGTGCAAGGGTAATATTATGCTTACTTCATCAAATTTTTGGGATATCCCTTTCAGTGTAGTCAAGTTCTGGTTTAAGCTGTCTTGAATTTCCTTTTCCTTCTTCTCTTTGTCTATCGAAAGTTCCTCCATTTGTTCAGTGACCTTCATAGCAATCATTAAGTAATCATCTTCGCGAAGCATTGTGTCTAATTGGTCTTTATTTGCTTTCTACTTCTTCCTTTTTTCCTTGTGCCCCGAAGGACTTCCACATCCTTCCTTTTGCCTGACTCTTTATCTTCTACTATGGGACATGGGATAGGGTTATCCTCGCCCGAATCAATTTGGATATCCACGACCTCAACTCGGAATTCAGCTGGCCATTCCTTCATGATATTCTCAATATCTTCCTCGTACATGTGGTAATTTCTTGGGTACCAATCAGCATTCTTTTTCTGGACTTTTGCTAAAATGGAGATGCATTTCATCATAGCATAAAAATTGATAATGCAGATATATTTGCTTGTTACTTTCTTTGGTATGTGAGGTGTAAGCATGATGGCCCCACGTAGCTAGTCGTAATATGTGTAAAAGACCAGCGTTGTCTCGTGCTGTCTTTCAGAATTTAGATTCACCCATAGATTCTGAAATCAAGCACCTCTACAGTCCGAAGTGTTCATGACCACTCTATCATAGTGTTTCGGTTCCCTCCATCCCAGGAAGGTGATCAGCACGATTATCCAGGTGAAGTGGAAGTATCCACCATTGATTTGCGTATCATTCAGTTCTTCGAGGAACTCATTTAATAGATATTGGCACCAATTGAATTATTGTCCTTCGGCAGCTGCAGCACCAAGTAGTACTGCTCCTGTATTTACTTCTAACGGTCTGCACTTTCTTAAAATTTTGCCCGCTAATAGCTGTGTGACAAACCTTATTGATTCGTCCTTTATGTCTTCCATCTAGAAGCCTCACTTCCCTTTGACCAAAGATTGTGTTTGCTTCATCAATGTGGCTACCACTTTATCCTTTGTCTTTCCCTAGAAGAACTTCCTTGGGTCTTCTCCCCTTTTGCTTAATCCAATTATATGGTGGATTAAGTCAATTGTCAGGTCGATATTCTGGTCTAGCCATAAATATCCCTGGTGGATGCGAGCCATAAGAGTTCGCACCACCGCGTTGAGCTCTGGTGATCTGTCAAAATGTGGGATCCTGAGCAGGTTAAGTAGCCCCGACTTGGCTACTACGGACAACTAGCTCTCGATGACCAAGGTGAAGTTTCCCTTTGCATTCTTCTTCCAGCACATATATTTGTCAAGTTGGAACTATGGGAACTTTGGCTCGGTTGGCTTCTCTTTTTGCATTGCTAGCAGATCATAGTCCTCCCATTTGCATTCTGGAATATTTCCCAACAGATTTTTGTCCACCTCAACATGCTTCGATATCAATGAGAGTGGTATCTCATACTTTGGACTCTTAAGCAGTCTAATGGCTGGTGCATCCATTGCACGCGGCGAGATATAGTCTGGAGTCATAGTTAAAGGTATCTCTTTATCAGCAAGGGGCTTATTTGGCCCTACCGAACTTGTCTTCGGTAGTTTTGATCTCAATGCTACTGAATTTTTCCCTTTGTCCTGCATTGAGGGGCCATGTCTTGGTGATCATCTTGGACCTTGTTCTGATTCACTGACGACTTTCTTGTTTGGGGTTCTCATTAACTCGTCAATTCCTCCGTGTTGGAACAACCTCACAATCTCATCGACCGTGAACTCTTCTTCAAATGAAAAGCTCTTAGACATGCAAACACTCTCAACGGTTGTAGATGACTTACGAAAACTAGCTCAGGAAAAAGTATATGCGAAAAATTATAAGTGTTTGATACGCCCGCGAGACAATATGCAGTGTTATTTATAGGTGCGGTAGACCCTCCTCCGCGCCCATGAACAGCTAGATAAGCATTTAATGGTGGTATCCGTTGGCCAAATCCATCAACTTCTTCTGTCTTGTCTTTCAAAATTCTGCTCAGAACGGCTATCTGTGCTTTAAATGCCTGAGCAGTCGGTAAGAAGCTACTGTATAACGACTATATTCCCAACCGACAATGTAACGGCTATTTTCTGGAACCTTGCGTCGAACTACGCGATAGGCAATCTTTGATTCTGTGGAATGACTTCACGGTGTATAATTTATTTTCTTTCTAGTTGTTCTCTACAGGTTTATGTACAGACTTTTCCACAGTTTCTAGTGCACAATTCCGACCATACTTGGCACCTAGAAACTTTTCCTTATTTCCGGTCATAATGGATGTTGCGGAGCAGGACTATCATGGTAAATATTTAGTTTGCTTCCATTTATCAAATTTGGTAATGTATCACCGGCTAAAGTAGCAAACTGGACTGTGCCACCATTAGTAACATCCATTACAGTATATGGTCCAAGCCAATGCATTTTAAATTTCACTGGAAACTTCATGAATTTACTATCGTATAGGAGGACTAGATCACCTACCTGAAAAGACTTATTCTTGATGTGGTGATCGTGCCATGCCTTTTCTCATTCTTTCTGCACTTGCTGTTTGAATCCCGCGATGAAGCGCTCTTCTTCCAACCCAACCAAGTGTAAAAGCCTTTCTTCTAGTGCTACGCGATCTGCCATCCCTGTAAATGTAGCTATTCTCAAGCTGGGGATAATGTACTTTAATTTCTTGCATGTCATTCTGTATGCCTATAATACAGATGGAATGTGCAGGTCCCAATCATTGCGGTTTACATTGCATATCTCGATTAGCGCATTCTCAAGTACTTTATTAAATGCTTCAACAGTGCCATTCGCGTGTGGGTGATAAGGCGTACTTCGTTGATGATGGATATAGAATTATTCAGTCAAAGCTTCAATAGTTATGTTCAGAAAATGAGTACCCTAATCACTCATCAAAATTTTTGGGCATCCAAATCATGTAAGGATGTTCTCAAAGATAAATTGTGTGGTTGTAGCTGCGCTACAGCTTTTGACTGGTTTTGCTTGTGCCCATCTGGTGAGGTAATCAGTTGCAGTAATAATGTACCTCACACCAATTCTTTTTCCCAGTGGGTTAATAGATCCCACGAAATCAATTTCCCATTTTTCGAATGCCTGCAAGGTCAGCTGAGGGTTCAATGGCATTTCATCTCTTCTTGAGGGTTTCCCCGTTCTCTGACAAACATCGCAGTCCTGGCAATGTTCTTTGGAAACCTTATGAATCGTGGGCCACCATAGCCCTACGCACAATATCTTCTGCGCAGTATCCCTTCCTGCATAATGACCTCCTGCGACTCCTGAATGTGCATCAGCTAATATAAATGGCTTCTCATGTTCTAATACACATCTTCGTAGCACTTCATCAGGTCCTAACTTGTAGAGTTGTCCTGTGATAATGGTGAAGTCTGCGGCTCAGACTACCAGCTGCTTCTTTTGGTGTGTAGTGAATTCGGTAGGTACGAACCTGGTAGTTAGAAAGTCAATGATATCCTAATAATAATCATCAACAATCTGTATAGCAAACAATTGCACACCAGGCAAATTGTCTTCTAGATTCATAGGTTCCTCTCCTGACTCGATCCTTGATAGATGATCAGGGCCTAAATTTAATCTTCCTAGTTTAACTATTATTTCAAAATCATACTCTTGGAAGAGTAAGATCCATTTGCATATTCACCCCCCTAACACTGGCTTATTGACCAGGTATTTTAAAGCAGAATGGTCAGTAAACATTGAGAAGTGTGCACCAAGCAAATAGTGTCTGAATTTTTGTAGTGCATATACCATTGCAAGTCCTTCCCTTTCAGTAGTGGTATAGTTTTTCTCAATAGATGACTGCTTTCTGCTTGAGAATGCAATGGGATGATCAATGCCTCCTTCTCCTGGATGCGCAAGAACAATACCCAATGTTATACATGAAGCATCAACATGTACGTGAAATAGCTTTTCCAAGTCTAGAAAAACTAGGATCGGCGCAGTGACCATTTTCTCTTTCAATGTGTCGAATCATTTCTCGTAGACGTCATTCCAAATGAATGGTGCATCCTTTTTTAAAAGATTCTCCATTGCTGCGGTTATATGTGCATACGCCTTTATGAATTTCCTGTAGTATCCGATATACCCTAGTGTAGTGCGCAATTGTTTAACTGAATTTGGTGTAGGCAAGTTTACAATAACTGCTATCTTCGCAGGATCAACCATTAACCCTTGCTTACACACAATATGTCCTAGCAGAATCCCATAAGGAACACAGAAAATACATTTCTTCAAATTCAATGAAATATGATGCTATCTACATTTTTCCAGCATCATTCTAAGGTTTGTAGCATGGTTCTTCAGTAACCCAAAAATGGTCCAATCATCAAAGTAAACTTCTAAAAATTTGTGTATGAATTCTTTAAATGTTGCGATCACGACTCTTTAAAATATGGCTGGTGCATTCTTCAAACCAAAAGGCATCACTGTATACTGGAATGACCCCCATTCTGTTGCAAAAGTGGTCTTGTGTCTGTCTGCTGAATCAATTCTAATCTGATGGTATCTAGAAAACCCATCAGTAAAAGAGTATGCTTCGTTACCTCCCACGTTGTCAAGTACTTCATTGGTAAAAGGAGTAGGAAATGGGTCATGCATTGATGCATCATTTAGCTTCCTAAGATCAACACAGATCCTGATATCACCCTTTGTTTTCTTGTCTTGGAAAACCATTGGGCTTATCCATTCAGATTCTTCAATCGGCTCAATGATTCCTGCATCGAGCATCTTGTTGAGTTCTACCTTAACTCATTCTTTGTAGCATGGTTTCAGTCTATATGGCCTTTGTTTAATAGGTTTCGCTCATGGTTTAAGAGGAATTATCATCACTCCTAAGTCTCCCAGGATGCCTTTCATATTTGTGAACTTCATTGGGAATACTTCTTGATATTCCTATAATATATCTACGATCTCCACAACTGTGTCATCATCCCAGTAGTCTCCTATTGCTGCGAAATTCAGCTCTTCATTGGTGTCGATGTTCACTTTCTTCATTATGACCGGTCCACTCATATCTGGAATTTCTAGTGGAGGTCCTTCTACCTCACGTACTCCTTCTGATTCAGGGATATTTATGTTGCGCGGGTCCTCCTCATCGCTATCTTCAACTTCTTCATCTATTTTGTAGCAATCTAAAGCCTGCTCTATCTGTTCTGACCAATCTAGTTGTAGACTCGCAAGTACATTGTTTGTGTCAAAAAACTCTTCTAGTGTTATGTTTTCCTCCTTGCGATGTGGGCTAAATATCTTTTGCTTGATTAGTTGCAGCGCGTCATGTATAGTTGGATGGTCATCTTGAAAAGTAAAATCCTTTTGGAAGGTCGTAGTGAGGATGAACCAATCCGCGGTTCCTGTTCGCATCTCCTCCTCTATATACCAATTTTTTTATTATGATCCTCCAGCATATGCACAAAGAGATGTACCCATTCTGTATGTGGTCTTTCCTTCCAAGCTTGTACACAAACTGTGATATGATGTCCTAGATCCATCTGACCGTTATATTTCTCAAATGGTAGTGTGACCTTATCAACAAATCGAATCTGTAGTTTTATTCTGCACTGTTCCCAAGTTGTCAATGTCTTTTTATGGGTAGCCCACCATCTGGCAGGAGTTTCTTTGAGTGCCATGTCTAATGCTGAGACGCAATGTTCATCTGCAACTGTTGCAGTGTATTCTTTGATAAATGAATAGATGTTATCTGTACCATCATAAGTTGTGATTAGACTTACCTGCTTTCCAATCCAGCGGAATGACTTTGTGATTGTTGTGCATCTCCTGGCAGATACTTCATGCATTCTGTGTTGCTAGTTTTCTAATCCTGCCTCAGAGTCTGAGATGCAAGAACTATCGCAACGCCAGCTGAGTGTTCCATCTGCAGTAGGATGAATATAATCCACAGCATTTGTTGTCATTTGATAGATACGGTCAAGGTCTTGAGCGTTGTACTCTTCTTAAATAGGTTCAACATATCTCTCCCCTTGCAAAGGATCCAATGGTGCGATGACTCTTATGTCGTTGCCTTCAAATATCATTTTCATTGTCTTCAGATTGATGGTGGAGTTCATCTTTTCCCAATCAATGCCCAGCAATGCTGGATAAGGATTTCTATCATCCACAATTTCAATTACTTCGAAGTCTGCATAACTTCGCACTCCATCAATGTCGAAAATAGTATTGGTTAACCTTCCCAGAGGTATAACTATGCCTTGATTAGCCATTCTTAACTATATAAGTGACCACTGTAACTTTGGTTTTTTCATCGCCTGCCATGTCTGCTTGGTTAAGACATTTACTTTAGATCCGAGATCAAGAATGATCTCGTCCATCTCATAGTCTCCTATCTGTGCAGTGAACCGCATTTCCCTGCTGGTTCTTTTGGGACTCCTAATGTTGTGTACTGTGTCGTGTGATATTCCTTTCTTACTGCATGATTCGTACTGATTTATCATTTTTTCAAATTCCATAAGAGTGTCTTTGTTTTTTAATAACTTGATGCAGTTGGGTAGAAACTGCGCAACAAAAATAGATGTATCTGGTGCGGTGCACATCTGATCATATGCCAGTGGCATGTCTTCTATTTTGGTTCTTGGCTTCGCAACAGGATCCTTGGTGAAGTAGGTGGTGGTTGTTTAAACTGTTAGGATATTCCTATACTCCATCCTAGTCCCACCAGTATTTTGATCATTTACATTTTCAGTCATGCATGCACTTTTAGGGTTTGTATGCATTCCAGTCATCAGTCCTAGCACCTAGCCCTCAGTTAACTAGCCCCGGGAGCTTCCTTCCACTCAGCTTCAGCCCTCCTAGCCTGTCATGCGCCTTCCTTTCACCTACTGCATGAGAAGGGCACCTTTCTCACCTACCAGTCCAGTTTACTTCAGTTAGCCACCACTCTTTCCTTGATTTGAGGCCAGACTGACTCCTCACTGCTTTTATCACTCCGATTGACCTCCGATGAGACATGACTACCTGTTCTATCTCCAGTTAGCTCCTCATGTGCCCTCCACTAAGCCTCCTTCATTCAGTTAGTGTCTCCATGTGCCAGTTACATTCAGTTACACCTACCACACTCAGTTTGACTCAGTTTGACTGACGGTTGACAGTTACTTGTGCATTGATGACTCCACCGATGATGAGATAGACTACTAGTTATGCTTCGATGACACTCCAATGATCTTTTGATCACTCCATGAAGGCTAATTCGAATTGCCATCTTGGCATTCAAATCCTCATGCATTGTACTAATTACTGTCCATATTGTGATTAATTAATTAGTGTGTGTGAGGTATTTTTTTCTATCCAAGTTCTACTGTATTATTATTCTATTACACATTACACTGCATTGACCACTCTTCTTCTATCTTCCTGCTTGATCATAATTACTCTTGTGAGGTATACATCATCTCTTAGATATGCTGTGAGGATTTCCACATAAACATGTCCCGCACTTCTTTAAATATTTCCTTATTTTTATGTAAGTTCAATGGAGATGCTTTCCCAGTATCTTTTCTAATCCCTACTGTTTCTCCAAGATTCTTGTTAGGATCATTTGTTCTAGAAGTCGAGGCTTCTACGCTGTTGTATTTTCCTGTATCAGCGCCACTTCGCGTTACTGCATTGACACTCTGACCCGTAGGTCTGTTCTCTGATGCGATCAACTGCATGTTAGGGTTCGGTGTTTCTGTTCTTCTTCGCTTCTGCATTTCTACCTCAAGCACGGGGCAGTCTTCAATCACATGGTCAAATGATTTACAGTAGTTGCATGTGGTGCATGGATTAGTACATTCTCTTGATACATGACCTGGCTGGCCATAGTAATAGCATATTACCTGGCCTCGTCCTCTTCCTTGATTTTGAATAGTATTTCTTCCTCTCCCGCTATATCCACCACCGCGGCCTCTATATCCTCCTTGATCATAATGGTAATCTTATAGATAGTTGCTGCAAATGGACAAAACTGGTCCTCGTGGGAACCGTGATTTGCTGTTGTGAAGTTCCTGCGGACCCTTTTTCAACTACTGACTCATGGTGCAAGGGTAATATTATGCTTACTTCATCAAATTTTTGGGATATCCCTTACAGTGTAGTCAGGTTCTGGTTTAAGTTGTCTTGAATTTCCTTTTCCTTCTTCTCTTTGTCTGTCGAAAGTTCCTCCAATTGTTCAGTGACCTTCTTGGGAATCATTAAGTAATCATCTTCGTGAAGCACTGTGTCTAATTGGTCTTTATTTGCTTTCTGCTTCTTCCTTTTTTCCTTGTGCCCCGAAGGACTTCCACATCCTTCCTTTTGCCTGACTCTTTATCTTCTACTATGGGACACGGGATAGGGTTATCCTCGCCCGGATCACTTTGGATATCCACGACCTCAACTCAGAATTCAGCTAGCCATTCCTTCATGATATTCTCAATATCTTCTTCGTACATGTGGTAATTTTCTGGGTACCAATCAGCATTCTTTTTCTACGCTTTTACTGAAATGGAGATGCATTTCATAGTAGCATAAAAATTGATAATGCGAATATATTTTCTTGTTACTTGCTTTGGTATGCGAAGTGTAAGCATGATGGCCTCGCATAGCTGGTCGTAATATGTGTAAAAGACCAGCTCTGTCTCGTGATGTCTTTCAGAACTCAGATTCGCCCATAGATTCTAAAATCGAGCACCTCTGCAATCCGAAGTGTTCGCGACCACTCCGACATAGTGCTTCGATTCCCTCCAGCCCAGGAAGGAAATCAACATGATTATCCAGGTGAAGTGGAAGTATCTGCCATTGATTTGCGTATCATTCAGTTCTTTGAGGAACTCATTTAATAGATATTGGCACCAATTGAATTCTTGTCCTTCGGTAGCTGTAGCGCCAAGTAGTATTGTGCCTGCATTTACTTCTAACAGTCTGCACTTTCTTAAAAAAATTCCCACTAACAGCTGCATGACAAACCTTATTGCTTCGTCCTTTATGTCTTCCGTATGGAAGCCTCGCTTCCCTTTGACCACAGATTGTGTTTGCTTCATCAATGCGGCTACCTCTTTATCCTTTGTCTTTCCCTGGAAGAACTTCCTTGGGTCTTCTCCCCTTTTGCTTAATCCAGTTATACGGTGGATTAAGTCAATTGTCAGGTCGATATTCTGGTCTAGCCATAAATATCCCTGGTGAATGCGAGCCATAATATTTTTCACCACTGCGTTGAGCTCCGGTGATCTATCAAAATGTGGGAACCTGTGCAAGTTGAGTAGCCCCGACTTGGCTACTCCGAACAACCAACTCTCGGAAACCAAGGTGAGGTCTCCCTTTGCATTCTTCTTCCAATACATGTATTTGTTGTGCTGGAACTGTGGGAACTTCGGCTCGGTTGGCTTTTCTTTCTGCATTGCTAGCAGATCATAGTCCTCCTATTTTCATTCTGGAATCTTTCCCAACAAAGTTTTGTCCACTGCAACATGCTTCGATATCGGTGAGAGTGGTACTCTTCAACAGTCTAATGGTTGGTGCATCCACTACACGTGGTGAGATATAGTCTGGAGTCATAGTTAAAGCTATCTCTTTATCGACAAGGAGCTTATTTGGCCCTACCGAACTTGTCTTCGGTAGTTTTTATCTCAGCGCTACTGGATTTTTCCCTTTGCCCTGCATTGAGGGGCCGTGTCTTGGTGATCTCCTTGGACCTTGTTCTGATTCAGTGACGAATTTCTTGTTTGGAGTTCTCATTAACTCGTCAATTCCTCCATGTTGGAACAACCTCACAGTCTCTTCGACCGTGAACTCTTCTTCAAATGAAAAGCTCTTAGACATGCAAACACTCTTAACAGTTGTAGATGGCTTACAAAAACTAGCTCAGGCAAAAGTATATGCAGAAAATTCCAAGTGTTTTACACCCCCGTGAGACGATATGCAGTGTTATTTATAGGCGCGGTGGACCCTCCTCCGTGCCGGTGAATTGCTAGATAAGCATTTAATGGTGGTATCCATTGACCAAATCCATCTACTTCTTCTATCTTTTCTTTCAAAATTATTCTCAGAATGGCTATCTATGCTTTAAATGCCCGAGTGGTCGGTAGGAAACTACTGTATAATGGCTATATTCCCAACCGACACTGTAACGGCTATTTTATGGAGCCTTGCGTCGAACTGCGCGGCAGGAAATCTTTTTTCTTTTTTTTTTCAGCAACGCTGCGCGCTGTATAGATCTATCTCTACAATTTTTTGTACAGACTTTTCCATAGTTTCTAGAGCACAATTCCGACCATAGTTGGCACCTAGAAACATTTCCTTCTTTCTAGTCATACCGGATGCTGCAGAGCAGGACTATTGTGGTAAAGCTTTATTCTGCTTCCATTTATCAAATTGGGTAATGTATCACTGGCTAAAGTAGCTAATTGGACTGCGCCACCATTAGTAACATCCATTATAGTATAGGGTCCAAGCCAATGCATTTTAAATTTCCTTGGAAACTTCAAGAATTTACTATCGTACAGGAGGTCTAGATCACCTACCTGAAAAGACTTATTCTTGATGTGGCGATCGTGCCATGCCTTTTCTTGTTCTTTCTGAACTTTTCGGTTGAATCCCACGATGAAGCACTCTTCTTCCAACCCAACCAAGTGTAACAGCCTTTCTTCTAGTGCTGCATGATCTTCCATCCCTGTAAATGCAGCTATTCTCAAGCTGGGGATAATGTACTCCATTGGCACTATTTCTTCCTGGCCATAAGCCAATCTGAAAGGTGTATGTCCCGTTAATTTCTTGGATGTCATTTTGTATGCCCATAATACAGATGGAATGCGCAGGTCCCAATCATTGCAGTTTACATTGCATATCTTGGTTAGCGCATTCTCAAGTACTTTATTAAATGCTTCAACAGTGCCATTCGCTTGTGGTTTATAAGGTGTACTGCATTGATGATGGATGTAGAATTCTTCAGTCAAATCTTCAATAATTATGTTTAGAAAATGAGTACCCTGATCACTCATCAAAATTTTTGGGCATCCAAATCATGTAAGGATGTTCTCAAAGATAAACTGTGTGGCTGTAGCTGCGCTACAGTCTTTGACTGGTTTTGCTTCTGTCCATCTGGTGAGGTAATCAGTTGCAGTAATAATGTACCTCACTTTGGTTCTTTTTCTCGGTGGGTTAATAGGTCCCACAAAATCAATTGCCCATTTTTCGAATGCCTGCAAGGTCAGCTGAGGATTCAACGGCATTTCATCTCTTCTTGAGGGTTTCCCTGTTCTCTGACAGACATCGCAGTTCTGGCAATGTTCTTTGGAATCCTTATGAATCATAGGCCACCATAGCCTTGCGCGCAATATCTTCTATGCAGTAGCCCTTCCTAGATAATGACCTCCTGCGACTCCTGAATGTGCATCAGCTAATATAAATGGCTTCTCATGTTCTAATACACATCTTCGTAGCACTTCATCAGGTACTAACTTGTAGAGATGTCCTGCGATAATGGTGAAGTCTCCGGCTCGCACTACCAGCTGCTTCTTTTGGTGCATAGTGAATCTGGTAGGTGTGAACCCGGTAGTTAGAAAGTCAATGATATCCTAATAATAATCATCGGCAATCTGTATAGCAAATAATTGTGCATCAGGTAGATTGTCTTCTAGATTCGTAGGTTCCTCTCCTGACTCGATCCTTGATAGATGATCAGGGCCTAAATTTAATCTTCCTGGTTTAACTATTATTTCAAAATCATACTCTTGGAAGAGTAAGAGCCATCTGCATATTCTCCCCCCTAACACTGGCTTATTGACTAAGTATTTTAATGCAGAATGGTCAGTAAACATATAGAAGTGTGCACCAAGCAAATAGTGTTTAAATTTCTGTAGTGCATGTACCATTACAAGTCCTTCCCTTTCGGTAGTGGTATAGTTTTTCTCAGCAGATGACAGCTTTCTGCTTGAGAATGCAATGCGATGATCAATGCCTCCTTCTCCTAGCTGTGTGAGAACAATACCCAATGTTATACATGAAGCATCAACATATACGTGAAATGGCTTTTCCCAGTCTGGAAAAACTAGGATCGGCGTAGTGACCATTTTCTCTTTCAATGTGTCGAATCCTTTCTCGTAGTCATCATTCCAAATGAATGGTGCATCCTTTTTTAAAAGTTTCTCCTTTGCTGCGGTTATCTGTGCATACCCCTTTATGAATTGCATGTAGTATCCGGTATGCCCTAGTGTAGTGCGCAATTTTTTAACTAAATTTGGTGTAGGCAAGTTTACAATAACTGTTATCTTTGCAGTATCAACCATTAACCCTTGCTTACACACAATATGTCCTAGTAGAATCCCATAAGGAACATAAAAAATACATTTCTTCAAATTCAATGAAATCTGATGCTGTCTGCATTTTTCTAGCATCATTCTGAGGTTCGCGGCATGGTTCTTCAGTAACCCAAAAATGGTCCAATCATCAAAGTAAACTTATAAAAATTTGTGTATGAATTCTTTAAATGCTGCGATCATGACTCTTGAAAATATGGCTGGTGCATTCTTCAAACCAAAAGGCATCACTGTATACTAGAATGACCCCCATTATGTTGCAAAAATGGTCTTGTGTCTGTCTTCTAGATCAATTCTAATCTGATGGTATCCAGAAAACCCATCAGTAAAAGAGTATGCTTCGTTACCTCCCACGTTATCAAGTACTTCGTCGGTAAAAGGAGTAGGAAATGGGTCATGCATTGATGCATCATTTTGCTTCCTAAGATCAACACAGATCCTGATCTCACCCTTTGTTTTCTTGTCTTGTATGACCATTGGGCTTATCCATTCAAATTCTTCAATCAGCTCAATGATTCCTGCATCGAGCATCTTGTCAAGTTCTGCCTTAACTCCTTTGTAGCCTGGGTTCAGTCTATATGGACTTTGTTTAATAGGGTTTCACTCCTGGCTTAAGAGGAATTAGAATCACTCCTAAGTTTCCCAGGATGCCTTTCATCTTTGTGGACTCCGTTGGGAATACTTTTTGATATTCATGTAATATAGCTGTGATCTCTGCAACTGTGTCATCATCCCAGTAGTCTCCTATTGCTGCGAACTTCGGCTCTTCATTGGTGCTGATGTTCACTTTCTTTGTTCTAACCGGTCCACTCATATCTGGAATTTCTAGTGGAGGTCCTTATACCTCATGTACTCCTTCTGATTCAGGGATCTTTATGTTGCGCGGGTCCTCCTCATCGCTATCTTCAACTTCTTCAGCTATTTTGTAGAAGTCTAAATCCTGCTCTATCCGTTCTAACCAATCTAGTTGTAGACTCACAAGTACATTGTTTGTGTCAAAAAACTCTTCTAGTGTTATGTTTTCCTCCTTTCGATGTGGGATAAATATATTTTGCTTGATCAGTTGCAGCACATCATGTATAGTTGGATGGTCATCTTGAAAAGTAAAATCCTTCTGGAAGGTCGCAGTGAGGACGGACCAATCCGCGATTCCTGTTCGCATCTCCTCCTCTAGATACCATTTTTTTTTAATATGCTCCTCCAGCATATGCAAAAAGAGATGTACCCATTCTGTCTGTGGTCTTTCCTTCCAATCTTGTACACAAGCTGCGATATGATCTCCTGGATCCATCAGACTATTGTATTTCTCAAATGGTAGTGTGACCTTATCAGCAAATCGAATCTGTAGTTTTATTCTGCACTGTTCCCAAGTTTTCAATGTCTTTTTATGCGTAGTCCACCATCAGGCAGGTGTTTCTCTGAGTGCCATTTCTAATGCTAAGACGCAATGTTCATCTGCAACTGCTGCAATGTATTCTTTGACAAATGAATAGACGTTAGCTGTACCATCATAAGTGGGGATTGGACTTACCTTCTTTCCAATCCAGCGGAGTGACTTTGTTATTGTCGTGCATCTCCTGGCAGATGCTTCATGCATTCTGTGTTGCCAGTTTTCTAATCCTGCCTCAGAGTATGATATGCAAGAACTATCGCAGCGTCAGCTGAGCATTCCATCCGCAGTAGGATGAATATAATCCACAGCATTTGTTGTCATTTGATAGATATGGTCAAGGTATTGAGCGTTGTAATCTTCTTGAATAGGTTCAACATATCTCTCCCCCTGCGAAGGATCCAATGGTGCGACGACTCTTATGTCATTGCCTTCAAATATCATTTTAATTGTCTTCAGATTGATGACGGTGGAGTTCGTCATTGCCCAATCGATGCCCAGCAGTGTTGGATAAGGATTGCTATCATCCACAATTTCAAATACTTCGAATTCTACATAACTTCACACACCATCAAGGTTGACAATAGTATTGGTTAACCTTCCCAGAGGTATAACTATGCCTTGATTAGCCATTCTTAACTATATAGGTGACCACTGTAACTTTGGTTTTCCCATCGCCTGCCATGTCTACTTGGTTAAGACATTTACTTCAGATCTGAGATCAAGAATGATCTCGTCCATCTCATAGTCTCCTATCTGTGCAGCAAACCGCATTTCCCTGCCGGTTCTTTTGGGACTCCTAATGTTGTGTACTGCACCATGTGCTATTCCTTTCTTACTGAATGATGCGTACTGATTTATTAGTTTTTCAAATTCCATAAGAGTGTCTTTGTTTTTTAATAACTTGATGCAGCTGTGTAGAAACTGCGCAACAAAATAGATGTATCTAGTGCGGTGCGCGTGTGATCATATGCCAGTGGCATGTCTTCTATTTAGGGTTCTTGTCTTCGCAATGGGATCCTTGGTGAAGTAGGTGGTGGTTGTTTAAACATGTCCCACGCTTCTTTAAATATTTCCTTATTTTTCTGTAAGTTCAATGGAGGTGCTTTCCGAGGAGATTTTCTAATCCCTACTGTTTCTCCAAGGTACTTCTTAGGATCAGTTGTTCTAGAAGTCGAGGCTTCTGCGCTATTGTCTTTTCCTATATCAGCACCACTTCGCGTTACTACATTGACACTCTAACCCGTAGGTCTGTTCTCTGATGCGATCAACTGGATGTTAGCGTTCAGTGTTTCTGTTCTTCTCTGCTTCTGCATTTCTACCTCAAGCACGGGGCAGTCTTCAATCACATGGTCAAATGATTTACAGTAGTTGCATGTGGTGCATGGATTAGTACATCCTCTTGATACATGACCTGGCTGGCCACAGTTATAAAATATTACCTGGCCTCATCCTCTTCCTTGATTTTGACCAGTATTTCTTCCTCTCCCGCGATATCCACCACCGCGGCCTCTATATCCTCCTTGATCATAGTGGGTGTTTTCTTGCTTTGGCTGATTTTCCTCTTGGACGTGGTACATTCCAGCACCTCGCATTTCTTCCAAACCTTGCTTTCTTTCATTCATCAGTTCATAAGCACGACAGTTGGACTCATCATGTCCAACTGACTTACAAAAATTACAGTATAAGTTTTTAGGTGTCTTTACATATTTTTGTATTAGGTAGCAGTCCTCAGGCCTGTGTGCTCTGCTTCTACAAATTTCACACCACGATGCCTGGTTCTGATTCATATTTATTGGGTTTGGTGCGCTACTGTTAAGATATTCTTGAAATAAGGGGCAATGTTCTCTAGTGTGGCCCTCTACTTTGCATCCTGTGCACCAAAATTCATGTCTTTGTTCATGTCTCTGCTCCTTCCCATTCTTCATACCTTGTAATTCTAATGTAAAGGTAGCCAATTGGTTCTGGATCTGTATCATCCCAGAACTACTTTCTCCAATTTGTGAGGCTTCCAATTTCATTGCAATCTCTAAATCCTCAGCTTGAGATACAACCTTCTATTGCATTAGTGGTTGTCTGATATGGGGCAATAGCACAGCAATGAACCATTCTTGATGTTGTTGCGGAGCTATAACAAATCTCACTTGGTCCAACAATGTTTGAATTTTTGGTCGAATTCCCATACCGATTCAGTAGGTTTCTGCTTGATTTCTTTCAACTCTGTTATGCACTATGATTCTGATTTGGGTTTCTTAAACTCTACTGCAATCGTGGTCTTGATGTCTGCTAAGGTTCTTGGTTGTGCTTGAGAATACTTCATAAACCAGTGCAGCACTCTGTCTCTAAAAGTAGTTATGAGTTGCACTCTCTTGATAGCATCATTTGTCACTTGCTTGACACTCCACACGGCTTCGCATAGAAACCAATGCTGATCAGGGTCTTCCTGACCTGTTCCCTTGAATATCGGAAGTTTTATATCGTTTTCTATCATTCTCCTTTCGGATTGTGTACTGTTCTGTGACTGAGTCCCTGTGACCAAAGTAGATACAGGTTGCTGTATTGTGCTAGGAATAGTATTTTTCAGAATCGGCTGAGTCATAGTGCTATGAGGACTCGGTCCTGCGGTGTTACTAGTATTACTAATCTATGGGATGGGCTGCGCAACAATCACAGCGGGTGGGTTCTGGACTGATTGATTCCGAGGTGTAATATGCTGGATTGTGGTGGATAACTGAGTGTTCGTATTATTGAGATCACATGGGATTTCGGTATCTATATGGTTTCTAGATGGTGTGGGTTTCTTCTCCTTAGTAAGCTTGTATATCTTTCCACTTCTCAGAGTATGGTTTTCTTCGTCAGAATCAATGTATGTATTCTCTACCATGACAGATTTAGAACTATTGGTGCATTCTTAAAACACCTTTTTCAGCTAAAAGCATTTTAATATATAGGCTGAGGTTTTTCAGGAACTTACCTCTAAATCCTTCAAAAAAGTATGCTTCAGCCTGGCTATATGATTTCAGCTTATCTATAGTAAACTTGGTAACAAATCCTTCTAGTATGCTATCAACCTGGAAGTCAACTACTCGCAACAGTGGGTTGTCAATCGCTTTGAGATGTTCAGTAAGCTCCAGACTCCACTCTGTAAGTACTCCGACTTGGGAAAAATTCTTTCTTTCTGCTAGGCACAATATCCACTCATGTAGCTCGTTTGGAAATGAAGCCCAAAAAATTTCATGGATTTCCCTCCACAAGTATCTATTTAACCACTATACGTCAGATAGACGTGGATGTCTGTTTTCTTTCTTTGCGAAGTCTCTTTCGATCGTATCGCACCAAGCCCAGTTTTCTTTATGTTCTGGATGCCAACTATCAAACATTACTTTTCTGAATACACTCTCGCATCACTAGTCTTAGCGCAACAACGGAACCATTTGTTGGTCGGACACTGTTCTAGAGGTATTCCAATGTAGACCCAGGTACTTCACAGTACAAGATACCAACAAAACCCCTATTCACCAGCCCTTTCGGCAACAGACTTCAAGCAGCCTGAGGTCTCACCCAAGGTGAAGTTGAGGGGGTGGTTGCAGAAGTAGGCTTCCACAACCTTGTGATGCGAGTGTTTGAACTGATTCATGTGCAGCGCGGTACGAGTTGCGCACTGTGGTCAACAACTGCGCGAAGTGTTCTACTCCGCGTCGAGTATCTTCAGAAACGAAGATATTTGCACCCTCAGTGCATCCACAAACCTCGCAGTGGGTTTATGAGATCTGGTCACTTCTATTCAACTTTATTTGATAATTCTTAATCATTCATCCTTACTTAGACTGTAAAACATCTTAACTTATGCAAATGAGTGGCATGTGCGGTGTTGTGTGATACCACGATTCAACCTTAACAATTAACGGTGTGTTTATCTCATTGATCCATTCATTCGAAGACTTATAGGTTCTTGACTTCTAACATTCATCCATACATGAACTACTAACATCTTATTCCATCCTCTCCACGGTGAATACAGATAACAGTAAACATATAATAGACAATAGTAACTTCATGCATGCACTGTAAGTAAATGAAATCACAAATTAATGACAATCATACACAGCAATCACATAACACAAAGGTTTAACGTGGTTCACCCCCCCCAGATGGGAAGCTACATCCACAAGAACTGTTGTTTATTATCTAGGAAAGGGTACAACAGTTCTTTCGTCTGCACACTCAACTGCAGATGCTCTTCTCTCTCTCTCAAAATTAGGTCTCTGCGCACTCAGCTGCAGAGCCTTTACAAGGCTTCAATCTAACAGATCACAATATTCGATAATATCAACAAAATGAGATTTAACCCTTTTCCTTTACAAAATTTCCTTATTTATAGATCAAGACTCGTAGGTCATGTCTTTACATTTTCAAAGGCAAAACCCTTAGGTTTACAAAACTATCATGGTTTTCCCAAAACCGAACTACTGATATCTGGCAGCGGATCTTTTGTCATGCGCACGCCAATAGGTTACTTCCGTCGAGCTGTTCCTTCTTTCACGGCCTTAAATGACTGGCTCGAGTAGTCTTGTGTTTGTTGTGATCAGTCACCTACCTCCGATCTGCACCTACCCACTGCTTGGTAGTTATCGATGATCTTTTCCAAAAATAGGTCTTCTGTGACCTAACCAAAATAACTTCCTTCATCCGTCCATGCTCTGCTTAGCTGGATCTCCGTCGACGTGGCACATCGCGACACTGTACTCCTCGCAGCACCGACCTCGCAGCTTCTTCGCCACTATGCTACGCGCAACTTCGCAGCATACCAAAACTTTATCCCAAAATTGTTCAAACTTAACTACGCTTAGCTCCGCAGTTCTCAAAATTCTTCCTGTTCAAAAATTGCCCCATCTGGGCCAGGCCCAACAACAGTTGTTCATGTTTATGATCTAGTTGAGCAACAATCTCTTCTTCCAAAGAAGAAGGTTCCTCCAGACATATAATCAATTTCACACCTACTTGAGTTTTGGAGAATTTTAATTTTGGTGTGATTCATGTCCATTTTAGAGGGGAGGTTTTATTTCCCATGTGGTTTTCCTTCTTTCCTTGGTTAGATGGACAAATAAATTTTTATGTTGTAAAAGGTGACTTGAGCCTTAGTTGCCAAGGCCTTTATTTTTATAATCCACTAAGTCTAGCTTATGGGGGGGTGTTAGAGAAATATTATGCCTTAGTACCTTAATCATTAATTAATTGATGGTTATTAGGAGCTAAACTGGTTAATAATCACATCGCTAGGTTTTTAAGAACTTGTTATAAGTTGGTTAGAACTTGTTGGGGAAAGTGTGAACTAAACCACAATGTATGGGCCAAGGATGGTCAAATATAGCTGTTGGGCACTCACCTTGAGACCACCACATGCATT
This sequence comes from Larix kaempferi, assembly GCA_027924585.1. Lineage (NCBI taxonomy): Eukaryota > Viridiplantae > Streptophyta > Pinopsida > Pinales > Pinaceae > Larix > Larix kaempferi. The sequence goes on along the minus strand of BSBM01000684.1, from coordinate 12,860,209 downwards.
TATTACCACCTTCATGCATAAGGCACCCTCCTTTCCCTGTTTTATGGATATGGGTTTGACCAAGGGCGTACATGCATTGAACCTAATCTTTTGCCCCTCTTTTGGTTATTTTGGCCTACCCTAGCCTACCTAACTTCCAACCAACCACCTCCTCCACATGTGTGAACATTATTTTGGTCTCCCATGCTCACCCAACATTCACATGCACATTTTGGACTTGTTTGGGATATTTTGGAACCATTTGGTCAACCTAAGGGGGATTATGGCTCAATCTAATCTAGCTAAGTGTGGACACTCCAAGTGCATCCTATTTATTCCTATTTCTATATAAGGATGATCCAAACTCATTATAACATTGGACAGTTAATAAACTCTGATATTTGATCATTTGTGTTTCCTGTTTTTTTATCATTTGTGTTGATATTTGATCATGTATGCCTGGTTTTTTATCATTTGTTTTCCAGAAATGTATATGCACTTGTTTCTTGCATAATAAGTTAAATATTTCAATTGTAATGTATCTATAGTAGCTAGATCCTACTGTGATAGATATTTTACAATATGACTTCATCTTGATTTGAGGGATTTCGGCTCAATTTGACCGATTCTGGCCTAGTTTGACTTTTTTCATCTCGATTTGGCTTTTTTCATCTTGGTTAGACTGATTTCATCCCAGTTAGATTGAATTCATCTCATTTAGAGTGATTTCAACTCGATATGATTGGTTTTGGCTCGATTTGACATTTTTCATCTTAATTTGACTTACTTCAGCTCAACTTGACTGATTAAAACTCAATTTGACTTTTTCCAACTTCATTTTGGAATTTTTCATCTTGTTTTGGTTTTCAGTTTGACATTTTTCATCTCAATTGGGATTATTTAAGCTCGATATGAATTTTGATTCTCACTTTGACTGATTTCTTCCTAGTTTGACTTTTTCAACTCTATTTGAATTATTGAGGCTATATTTAACTTATTTTGGCTTAGTTTGAATTTTTTCCATCGTGGTTTGGATTTTTTTGTCTAAATTTCTTCGTCTCTATTTGACTTTTTTTAATATCGATTTGACTTACTCTAGCTTTATTTCACTGATTCCAGCTCGGTTGGACTATTTTCGCCATAGTTTGGATTTTTTGGTTTAAGTTTCACCTCCCTCAAATCGGTTTGATTGATTTTAGCTCTGTTTGAATTTTTTATCTCGGTTTGACAATTTTTGTCTCAATTTCACTTACTTTGGATCGGTTTGACCTATTTCGGGTGTGTTTCACTTTTTTCCTCTTGGTTTGGCTTTTTTCATCTTGGTTAGATTGATTTTAGCTCGGTTTGAATTTTTTATCTTGGTTTGAAATTTTCCATCTCAATTTGACTTACTCTAGCTTAGTTTTACTGATTCTGACTCTGTTTCACTTTTTTCATCTTGGTTTGGCTTTTTTCATCTCACTGAAACTGATTTTAGCTTGGCTTGACTTTTTTTGTCTCAGTTTGACTTTTTCTATCTTGATTTGACTTACTCTAGCTTGGATTTCCTGATTCCATCTTTGTTTCACATTTTTCATCTGTGTTTGGATTTTTATGTCTCGATTTAGATGTTTTATCTTAGTTTAACTTTTTTTCGTCTCAATTTGATTAATTTCATCCTTGTTTGACTCTTTTTTTTTAAATCTTGGTTTGACTTATTTTATCTCTATTGTCCCTTAGGTTGTACCCAATTAGATCTGGTATTTTCTTCATAGTATGCCTAGCAACAAATATGAACATCACAAAATAAGCTCTGGTTCATATGCAAATTCCAAGGAGGGATGTGCAGATAGCACCATCTCTACACCACTTTAGGTTAGCAAGCTACTCCTATAACCAAGGGAGGGTACCCTCAACAATAGGGAGGTATGAATCCTAGTCTGCCACCCTAGGTACCTTTTAGATATACATGAAAAAGTTAACTGTATTTATGTTAAAATATGAGGTGCTCAAGGGCAAATCTCATCCATGAAAACAAAATGGAAATGATTGTTTTTAATTTAAAGGGAAGGAACAAGTACTCCAAAGAAAAGAAAACTCAAAACAAGGCCCACTTGGGTTCCTTAATTATATCTTAATCCTTGAAAAGAAGCACAGTAACCATGCAAAACATTCTAATGAGAGAGCACTTTCAACTAGCCATTAAAATGCATCCAAGAGAACTATTAGAATAACATACATGATAAAAATAAGATTCTTATTCATGTGAACAATGTATACAAATGGAGACTTATCTATTGCATTTGAAAGTTCATTACATAAAAAAATGAAATTGCTATAGATTCAGACACCTAGTGGCATCATTTCCTCGGTCCTAGTCCCAAAATACTCAGTAATTGCATTACAATTTATGATAGTGTACAATCAGAGGGGAATTCGTCGCTACAACCCTAGTGCTTAACATTTATTTTCAAACTTTACAGCAGATTTTCAACAATCTGAATACAACAAAGAATGAGGGAAGAAAGAGAGGAACATGCTAATGTTGTAGATCCTAGTGGCTTCTCTAAGCTTTCCAAACTCTGGAAAATAATTGAACCTCTAGTTGCACCCTTAAGGGATAAGCTTTTATATGTCGTACGACGATGACTATGCCCTAGCAATATGAATTCAGAAAATAAACACCCAACCTTTCTCTACTTCTAGGAACCGAATATTTTACCATGGTTGATATGATTGATTTTGGGAACAACTCACCCCATTACATATTCTCTAACAGACTTCACTCCCCATGCACCTGTTGTTATTTGGACATTTGAAAAGATGGGATAATTTTGGTACTAAACAACAATTGTGAGAGATATTTTCTATTATCAAAATTGTCACTCAAGAGAACTCATCTCATGATGCACTGAATCAAGGAAAACTACAAGGGAAGTTGCATTTTTCCTTATCATGGTTCCTTGGGGAACAAAATCAGCAGAGCGAACTTATTCCCCACAACTTTACTATTGGAGGCTCCTTCATCCCAAGGAAGTTAGAAGTTGCAGGCCCCATTTGATACTATATTTTTTGGGGAAAACCTTCATGTATCAAAAAGATGCACAACTGAAGCATGGAGAAAAAGTAAGGAAACTTGAAGGTTTTGTGGACTTCCCCCGCTAGCATTTCTTACTTTGTCAAACTCCCTCATTACATGGAGGTGGCGGATGTGGATCCTAGCAGAGAGCAGAGTGGGGAGAATAGAAGAGCCACAATTATTGAGAAAACATTTGGATTTCTTAAAATGATTATTTAATATGGACTCTTTTATCCAAAACAAGAATGAAGCTTCGAAATTCTTATTTAATATGAGCTATGGCCTGGAGAAACCAGTAATATGCCTCTTTCATAATCAATTGATCCAAGCCTTTCGGGGTAGTTCTTCATATGGTGGAAGCAAGAAATACATGGGTTAACAAGGTTAGCTGAGTTTCCATCACACAAAAGAGAATATGAGGATAATCGGCAATAAGAGTGAGTTATGAACTATGGGTGGCATGAAGGATTTGCACAGATATAGGCTCAGATCAACAAGATATGGATTATGTCATGATTTAGATCAGACATAGAGAAATCATGGTTCAAGATTTAGCCATTGCTGCTCATATTTTTACAATGACAATCACATATCTTTGAGAGTGAGTTAGGGTGAGGTCATACACGTAAGATAAGGAATTGCTAGCTATAACCATGTAGAGAAGATACTTTAATCATGCAAGAAAGCTACAATACTCAATTGGTGTACATTATTAAGGTTGGCACTTTATGCTTCCAGAGATGAATGTGTTTTTGCATGAGTGGGAAGAATTTCAACCGCCTCAATATTCATGCCACTATGCGGTTTGACAACTTATGCAATAAAATTACTTCCTTTGGCACAAGGGAATCTTTTCCTTTTTTCAAAAGGTATCTTTATTTCCAGCTACTGGGATTATCCTTAATCATTCTACATGACTCACACCCATATATAAATAGGATGATTATCTTTACTTTATTTTCTCACTTGTTATGCCGCCAACAGCCTAAAATTGCTTTCGGAACACGATTGAATACTGGCCATTGATGGGGAATCAATGTTTATTCATCTTTGTACATTCCCTAGTGACTGTCGATGGCAGTGATCTAGCCCTATTTTTCTACATGATTTTATTTGAACCACTCACCCCATGTATTTTCCTTAATCTTTAAATACAATCCATTCTCCCTCAAACGACTAGTATCTGCTTTGACAAAATTACATGCACCAATAATTTCCATTCGTGGAGAAGGGTTTCACCTGGATTATTTGCTCATTTCAATCCATCCAATGGTCAATATTGATCTTTGAAAGGGTGCCCCATGACATCTAGACCATCCATGAGCGCCTTACCTTTTAACTTTGTGGTACGTCTTATTTCCTCTAATGGACGCGATATATTCCAACAAATCTTTTAAGTTTGTGGCACGTCTTGTTTCCTCTAATGGACACGATATATTCCAGCAAAATACATGATTCAATTTGGGCTGTAGACATAGCATGCCTATTTTTAAGTCATTTACATGTTTTGGGGACTCAGACAGTCAGGGTCTACCCTGATGAGTTGCATGTCCATTCCCAAGCCATTGATGAGATGAAGCATCGGTCAATTCCTTCTCTATTTACTCTCCTTGAATGGTTCATATCTCTTATACATATAAAGTGATCCTTGATGATCGATGCTTGACTTCTCTTCCTCTCGGTCTTTAGTCTTCCATTTTATAAGGGGAAATCAGTGATGACAATGAGTACAAAGCATGCTACAACATTCAACTCCTTTTGTGGGATGGCTCCTCCTCGTAAGGTGCTAAGAATCTAGCTTGAATCTCTAAAAATAGAATATTATTGACTTAACTTCCATTAGGCAATGGATTCTGACTTATTATCATGCTTTAAGTATATTCATACATATTTTTGGTGAAACAAGATAAAAATGTCGATTGCGGACTTATTTATTAGCTCGATGGAGCAAAAGAACATCGAATGTGATAATTTTAGGTTAAAAAGGAACTATACAAACAATAAAATCCATGTACAAAAAAGGATACTTTGATATAGTGTGTGAGATGATACCCTTACTCAAGAGGGAAACAATTTCATAGTACCTGCCACTAGAGGGTATTCCTAGGATGATTTTCCAAAATTATGGAACCTAAGAATGTAGGTAGGTTGTTTTGCAACATCTCCAGTAGAAGGTGGTTTAAGCCACATGTTCTCACATTCCTTATGTCACTCACGGCCTTTGTATAACTTTTCCCTTTTTAACGCCACAATATTCTTAGTGGAAAACTCGTGCTTAGCCCACTAATCGATAAGGTCTGTTGGCTCTTCTAAATTAGTCTCATGAGTTATCTAGAACCATTCCTACTTCTAACATCCTCTATCTACCTCTGATTTAATTAAACCATTTTTCCATTGTCCTTCTTCTCGTGGAGTGGTCATGACAATGTTGTCCTTATACAGATTGGTTGGAAATTTCCCAATGTCATATTGCCTTTTCCTTTCCTCAGGAGGCCTTGGTTGGTACCCCTTTATTTTAGTTACTTCCCCTGAGTCTTCATATGACTTCAGATCAATGTTTCCCTTAAATTTGGTTTCCTTTGGTCTCAACATTGACATTTCAATACCTGGTATATTGATGATATTTTCAAAACAAGAATCAAGAATATACCAAGAAGCTTTATCTAGTGGAAGTCGAGACCAAGAATCAACTCCCTCCTCATCTTCTTTACATTTGTATTCAAGAATCAATTTATATAACTCAAAGGTGTCAAAAGGTGATTCTTTAGTGGTAATTAAGGGTTAGGATTGACCTTGGAAAGGAGTTTAATAAGTAAGAAAAAATCTTCCTAACTGATCATGGGTATATGTGGGGAAATTGGTTGGGTGATTAGGGTCATTGTAACATAAGTAACTTTTGGTTCTTTGTACAATCGGCAAGTATCCCCCCAAAGATAGGAATAGTAGCATAAGATAAGTCGAATTGAATGTTTCCTCCCATAGAGGTTCCCCAATGCCTGGATAGTTGCATACCATAGGAGGGAGGAACGCCTGCTAGGACTACATCCATCATGACAAACTTTTTAGGAATATGTAACATTCCCACCACAAGGTATTTAATCATCTTGATTCACTGGACCCTTTTTGAATCAAAGTAAAATAGGTCTTTATAAGGTCTTGTAATTTCTAAGCCTAGATTTTCCATCACTGTGAGAGGCATCAAGGAATGTGAAGTGCCAGAATAATATAAGCAATTGTGGAAGTGGAAGTTTTGAACCTCTAGAGTAATATAAAAAGGAGGAGTGGAATGGTCCATCTCATCAGGAAGGCTTCCAATGACTATTTTAGGAGCATCATCTTGTAGGTTGATCTGATTAGCTTGTAAAGGAGGTTTGGTGCTCAGACCCGTCACATTAGAGGAAGAAGGATCTGATTTATATGGTGAGGAAAGGGCTTTGGGTATTGTAGGCGATGTTGGTAGTGCTTTCACACTCCAACAAGTGAAAAAGGGTCCTCTACTGGATTGAAGGGGTCGAGGTAGAGAGTACGTAAGAGAATGGTTCTTACGGTGTTGGTGTGTGAGATGAGTGTAGTAAATGTAAGTAAAAACAAGTGAAATCTAAACTAAATTGTGAATATGAAGAACTGTTAGCGTGACTCCAGTCGACAGGGGTTCCACTCACTGTCGACACGTACTGCAGTCTCCCTGGCCACCCGCCCGGACAGGTTTTATCCCACTCAGTAACACCTATAGAGCAGATGAGGTCTCACCCGAGGCATCCAAGAAGAGCAAACAGAACCATGTTTCCACCGAATGAAGGAGGATGGTTGCAGCTATTATACTTAAACTTATTGCATAACTGGGACAGATATTTCTAAGCATTGAACATGGTATTAAAGCAATATTCAACCAAGACATTCATCATTGCAACGACAATAATTGTAAAACAAGTATCGCATCAAAGAAGCATGACATTATTTGTATAGTGCAACATTGCATTACCACAACTGAACAGATTGAACACAGAGATTGTACCAAAATAGCTTCATCATATTATCATTGTCGACCTAGATACAATGTCTCTGCAAAAACTAGATCTCCACAATGACTCTTGACGTCAAAACATACCCAGAAGACATACAACCAACAACAGAGCTTCGCATAATATCTCCAGCATTTGATGATGCCCTACAACACTTACAATTCTTATCTATATATAAGCTTATGCCTTACAACTCTTGTCCACTTTCTAACAACTTGTTAACCGACACTATGGACAAATGACTCAATATCTAACTGACCTAATCCAAAAATGACCAAAAACCCGCATTCTACGGTATAATTGACTCAACAGTTCATAATATGTGGTCCAAATGACCTAAAACCCACAATCCGCGATACAATTGACCCCCAAATGCATAAAGTAATCTTCTGATTTCCGCCTTTCGCGCCATCTTCTGTCTTGTCGCAGCATCGGAGATGCTGCGATAGCACTTTACCAAACCGCCTACCAACAAGAACATAAACCAAAGTAAACATATGTGGTATGTTTAGTAACAAGCAGTAAAGGTGAAAACTACTTATTTACTTTAAATTACTTCGGTAAAACCAAATACATTCTCATAATAAATTCATTCTTTTATGCATTCATGAAATACACCAAAGAATATTTTTATTATTTGTAAAACATGGAGTTACAAGATTAGGGATACCTCTCTAGGCATATGGTCCCTTGTAGACGAGAAGCTAGCAGTCCTCCTCTGATGAACCCGTCCTCCGAATGTCCACTGTATTAGAACCAGGTGCAAAGTGCCAACCCAATGAGTAGCAAGGAGCCAAAGGAGCTCAACTGGCCAAGTGGATTTGTAGAGTAGAATGAGGATGTCGGAGTCCTATGTGAATGCAGCATGGTGGATAGGGTATGGTGAATGGCACCAAATATTAGACATCTTGGAACTTTCGATTACCCCGAATGTGTTTTGAAAATGAGGGGAAATAGTAACATATAGTTTGTGGTTTAGGATTTTCGATCCCTAAAACCACTTGTGGTTTTTTGAGGTTCACCGCTGGTAATTTTGAATTGAGGTGGGAATTCACATTTGTCGGTACAACACCCCTACTTTGGTGCACACGTCCATTTTAGGGGAGATCCCTATTTTGGTGGAGATTGTCCAAAGGGGGTTTGTAACTTAGGATAAATGGGTTTTTGGGTTTTCTATGAACAAATGGGTTCATTATTTAGCAATAAGGATCCACAACATGTCACTTAGTATATGGTCAATTTTCTTGTGTTAAGAGATTTCTCCCTGATGTCTGAGGTTAGGATCTAATTGTATGACCGATGGACATCATAGGACCTTCCTTTACTGTGAAAGAGTGTGGTATTTTTGTGGAGGACAGAGACTGCTTTGGAGGAGTGATGCACTTGCTTCATGGAACGACAAGGTCCATAATATGCAAATACAATACTCATGATGGATGAGGTACATATAATCTCAAATACACATGGATGAGGCAGGAATTCCCATACTCATATCAATGTCTCAATATACATAATATGAGTCCAACCCCAAAAGGGGACTAGTCAATACATAGATAATTGTTGTATACATCATAAGTTCCCAAGAGGGACTCAAATCTAGGATGTACTCATGGTTGATCTGAAGAACTGGGACTAGAAACAATGGAATTCACCAAGAATGCAAGATCATTGTAACTGATTCTCTGCTGGATTAGAAAGGTGTCCAACGACTGTAAGGGCTCAAACAACTAAGGGTATGAATCGTGAAGGTATAATCGATGGCATATGCAACTGGACATATTGAGGAGCTAAAAGTTGAGGGACTCTCAAACATTGTCACCGGCGCAAGCCATATGTCACAAGGAACATGATACTGGAAGGGCTCCAAATAGACTCACCAATGTGCTATATTCAAAAGGACATCTAGGGTCTTTGACCAAATAATGAAGTAACCAATACCTTCTATGAATCTCCATGGTGCGATAATGGAGTTGATGTCAATCACATGAGAAAAAACCATGCTAATGGACACTAAGGTCTCCCCTCAGGTGGTCCGTAGGAACTGACAAATGATGATGAGGCCAAGGTACAGGAACCTCTGGGTCTATCCTTTGGAATAAATTTGTTGATGTCGACAGAGGGTGTACTAGAGAATTCATCCTATAGATAGTTAAATTCTCACATGGGATTGGAAAGGTCCCTAGACACCTAACCCAAGACAAAAAAAATGGTTATCTACTCTCATAGATCAAGATCAAACATGAACCTTTAAACATCGAAAGAAAGAGAAAGAGGTTTTTATTAACTCCAACCTGTAGGTTGTCCTAGTGCTTGCCTTAAGCTTGATCTCCAAATCTTGAACTTGTGAAACAAGACAAAGGACCAAAACTTTCATGCAAGTAGATGTATTAAGCTAGATCTAATCCACAACATATTACATATCAAATAAAAAGAGACATAATATGGGATAATAGGCCAACTAATCATTGATTAGAAAGCCATGAAGAAGTACATAACAAAGCGTTATACCTAAATTTGCAGCTGCAATATCTTCTCCAAGCTCTCAATCATCAACCCTTCAAGACTCATAGGATCATAATCTCCACCTCTCTAAGTGTTCCCCTCTTTAAGAATCATAAGATCAAAATTTTGGTGCTATGAGCATCACCCCAAAGCTCATGGATGGAATTCCTTGAGTAGGTTTAGATTGGCCAACCACTTGGAGAAGGTTTTGGATCTAAGTGAGGATCATTAGGATCAAGGATCATGAGGTTCCCTGGGTTATTAAGAGGATAGGATTTGCAGGGTAGATCAATCCATCGAAAATATCCCACAAATCTCATCCCAAACATCTAGGAATTTGGTCAAAAGGAGGTATTTTTGCTCCCCTAAAGTGGTGTACAGAGAAAAAAAGGGAGATTTTTGCTTCCCCATAGGCATGCAAAGAGCAAAATTTTGTTCCCTAGGACACTAGCAGGGCGCTAAAATCTCAAGAGGAGGTAGTTTAGGGGGTTACTTTGGTAGGATTTCGACCCCATACTTGTTGGATTTACTTCCAAGTGTGATTAGGGAAGGGACCAACATGTTATGAATGGTTCTAACACCCTAATGAGACCCAAACATCATGTTTCTCATGGTGATATGACATGAAGACCCTCAATGATACATGGTGTGACAATTTGAGGTGTAATAGAGGGAGACCTTCTACTGCCAAGGAAATGATGATTCCTTGACAAGAGTGTGAGGTATACAACCAATGAGTGGTGAGATTGGATCTGTGACTGCGACATTGACCTAGGAGATAAGGGTAACTGAGTAATGAGACTCAAACTTCCTTTGTTCAAAGTATCATGGCAAGGCTGACCTAGAAACATATGAAACCGATTTCAAGGGAGGGGAACATAGCTAGGGTCACTAGGGTGGCGGTAACTACAATGGGTATCATTGTAATGTGGTAGCCTTGGAGGGGTGAATACTGATCAGGGGAACAAAGGGGTGACTCTATGGGTGACTCATCAAAAAATACGCTGAACAAAGGGAACAGGGAATGATGTCGTAATAAGGGACTATATGTGATCTGCAGGGGTGCTAAGAAGCACTAGTTTGGCCTTCTTCATTGTTTAACGGGCTTGAAGAAGGTATAGAAGTATGCTCAAGATGGAACTGTCACGTGGATTTTTATCGATCCAGGTTCAGTTAATTCTCACCGATGTTTCCAATTTTAGAGAGTCTATAAACAGGAAGAAAACTCCAAAAATGGGCTTTTTGTACAGTTAGTCTCCAATACCCGAAAAAGCATAAAAGTGTGTGAGGGAGAACTCTTCTAGCCAAAAGGTGACTAGAGTATTCCCTTTTAGTAAGTATTCTATGCAGCCCAAAAAAGGGTTAAACTTATACCAGAAAAATGTTATTTCGAGGCCTTTTAATGAGTCTAAGAGAGACAAACTCACTCAGCGATCTTTTCATTTTATTAAGGAGTCATAAAAGAGATTAAAGGAAACTCCATAAGGGGAGTCTGTTTATAAGGAATTTCCAATGAATGACAATGTGAAGGGATAAATGTAGCTTCATATCAATATGTCAAACTATACAGACTCTGGATCCTAAGGGGGTACAAATGGCATCGGCTCCAAATGCAAAGAGGGTACTAAAAGGTCACCCATGTAAGGTAGGCTTTACTATCGAGCAAGGGTAAATGCAATGGTGGTTGGGTTAGACCACTTGCTCTGATAGGGGGGGTTCCTAAAGGCGTAAACAAATGGAAAAATATGTCAATGCATGTGATATTGTGGGGAAAATGATGACCTATATGCTAGTTGGGATGTTATACCTGCAGGGACAATTGCCTCTTGGAAAGGGGACTCCTGCTAGAACCTGTATTTGAACACACAATAAGGACACAAAGGTGTAAATGTGAGTTTGGAACTTGAAATTGCATTCAAATGTAAAACAAAGACAACTGATGTCATGGCATACAAATCGAGGTGGACTTGAAAAGTGGCCCAAAAATGACTCACCGAACATGGATAATGGATCCTGTACTCGGGAAGAGCATGGACTGTTGATTCTAATGGTGAAAACGGAACGTCAAACGATCGTCGTATGACTCTGGGACATGTGAAAGAAGATCGAGGCTAAGGGGAATATAAAAGGGGGAGGGGACCACATGACACTTGTCATTTTAATTATTTGAGTGTGGAGAGTGTGCGGAGGGTCCCATAGGAGATTCAACGATTTCTTTCGACTAGAGCGACGGTTTTTTATTCCACAACTTGTAGTACGAGATCTTGAATTTTTGTTCTGTTTTGATGTTATTTTTCTAATTTTTGGCTTCTCTGGGACCCTAAACAACCTCCTGGGGGTTTTCAGGACTGGGGCACACCTTTCGAGGGAAAAAGAGTGCTCCATAGTACACTTGAATAGCTCACAAGAGCGCCCTTTTCTGCCTGACAGGAGCACTCTAAAGCACACTTATCTACCTGAGAAGAGAAATACAAGGTTCACTTATCTTCCTGATAGGAGCACTCTAGAGCACACTTATCTACCAAATAGGAGTGCATCATGGCACCTATTTTTCCCAAACAGGTGTGTTCCAGGCCATGATGAGGATTTTTTGGTATAACATTGATGGATTCTTGTTGGGACTTGTAGGATGCCTTGGGTAAACTAGTGAGAGAGATATATGGGTGAACTTTTCCATCAGGTGGAGAATTATCCACCAGTGAAGGATATCTTGGTGCAACATGGGTTTCTGAAGTTCTTCCAGAACCCGCTTATGAGAAGTGCAAAGTCCTCTTGACCAAGTTGGTGGAGTTCTAGGATAGTGACTCGGAGGTGTTCATTATCCAGGGTGAGAGGATTTAACTCACCCTACACGATGTATATTTCATGATTGGGTTGCCGATGTATGGAGTCATCGGTGAAACACAACCAAAATGCCCAAAAGGCATTTCGATCAAGGACTTGGTAGAGTGCCACTGCATCGCAACAAGGATAGTGGAAAAGACATACATACTGCTATGTGACATTGATATTTTAGATACTTGATCCATTGCGGATGCAATAGTACGGGTACCGGGATTTTATGGACCTCACAAGGTTTCTGAGGGTCATATGTTGTTGGTGGAGTAGGTGCTAAGGGGCACCTATTTTGGTTGGGCTCGTATGTACCTGACAACATTTCGGCGTTCGTTGAATGAGATGAGTCATGGGGGTGGAGACTTTTGCTTCCCATAATTTATATGCACATTCTTCTTTGATTATGTACCGAATTTGTGACCACATCAGAGGATAGACAACAATGGGCCAAGGGAGCCCAAGATGAGATAATGGTGTGAGTTAATGATCTGGGAGGGAGGGGATCTGGTGGGCCACTTCTTCACGTGGGATATATTTACGTAGTGGCATGAGATTCCCATACTCATCGAGGACTATTCATATGCAGACATGGACTACATAGGGAATCCAGCGCTTGCTCGACCTCCTAGCTAGGTTTGGGGTGTTGAGGGTACATATACATGCTTTTATTTATAATCACATCTATTTTACTAGCTTAGATAGAAACTAGTTTTTTATACATGATGGACATTGATGCACTTTGTTTTGGTGTGTGTGAAGATGTGGGGCCGAGGCCACCAGCAAGGTACCAATAGCGACGCAAGAGGGTTTCCAAGGTTGAACCATCGATCAAGAGGTGATGACAGCGTAGAGATGCTAACAAAGCACTGGACTCACTACATGTTGGGATCGACTGGCTACTAGTGGGAGTCGTCGATGATGGCTGACAGAACCTATATGACGATCTGATCGTTATCGGTTACCAAGATCCACCAGAGTGGAGAGCCACTATGCATCGCATTGTTGTGGCATCAAATATTGTACGGGATGTAGGCTAGGGTGATGTGCCACAGGACAAGGAGAGATCCAATGAGGAGAATGATGATGATGATTATGAATGAGCACTTAGTAGATTGTGGATTTTCCCCCTAATGCGATGATCATAGGGATTTTTGTATTGATATATGTATGATGATTTTATGAGAAGGTTGTTGGGGATCCTCTTTGTTGACATGATTGTGTGTCATAGGCATGTATATGACACTTTTTTATGGATATGTATGCACGTGGATGCCCTTTTAGGGTTTGATGAGTCTCTTATTAGGTGGTGATTATGGTTATGCACATGTGGATGTACATTTATTATGATTATGGTTTATGTTTTATTTCTTATGCACGATGATTGACATGCCACTCTAGAATATTATTAGCCATCTGGTCAGCAACACTATTGTAACATGTAGAAAAATGTATGAATGAAATGGATTCAAAATATCTAACCAATTGTCTAGCTCGCAAAAACTTTCTAAAGAGGCAAGGATCGCGCACCTGGTAATGGTTGTTCAACTGAGATACAAGTAGTTGGGAGTCCAAAAACAAATCAAGGTGACGAATGCCCAAATGGAGGGCGGCAATCAAGAGACCACTCGTGACATCATACTCATACTGGTTATTAGTGGTGGCACCAACACACACTTCGTCAATATGAATCAAATCTAGTGTGAAGGGGAATAAAGTACCCATGCCACTTAGGCTAGATTTGGAGACCATCTACTTGCACCATTAGAAAAACCAACATATGTGGGTGGACTAGGGTTCATCTAAGGGGAAAACATAGAAATAAATCAGGAGGCTTGAGGAAAAACGTTTTGAAACAAAAAGGGGGAAACACTATGGTACAATGAACAGTGGGATCGGTAGGGTTATGCGTGGAACTTCTTGAGGTACAACCCATTGCGAGGATACTTCAATAGGTTCCCTTCTGAGTCGGAGAGGATGTATGCCCCCTTTCCATGATAGTGTTTGACGACGTATGGGACTTTCCACATAGACTCGAATTTTCCCTTACCGATCTTGTCGTTGGATTCATCATAGACGAGGAAAATGTCCCCTTCCTTGAAGGTCTGTGGGCGGACGTGAGAATCATAGTGGGTCTTAGATCGATGCTTGGTAGCTTTGATCATATGAATGGAAGTGCGATGATCCTCGTATGCTTGTTCAAGCATGAGAAAAGGCTCCTATAACGTTGTGGTGTCAAGAAGGATCTCGACTGCAATGTACAGGGCTGGTATTTGGAACTCGATCAAGAGGACCAACTCCACTACTTGGACCAAATGGAATGGCCTAAAATAAATGGTGGTATTTGTAGATGCTCAATATGCCAAGAGGAAATAACATATGGTGCCAATTGGACTTATGTTTGTCCACTATCTATTGCAGCATGGTTTTGAGGTTTTTGTTTATGGCCTCAACTCGGCCATTTCCCTCGGGTAGTAGGATGATGAGAATTGGTGTTCAAACTTCAAGAGGTTGGATAACTCTTTCCAGACATCATCCTCAAAGTGAGAACCGTGGTCAGATACTAACTGTCGAGGGTCGCCAAAATGGGTGATGACATGATTGAAGAAGAACCATGTCATTGTTTCAGCTAGGCATTTGTAGGTAGGAATGGACTCAATCCACTTAGTGAAGTAATCAACGGCCACAATAATGTACTTATGACCATCGGTTGAACGTGGTTTGAACTACATGAATTCAATGGCCCATTTGCAAAAAGGACCAATGGTGACCACTAGATGAAGTGGCATGGGGTAAATTATTTCCTTTGGGGCAAAAACTTGGAAGTTGTGACAATGCTTTACTGTCGTAATGAAATTAGTGAATAGGGTTGGCCAGAAATAGCCAGTGTGGATAACCTTTTGGGCAGTAGCCATTCCAGAGAGGTAGCCACCGCAAGATCCATTATGACAGTCGTTCATGACATTTTCAGCCTCATCATGGGTGAGGCATTAGCATAAAATAGTGTTGACACCAAATTTATAGAGGACATCATGATTGAGGAGATATCAAAATGCTTGATAGAAGATGTGTTGGTAGGAAAAGCTACCCTATAGTAAGGAAACAGATACTATCAACTGAAAGGGGATGATAGGTAAGCATACTAACTATGTTACAAAGATGTTTATGAATGGAAATAGGTTATTTGTCTTGAGAACATACCTTTCGAATGATTTTCGATCCTATCTCTTATTCGATCTTGCACTCGATCCTCAAGTCAACCTCTCGTTCAATAAACCTACAATACAAGTACCTTTCTCAACTTATCTTGGATAATATATAATGATGAAATGGAAAAAGAAATTTAAACATCCAATATTAACCAAAACAGATCCAAACAAGTATATAACTTCAATGAACACTTAGTTTGGAACAAGAAAGATGCTTCAACCTTTTATTGTCAAATGCAAATTGATGATACAAAGTATACCTGACTTTGCCACATGCTCCTGCAACCTAATCCTGGGCTCCTGCTCTTCTCTGGCTTGGATATATTCCAGCATAACCTCCTCCAATGCAAGCTTCTCTTTAAAAGTATCTTAATAGCATTCATGTCTCTAACCCCTCTCTTTATTCTTCCTTGTATTTATAGGACAAGGGAAGCAGTTCAAGTCGAGAGATGGTTATGGAGGAAGTTGGGGAAGTTGGGAAACTAACTGCAACTAATCCTCTTCGTGAAATTAATTATTTTTTAATCATCTTTTGAGGTGTACGCTACTATTTCTCAGTGGAGTAGCGCCCAGGGCGCTACTATAGTGTTTTTAAACTAGCGCTCAGCACTTTTTAAATGTTGAACGCTACTCTATTGAATAGGAGTAGCGCTCATGAGGCTTGAGCACTACTATTGCACACTGGAGTAGGGTACAGGCGCTATTCTATTGAAGTAGAGTAGCGCTCATGTCTCAAAAAGACATTTTTTAGGGTTTTACCAGTTTGCAAGGAGGTGGAGTAAGTCAAGGTCTCATCTAAGGTTAACATGCTCCTCCATCCAAGTTGTCCTTTTGTGTGATCAACAGCTCAAGGTGATCACTGACGGAGAGATGCAGGTTTGACCTATAATAGATGCCCCCTAATGTATGAGGTTAGAGGGAAACGATGGCCGAAATACATTATAATCCAAATCCATAGGAGGAGCAAGGAACCGTAGAAACAAGTCAGAAGAACACCTGAAATAAAGATCAAGGTAAGTGAGCAATTCATTTTTGACATCACATAGATGTGAGGTGTGATACAACATGATCTCCGATACATAACAAGGAGATGTATATATACAATGGCCACTTGGAATACAAGCGTGGATCCATATCAAACTGAGAGATCATAGCCATAACAACAAACTAGATCTATGTCTCATGGAGAGCCGAATATAAGTGAGGCTCAGTCTTGCACAACTTGGGTGATAACAAAATGAGGTAATGTCATCCAAAATTCCAAGGTCTTCATCCAAAACAACCCGAGGTACAAACCCTATCCATGTGAATAGATGAGCTGATAGTCGAACATGGGGGGTATCGTTTGATTACCGATCATTGATGTATACCGTTAACAAACATGAGGGCTTCCATCGATAATGATGATGGGGCCCAAGGTACCAAGTATGATCCACCAAGTGTGAATATATGGACTTGGAGTCGAACACCTAGGGATCCTATCAAAGAAGAGACATTGATGTATTCTCAACATTCAACAGTGAGGAAAATTGCCACTGGTGACTGCAATCTCCAAGGTACTAACCGAAACTCTAAACTTAATTCCCAGAGTAAAATGAGTTGATGTCGATGAGAAGAAGTCCGTTGGAAGGGAGGCCTTAAGGCATCCTCCATCATCCAACTCGAGGAACGCTCAATTGGTATAAGCTGATATGGAGTAATATGTAACAAGACTGACACTAGGATGGCCGACACATGAGGTCAAGGTAAACTGCAGAATGGCCGACACAGGGTATATCCTTGAATAGTGAGCACGACACAAAGTGACTCAGGCAGTTTCCAACATAATAGGGTAAATGATAAGCCTGAAATGTAAGAGACATTATCAGACCCTCCATATGGTTGGAAGAATAACCAACCAGGGGAGTAAACAACTTAGAGATCAGGTTCACCCTGAGGTCAAAAACTAAACCCAACCGACATGATAGACTCAAGTAGGTGATGTGTTCAAGGATAGAACTGACTGAACTACCTTTGACATTGAAGATATGACACATCTTTCCCATCCCTTATTCTTTTTAGATAAAAGAATACTTTCTTGTTGTTTTAATGAGTCCAAGAAAGAATTAAAACTCAATAGATCCAACCATGTAAAAGTTTAACGAGCCCATGGGAGGAAGACTCGGGACCTTCTTCATTGTTTACAGAGTTCGAAGAAGAGATAGAAGATTACTCTATATTACTGATCTTTGGATTTTAATATCGAGCCGAGATTTGTTCTTGCTCGCCGGTGTTTTCAATTTTAAGAAGTCTGAAAAACTTAAACAATAACTCCATATATCTGCTCGTGGATTTTAGTATCGAGCCCAAGTAGATTAATGCTCACCGGTGTTTTCCTATTTATAGAGTCTAAAAAACTTAAACAATCCTCTTTACACCTATCCATGGATTTTATATCGAGCCCGGATTGGTCTATGCTCGGCAGGATTTTCTTGTTTATAGAGTTGAAAAACTTAAACAGTCCTCTACTTACCCTCTCGTGGATTTCACATCGAGCCCGAGTAGGTGAATGCTCGCTTGGTATTTTCATGTTTAGAGAGCCTGAAAACCCTAAAGAAAGGCTCCAAAAGGTCCTTTTTCATGCAGTTAGTCTCCTCCCCTGAAAAGGTATAAAACAAAGGAAGAAGAACTCTTCTAGCGCATACAGAAGTATACCTAGAGTATACCTTTTCCGTAGTTAATCCACCTAGGCCCAGAAAAGGGGTAATTCTATACCTGAGTGGATGAGCCTTCGATTACTTTAATGAGGTCAAAGAGGACAAGCTTTCTTGGAAATCTTGTTTAGGTTTAAAGAGTCCAAACAAGAGCTTAAAATGACTTAAAGGCCAGCTTCTGAGATCATAGCTTCATAATCTGCCAAAACTAGGTCTTCAACAAAATATTAGTAATCACGACAAAAATCTCGAATGATATATGAATTTGAACTTTTAACTAGTTAACAAGGTCTAACATCAAGAAATTTAATCTTAGGAGATCGATCCTACAAAAATTCAGTGAAAAATGAGAATTGGATAAGTGAAAATTAGTATTGCACCATGTGTATGTTTTAATTGATTAATTAGGTCATTTTGGTAAAATTTGAAACTATAGAGAATTAAACAATGGTGGGTAAAAATTAAAATCCATTTCAATATATATAATTTCATTTTAAAACTCAATTTCCAATTTGTTTTTGTAGGGCAAAAATTTGGGGCAAGCTTTGCACTTTCAAATCTCTGTGGCGATCAATTCGAGCATCCAATCACCGTTCTTCTTCCACCAAGTAATTTAGAATCCTCCCCACTTGCATTTCTATGGTTTAGTTTTTAATTTTTTAGCCTAAAACTGCTTGCCAGGCAATGCTCACATCATTTAATGTGCGGGCGCTACTGTGTAACAAGAGCAGTAGCATGTGAAGGAGATGAGCGCTACTATGCTCACATAGAGTAGCGCCCACACGTTACTGTGTAGTGTAGACAGTAGCGCTCAATCCTGAAAATGAAAAAAACAAGCGTCGAGGACTGAAAAATTGTCATTTTTTGTGCAGGATGGTTCTTCAATGGAGGGAGAGAGAACATGAGGACACGGATAGGCTGGCCATGCAAGACCCAGCCACTCTCCATGCTCTCTAAAGATGTGGTTTATTGAAGTTTTACCGAACTGTAAATATGAGGGCCCTAAACAAATTATTTCGAAGACTTATTCAGTACTGGGATGTGGATACCAATACCTTTGTCATCCGTGGGAAAACTTTGGAGCTTACAATTGATGACATTTACTTCATTACTGGTCTCTCACGGAGGGGAGATGTAATAAATTTGAAGGGGTCTTCTCGTGTGGGCATAGGGTCTGTGCAAGAGTACTTGAATACATATTGCATGGCTAGAGTTGAGAAATCAGGAAGCCAAATCTTGATTCCTACCATTGAAGGCCTCCCCTTGAGGGTGATTGTGAGTATGATTAACCGAGTGGCAGGTAGTGCCTCACTACACCTAGCTTCCAAGCACTCTATGCATGTTGGTGTACAATGCTTACAAGGTCATGTATACGATTGGTGTACTAGTTTACTGACGAGCATGAAAGCTCAATTGACGGGTTGCAAATCCGGCAAAATGAAGAATTTTGGGTACGGTAGCATTTTGTGTACTTTCTTCTTCGAGAGGATACCTTCTATTAGCTTGGGGATGCCTCTACCTCAGGTTAACCCCCGTGAGCCCAGACTAGGCTGTTGGGGTGACATATTCCTCCGCCAGGGTGGTGGGGAAAGTCACTACTGTTATCATACTGATGATTTATGGGGGTGGTGGGAGAGGCAAGTGCCCACCTTCGAGCAGTTTCCATATGTTGGATTGGATTTCCGCCATGATCTAGAACTGGCACTTCCTCAAGGTGGAGCCTGAGGAGCTATTGGTATGTTTAATTTTGAGAATTATTTAATTTTTTCAAATTTTTCAAGTATTTGATTTTTATGAATGAATTGTGAAGTGCTAAACAAGTGTCATATGCAAACATTGGGCCTGTCCGTCCCGAGGGACATCCTACCACCTTCATGAGGGCAGCTGATATTACTGCAGCAGATGCTATGTTGGGGACCATAGAGAGAAAAGTGAGTCGGTTGACTCATGATGTTCCTGCATGCCGTATGGATCAGATACCTATTGATATGCAGGAAGATGTAGTTGGGGTGCCCCCTGCATGGCTTAGAGTGTTGTGGAAGATAGCTAGGCTAGTCATATGTTATCACAATGCAGTAGATGATGATGAGACTCCTCCTTCTCCATAAGAGAGGGATACATTCTATGTATATTTTTGAGGCCACTGTGCCCAGTTTTGTACTTTTATGACATGACTTGATAGACTTGTGATCTAAAACTCATATATTTTTTGATACAGTATCGGCTATATATAGTATCGGTTATTTACATATGTATGTGTTTGAAATTTATGTGTGCAAAGGTGTTTATGAAAGTGTATGATACAAATGCCAATCTAGAACATAGTTTGCTAATGAATCAGCTAATGTGTTTAAATTTCTTGGAATGTGTTCATATATAATAGAATCAAACTATCTTTCCAATAGTCTAACTCGCAGAAACTGACGTAGCAATCCAGTATCTGTAATCTGGTACACACCCGTTAACTGAAATACAATTAGTTGTGAGTCAAGTCTTACCTCCAAATGTGAAATGCCATGACTGAGAGCATCTCGGAGAAGTTCTATAACTGCACTGTATTCAGCCACATTATTCGTGGTGGGACCCAAACAAACCCCCCCCCCCCGGAAGAGACAAGTTAGCCAGCGGGTGAGTAAATGACCCAAGCTGTTGAAGCCAACTGATAGGTGTGGCAACTGGCGCCATCAGTAAATCCTAAGAAGTGTTCGGTCAACATCTGGTACACGAAACGAAAACACACATAAGATTAACTAACAAGCATAAACGAAAACTAGCTCTACAAACAATATACATCTATGTTACAAGAAAAAGCATGACTTCCTAAGCGTAATACTTTTTCAGGCAGGGTCGATGCCTAGATCCTCCTCGTGAGGTTGGGCAAAGATGTCACGGAAATCATGGAAAAGATTGGTATACGGAATGATCTCATTGAGATAGCATCCCGTTTCAATAAAAATGTTTCCGGTGACCCCAGGTGCAGTGGAACTGTTAACCAGAAAGGTATTCAATCTATTCTCTTCAACAAAACCAACTTGTGAATTAGAAATGAAATCAACATTTCCACTGGGTGTCGGATAAAACTCGCCTCTCTTTATCAAGTTAAGAAAAGGAATCAAGAAGGACCTGGGATCTGTATGTTCACGAGGATGGTCCAGGTCGGTCATGGCTTCCAAAATTTCCTCCTCAGAAGGTAAAGTAGTATCCAAACTATCAAGAGAGTGGGTTAGGTCGGGTGACTGAGCAGCAACGCAATCCATATTTGACTCAACAGACACCAATGGAGTCAACATATTCTCTGTTGCAGTTTGATATGAGTCCAAGTGGGTTACTTCTGCAACAGGAGTAGGCACGGAGGGTTTTGAATTAGTTGGGAGAAACCCAGGATCAGTTGTTAAACTGGCCGTGGAAATTTCAGATGATGAACAGCCCTCAGAACCACCAAATAAGTTAGGAGCCGGTAGGTCAAAAGTGCCAATTAATGACCCATAAAGTCCTGCTCCTAAACTCTCACTAACCGGGGTGGTTTGATCAACTAAAGGAATTGTGGTCTCTGAAGAAGTCTGGTTGTTTCTCTGAGTGAAATAAAGTTGATCGACTGTAACGACCTTACCTTTAAACGGGAACATAACAACTCAAAAAACTGTCGATGCAATAGCTCGCATGGCATATGTCCAGCTCCTGCCTAATAACATGTTGTAATCAAGAGGAGCGTCCAGAACTTCTACTTCTATAGCAACTGTCTTACCGGCCAATGTGACATCAAATGATGGAAAAACCCCATGTGGATGGAAAGTCCTGCCATCAAATGCAGTAAGTAGTGTGTTAGAAGGGGCTAACTTGGGAGAACCCAAAGCTTTCCAACAGGAAATTGACATTATGCACATCGACGCGCCCTCATCTACGACAGCTCGTCTAATGGTCATTGGGCCATGGACGACTTCAATCTGAAGAGCAACGTGTTATGGCAACCGATATTTGATATCAGCCATATCAAATCGCGCAGACATGTTAGAGGATTCCATACTTCCAATAGCTGCCAGAAGTGCATTTCGTTGTAAAAGACAACTTTGCAAGACTTCTAAGGTAGACATGGCACTAGGGGTCTAGGCTAGATCTTCAACCACATTGTAGTTGGAGGCGGCCCGAGTGTTGGGGTTGTGTGATGCCCATTTCAAGACACCTTTTGGGATCTTGGGCAGTGGGTCCACAAGTATGTGGAGTGGAGTGGAGGATTCTGGAATCTCTTTATCCTTTTTCTGTGCGTCTGGGGTATAATTCCTGGCTCTCGTTTGTAAGAGTGCATCCGAATTAACCATGTTAATAAAATTTTGATCAACCGAAGCATGTGTAGTGCACCCAATGTTGGAGGTGCCAGAAGCTGAGCTCTGCCCCTTAGGGAATGGATCTTTTAGTACGGCAGGATTCTTTTCTTGTAATAGCTTTTGGGCTTCTTCAAGCAGAGGGCATTGGTGAGTAAGGTGATCCTGCTTGCAAAGTTTACAAGGGAACTTAACCTTCTTTTTCTCTTTGTTACCCTCCTCGGCATTCTCTTTTTTGGACTTCTGATGGTTACCCTCTCCTTTATTGCCCTTCTTTTTGTTATTGGGCTACCGAGGACCCTTTTGATTGTTCTGAACCTAGTTGACAGATTCAGAAGTAGAAGGAGAGGTTGTGACAGAATAAACTTCTGTAGTCGATTGTTTGACAGATAAGGCATGAACCTATTTGGTCATTGCTTTGAAAGCTGCAGAGTCAACTGAACCCACTATGCCGTTAGCATGTGGTCTAGGTTTAGGTCTACTCAGATTGGTATTCGATCGTGGTGCATCAGGTATGATCTCATACAGTAACCCAGATTGTGCGTAAATGAGATCTAACTGCTGGGTCTGTAGGATGGCTTCTTCCTCGTTAGACACTCCAGAAGTAGCTACTTCCTTAGAAATGTAAGGAGTGATTTCAAATACCACTCAAGAACGAATTCTGGAGGTATGTTAGCTTTAATGATCCTCTTCTGTCTTCGCCACTCCTGAATGTGATCAGATAAATGAGTGGATTTATTTTTCCTAAATGTAGACAAAAGGTCTGTTCCGGCATCATACCGAACAGGAAGCTGGAAGTGATTCAAAAAGACAGTCGCAAGATCCCCAAAATTAAATAATGTAGCTACAGGTAACTCAATGTACCATTTGGCTGCAGCACCGTTTAAATTCCTTTGGAACAGTCTCAATCTAATGGAATCTTCATTTAATGAGTTCGAGGAGCACCATAAATGGAAAGTAGTGACATGGTCACCAGGGTCTTCACCTGTTTTGCCTTCGAACTTTGGAATGTTCGAAGGTAACTTGGTAGGAACTGGTGGCCATGTAGCGTTATGATACATTGGATCGTTGGTCCACTTGGAAAGATATGGAAAATTTAAAGTTTCCAGAAATGGTAAACGAGGCCGACAAGACGGTACTTGATAAGCTGGGGTCGCAAAGGGGGAACCACCCATAGTTTGACCCATGAACTACTAGTAGGGGTTGCCTCCAGTCGTCTGCTGGTAGGGGTTGCCCCCAGCCATATGCTGGTAGGAGTTTCCCCCAGCCATATGATGGTAGGAGTTTCCCCCATCCATTTGTTGATAGGGGTTTCCCCCTACCATCTGCTGATAGGGGTTGCCCCCAGCCTTCTGCTGGTAGGGGTTGCCCCCAATCACTTGCTAGTAGGGGTTTCCCCCTGCCATCAGTTTTTGTGCGAAAGTATTATTGAAATTACCCCACCCATATGAAAGTGGGTTAGTGCTCTGTGGGTTCATCCACTATGGCTGGGTGTTAGCCCCACCATATCACTGGTTAAAAATGTTACCCCCCTCCTCCTGAAAATAAGGAAAAAGGGGCGTTTCCTACAGGTATATTACCTTGATTCATGTTGGGACCTACAAAGGTATTAAAACCAATTATCCAAGTGCTTGTCCCTATAGCGGGTGTGGTAATCCAAGTACTTGGTATGTGATATGACGGTTGAATCACAGGAGGTGGCACTAAATTGGTTGTACTTCTAGGTCCAAAAGTGTCAATGTGGTGCTCAACAATGGATGGATCAAGGCTAGGCACATTGGTATAGGACCAAGCAAAAACGTCGTGAAACTCTTGAAAGAGCACCTTATAGGAGGAAACCTCTTCTGGGGTAAAGGAAGTGCTTATCGTGATGTTTTCTACCATTCCAAGTTTGACCAAGATATCCACCTCGATTGTGGGGGGGATATCTTCCAAATTCCCTTCTTCAAAGGTGTCCAGGGTAGGAATTGGGTTCCTAAACCAATTAACATTTCCATGTAAAAAGTATTTCAACTCGAGTGAAAATTGATCTACCAAGACAGGGGTAGGGTTTTCTAGAATGAAGTAGGACCGATGGTTCATGTCATCCCAAGGAAACTCGAGATCAATCAAAGCTTCGAGGATTTCCTCGTCACTTTGGAAGCAGCAGTTGGTAAGACTGGAGAGGTCTTCATCTACCGCTGGCAGGGTAAATTGGTTGGTAGATGAGATCGAATAAATGGTATTGATCTCATTCAAAGATGATAGAGGAGGATGTACATATTCTATAACAGTGACTTCAGACTCCATGGATATTTGACGCATGTCATATCCAACACCGAGCGAAATTCAGGTAAGCCTGGGCAATGATGGGAGTAGTGCCCGTACAGGCGACAAACTGCACACAACTGATTCATACATAAAGACTTGTTGTGAACTTGAGGAGTGTCAGTAAGATGCACCACTGGGAGGTTCTTTTCATTGTCCAAGGTTTGCATGTGTTGAGCGCAAAATGGGAAACATCGGGAAGGTATGGGTAGCATAACCCTCAACGTCACATAACGCGCAAGGTGGTGGCACCCGTGTTGTGGGTTTAGGGGATGGGTTCGCGGTTTTGCTCGACAAATCTCATGGATTTGAATCTGGGTCATTTCCCCCAATATTCTTATATGGGGGGTTTGGGAGTTGATGATTGCGCAGCGGCCAAGCCGGGAGGTGGGTGGCTCGTGGTGTTTATTGGTTGCACTGGCTGTAGAACAACCTACGGGACTGGAGGAGGGTTCAGTGGGATCAAGTACCATACGGGATGACCCAATGTTAAGGCGGGGAGGTTGAGTGTGACCATCATGGGGGAACTAACTACATTGGATTGAGGAAACAAGAAATAAATAGTATGTATGGGTGTGGCACCGACCATACTAAGCACCGATGGAGGTTGTGATGACGGTTGCACTGGGGTCTATAGTTTTTGTTGCGGTGGTGGTTGGGATGTCGCTTTGCTAGAAGAAATGGTACATAGGTCCTAAATATCTGCAGCACTGGGAGGGGGAGGCAGGTGGTAGAAGGTTCCAGCCATGGTAACGTCTCTCATGAGTCCAGGTGCAATATAAGAAAGCGATGGGATGGATACATTGGCAGTTGCGATGTTAACTACAGGTAACACATTTTCCGGTGTGGTCAGCCCCTTGGGATCGTAGTATGTCAACTGGTCGATTTTGAAAATCTTCCCGATGTGAGGGAACATCATGATGTGAAATATAGTCGAAGCAACAACCTTCATAACGTACATGAAGCTACACCAAAGGAAGAGGTTATAATCCAACTGTGCATTAACAACCTCAATTTCAATCAAGATGGTCTTGTCGGCTAGTTAGACAAGGACATTTGGGAGAAGTGAGTCCCTTAGGATGGGTAGTGCGACCATCATAGGCACATAAGGAAATGGTAGAGGGCTGCAACACAGGTGAGCCCATATTTTTCTAGACATAAGTCGACATAATGCAAGTGGAGGAAGCCTCATTGATGATGCATCGATGAATGACAAGGTTCCTAATAGTCATATGTATCTGGAATACGATGGATGAGAGCATCCTCAACTCTGAATGATCTAAATCAAAATCCTTCAAACGTGAATCGGATAGTTTGATGGCACCTAAGGTTGACAATAAGGCTTTGCGTTGCATAGGGAAAGTCTTAAGTACTTCCAAGGCTGACATAGTCGCTGGAGATTGTGTTAAATCATCCACGATGCTATAGTTGAAGGAAACGCGAGTAGTGGAATTATTTGTGATGCGATGATAAGGTAATTTGGGGGTTCTAAAAGCTCCATTGGCTAGGGGCTTGGGTAGCTGTAAAAGGGAATTTGTGTGGGTGGAATCAACCACGTTAGAAGTGGAGGGAGGCTCGACAACTAAACCATACAGGTTGCATCGGGTTTGGAGGTTGACATCAAAGGATAACACCAACAGGTGTTGTACTCCTGAATCTATGAGTTGGTTTCAGGTCGAAGGGTAGACAAAATATTGAACTGGGGGTTTTGTTGTGACTACCCCTTGCATTGGTAAAGGGTTACAAAACACTAACGAGGGCTAACCAAGTTGGTGTGGATACAGGTTTGGATGTGCCTGTGGGGTAGCAGCCACTTCCCGCTTATTAGAGTCATCCAAAATTTGTTGGGATTTGTCTAGATGGGGGAAATGGTGCATGTAATTCCCATAGACACCACTGAATGAACATGGATGGTTGGTCCATAGCTGGGGGGTTTTTTCTTTGTGCAGGAGGTTTGGTGGCATTTTGACGAACAGGGTTGGTCCCGTTGTTGTTGGGAGGGTTTTGAGGTTGGGCACCCCACCTTGATGTTGGTTTTTTCCCTTAGTCTTTTCCTTTCCATCGCCTACCCTACCCTTGTTGGTAATTTGAGGCAGAAGGGACAGGAAAGTTCTATTGGGCATAGACTTTCCCTTATGGAGGAGGATAGACCTGGGGGAGAGGTTGAACCAAAGTGGGAGTGGGTTGAGTAGGATGTGCATAGTATGGTCCTGGCTATGGGGGATTTGGATAGCCTTGGATGGTACTATAATGTATCTGGCCTTGGTAAGTAGGGACATAGGCCTGCGATGGTGGGATCTGGGATGCATAAGAGGGTGTTGTTGATCCGCATCATAGTTGGCAATTCATCGATGTCGATACAACTTCGACAAGTTTGGACTCGACATGACTTCGATAACTTTGACAGGTTTCGATTTCGACACAACTCCGATGAGTATCGAATTCGACATACCACGACACATTCCACACCTTCGCGACATCGACAAGCAGCATCAACATGTGACCAGCGATTGTTGATCGTCGACAGACTGTCTCTCTGTCTTCCCGTTGACTATAATGGTTGAACTGTTGAAACCATTCTAACTTCTTCTTTGTAACTGAATGTAACAGAAAGACCCAAGCGTCTCAGAATTCTATATAAGCATGTATAATATTGTAACATACATCAGTTTTTACGTGGTTTGCAAGTAATAGAAGAACAGTTCACATTCCTGCATATTGTCTGTGCGTATGTGTGTTATCTGTATTGCATAAACATGATTTTGCTCATTATGCTTATTAAGCTTCCGCCATAACAGAGCCAACTCATTCATTCGATCTGTTTTTCCCCTTCGTGCCTCCTAGACACGACCCGGATCATTGGTATCAGAGTAGTCAATTTTGTTCGTGCTTAAGTTTTGCGTATACACTTCTCTCGAAGTTACCTGACTTATGCTAATTCAAACTCACTCGCAATCTCAGCAATCCAAGCAAATGCTAACTCCAGAAATGACAGAAGAAACAGACGATAGACATGCAGCCGACGAGACAGCACAGTTTATTGAGCAAGCTCTGGCTCAACAACGAACTGAAATGTTCGCCTAGTTCAATGATATTCTCTTGCGATTTGCTTCGACATCCGAAGGATCCTCGACGAGAAATCACTCCGATAAAATCAGCCCCTTCAAAGTACAAATGTATCTGGACATACCGAATCTTGAAGGTAAGATTAACGTGGAATCCATCGACAATTGGGTGCAACAATTGGAATCCTATTATGTTGTAAATCAACTTTCTGAAGCTTAAAAAGTCACCATTGCATCCTTAAAGATGTCAACCTCCGTGCACTGCTGGTGGGAGAACCTCTCGACAAAGATGGAGAAAAGTGGAGAACCCATCGACACATAGGATAAATTCGTCAAACACATTTGAAAGGAATTTTACCCGCCGAAATACCTCGACCAGTAGTATAAGAAGTGGCAGCAGCTAAGGCAATGGAAAGATCAATCAGTACACAGTTACACCGGCGAGTTCTACCAACTCATGGCTAGACTTGGTGTCCAAGAAGAGGAGAAATTGCTTATTCTGAAGTATGTTAGCGGATTGTACCAGTACATTCAGTAGGAGATGGAATTTTTGACTGTCAATACGCCTGTGGATGCTTTCCACTACGCCAGCAAACTGGAAACCAAGCAAAAAGGAAAAGCACATTTCATGACAAAGCCGACATGAGGCGACCACTCGACAAGAAGGCACCAGCCGACTTTGACAAGTTGAAATCTTCTCAGCCGACACCACCAAAGCTAGACCACAGAAAGAAGCCTTTTCACAAGAGGGAACGTAGCAAACAACCGCCGACTGGAAAATGGTGCGATTAACACCACTAATCTAGGCATGATACGTCTGAATGAAAATATTGAAATACATTTTTGACAAAATTGTCGACCTCTAATGCGTTTGACAAGACGGTGGAAGAATCAGATCCAGACGCAGCGACCCTTTTGACCTCGACCACTCCAGTAGCCTCGACTATCATCGACAAGGAGGAATGAGAGCGCCTATTCCATACACGGATATGGGTCCAGAGCAACCCATTACATCTTATTGTGGACAATGGGAGCCAGAAAAACTTCGTTTCTGAAGAACTTGTGAAGAAACTAGGTCTTGTTACCACTCTGCATCCTCAGCCTTACAACATCGGTTGGATGAAGGATGGACAAGAACTTCGGATCACTCGACAATGAAAACTTGCCTACTTCATAAATCCTTTTGAAGATGAAGTAATTTGTGGCATGGCACCACTCTCCATAGCCGACGCCCTATTTGGGAAACCTTACCTCTAGGATAGACATGGAATTTATCAGTCATGGCCTCAGAAGGTGATTGTCTGAATCCGAAATCGATGGTTCAGCATACCAGAGAGCCAACCTACACCGACGGTTGCACTGATATCTTCCAAACAGAAAAAGAATCTCATCAATCATGCTCAGAAGTTCGCATTAATCATGATCAAGCCGCAACATTCTCAGAAGACTGCAGCAACAAGTTGAGTCACTGACCAATGTAGTTCTCGACAAAAGCATCAAGTCGATCATATTCTCGATGAGTACCAGAACCTCTTTCAAGCTCCAGACGGAGTACCTCAACATTGTCAAGTAAAACACTCCATTGAACTTGTTCTTGGTTCTTCTTTTCCTAACGCATCTGTTTATAGAAGATCCATTCTCAAAAATGAAGAGATTCAAAAACAAATCCAAAATTAATCGACAAAGGTCATATCCGACCCAACTCCTCTTCTTGTGGAAGTCCAGTCATCTTAGTTCCGAAGAAAGATGGGACTTGGCGCATGTGCATCGACTACAGAGATCTCAACAAAATATCGATGAAGAATCGGTACCTTCTGTCGCGGATAGATGAGCTCATCAACTGTCTGAAAGGTGCTAAATTCTTTACTAAGCTCGACCTCAAGTCGGGATACCATCAAATTCCAATCGAGCCCTCAGATGTGTGGAAAAATGCTTTCAAGACCAAGGAAGGATTGTTTGAATGGTTAGTCATTCCTTTCGGCTTAACCAATGCACCTACGACCTTCAAGCGACATATGGATAACCTTATTCGACCTTTCATTGGCAAATGGGTTATTGTCTATCTCGACGACATATTGATTTTCATTCGATCATGGGAATAACATGATGGACATCTTTGACAAGTCCTCGACACTCTCGAGCAACATCAGCTCTATTTGAACATGGACAAGTGCTCTTTTGCGATGACCAACATCAAATATTTGGGGTATGTAATTGACTCTGTAGGCATTCACGTCGATCTAGACAAAGTACAGATCCTCAAATATTGGCCCATTCCTAGAAGCATTCAAGAACTAAGAAGTTTTCTTGGTTTGGAGAATTTCTATCAACGATTTATACTCGGCTTCATTCACATTGCCTGGCCTTTGAATCAGTTGACTAAGGGAAATAGGAAAACTATCTTCCAGTGGATAGCAACACAACAAGCAGCTTTTGAACAGCTCAAATACAAGCTATGCACTGCACCAGTACTTTTGTTACCTGATTTTCATCAACCCTTTGAGATTGAGATGGACGCATCGGACTATGCCTTGGGCGCAGTGATCACTCAGTCTTGTCACCCAGTCGCTTTTCATTCCAAGACTTTTAATGACACAATTAGAATATACTCGATGTACAAAAAAGAACTGTACGCCATTGTGCAAGCTCTCAAGCAATGGAGGCATTACATCCTTGGCAAGGAAACGGTCATTCTCACTGATCACAAGCATCTACAGTTCGCTCTAACACAATCAAAGTTGCAGACAAACCGACAAATCAAGTGGATTAATTACCTACAACAATTCCAGTTGGTGATTAAGTATCGAAAAGGTAAATCTAATGCCACTACCGATTGCCTCAGTCGACCACCCATTACTCTCCTTTTGACAGTGATGAGTATGTAGGGATACAACATGACCACTTGGCCACAGTTGTATGAGGACGATAGAGACTTCTCAGTCATCTACCGACATTTATAGACTAACAAGTCGTCGACCTCAGAATTAGACTATTTCCTTAAAGACACCTTGCTATACAAGCTTGGACAGCTTTGTGTACCGACCGATGAGCACCGACAGCAGCTCATTTGGGAAGCGCAGTACAGCAAGATGGCAAGACACTTTGGAGTAGCAAAAACAATTTCTATTCTGCATAAGCATTTCTTCTGGCCTACACTTAAATCTGACGTCAACAAGTACATTCGTTCATCCATGGTTTGCGCCATTACTAAACCTCCTAATCGACGACAGGGATTGTGCACACCTCTTCTAGTTCCTAGTCGACCATGGGAATATATTTCTATGGACTACTTGACGGGTTATCCTACTACCAAACATCAACATGACACAATCTTAGTAGTAGTCAACTAATTTTCCAATATGGCCATTCTCATACCATGTAAGAAAACCACGACAGCGTAGCAATTTGCTCAGCTCTTCTTTACACATGTTTGGAAACACTTTGGTTTACCCACAACCATCATTTCCGACCAAGATGCCAGATTCATCAGCATATTTGGGAAGAACCTCTAGCAACAGCTAGACACACAACTCTCATTGTCGACATCTTTCCATCCTCAGACCGACGAACAGACGAAAGTGGTAAATCTCCTTGTAGTACAATTGCTTCGCATGTACAATCACAAGCATCGACGTACATGGGATGATAGTCTTCCATACATTCAACACAATTGTTGGCTTATATAACTCTTCTTTAGGTTTTTGATAAAGACCCAAGTTCTTCGCGGTTCAAAGAACCAACAAATCCCCTTTTCATCGGCCATTTCGGCAATAGCCTGCGAACAGGTTGAGGTCTCACTTGAGGTGGAGCTATGGGGGGGATGCAGAATCAAGTTTCCACAGCTACATGATGAGTTGTTCAGACAGAACTACTGAGCACCGTGCTGCGGGGCTCGCGCTGCGTACTAAAGACTGCACGACGATAGCCTTCGTCGCGGTCAACACTTCTACAAGCTAAGATGCTTGCACAACCAGCGCATCCAAGGACTCCGCAGTTCGGGTAGGATTCAATCGACAGGACATGGCAATTGACTTATACACTTCCTATTCAGACTTAACCACTATTGATGACCTTACTTAGTGCTTTATTCATTTGTCTACTTCCTTAGATTATTTAGTCTTATGACTTATGCAATGGGACGAAGTAGACTACTCTGCGCACATCCGATGTTGTGCTTCAAGGGAGTCGCACGGCGCGAACTCTCCAACTTAAGTGCTTATCTAAATGAATTATGCATTCGTTAACTCAGAAGTATTGCGCATTCAACATTCATCCATACATGTGATACTTAACATATTATTCCTATTTCATTCTCATGGCGAATACATATAAAAGCATAAACATATCAACGGATAAATGAGAATTCAAGCATTCATTGTAAGCAAACAGACAAGTGCAAACACATAAACAATCACACTACACAAGATTTAACATGGTTCACCCCCGGTATGGGAGCTACGTCCACAGGAACTGTTGTTGTATTAGTCTTTGGGAATGGTACAACAGTTCCATTCTGCGTACTCAGCTGCAGACTCTCTTCTCTCTCAATAGGCCTCTGCGCACTCAGCTTGCAAAGCCTTTACAAAATTATCTCTCAACAGAATATTTCTCAATACTAATCAACAATAGAGAATCAACAACCCTTTCCCTTACAAAATATGCCTCATTTATAGATCATGCCCGTAGGTCATGTCTTTACAATCTGTAGGCACAAACCCTAAGGTTTACAAAACTGTCGCAGTTTTCAGCTAACCGAACTTGTTGGTTTCTGGTAGCGAATCTTCCATCGTGACCACCCTCATTGCATGCTCACGTTTCTATCATCCTCCTTGTCGCATGCACGCCAACAGGTCACTTTCGGTGAGTCGTTCTTCCTCTAATGACCTTATGCGACCAGTTCATGTAGTGGTTCCTTGCATGTGTGACCGGTCGCTTTGCTCCTTACCCGCCACCTGGAAATCATGGAGCATATTTACCAAAAATAGACCACCGATGGTCTAACCGGAATATGTGTTGTCTTCCATCCAACCTTCTTCCTTGCCATATCTCCGTAGATCGGGATCATCACAGCGTTGTCTCCTCACAGCACTGTACTTCGCATCTCTTCCGACGTTGTGCTACGCTCCACTTTGCAGCATCCCAAAATTGACTTGTCCAAAAAGCCTTCCGCTGAACTGCGCTTAGCGCTGCAGTTTTAAAATTTGACTTGCTCAAAAAATTCCCCACTTGGGCCAGGCCCAATAGGCCTCTAACACTTACATGTGACTCGTCCCCGAGCCACTTTCCACTTGTGGTTCTCCCTCCTGCAGAGCCAACTTCACAGCAAACTCTTAGTATGTTGCATCCAAATTTTCAATTGCTTCCTTAGTGTCTTGTTCCACTTGTTTGACAGTTTCCAACATCTCAGGTGTTATATCATCATCGGCTTGTTGTTCCACCTTTCCTGACCTTCGCGTAGCTCCTTTAACTTTTCTTCGATTTGTTGTGTGAGTTCGTGGGCTTCCTCTTGTAGGGGATGCAACTTGTTTCCAACTTCTGTCTCTCTTTCTCTTAATGCTTGAACTTCCTTTTTTAGGGTCCTGAATTCCACGTACCTCTGGAGTCTTTCTCTTGGCTGCAACACTTTAACTTCTGCGTCCAGCAGTTCTAATGCTTCCTGCTTGTCCTTCACAGCATTCTTGACTTCCAACAATTCTGGGTCTTCTTCAAGTGTAGTGAATGTTTTCATCACCTCATCTAACAAATTTTGGCACTTACCCACCTCAATGGCTATACTTTCTACTGCGGCCTTTACTTCTTTTGCTCTTAACTATTGCTGATCAGGTGGGGTCTGCACTTCCAACGTAGCGATCTTTGCTTGATAACTGATCTCCATATCCTTCATCTCCACCTTAAGATCGTTAACCACCTCACTGATCTTAATGACAGTGTCCACTAGGTCTGGCTATACATCACATTCGTATATCTCCTCAGCTACCGCGAGGACAGTAGACTCCAGTCTGTTCCATTGATCGTGCTCATCTTGCATTTCCATATCCCTCCGCGAGCTAGATTCTTCCAACTACTTATAGTTTGCTTGTAGCTCAGCATGTTCGTTCAGAGCATCTATACTTCGTTCATGAATCTCCTTGACAACCTGCAGATGCAGATTGTGCAGACCGGGCTATGGTATCTTTGCAATATCAAGGTCCACATGCTCTAAGTCCTGTGTGCCCAAGAGTATTTTTTCTGGAAGTGGAAACCTTACACTAAAAGGTTCAAGCTTGACGATGCAGGACTTTGCAGGCAAAGTCAAGGCTAAAGCTAGTGTCTTTGGCTGCAAGGTGCCCCCTGACTTTCCTTCAGACGCTGAGTCCCGCGGCAAGGGTAATTTTTGTTGTACTTCTTCAATCTTTTATGTAATTCCTTGAAGCGTGGTCAGATTCTTCTGCGGACTTTGTTGAATTGCCTCATTCATTTTATCTTTTTCAGTCATCAGGTCTTCCATCTGTTCTGTGACCTTCGACGCGATCATGTCAAAATCATCATCATGAAGTATTGCCTCTGATTGGCCTTTACTGGCTTTTTGCTTCTTCCTATGCACCTTATGTTGTACAGGGCTCTCGGCTTCCTTCCTTTTTCCTGTCCACGGCTCTTCAACAATGGGCGTAGGAATGGGATTGTCCTCGCTGGAGTCACTTTGGATATCCACAATTTCGACTCGAAATTTAGCAGGCCATTCCTTCAAGATGTTTTCAATGTCCTCTTCAGTCATATGGTATCTTCCTGCGAACCATTCAGGGTTCTTTGTCTGTGCCTTGGCTAAAATATGAATAGAACGCATGTAAGCATAAAAATTGACAGTGCGAATGTACTTAGCCATTAACTCTTTTGTTATCCACGGCGTGACAATAATGGCTTCGCGCAGCTGCTCATAATACGTTTAGAATACTTCAGTCGTCGCGTGCTTTCTTTGTGAATTCAAGTTTGCCCAAAGGTTTTCATAACGGGCTCCTCTGTAATCGTCGTTGTCAGTTATTATGCCAACGTAATCCTTTGAGTCCTTCCATCCTACAAACGCAATCAGCACTATTAACCATGTAAAATGGAAATTACCGCTATGTGCCTGTGTATCATTCAGCTCCTCAAGGAACTCATTCAATAGGTATTGACACCAGTTGAATCGTCCACCCTCCCTAGCTACTGCACCAAGTAGTACTGCACCTGCAGGTACCTCCAATGGTATGGATTTTCTTAGAATCTTGTCGGCTAACAGTTGGATGACAAACTGCGTGGTTTTATCATCTATGTCCTCCGTCTGAAAGCCTCTCTTGCCTTTGATGATGGTTTGCGTTTTCTTCATCTTCACGGCAACTTCTTTGTCTCTGCTTTTTCCTTGAAAGAACTGCTTTGGATCTTCACCTGTTTTGCTCAATCCAGTGATCTGGTGGATTAAGTCAATGTTCAGGTCGATATTGCGATCAACCCACAAATATCCCTGGTGGATGTGTGACATCAGAATTCGCACCACTGCATTTAGCTATGGAATTCTGTCGAAGTGTGGGAGTCTCAACAAGTTGAGCAGTCCCAATGCGACTACTCTGGATAGCCAACTTTCTGCAACCAAGGTAAGGTTTCCTTTCACATATTTCTTCCAGCACATGTACTGGTCAGGTTGGAACTGTGGAAACTTAGGTTTGTTGGGTTCCTTTTGCATCTAAAGCAGGTCATGGTCTTCCCACTTACAGTCTTGGATCTTACCCAACATATTTGTGTCCACCTCGACATGCTTCGATATAGGTGAGAGAGGAATACTGTACTTGTCATTCTTCATCCGCTTAATGGCTGGTGCGTCCTGCGCACGCGGAAAGATATACTCAGGGGTTAGCTTCAATGATATCTCCTTGTCGACCAACGGAGCTTGTGGTACTGTGGAACTCATCTTTGGTTTCTTCATTTTCAGCACCGCTGGTTCTTTTCCTTTCTCTTGCATTGCTAGGGCGTGTCTTGGTGATCTTCTTGAAGCTTGACCTTGTTCTATTACAACTTTCTTGATGGGGGTTCTCATCAACCCTTCAATTCCTCTGTACCTGAATACCTTCACAGTCTCCTGGATCATGAACTCTTCCTCAATAGAGGACCTCTCAAACATTCACTGGATGGATCTGGGAAAAGCAACAGAATCTCTGATAACTTGCTGTAGACAATCGCAAAGTATCGCTCGCAAGAAAATTCAAGGGTTTCGGTAACACCTGTGAGTCCAAATACCACGGTATTTATAGGTGCAACTAGGCTCCTCTACACCCCTCAACAGCTAGACAAGAATTAAATGTGGTATCCGTTGGCCAAATCCGACGACAATTTCGGTCCTTTCCTTCATTAACTCGTTCAGAACGGCTATTTTTGCATTAATTGCTCAATCGGTCACTGGAAAAGTACGGTATAACAACTATTTTTGTGACCGACATTCTAATGGTTACTTTTCTGGAATGTTGTGTCGAGCTACATGGCGGGTCGTCACTACTCTGGTGCAGTTACTTTGCGGTGCCTGATTTCTTGCTTCTGAACTTAGCCTCTTTTCTCATTCAACTTGATCTTCGCAGTTGCATTCTGGTCTTCGCAACTGTACGTTCCTCTTTTCTTTTTCTCTTTTTCTCTTTTTCTCTTTTCATTTTTTTTTTTGGCGCGACTTCACTACTTAACAAGTGCTATGCGGTATATACATTTTCCTCATCATACTTCGCATACAGACTCTTTCCCATTTCTAGTGCCCAATTTCAACTGTACTTGGCACTTAGAAATTTCCTTTCCCTCTTGATCATTAAGGGTTATGTGAAGCAAGACTATCTCGATAGGGTTTTAGTCTGCTTCCATTTACTAGGTTGGTCAAGCTATCTCCTGCTAACGTGGCTAACTGAGTTGCGCCACCATTTGTACAAAAGTATATGGACCAAGCCAATGCATCTTAAACATTCCAGGAAACTTCATAAATTTGCTATCATATAGGAGGACTAGATCACCTACCTGAAAGGTCTTGCTTTTTATATGGCGATCATGCCATGCTTTTTCTCTTTCTTTTTGCACTTTTTGGTGAAATCCTGCGATGAAGTGATCCTCCTCCATACCAACCAAGTGTAGAAGCCTTTCTTCTAGTGTGTGGTGATCTTCCATGCCTGTGAATGCAGCTATTCTTAAGATGAAAACAATGTACTCCATTGGAATTATTGCTTCCTGTCCATAGGCCAGCCTAAAAGGTGTGTGGCCAGTCAACTTTTTGCAAGTAGTTCTATATGCCCATAAAATGGCTGGAATGTGCAGGTCCCAGTCATCCCTATTAGCATTGCATATTTTTGTCAGCGCATTTTTCAGTACCTTATTGAACGCTTCAATAGTTCCATTTGCTTGCCGATGATATGGCGTACTTCGTTGGTGATGAATGTGGAACTCTTCTGTCAATGCCTCAATGGTTCTATTCAAAAAGTGAGTGCCTTAATCACTCATAAAAATCTTCGGGCATCCAAACCTTGTAAGGATGTTCTCAAAAATGAACTGGGTGGCAATAACTGCGCTACAGTCCTTCACTGGCTTCACTTCTGCCCATCTGTTTAGGTAATCAATTGCAGTAATAATGTACCTCACACCAACTCTCTTTCTGGGTGGATTTATAGGTCCCACAAAATCAATGGCCCATTTCTCAAATGCCTATAATGTCAACTGTGGATTCAATGGAATTTTGTCTCTTCGCGATGTCCTTCTTGTCCTCTGACAGACATCGCATCTCTGGCAATGTTCCTTTGCATCTTTGTGAATAGTAGGCCACCATAGTCCTGCTTGCAATATCTTCTGCGCAGTAGCTCATCCTGCGTAGTGACCTCGTGTTGCTCCTAAATGTGCATAAGCCAGTATGAATTGTTTCTCGTGCTCTAACACACACCTATGCAGTACTTCATCTGGACCCAATTTGTATAACTGTCAGGAAAATATGGTGAAGTTTGCTACTCTTACTACCAGCTGCTTCTTCTGCTGCGTAGTGAACTCAGTGGGTGCCAACCCGGTAGTCAGGAAGTATATGATGTCTTTATAGTAATCATCAGCTATCTAAATAGAAAACAACTTTGAATCAAGCATATTGTCTTCAAGGTTCGTAGGTTCTTCTCCTGACTCGATCCTTGACAGATGATCAGGTCCTAAGTTCAATCTGTCAGGCTTAACCACTATGTCAAATTCATACTCCTGAAAGAGTAACAACCATCTGCAAATTTCCCCCCCTCAACATTGGCTTGTTGACCAGGTATTCCAAAGCAGAATGGTCAGTGAACATAGAGAAGTGCGTACCAAGCAAATAGTGCCTGAACTTCTGCAGTGCATAAACCTATTGATGTCTCGAAAATCGTAGCATCAATCATCAAGGGATCCTACTCGGTAAACTATCCCAATTAGATTGTTCACCATTTGGTGTGGGGAATCCATCCGGTTAACGGTTCCGGCTACTGTAAAATTTAAAGATTCTTGTTCTTTGCACCGGTTGCGGCCCGATCCACCGTTTATTTATTTTATTTAAAGATGACATGCAAGTTCCCTAATCTAAATGCAGGTAATTAACCTCAAATAATCTAAGACTGTATAAGCAAATTTATTCTATCCTTGCAAGGAGCAAACTATAAAGATGAGTAATACGCTGAAAGAAACACCTAAAGATCATACAAATAGCCATTTAATCATAAAGATACATCTATAGCAGGATATAAAAGATATTAAAGATAGCTTTAATTCAGTTAATACAGTCCATTAATCATTTGGGAAAACACATCTTTGCACAAGAACATATAAGAACATTCATTACACAGAAACAATTCAAGATAGCAAGGAATGATCTCACAGCAATATGCAGACGATACAGGAATAATCCAGCACACATTTGACACATCCTCCAGGCAAAAACGACTTCTCCCAGGATTTCATTAGGAAAAATCCATTTCTCAGTGCATGTAGTAAAATAGTTCACGTACAAGGAAGAAAATTATTTCACCTGCCAAAAGTCTCTGCTCATTCTTTTATCCCTCTATATATAGCTTTACAAATTGCTCCTTGAGCTGACAAGTGTGCCCTAGATTTTGGAACCTTCTAATTTTTCATTTAGTGTATAACTACAAAATTGAATGATTCATGAGGAAATTTTCACAAAAAACAAAATAAAGGACAGTTGTCTCTTGGTATGTTTGTACATGAAAACTTTCTAGCTTATTTTCCTAAAATATAATAAGGCAAACTATGGCCCACATGGTTTTGCTGACTCATTGGTTCGCTCTTCTGTCATTTGCTCGCCCTCTTCAATAGGCTTGCTTGTTTGTGCTGCTTTATCTTCCTGCTGAATGTAACTTTCCCACTGTCCAATTTCCCTTACAATGGTTTTCTCTCTTACTGATATTGTTACATTTTGCGCTAGCTTGTGCTTGCGTAAATCTGATTTGATGGTCATTGTCCCTGTTACAGTTTTCTACGCACAAATTTCCAGAAAGTGAATGTGGATAGCAATCTGCCCAATGAATTGATTAAGGTCTTCTGAGGATATAGCCTCTATCTTCTTTAAATAGCCCAACTCAGCGTTCAAATCATTCTTCAACTCCGTCATGTGCTAGTCTCTTTGAGGAAACTCGAAAATACTCTGTGGTAGAGGCATCTGACATGTATCGTGAGCTTCTCGTATCTTGGAATAGATAACTTAGCACTTTTTTACTATCTTCTGGATTTCAACACTTAATCTGTTGCCACAATATCTGCAAAATTCAAGGACTTCTATATCCATATCTAGCTCCTCATCAGTTAAGGCGCGCAGATTTGAGGGAAAACCAGATTTTCCTTTTCTCCATTCAAACTGCTCCTTAATCTCGACCACATGTTGTGCATACTTGTCTTTAATCCGAAATGCTTCAAATACAAGGCTTGTCATCTTTGTGATCATTTCTTTCATCCCACAAACTTCTTTAGAAATCAGTACCAACAATTGATGAATCTTCTCTTACATGTCACGGGCCTGCTTGTAAAAGGTGGACAGATCCTGCCTCTTTTCATTGGAATCTCTGAGTTGTTCCAACAGCTCAGTATTTTCATCTATTAATCTTTCCAGCTCTGATATGTGAATTTTCAAGTCCTTTTGCTCATCTTTTGAAATTGCTAGTTGCATTTCCAGTGAATTCTTCTCATTTTCAAGCTACAAGGCTTTCAAAGTGGTTTCTTCTTTCTCTTCTACGAGATCTTTGTATTTCCTTTTTAGTTCATTGCTTTCTAATACCTCCTTCTTCCTATCAGCTTTTATCTTGAATCGCAACTCTTTGTAGTTCTTAACAGTTTCCATTAACCAATCGATATTAGCTTTACTTGCCTGGGCTGATGCTACAGTGCATCCTTCCTGGAATGAAGGATCGATGTCGGTCCCTTGGACAAGCATGGTCTCCGATGCTCTGAATTCATATAATTCCTCCCCAATTTCCATTTTTCTTACTCTTTTGTCAATAATAGCCGTCTTCCGCTCATGAAAATAGACGAAATCTAGGTTGGCCACTTGGCACTGCTTTATGGGGTTGTATGGGGTTAGTGCTAGTTCTTCGGTAGAAACAACCCATTCATGAGCTATACATGCTTGGTCTATCTTTGACATACCTAAGTCCATGGCCTATGGGCTAGGCGGGTTTTGTTTTGCATCTTTCTTGGCTTCTTCCTTTTCTTGTCTTTCTGCTAACTCTGCTTGCAATCTGTCTACTTCCTCCAACAAGAGCCTTCCTTCTTCTTCTTCTTGCAATTTAGCAGTTTGTTCTTGGAGGATTCTGTCTTCCTCTTCTCTTAGATTTTTTGCTCCCTACTCCTGTTGGATTTTAGCAACTTCCTCTTTCTCTCTCCTTTCGGCTAGCACTATTCTTATCCTCTTTGCTTCTTCCAACAAGGTTCTTTCTTCTTCTTCCTTTTGGATTCTAGGAGCTTCCTCCTCCTGCTGCAACTTAACAGCTTGCTCTTGCTGAATTCTTGGTGCTTCTTCTTGTTGTAATTTGGCATCCTGCTCATTTTGAAGCCTTGCAGCTTCTTTATCTTGGTGTTAGTTGACATCTTTCTCTTGTGGGATTCTGTCTCCTTCCCCTGGTTCTATGTCTTTTGAACCTCCGGCTTGGGATGTTGCTGCCTCTTTCTCTAGTTGTATCAGACCAATAGGCTTGGGGGCAGTACTCTTCCCACCTTTCTTCTTGTAGCGCTTTCCTAATTCTATTAAGTTTCTGGCGCTAGAGAAGAATTCTTCATTCAGATCAACAAGATGGGTGTACTCAAAGGAAGTTCTGACATCACTAACATGTCCAGCAACCCTGCCGCAAGGGTCTTGCCTTCTGAAAAACTTTTTACCAAAATGAAATATGTCCAAATCTTGAACATAATTTTCTCCCTCTTTTTCCCTCAGGAGGCTATATGCACCGATAGTGAAAGGCATTGATGGATATATCCCTTTATTCCTTTCGGTGAGGATTCTACTGATTCCAACAACGCTAAAGAGCTGCGTTATGTCTTCCCTATATATCACAAAATCTGTAGCATATCTGGCAAGCAGAAATGGAGCTACGGATCATCCACTCATGCAGATGTAAGTGCCTTCTTGGGCGTGGTAATAATCGCCAAATGCTTCGACGATGGGCATGGCGTTCTCCAACATGCAATTTGGTTCTTCTACAAACATAAGCTGATATAGGGGCATGATGAATTTCTCGCAAAATTGTTTGTAGTAATTCGCATACTTGCTAGCCCATGTGGGTTGATAGGCTATGAAGAGAGGTGTCTCCTTTCTATTCCATGAACAACCCAAGTCTGGGAAGGTGTGCTTTCTCAATAGGCAATCTATCAAATAGGAAGACATAAAGAAGTATGCTTTCTTCTGAGTCATTCCTCCTTGGGCAGCTGTTAACTACGATTCCAGGCTTTCTGAAATTATATCGACCCAGTTGAAAATGGTACCCGACATGGCTACATGGAATATTACTGGTACCCAGCCAAGTTTGAAGATATTACCATTAGGCATGCCGAAGATCCGGCTCAGCATCAAAACAATGAGTCTATAGGGGGTTTTCAGAAGGTTGCTTTCATATTCATTGGTCTGTCTTTGCCTTATTTGTCTGTCAGCTATCATCATTTTTCTAACAGATACCAGAGGGTCCATGGGGTGCTCTACTATCTAGTTACTGTCCAACCAAGCTCTTGTCGGGGGAAATCTGTAAGTGGTTGTGATATGTTCAGGTTCGAATGATGCCAGATTCATTCCATTCTTGTCATTTATGAACCTGGTGTCATTTTTGACATGAGGGATCAACGAGCCAAGGACCTCAGAACATGGAAATAATTTAGGTCGAGTTGTTTCCTTATGGATACAGGACTTCTTGATGTTTGCATATACCAAAGTATCTTCTAAGGAGCCATTAGGGTATTCCTGATCCCTGATGAATCTATATAAGTCACCCCACTGAAACTCTGGGGTAGAGCTTCTTGGAGGTACATTAGTGGTGGCTTGAGTATCACTGAACATATTTTCAAGTGAAGTATCTAGCAGGATCTCCACGTCTTAATCTGGCTCTACCTTTTGCATGGCCTTCTTCCTCGCGGACCTTCTATGCATGTCAAACCTATGTCAATAAGGTAGCACAAATAAAGGTTTGGCTTATTCATACGCAATTAACACCACAGACATCACCTAGTTATTCAAAGTAACTGATAAGAAACAACAGGTAAGTCTTTCAACTTTAACAT
The DNA here is from genome assembly GCA_027924585.1 of Larix kaempferi. NCBI lineage: Eukaryota > Viridiplantae > Streptophyta > Pinopsida > Pinales > Pinaceae > Larix > Larix kaempferi. Next base: position 12,817,466 of record BSBM01000684.1, on the reverse strand, counting down.
CATTTAGAAAGATGGCAGCAACTTAAAATGATGCAAAACATCCATGCAACCATTTAACAGTAAGTATCTTCAATATAAAACTGGAAGTTGTCAATCATCTTATTCATTAATGACTTGAAATAGCAAAACTGTTGCATAAGTGCTAACTTGGAATTACATGGGAATTGCCATTGTGGTGGGAGGCAGGAGACCAACGCACATTACTATTCACCAATGTAGGGGTTATTTGATTAGAAGTTCGACTTAACGCTTACTCATCAGACAAATGTAGCATTGTAGGCGTGAGCGGGGTTTTCATCCTATGCTACGGGGTAGTATTTCTCGTTGGTGTTGTGTAACACGGAACCAGGAGGACACAGTCTTGCCATAATGGCTCTTAAAATCACTCAAAAGGAAGGCGACTTGGTTTGACGTTTTGGGATATAGCTTCCTTTTGATGACAATCGCACAGGTAGCAGGATGAATGGCATTGCATACGCGAAGGAGGTTATTACAATTCTGCACCGAAATCGGCATAGTGACTTAGTGCTACGGGGAAAACACACAGAGTATATAGCCAAGAAGAAACAAAAACAACAACGTGGGTGACTTGAATAACTATGAATAAGACAAATTTCATCTTTTAAACTGTCAAAAGACAGCCTCAAACGGAGTTATTCCTCGTAACAAGTAAACAAAGGAGGAAGATTCCTACCTGGTGCTTTCGAAGTGGTCTCCCGTGGTTGACGCGCCTACCTAGTTGAATAAGGAACTGACAAAACGTCCATTGTCTGATCCTGGAAGCTTTATCGGCTTGAGAACAATGAGCAGTTTGAAACTCCGCTCTATGCGTATATAGGAGGAGAGTTAATTCCCCACGGGTGAATTAATGTGTGTTTGGTGGGCACGGGGCTCGGTGCAGAGGTGTATTAATGCCACACAAGCCAAGTTAAATGGCTTCACCAACCCAACCAGAGGTGTATTAAATGGCATCAAACGGCGTTTTTATGCTCAAGATTTTTGATGGCGCGGGATTGATACAGCGGTTCTATTAAGTGCATAGCTTGCGACTTTGGCGGAGAAACTATCATTAGGTTTTGCGCCCAAAAGATGCGACGAAGGAAAGCTTTTAAAGGAAAACGATGATAACGGCGATCTTAGGATTAGGATCTATGCAACAGGCGGAGGATCTATCATTAGGTTTTGCACCCAAAAGATGCACCAATGGGAAGGCAAAAGGGCGTGAGAGTCATGCGGCGGCTTTAAGTTTAAAACTGCGCGTAATGGCGGAGATTTTATGTCTAAAAAACTGCGCGAAAGGCGGCAATTTAAAGAAATCGTCGGCGCAACGGCGGCAAGGTTAAGACAGACACTTGCGTCTTTTAGCGCAAAGTTAAAATTGCGAGCTGCGCTTTTAGTGCACATTAAAAAAAAATCAAATTACGCTTTGTATTGAAGATAGAAAAATGCCTTGGCTGAAAAAGATAGAAAATTTTTGGAAAAGATTAACACTCAAAATCAACACTTAGGAAAAAATTGAAATCGAGGAAAAAATAGTTGGGTTTGAATAACAACAACAACAAAAAATAAGCTTTAAAACAAAGCTAGAAGGAGGGGCCCCAATCATTTACAAAATTTTGGGGGGGGTGTTGCAGCAACAACAATTGGCGATTCGTTGGTCAACACAGATCTATGAAACAAAATCCTGTCATGAGCAGAATGACTTTTAAACTGATAGCTCCAAGCATAACAAAATGACCCATAGTTCAACTTTTAAGAATGCAGTGATCTCTTTATCCTATTGGTCATTCGGGAAAGGGGACTTAGACCTATACTTCTTGCAAGTTGTCTCAAGGCCGGAGTATGGAGTTAATTCTTTTAGGATCTGTCTTTACGGTGTTTTGATTAAAAAAGGACTCCACACGATCGTAACAATATCTCACAGGTGTATTCATTTGTTCCTCATTCCAATGCTATTTGCATCCCTTTTTGGATGTTTTCTTAAACTGCCAGTTTTTGTTGTTTGAGCCTTCCAGAAATTACTTTCTTGAAACTTATATTCTTTGATTTGGGTTCTTCAATCCATAATGTCCTTTTGTGTGAGCAAGAGATTTTATTTGATTCTAAGCTTCACGGACGGAGAAGAACCTTGTTTGAGCTGAGTTATTTGAACATCTTTCTAATTTGAACATTTTGCTTCATCTCAGCCATGCTTTAATTGAGGAGAGAATTTCTGGAAATCAGACTCTTTAATGTAAGCTCTTTTGGATTTTATTTGTAGCATGGGATCATTTTAAATGCCATACACCTGTGAGGCATGCTTCACTTCCGTGGGTCCAAAATAGTAAACACCTTGAGATAGGCATTAATGTTAGAGTGGGTGGAGCCTCAAGATAGTGAGAGAGAAGTACTGAATCACTAGTCATTTAACTGGGGTTATTTTGCGAATTAGGCAAAGATCTCTACATTCGCAGAGGCTGATCAATGAAATCAAAGTCACGGAACTATATTTTCTTTATAAGTCAAATTCTGTCTTTCAAGACTTCGAGTTTTGCTCGGAGTTATGTCCTACCGCTAAGCCAGGAGTTGAGTTGGGTTTTATTAGTAAAGTAAAAGAAAGCTGAGGTAAAAAGTAAGTAACAATAACAGACCGAAACTACTGAAATTGTTCAGAAAACAAAACAATGAAGCAAAATAAAAGAAAACAAAAGAAACTTGTTTATTTATGTACAAAAGGTCTGAATGAGACTACGCAAAGTATTGCTTCAGGGTGAGGCCATTGAGGGGAAGGATTACTTCCTCTCCTTGGAGGTCTTTTAGCTTGTAAGTGGATGGGCCAAGTTTCTCGGAAATTAGATAAGAGCCAACCCATAGATGTTGGAACTTTATATGTATTCCCTTTCCCTCATGTGGATGATCCCATTTCAAGACTAAGTCACCTACTTCAAAATTTCTTTTGCCGGACTTCCGCTTATCAAACCATCTTTTGACTATGTCTTGGTGTTGGTGGAACCGGTCTTTGGCTTTCTGTCAAGATTCTTCGAGTTTTAGTATTCTAGACTGTAAAACTTGACTACCGGTACCTCAAGAGGCTTGGTCCAATTGCAAAGATGGAAGTAAAAGGTTAGGATGGAGGATGGCTTCTCTACCGTAGATGAGGGTATATGGAGAAACTCCTAAATCGTTCTTTGGAGTGACTCTATCTGCCCATAAAACATTTGGGAGAGCAATGTGCCAACTTCTCTGGTTTTCAATTACAGTTTCCTTGAGAATTCAGATGATATTTTTCTTTGAGGATTCAGCTAATCCATTTCCCTAGGGGTAGTAATTGGATGAATAATGTAATTTAATTCCCCTTTCATAAACAAATTCATTTATCTTAAAAAATGAGAAATAAGTCGCATTATCAAAGACTAGGGAAATTGGAACCCCAAACCTGGTTATGATATTCTCTTTTCAGAAACTGATAACTGCATCTTCATAGATTTTGCTCAATGGGACAGCCTCTGTCCACTTCGTAAAATAGTCTGTGGTGGTTAGAATATATCGGTGCTGCAGAGAAGAATTCGATTTTATCTCTCCAATGACATCTATACCCCATTGTTTGAATGGTTCTGAGATAATAACGGGCTGCAACGGTCCTGCTGCTTTGGGTAATTTCCCTGCACTTCTTTTGCACACATCACAATTTCATGCATAGGCATGAGCATATTTGAACAAATTGGGCCAGTAATATCCAGCCCTTAGTATTTTGTGAGTTGTCATATCTCCGGAATAATGTCCACCAGCAGGGCCATCGTGTAATTCTTTAACAACCTTACTTGCATCTTCCTTCTCTAAACATCTGAGAAAGATGCCATCATAATTTTTTCTGAAAAGTACTTGTTAACACCCAAAAAGTGTTCACTACCTCATTACCACATTATATGGCTCATTTGTCCATTTTCCTACCATATTTCCATTAAAAATCCCAAAAAACCCATTAAAAAGCCTCCAAAAGGCCTAAAATGCCTCCAAAAGGCCAAAAAACCATCAAAATAGCCTAAAAAAGGCTAAAAAACCCCCTTTTCCTCCAAAAATAGCAAAAATCCCCTAAAAAGGGAAGAAAAATATAAAATAATGAGGAAAAGAAAAAAAAAAAACCCTATACAGCTGCATAAAACCGTGTGTTTCCCAAAACCATGGGTCAGCACTCCACCACCAAAAAACTATAAATAGGTGATGGAGACCCCTTATTCCATATCCACAATCACAAGCACCCTTACTCTGCCAAAATCTCTCTCGAAACCCTAGTTCACCTTTGAACTATTTTCACCTTGAGAGCCACCTTTGGCCCATCCCCAACATTGGAGAAGGAGAAAGGAGCATTCTGAAGCTTGGAGCATTCTCTTGGGTATGCCCTCCATGGGGAAACCATCTACCGTTCCCCTCACGGTACCTATTCCCACAGCGGGAATACCTATCCCCACTACATCAGTGGCTCACACTACCAATGGTGGTGCTGGACCATCCTTCACTACCTCAGTTCCCCCACTTGGGGGCACCACCTCACATCTTGTCCCTCCACTTGGGGGCACTGGCCCCAACTTGGTCCACAACACTACTGTGTCACAGCCTTCTTCCAGTTTACCGTTCATGGCTAGCCTCAACCTACCTGACCTGGCCAGATTGACCAACGATCCTATTCGACACGACCCTACATGGCCTCATATGCCTACCAAGCTCCCCTCGGACATCCCTAAGTTCGAGGGCAAGGCTGGTGAGGACCCACAAAACCATATCATGTCTTTCCACCTATGGTGTTCCTCTAACTCCATCGTGGATGACTCTGTTCGCCTCCGTCTCTTACAGCGCACCTTTACTGGCTCTGCAGCCAAATGGTATATTGAGCAACCACATGGGACCCACGCCACCTTTGCCTCCCTTGCCTCTACCTTCCTGCAGTTCTTCCAGTTGCCTGTCCGCTATGACGCGGGCGTTGAGATCCTTCTATCTTGTAGACAAAACGCGGCTACCCATATCACGGACCATATCCATGAGTGGCGTCGACGCCGTAGCTTATGCAAGATCAAACTAGACGACCGTATCTTCCTAGATTGGTTCCTCAAATCCCTTCTCCCGGTTATCGCTAAGGATGTGGCCTCAGAAAGACCCCAGTCTGAAGAAGAAGCCATCCTTAAGGCTCAACAGTTCGACCTCATTTACGCCCAATCGGGTTACCTTTATACCATTATACCTGACGCCCCTCGCGGCGAGTCCTCCCAGCATGATGCGCCGGGGGCATCCCACGCTGCAGATGGTATCATTGGCCGTGTTTCTTCGCATCCCCAACCGTTTTCTATAGCACGTCCTACCCCTGGCCCCGACCTGTCGAGGGCTACCTCCCAGTCTGGAGCAACCAACTCATATGCTCCCATGACACATCACCATTCCCATGGACCCTCATGTCCACCTCAGTGCTTCGGGTATGCGACTCCTACTTATGCTCCTCCAGTCGCCCCTCAGCCTTACTACCATCAGCAGGCTGCCTCAGCTCCTGCGCCTTCACTAGCCCCACCAGCTTATTATCCGCCACAGGCCGCCCCTGCGGCACATCCACAACCTGCTCCGCAGTCCTATCAGCAACCCCCTCAAGTTGCTGCACCTGCTCAGCCTCAACCTACATATCATCCTCCGCAGCCTGCTCCTGCACCTGCGCAACCTCAAAATCCACCTGCTGCCCAAGGGCAAGTTTACGCCCAACAAAACCCGCAGCAAAACCAGAATAACCAACGTAACCAGGGCCAACAGAACCGCGGCAAGGGCCGTAATCGGGGAAACAACCAACCTGCAGACCAAGCCGGTCAACCGGCTAATCCCCCTGACAACAACAATGCGGCCCCCGCTAATCAAAACCCTGATCGCCCGCCCAAGCAGGCTAAAAACCCCAATTTGCGAACGAACCACCCTTGTTCTATTTGCGGGGTCTATGGACACTACACCCATGCTTGCCCACACTTGGAGCGAGCTCGGCAGCTTTGGGTTGACGAGGCCCATCGCCAAGGGCATGCGGCTCCCCAAGCACCGCCCAACCCCCCCCAACCTCAGCAACCCCCTTTGGTGCTACAAAACCCCTTACCGACCCAAGGCGTAGTGAACACTCAGCCGTTGGCTCCCCATCAAGCCAATGCGGCCCAACAACAACAGATCACCTACGCTGCTCCTGATCAACCCATGTTTGACTCAGGTACCCACCACTTACTGATGATGTCATCCGCTGATGTCAACCTCCAGACCCGTCGGAACCAATACGGCTCCACCTCTGAAGCCCCTCCCACGGATAAACCTACTAACGCCCATCCCACCGATCAGGCGTTACGTATACCTCCGCCGCCCATAGACGGCGCTGCGAAAGCACCTCGTTTCCCACTTCGCCGAATCAACAATAACCCTAACGCGCGCGCTGCGTCAAACTACAACATCGTAGACGACCTAGCCCAATCTCCCGCAGCCATGTCTGCGTTAGAAGTCTTGAAGAACTTCCCTTCCCAGCGCAAGACTTTACTTTCCGCCATTGGGGGGATTGACCCAACTGATTCACATTTGATGGCGTTCGATTTAGACCAGTCTGAACCACGCCTACCTTCCAGCTTAGCCTTCCAAGTTACTGTCTCCGTTAGGAACCTTGTTATCCATCGGTGCATCATCGATGAGGGTGCCTCCACATGCGTTATGTCTACATTCGTATGGCAGAAGCTAGGATCCCCTCCTCTCTAGCAGTCCACCACTGCGTTACGCGCCTACGACGGTCGTTCGGCCCAGCCCCAAGGCCTTCTACCCAACGTTCCCGTCCAGTTAGGTGGTAAAACAGTCCTTATTGACATAGAGGTAATCAATGCCCAATTGGATTACAACCTTCTACTTGGCCGCAGCTACATGTATGCCATGCGGGCGGTTGCCTCTTCTGTTTTTCGCACCATGATGTTCCCCCATGAAGGACGCGTGGTTAAAATTGACCAGCTCACCTACTATGATCCCAGTGCTCCGGCGGCACCGGAAAATGTTCTCCCCATGGTTGAACAACCTGTTTCTCCCGCCACCACCTCGTTCGTTTCCTCTACGGGGCCTGGAGTCTACTCAGACGCGCCGATGACCTCCACCTTTCAATCCATTCCTCTGCCGTCATCTACGCCCGAAGTGTCTGATTTATGTACCTTGTCCCATGACAACCTACCACCTAACACTCAACCACCCTTGTTGCCAAAACCACCACTGGTACCTAGCCACATTGGTGTTACACCGATCCATACGATCCCCTTCCTAGTTCCTCCAGCAGGAGCAGTAAGCGCCCCGGTTATGGCTACCCTTAGCCTCCCGGGGTTAACCTTGGGATTACCTGTATGGTATCTTTCGCCTCCCGTTCGCCCGCCGACACCAGATGTCGTCCTCCAGCCGGTGCAACCCATGGCTACTACCACTCAGCCACCTCCCGGTGTCTCTACCCCTTCGTCCTCCACGACACCTCCTCCTAATCCCAAACCCACTGGGGGCAGAGGTCCTCAACCTTACACTGCTGTACCACCTCCAAAGACGGTCAAGACCCCTCCAGTGTTTCGTGCTCCTCCCAAATGCTCGCTGTGTGACGAGTTGGGCCATGCGACCCACCAATGCCCACAGTTACCCGCATTGCATAAGCACATGCAGATGCTCGACGATGATCCTAACATACCAACTGTCGAACTAAATCCCACTCCTAAGCCTAAAGATAAGTCCCTACGTACCAACCACTCCTGCGCCATCTGCGGTATTTACGGGCACTATTCACATCATTGTCCCGATCTCCCGGATTACAGAGCGGCTCTCTATGAGATGAACAATCTGGATCTTGAGACGGCACCACCTACCATTGAGGAGATCTACCCCCCAGACTCTTCACCTTCCGGAGAGATTAATACCATCTATATGATCTCTTCCACCACTACTCCCTCGTCAACCGATTTGACGACGCAAATGTTCCGTACTGATGAGGAGATTCTTGAGGCCCTTACTGCCCCAGATTATCCTTGGGATGATATGCACCACCGTTCCTATTTCATCCCAGAAGAATCCTCCTCTAGCACCGCTACCCAATACGCGATTGAATCCAAAGACTTCCTCCCCACCAAGGTCGACTGGTTCAAGGACCCTATTCCTGCTCTGGATGCCTTCGAGGAAGGCAACATGGCCAACATCTCACCTGTCATCCAAGTTGATATTGCTGCTCCAGGTCGTGCCCCTGAACTCATTACTTTAGGAGCATTTTGCAGTAAACAAGAGATTGAGGACTACATAAACCTTTTTAGAGAATTCCGTGATGTCTTTGCCTGGTCCTATACCGAAGTGCCCGGTCTTGACCTCGCCATTATAGAGCACCACCTTGACACCTCTGAGTCAAGGGGCATAATAGATTCCCTCGACCCTGGGATAGGGGGCATGATCAATCATTTTGAACCTACCCCATCACATCTATCTCAGCATGTCAATGAACCCATCGTTCAAACCCACACATATGTGATCCATAATCACAAACCCCATGCACATAGCATGGGGGCAAGTCATTAACCCTGCTCACTTTTTCACACTTGTGATCTCAACCATTTTTGAGGTCACATATCACTTGTAGATTTGACTTGATTTTATACACCTAGTATTCTGCCCCCGCGGGCCATCATGATCCACCTAGTATTATGCCCTCCATTTTTTCGCACCATTTGCACCGCCGGATTCATTTTTCCGTGCCCGTGATGATGCTTGAGATCATTTCTCGCTCTCACCAGGACCAATATCAACATTGTGTCCAGACGCCACTAGTCACCTCGGTTTGCGTGCCACATCGGTCGTTCTCCATTTTTCACATGTTTTATATCATCGGATTCATTTTTCCGAGCTGGCGATGATGCTTGAGATCATTTCTCGCTCTCACCCCCCAATTTTTTGGGTATTTTTTCCAAAATGCCCTCGTCACCTCGGTGTGCGTGCCACATCGGCCGTTACCCGTTTTTGACATCCTTTATATCGCCAGATTCATTTTTCCGAGCTGGTGATGATGCTTGAGATCATTTCTCGCTCTCACCTGGTACAATTTTAACATTTTGTCCTAAACACCTTGTTGCCTCGGTTTTTGCGCCACATAGGCCGCCATCGGATTGTTCCACATTTTTACATGAGCCATTCACTCCTGTCATACTGCAAATGTTTCGTTATTTTGCCACCATTTCATCTACCCCGCAAGGAGGCCCATCAGTGTTCCCACCTACCCTCGCTCTTGGTCACCATTATTGATCCTTGATTGAACACTTCCTCCTTGCCTGGCCATTCCTTTTGTTCGGTATAATTTTATCCCTTTTTCGGGCCGAACAACTCCTTTACAAAAAAGGCACTTAGGGAGTTTCCGTTAAGCTCTTTTCTGACTCCTAAAAGAATGAAAAGATCGCCGAGCAATCTTGCTTCCTTTCATGCTCGCTAAAGTACCTGAAAGGGCGTCTATCTGGTATAAGTTTAACCCTTTTCCGGACCTGATAGACTAATTACGAAAAAGGAATACTCTAGTCACATCGGCTAGAAGAGTTCTTCATTGCATCCTTTTATGCTTCTTTGGGCCTTGGAGACTAAATCTACGAAAAAGCAACCCCCTGGAGTCTTCTTACTTGCTTTCAGACTCTCTAAAATTGAAAGCAACCACGAGCATGAACTGTCCTGGGCTCGTAAAATCCACACGACAGTACCATTCCATTATTTCAGAGTCTTCTTATTTTCTTTCAGACTCCTTAAAATTGAAAGCAACCACGAGCATGAACTGTCCTGGGCTCGTAAAATCCACACAACAGTACCATTTTACACACACTTCTTCTAGTTCCTTAACCCATGAAGAATTTTTTCCCCCGTGCCTCCTGGCACTTTGATCTATCATCTCGGCAGCACCCCCAATCAGGTCGCCTTTGTTCAGAGTATTCTGCAGTCTCCTGCCATTTTACCCCAGCTTGAGTCTCCCTCAGACCAATCATCTCCCCAGATCCAATATAGCTATGATCCCTCTCCCCTTAGTCAGTTTCATATGCTGCCAGATCATTCCCATTATCATACTCTGAACAAAGGAAGTTTGAGTTCATCCACTCTACTTGCCCAGTTGTCCCCCCACAGTTTATCAGTCCTGCCATCAGCACTATCACATTTCGGTCTTGTACCTCGCACTCCTGTCAAGGAAACATCATTGCCTTGATAGTTGCAGGTCTCCCTCTGTCGACGACAGCTCCTCTATTCCAGAGGATAGGCCCAGAGGTCCCTACGCCTTGGACTTATCACCATCTGTGGTAAGTGCCTACGGACCATTCTGAGAGGAGTCATCATTGCCTCTCTGAGTGGTTGTTCCTCACATGCTCGACTTCAGCACCTTGATCGCATCATTGAGGATCGCGTAGGATTATATCCCATCAGTTTTTGTCGAAGACCCCGGATTTCCCCTGACTCTAGCACATTGGTGAGTCACTTCGGAACGACCAGTTATATGTTCCCGTGGATGTCCGGGCTGCGTTGGCGTTTGTATTCGGAAGCCATCCAGTTACATGCTTCCTTGAGTACCCAGTTTCAGTTCCAGTTCAGTGTACCATTGTGAGTGTACCTCTTGTCACTCTGATCCAGCAGCTCATCAGTTCCCTTGGTACCACATTCAGCAGCACTGTTGATATTCCAGTGCACCAGTTCTTCAGTTCAGACATGGTCCGCCCAGCAGTATGTCCCAGATTCGTGTCCCCTCTGGACTCTTATGATGTACACAGTGGTCATGTATCTTCCAGGTCCCTCTTTTCGGGCCTCACAGTTTTTTATGTATCTTGATACGAGCATGGGTATGCCCGCCTCGTCCATATATTGAGATTATTCCTCAGTCAGTATTTGAGGTCATGTATATTTCAGGTCCCCATTTTTGGACCCCATTGTTATTATTATATTCTGATACGAGCATGGGTATGCCCGCCTCGTCCATATGATCAGAGGATTCCTCATCCATTATTGAGGTTATGTACTTTTAGTTCTTGCAGTTGTTCGGGATCGTTGTTCCGGGCTCCAGTTTGTTTCTTCTCTTCTCTCCACATCCCAGGAAAACCATTCATGACTTATGATGTCCATCGGCCATACGATGAGCTCCTGACCTCGCACATCAGGGGGCAATCTGTTAACACCCAAAAAGTGTTCACTACCTCATTACCACATTATATGGCTCATTTGTCCATTTTCCTACCATATTTCCATTAAAAATCCCAAAAAACCCATTAAAAAGCCTCCAAAAGGCCTAAAATGCCTCCAAAAGGCCAAAAAACCATCAAAATAGCCTAAAAAAGGCTAAAAAACCCCCTTTTCCTCCAAAAATAGCAAAAATCCCTTAAAAAGGGAAGAAAAATATAAAATAATGAGGAAAAGAAAAAAAAAAAACCCTATACAACTGCATAAAACCATGTGTTTCCCAAAACCATGGGTCAGCACTCCACCACCAAAAAACTATAAATAGGTGATGGAGACCCCTTATTCCATATCCACAATCACAAGCACCCTTACTCTGCCAAAATCTCTCTCGAAACCCTAGTTCACCTTTGAACTATTTTCACCTTGAGAGCCACCTTTGGCCCATCCCCAACATTGGAGAAGGAGAAAGGAGCATTCTGAAGCTTGGAGCATTCTCTTGGACACTGCAAAGGGCTTCATCAACCTTGACACTCAAGGTAACATTAATATAAAACCATTTTTTACATCTTTCATTTATGTCTCATGCAATGCTTAAAGTAGTTTGTTAATTGTTGTTTTAGCTTAATCATTTAATCATTATTGAACTGCTACTAAGGAGTCCATTCTCCTTAGTAGGTGCTCATTGGCACAAGCTAGGGGTAAAACCCTAGCTACCGTACTCCATTAATTATCTGATAAGCTATTGATTTCAACCGGGGTGCTCTTGTTTGCTTAGAACTCCAATGCTCTAGTAGGTACCCTTACTGTAAGTAATGCACCAAGTCCCTGTACCAAGATTCAGGCACTGTAAAAATAGGGCATACTTCAACTGTATTTAGTTCGGCTTCATTTTCCTAGTCTCTCTCTTCATCAATCGGATGTTTAGTGAGCAATTTACATAGGCCTTGGCCTTTAATGATGGTAGCTGGTTTAAATTCTAAATCATATTCTTGAAGAGTGGTGACCCAATTTCCTCTTCTTTCTCCCAATTCCTTTTGAACGAAAAGGGATCTGACGGCTGGATGGGGAACTACGACTTTAGTTCTGTTCTTAAGAATATATGGCCTGAACTGCTTTACTACTTTGAATACGGCATATGCCTATTTTTCTACATCGGGATAGTTTAGTTCTGTGCCTTGCAGACCAGTGCTCATAAAAGAGATTGGGTATTCATCTCCTGTTTCTACTTTTGCGTAGTCACAGCTGCGAGAGAGTCATCTGAAGAAAAGGTATATAAAATAAAATCTTTGTCAAAATTTGGAATTCTTAGAGAGGGAGCATTGGCTATGGCTGGTTTGATATCCTTAAATGCATCCTTTTCTAAATCTGTCCATTTGAACAGCACACTTTGCTTGACCATTTGCTGCAAAGGCTTAACGGTCTGAGCGAAATTAGGGACAAATATTCGAACAAAATTGATAGTTCCCATAAACGATTGCATAGATTTTTTGCTGTGGGGCATGGGGATTTTGTTAATAACTTGCACTCTCTCTTGGTCTATCGAAATTTCTTTTTTTGAAATGATGTGACCAAGAAGCTTGCCCTCAAGGACCGCGAACACACTTTTCTTGGGGTTTAGAGAGATACCATATTTCCTCATTCAGTCAAAAATCTATTTTAAATGGAAAACATGGTCTTCTCTTTTCTTTGAAAAGACTGTCACATCATCCAGATAAACTACAACACAATGACCTCCCAATCCTTGAAAGGCAATTTCCATTGCTCGTTGGAAAGTAGCTCCTACGTTTATCAATCTGAATGGCATTCTTCGGTATGCAAATGTTCCCCACTTAGTGTGGAAGGTATTCTTAAGATGGTCTTCTTCTGCCACCAATACTTGATTGTAACCGAAGAAACCATCTTGAACAGAAAAAAGTTATGATCCTGATACCATCTGCAGGATTTGTTCCATTGAAGGAATGGGATAGTTATCTTTATCATAAGCTCTGTTCAAATTTCTAAAGTCTACACATAGTCTTATTTATCCAGACTTCCTCCTTACGGGAACTAGATTAGCAACCCATTCCGAATGCCAGACCTTAAAGATGATCTTAGCATCAAGCAATTTCTTCAACTCCTTTTGAATTAAAGGTTCGAGAGGAGGGTGCATTCTTCATAGCTGCTGCTGAAACGGCTTAGTGCCTGCTTTCATTGGTATGACATGTTGGATGATACAAGTGTCGTATGTTTTCAGATCTTCATATGTCCAAGCGAAAACATCTTTATATTGTCGAAATAGCTTGATGAACTTATCTCTTTCACCCGACAAACAGCATCTACCAAGGTTAACGTACTTTGGTTCAGCTTCTGTGCCCAAATTTATCAATTCATGCTGCATAGAAGAGCTATGAGTTTTAACATTTGTTGGTTTCTTGAACTTGCTCTGTAGATCGAACAAACCTTCAAGTGATCTCACTCCTTTAGGCATGAAATTCCCTTTAACTGCGTCCTTATTTTGCAGATCAGCATCATGTCTTTCTTCGTCTATAACGACTTCTTGAAACATGTTTTCACTTGTAAGGAAACTAATGATCTAATCATCATCATCGAACACCCTGACATTTGTGATATTATCTAGAACATAAGGCCTGAAAACCAATTCGATAGAACATTTATTATTCGTAGGCACTAATCTAGAAGCAGACGTAGCTAATAAATCAGTTGCAGCATTCTGTAATCTAGGAACAGATTTTATATTAAAAGCTTCAAAGTGTGTAATTAGATCCCATACCTCAAACTGATAGCCTTTCAAATGTGGCGAAAGACAATGAATTGTATCTCTTACCTGTCTGATGACTATTTCCGAGTCACCAAAGACTTTCAGGTATTTAACGTTCAAACCAATGGCTTTCTTTAATCTGTGGACTAAAGCTTCATATTCAGCAGTATTGTTAGTACAATCAAACTCTAATCTACAAGACAAGAAGTGTTTGTTCCTCTCGGGATCCATTAGAACACAACCGGCTCCGGATCCTTCCTGAGTTTTGGAACCATCAAAGTATAAAACCCAAAAAAAATTATTTGATCTAACTAAGTTAGTATATGTACCATCTAAGTTAGTAACTAAGTTAACTATGTTATAGTCGATATCGTCAGTCCGAGAAAATTGAAGGAGATCGGACTGTTTGTCTGATTCATTGCTGATATATTTTGATTGATAATTACCCAACTCGATTTCTAAGAAACAATTCCCTAGGACGGAAGATGAGAAATCTACGGATTCATTCCTTTCCTCCAGCTGAGTTACGTTCTGTTTCATGTGTAGTTCCCTCAGCACCTTAATTTGGTTTTGCCTATTCTGATAGGGAAGCCATAAGTGGGACCAATTTGTGGAGAAATAATCGTTTAGTTTAGTCGACAAATCTCTACTTAGGATCAAACCATAAGCTTTAGGAATATCAACTACCATTATATCAATGAACTGACACACTCTAAAATCTACAGACAACCTAATAAGCACATCTTTCATTTCCTGAATTACTTTAACAATAGTTCTATCTAGCTGAATAATCTGGGCTGGGAACGGAATTGGCTGCCCATTAATCCTTTTGCAAATAGACAGTGGCATGACATTTGAGAATGCTTCAAAATATACTAAACAATTATGTATATTGTGATTAAAAATTTCAAAAGTTAAGAGAAAAGGCAGTGTTTGGGATTTAGATTTCCCGCCAATACTAACTTCATTTATTTTAGGATCTTCCTGAGTACTTGCTAACGGGGTGCTAGATTGGGGTTCAAGGGCTTGCAGCAGCTTCTTTTGTTGCTGAGGAAAACTACACATATCAAATATAGAAACATTTGCTTTTACTTTCTTTATGTCTTCAATGATGTCATATCCCATGTCGCATTCCTTTACAACTTTGGGTTGCTTGTCAGTTTTATTCAAAGTTACTTTTGGTTGTTGAATTGTATCCATGTTTGGATGCTTAGAAGGTATTTGGTTAGGTTTGGGCTATGGTGGAATGATCGTGATGTGTCTTTTAGGTATCTCTTTTGAGGCTTTGGGCTTGGGCGTGGGCGTGGTTGAGCTTGGAATCGGATCAGCGACCGGACCTTTACTGCGAGTGTTAATGTTTACAGTTGAGATTTGACTTTCCTTGGGGTCATATTCAATCAATTCGGTTAAAGGCACCCAATCCCACAGCACCATAGTGGTATCTGGAGCGGGTTCCTCAACTTCAAGAATCTGCTCTTCTGGAGGATTATCTTGGTCTAGAATTTGTGAATCCAGCATTTGATTCATCACCAAGCTCATTGAATTTATCCATTTCGGACAGCTTTTTTCAGAGTGTGGATCCTAATGAAAGGTGCAAAAATGTTCCATTCCTACTTCATTCAAATTTAAAACAGGAGAGTTGTTCATAGGTGGGTGAGGTTGATCATTTTCTTCTCTCCTCTTGTAGAAGGGTTTAAAAGGATTCCTAGATGTGTTGGCCGCTTTATCCTTTTCAAGATCTACAATTTTATTGGATAATTTTTGCATCATTTTGACTACGTTTTCCATATCCGCTGAGGGTTCTTCTTTATTTCTGGTAAGCATCAGTGGTTTCTTAGTGGTCACTAGTTTTGTTTCTGCATCAAGAGCATGCTTAGCAATGTTTTCTGCTTCTTATTCTACCTTCCTAGATTCTTCGAAATTTTCTATTAAGGTAGTTTTCTTAGTTCTTTTGACAAACATTGCTATTGGAGGATCAAGTGTTGTTGTGTAATATTCCACTAAAGATTCTTCTGCAGGTTTAGCAGCCTCACTAAAATTATTTAACAACATATTGAATCTTTGGTTAAATTCTTGAACCTTTTCTTTCTTTGCCATTCTCATGGACAACAACTCTCTCATGAGTGTAGCTACTATTTTCTGATTTCCATATTTATTCAAAAAATATTTTTCAAAATCTTCCCAATTAGCTATTGAACTGGCTTGTAAACTAAAGTACCATGAATATACCTTAGGATCAAAAGTATAGGGGAAGATTCTACAAACTACATCTTCATGCTGCACATTCAAAAAGCTCAAAGCTAAATAATAGCTCTTAAGGTGATCTTCAGCAGAAATACCTTTCCCGGTATCATACTTAGGCAAAACCTTTTCTGGATTCTTAGGCAAAGTGTGAAAAGGACCATCCAAGTTCAAAGCTCCTCTTGCTTGTTGATGTATATGTAACTTCGGAATGTATTTCATCTGTGTATTATATATATATATTTATTGTACCCTTATAAGAGATGTGTTATTCCTCTATAAGGAAGTGTCGTCATGTGGATTGACAAGTGTCGCAAGTGTGTGTACTTGCCGATGGGTTATTAGACCACCTTATGGGGTCGGCCCTATTTAATATATAATATAATGTGGATGTACTCAAGTAGATAAGTCGGCCCCAGTAGGTCACTGGGCAAAAAGGTAAGTATAAATAGAGATAGGAGATCTCTATTTTATTCACTCGGAAAAGTATCTATCTCTCTCTCTGAAAAGTGGCGCACTAGTGAGGAGGAGGAGGATCATCTGCTAGGAGACTATCTCTGTATTATTTGGTTGTATTTTGGTTGATCCATTGCTCTCTCTATCTCTGAGGAAGTTGTGGGGTTTTTCACCTTAGGGTTTTCCCCACGGAAACTCTGTGTCTCTTGTCTCTATGCTTTTGATTCTTGTGATGCTTGTCATATTATGATTGTCATGCATTGATATACTGTAGATGTTATTCTCTCAGCAAAGATCCTATAGTATTGTGATTTAATACTGAAAATTTAACATGGTATCAGAGCTTAACTGAGAAGAAGACATTTTGCAGTGACGGAAGCTTGTATTGCTTGTTTATTGGGTTTCTCTCCACATATTTTTGAAATTCAGTATAGTAGATTGGATCTACTCATCAAGGCGCATCTATCTGTCCAATCAGAATTCAGTTCCGAGCATTTTCAGATTTGGCCCTAAAAATTAGGGTTTCCACAAAAATAGGAATTTCTGGAAACTGAAGGTACAGCTGGAAGCTCCTTGCAAAAATCGAAGGTTTGAGCTTTGGATCGAGATTTTTGGCTGGGTAGATCTCCGGGAAACTCAAACCCTAATTCAGGGCTCTCCCCAGTGAACCCGGAAGGACAAAAAGGCAATTTTGAAGGGCAAGACTTTGCTGATCTCAAATTCTGAATGTACTAGGCTGATCAGCTCTCCAAGGTGCATCTTTCTATCCTTTCGGAATTTTGAAATTCACTTTTTGAATTTTTAGGGTTTCTCTGACAAACCCTAATCCGGGACCAGATCCAGTTTTCAGCACTTCAAGTGGTAAGTTCTAAAACTTTTCTATTTCCATTTGAAGTACTCTTAAAGATGTCTCTTCACACCAAGCTTGAGGATAAGCTTGAAGGGGCTGATAACTTCCGAGCCTGGAAGTATAGGATTGGGCTAATCCTGGAAGAGAATGAGTTGGACTCATATGTGAAAGAAGACATCCCTATCCCAGAGGATGAAGAGGCCAAGGCATTGCACAAGAAGAACTTGGTCAAGGCAAAGAGAATCATTGCTGATTCTATCAAAGACCATCTCATACCCCATGTGTCTTCTCTCAAGACACCCAAGGAGATGTTTGAATCCTTGACCAAGCTATTTGAAGGAAAGAACATAAATCGAAAGATGACCCTGCGGAACCAATTGAAAGCAGTAAAGTTTCAGAATGGAGAAACCATTCAATCCTATTTTTCAAGGGTCTCTTAGATCAAGGAACAATTGGAAGCAGTAGAGGAAATGGTGGAGAATGGTGAGGTGGTAATGACTACTCTAAATGGCCTACCTAGGTCATGGGATTCCTTTATTCAAGGAATTTGTGCAAGGAAGAAGTTGATCTCTTTCAGTAGGCTTCGGGAAGAATGTTCTCAAGAAGAAGCTAGACTTATAGCTCGTGAGGAAAAGATGGGAGGTGAAGATCAAGCTCTTGCAGCTCACACTAAAAGAAGTAAATCCAAGAAGGATTCATCTCATAATAGAAGATTCTCTCACCATCATCATTATCATAAAGATAAGAAAGAACTCAGATGCTTCACTTGCAATGAGAAGGGACATTTTGCTTCAGATTGTCCCAAGAAGAAGAAAGACAACAACAGCTTCAGTAAGAAGAAGAAGGGCAGCAAAAGAAGATTTCATGCTCATGCTGCCGAAGATGATGAACCCCCAAAGAAGAAGGCTAAGGCAGAAAGCAGTAGTGATGATGACTCATCAAGTGAAGAAGAGTATGTTTTAATCTCTGCACTCACTGGTACCATCTCCCATGGTTGTAATGATTGGTTGATTGATAGTGGGGCTTCCAAACACATGACTGGGTTCAAGGAATCTTTTATGAACCTTTCTGAACATGAATCACCCCATAAGGTGAAACTTGGGGATGATTATCAATATCCAATCAAAGGAAGTGGTGAAGCTTCTTACAACCTAGATTCTGGAAAATCTCTGAAGATGAAGGAAGTCCTCTATGTACCTGGACTCAAGAAGAACTTACTCTCCATCTCTGCTTTAGATGCAAAAGGTATGAGAGTTGCATTTGTTGATGTCCAAGTACTAATGTGGCCAAAGGGAAAGACCATGGATGATGCAGTAGTGATTGGAGAGCAAGAGGGAGGCTTGTATAAACTAAAGGGTCAACCTGAACATGCCATGATACATGAATCCATGGAGCCAAGTGAACTTTGGCATAGGAGGCTTGCTCACATGCACTATAGAGCACTTCCAATTGCAAGCAAGGCTGTAGAAGGTCTTCCTGAAATCAAGACCAAACATGAAGGTGTTTGCAAAGGATGTGCAAAAGGTAAGAACATTAAGAAGGCTTTCCCAAGCAGTGAAAGCAAGGCAAAAGACATCCTGGAAATCATCCACTCAGATGTATGTGGCCCCATGTCATCCAGTTCCCTAAGTGGGTATGTTTACTATGTATCATTCATTGATGACTTCTCCAGGAAGACTTGGGTATACTTCTTGAAGGGCAAAGATGAGGTGCTTGATAAATTCAAGAAATTCAAAACCTTGATGGAGAATCAAACTGACAAGAAAATCAAGACATTCAGATCTGACAATGGTGGAGAATTCACCTCAAATGACTTCAAGAAGCTTTGCAGTGATTCAGGGATTAAGAGGGAGTTGACTGCTCCTTATAATCCTCAACAGAATGGAGTTGCAGAAAGGAAGAACAGAACTATCATGGAAGCAGCAAGGGCAATGTTGCATGACCAGGATCTTCCTATGCATCTATGGGCAGAAGCAGCTAGAACAGCTGTATATGTGCAGAACAGAACACCCCACAAGATATTGGACAACAAGACACCAGAAGAAGTCTTTTCTGGTAAGAAACCTGAAGTCAGCCATCTCAGAATATTTGGTTGTCCAGTATACACTCATGTCCCAAAGGAGAAGAGGACTAAACTAGATCCTTCAGGAAAGAAGGGTATCTTTGTGGGTTATAGTGAAAGCTCGAAGGCTTACAGAATATATTTTCCAGGGTTCAAGAAGATTGATGTCAGCAGGGATGTAACATTTGATGAGAATTCAGCATTCATCAAATCAAGAAAGGCACCTACCGAAGTTTATGAAGAACCTAAGGAAACAAGATTTCAGGACACTACCATGACTGAAGCAGTTCCAGAAACTGCTCGTGAGTTTGAAGATCCACAAGAACCTGTAGATCCACCCCGTGAGGATAACTCTCACAAGAGGAAACCTGCATGGGCTAGAGAGCTCATTCATGATGCAGAAAGATTTGGCATTCCAGAAGAAGAACACAGAGCAAAGAAGAGAACCAGATCACACACCAGTTATGTTGCTTTACTCTGTGACATCATGAACAAAGAGCCTTCCAGTTATGAAGAGGAAGCAGAAAAGAAAGAATGGAAGGATGCTATGGTTGAGGAATACCAATCAATTATGAAGAATGATGTTTGGGATGTTGTCCCAAGACCTAAAGGGAAGTCTGTTGTGACTTCCAAGTGGATCTACAAAATCAAGCATGCTGCAGATGGCAGTGTGGAAAAATATAAAGCAAGATTCGTAGCTCGTGGTTTCTCTCAGAAGGAAGGAATAGACTATGAAGAAACCTTTGCACCTGTAGCCAGATATACTTCCATCAGAACAGTACTTGCCCTGGATGCAGCAATGAAATGGAAGATACACCAGATGGATGTCAAGACTGCTTTCCTGAACGGTGTAGTAGAAGAGGAAGTATATGTGGAACAGCCACTCGGCTTTGAAATACATGATAGGGAATTTTATGTATGCAGATTGAAGAAAGCCTTGTATGGCTTGAAGCAAGCTCCCAGAACCTGGTATGGTAGGATGGACAATTTCCTATCTAGTTTGGGCTTTACCAAGAGTAAAGCGGATTCCAACCTTTACTACAAGGTTGAGGAAGGGAATCCTGTGATTCTACTACTATATGTGGATGACCTATTTGTGACAGGAGATGACAGAATGATTGCAGATACCAAGAGGAAGCTTGCAGCTGAATTCGATATGAAAGATTTGGGAATGATGCACTATTTCCTAGGTATGGAGGTGTGGCAGAATGCAGGTGGGATCTTCCTTGGTCAAGGGAAGTACACAGTAGATATCCTGAAGAGATTTGGGATGATGGATTGCAAGGCCATGGCCACACCTATGGCATCGAATCTGAAGCTTCTTTGTGATGCTTCATCTGAGCCAGTTGATGTTTCTATGTATCGTCAGATGATTGGGTCCTTGATGTACCTGACGAACACGAGACCAGATATTTGCTTTGCTGTGAACACATTGAGCCAGTTCCTGACGGATCCAAGGAGTGTTCACCTGGTTGCTGTAAAGCATGTTCTGAGGTACCTGAAGGGTACAGTGGACTATGGGCTCAGATACGAGGCGAATCAAAAGTTTAACCTGCTGGGTTATGTTGATTCAGATTGGGCTGGCAGTGCTGCAGATAGGAAGAGCACATCTGGGTGTTGCTTCAGTATGGGATCAGGTGTGATCTCTTGGTTTAGCAGGAAGCAGTCCTGCGTAGCACTGAGTACAACTGAGGCAGAGTATGTTGCAGCCTGTTCAGCTAGTTGTGAGGCAGTATGGCTACGGAAGCTACTGTCTGAGTTATTTGATCTCCCGTTGGAGGCTACTGGTATCTTCTGTGATAACCAGAGCTGTGTGAAGCTGTCCGAGAACCCAGTGTTTCATGACAGGTCGAAACACATAGAGATCAAATATCACTACATCAGGGATATGGTGCAGAGAGGAGCTGTGAAGCTCCTGTATGTTGCGACGGACGAGCAGATTGCAGATGTGTTGACGAAGCCACTAGCCAGGGTGAAGTTCGAGTACTTCAGAGAGAGGCTTGGCGTTCTTCAGATCGAGGACACTTCGAGGAAGAAGTGATGGACACATTTGCTGAAGCCATTCCAAGCATGTTGGAAGGAGGATCCTTCACATGGCTGTGGATGTAAGCGCTGGATGATGAGCATCAGGATGATGTTCTGGTTTCTGCTGGATATGATCAGTTGGATCATTTTTGTATGTATGTACGCATCATGTTGGATGCTGGATATGATCAGTTGAATCATTTATGTATGTATGTACGCATCATGTTGGATGCAGGATATGATCAGTTGGATCATTTTTGTATGTATGTATGCATCATGTAGATGCTGGATATGATCAGTTGGATCATGTGTATGTATTTTGTATATGCATCATGTTGGATGCTTGGACCATGTATCTATGTATGTATCAGGTGGATACGTTGTATGATCAGATGGATCATGTATGGTGATATGTATCATGTATTTGTATTTGTATCAGGTAGATACTTGGTATGCATCAGGTAGATGCATTGATGATCAGGAGGATCATGTATGATGATATGTATCAGGTAGATACTTGGTATGCATTAGGTAGATGCATTGATGATCAGGATGATCATAGATGACGAGCTTCAGGATGTTGCTCCAGATGACATGCAGCAGGATGTTGCAGTGATGATGATCAGGATGATCATGGGTACATCAGGATGATGTATGGTGAGTATCAGTTTGATACTCTGTGGTCGTGGATCAGGTTGTGCAGATAAGCATGTAATTTGTGCCCTGGGAGATTTGCAGATGGTCTTTCGAGGTTTTGCCTATGGCATGTAATTTGTGCCCTGGGACATCTGGCAAATGCTCTTTCGAGGTTTTGCTTGGGAGGACATATAATTTGTGCCCTGGGAGATCTGCAGATAGTCTTTCGAGGTTTTGCCTATGGCATGTAATTTGTGCCCTGGGATATCTGGCAGATGCTCTTTCGAGGTTTTGTCCTATGGCATGTAATTTGTACCCTGGGAGATCCGATAGGTTGAGCTGTGTGCTCGTAATCAGTCCTGGGATGCTCTTGCGAGGTTTTGCCATGACCACATGTAATTTGTGCCCTGGGAGATCCGATAGGTTGAGCTGTGTGCTCGTAATCAGTCCTGGGATGCTCTTGCGAGGTTTTGTGGTGAGGTCACATATAATTTGTGCCCTGGGAGATTTGCAGATGGTCTTTCGAGGTTTTGCCTATGGCATGTAATCTGTGCCCTGGGACATCTGGCAAATGCTCTTTCGAGGTTTTGTGACGCACGTAAAAGTCCTGAGGATTCCACAGTATGGCCAGTGATGACGAAGACCTGCAGGTGGTGGGCCTACATCCAGTATGAAAAAGGACTGGCTCTGTAGAACTTCCTATGACGAGTAGAGACAGAGATTGGATGAGATAGCAGCAGCAGTGACGATGACGATGACGATGCATCGATGACGATGATCCAGAGAAGAAGACTTGTCTAGCAGATCTGTGTCGAGAAATACCTTCCTAGTTAAGAGGGAGTGTTGATGTATATGTAACTTCGGAATGTATTTCATCTGTGTATTATATATATATATTTATTGTACCCTTATAAGAGATGTGTTATTCCTCTATAAGGAAGTGTCATCATGTGGATTGACAAGTGTTGCAAGTGTGTGTACTTGCCGATGGGTTATTAGACCACCTTATGGGGTCGGCCCTATTTAATATATAATATAATGTGGATGTACTCAAGTAGACAAGTCGGCCCCAGTAGGTCACTGGGCAAAAAGGTGAGTATAAATAGAGATAGGAGATCTCTATTTTATTCACTCGGAAAAGTATCTATCTCTCTCTCTGAAAAGTGGCGCACTAGTGAGGAGGAGGAGGATCATCTGCTAGGAGACTATCTCTGTATTATTTGGTTGTATTTTGGTTGATCCATTGCTCTCTCTATCTCTGAGGAAGTTGTTGGGTTTTTCACCTTAGGGTTTTCCCCACGGAAACTCTGTGTCTCTTGTCTCTATGCTTTTGATTCTTGTGATGCTTGTCATATTATGATTGTCATGCATTGATATACTGTAGATGTTATTCTCTCAGCAAAGATCCTATAGTATTGTGATTTAATACTGAAAATTTAACATTGCTCTCCATGCAGGAACATCCATGGCTCCACATGGAGAAATTGGTGGAGTATCGTGAGGAGTATGAGGTGGAGAATTTTTTGGAGTGCACAGTTCTTCAAGATCTAGGGGATCTTCAAGTTCTATTTCTCCAAGTGGTTCTGTAATTTCTTCTAAAGATAAGTCTACTAGTTCTTCAAAGCTTTGAACAAGAACTGAATTGCGTGTGTACGGTCTTTCTCTTCTAGGAGCTCTTCTTCTAGGGAGAAAAGGAATCGCGTTTAAATCGCCAAGCTGCTTAACATAAGCACGAGTATGTCTTCTTAAGTTTTCTACTTCAGCAAAAGGTATGGCATACAGTGTTTCTTGATTCTCAAATTCAAAGTTAGGATTTTCTTGATTTGTTAATTCAAGATCTGAATTATCTGTGAGTGTTGTTCCAAGCGGGTTTCCAGTTGGATCTCCTCTTAAAGAAGAGTCTCCTTTATCATCCATGCACTGGTGGCCCTCCTTCTAGCGCCAAAAACTGTTGATGCCTCGAAAATCGTAGCATCAATCAGCAAGGGATCCTACCCGGTAAACTATCCCAATTAGATTGTTCATCGTTTGGTGTGGGGAATCCGTCCGGTTAACGGTTCCGGCCACCGTAAAATTTAAAGATTCTTGTTCTTTGCACTAATTGCGGCCCGATCCACTGTTTATGTATTTTATTTAAAGATGATATGCAAGTTCCCTAAGCTAAATGTAGGTAATTAACCTAAAATAATCTAAGACTGTATAAGCAAATTTATTCTATCCTTGCAAGGAGCAAACTGTAAAGATGAGTAATATGCTGAAAGAAACACCTAAAGATCATATAGATATCCATTTAATCATAAAGATACATCTACAATAGGATATAAAAGATATTCAAGATAGCTTTAATTCAGTTAATACAGTCCATTACTCATTTGGGAAAACACATCTTTGCACAGGAACATATAAGAACATTCATTACACAGAAACAATTCAAGATAGCAAGGAATGATCTCACAGCAATATGCAGACGATACAAGAATAATCCAGCACACATTTGACACATCCTCCAGGAAAAAATGCCTTCTCCCAGGATTTCATTAGGAAAAATCCATTTCTCAGTGCATGTAGTAAAATAGTTCATGTACAAGGAAGAAAATTATTTCACCTGCCAAAAGTCTCTGCTCATTCTTTTATCCCTCTATATATAGCTTTACAAATTGCTCCTTGAGCTAACAAGTGTGCCCTAGATTTTGGAACCTTCTCATTTGTCATTTAGTGTATAACTACAAAATTGAATGATTCGTGAGGACCTTTTCACAAAAAAAAAATAAAGGACAGCTGTCTCTTGGTATGTTTGTACATGAAAACTTTCTAGCTTATTTTCCTAAAATATAATAAGGCAAACTATGGCCCACATGGTTCTGTTGACTCATTGGGTCACTCTTCTGTCATTTGCTCGCCCTCTTCAATAGGCTCACTTGTTTGTGATGCTTTATCTTCCTGTTGAATGTAACTTGCCCACTGTCCAATTTCCCTTCCAATGGTTTTCCCTCTTACTGATATTGTTACATTTTATGCTATCCTGTGCTTGTCTAAATCTGATTTGATGGTCAATGTCCCTGTTACAGTTTTCTGCGCACAGATTTCCAAAAAGTGAATGTGGACAGCAATCTTCCCAATGAACTGATTAAGGTCTTCTGAGGATATAGCCTCTATCTTCTTTAAATAGCCCAACTCAGTGTTCAAATTATTCTTCAACTCTATCATGTGTTGGTCTCTTTCAGGAAACTCTGCTTGCAATTTGTCTGCTTCCTCCAACAAGAGCCTTCCTTCTTCTTCTTCTTCTTGCAATTTAGCAGTTTGTTCTTAGAGGATTCTATCTTCCTCTTCTCTTGGAGTTTTTGCTTCCTTCTCATATTGAATTTTAGCAGCTTCCTCTTTCTCTCTCCTTTCGGCTAACACTACTCTTATCCTGTTTGCTTCTTCCAACAAGGTTCTTTCTTCTTCTTCCTTTTGGATTCTAGCAGCTTCCTCCTCCTATTGCAACTTAACAGCTTGCTCTTGCTGAATTCTTGGTGCTTCACCTTGTTTTAATTTGGCAGCCTGCTCATTTTGAAGCCTTGCAGCTTCTTTATCTTGGTGTTGGTTGACATCTTGCTCTTGTGGGATTCTTTCTCCTTCCCCTAGTTCTATGTCTTTTGAACCTCCATCTTGGGATGTTGATGCCTCTTGATCTAGTTGTATCAGACCAACAGGCTTGGGGGCAGTACTCTTCCCACCTTTCCTCTTATAGGGATTTCCTAATTCTGTTAAGTTTCTGGTGCTACAGAAGAATTCTTCATTAAGGTCAACAAGATGGGTGTACTCAAAGGAAGTTCTGACATCACTAACATGTCCAGCAACCCTACCGCAAGGGTCATGCCTTCTGAAAAAACTTTGTACCAAAATGAAAGATGTCCAAATATTGAACATAATTTTCTCCCTCTTTTTCCCTCGGGAGGCTGTATGCGCTGGTAGTGAAAGGCATTCGCAGATATATCCCTTTCTTCCTTTCAGTGAGGATTCTACTGATTCCACCAACGCTGAAGAGCTACCTTATGGCTTCCCTGTGTATCACAAAATATGTAGCATATCTGGGAAGCATAAATGGAGCTATGGATCCTCCACTCATGCGGATGTAAGTGCCTTCTTGGGTGTGGTAATAATCGCCAAATGCTTCAACAATGGGCATGGCGTTCTTCGACATGCAATTTGGTTCCTCTACAAAAATAGGCTGATATAAGGGCATGATGAATTTCTCACAAACTTGTTTGTAGTAATTCGCATACTTGATGGCCCATGTGGGTTGATAGGATATGAAGAGAGGTGTCTCCTTTCTATTCCATGAACAACCCAAGTCTGGGAAGGTGTGCTTGCTCAACAGGAAATCTATCAAATAGGAAGACATAAAGAAGTTTGCTTTCTTCTAATTCATTCCTCCCTGGACAGCAGTTAACTGCGATTCCAGGATTTTTGAAATTATATCGGCCCAGTTGAAAATGGTACCCGACATGGCTACATGGAATATTACTGTTACCCAGCCAAGTTTGAAGATATTACCATTAGGCATGCCGAAGATCCGGCTCGGCATCAAAACAATGATTCTATAGGGGGTTTTCAGAAGGTTGCTTTCATATTCATTGGTTTGTCTTTGCCTTTTTTGTCTGTCATTTATCGTCATTTTTCTAATAGAGACCAGAGGGTCCATGGGGTGCTCTGCTATCCAGTTATTGTCCAACCAAGCTCTTTTCGGGGTCAATCTGTAAGTGGCTGTGATATGTTCAGGTGTGAATGATGCCAGATTCATTCCATTCTTGTCATTTATGAACCTGGTGTCAGTTTTGACATGAGGGATCAACCAGCCAAGGACCTCAGAACATGCAAATAATTCAAGGCGGGTTGCTGCCTTATGGATACAGGACTTCTTGATGTTTGCATATACCAAAGTATCTTCTAGGGAGCCATTAGGGTATTCATGATCCCTGATGAATCTATATAAGTCACCCCACTAAAACTCTGGGGCAGAGCTTCCTGGAGGTACATTAGTGGTGGCTTGCGTATCACTGAACATAGTTTCAAGTGAAGTATCTAGCAGGATCTCCATGTCTGAATCTGACTCTACCTTTTGTGTGGCCTTCTTCCTCGCAGACCTTCTATGCATGTCAAACCTGTGTCAATAAGGTAGCACAAATAAAGGTTTGGCCTATTCATAAGCAATTAACACCATAGACATCACCTAGTTATTCAAAGTAACTGATAAGCAACCACAGGTAAGTATTTCAACTTGAACATCATTTAGAAAGATGGCAGCAACTTAAAATGATGCAACACATCCATGAAACCATTTAACAGTAAGTATCTTCAATATAAAACCGGAAGTTTCCAATCATCTTATTCATTAATGACTTGAAATAGAAAAAATGTTGCATAAGTGCTAACTTGGAACTACATGGGAATTTCCATTGGGGTGGGAGGCAGGAGACCAATGCACGTTACTATTCACCAGTGTAGGGGTTATTTTATTAGAAGTTCAACTTAATGCTTACTCATCAGACGAATGCAGCATTGTAGGCATGAGCGGGGTTTTCATCCTGCGCTACGGGGTGGTATTTCTCATTGGGGGTGTGTAACACAAAACAAGGAGGACGTAGTCTTCGAATAATGGCTCTTAAAAGCACTCAAAAGGAAGGCGACTTGGTTTGATGTTTTGGGATACAGCTTCCTTTTGATGACAATCGCACAGGTAGCGGGATGAATGGCGTTGCATACGTGAAGGAGATTATTACAAGTCTGCACCAAAATTGGCATAGCGACTTAGTGCTACGGGGAAAACACATAGAGTATATAGTCGAGAAGAAACAAAAACAACAACGTGGATGACTTGAATAACTATGAATGAGACAAATTTTGTCTTTTAAACTGTCAAAAGACAGCCTCAAACGGAGTTATTCCTCGTAGCAAGTAAACGGAGGAGGAAGATTCCTACCTAGTGCTTTCAAAGTGGTCTCTCGTGGTCCACTCGCCTACCCAGGTGAATAAGCAACTAACAAAACATCCACTGTCTGGTCCTGGAAGCTTTCTCGTCTTGAGAACAATGAGCAGTTTAAAACTCCGCTCTATGTGTATATAGGAGGAGAGTTAATTCCCCACAGGTGAATTAATGTGTGTTTGGTGGTCACGGGGCTCAACGAAGAGGTGTATTAATGCTGCACAAGCCAAGTTAAATGGCTTCACCAACCCAACCAGAGGTGTATTAAATGGCATCGAATGGCGTTTTTATGCTCAAGATTTGCAATGGCGCGGGATTGATATAGCGGCGCTATTAAGCGCAT
Organism: Larix kaempferi; assembly: GCA_027924585.1. Classification (NCBI taxonomy): domain Eukaryota; kingdom Viridiplantae; phylum Streptophyta; class Pinopsida; order Pinales; family Pinaceae; genus Larix; species Larix kaempferi. The sequence continues at coordinate 12,788,952 of BSBM01000684.1, read as the reverse complement.
AGCTTGCGACTTTGGCGGAGAAACTATCATTAGGTTTTGCACCCAAAAGATGCGACAAAGGAAAGCTTTTAAAGAAAAATGATGATAACGGCGATCTTAGGATCAAGATCTGCGTAACGGGTGGAGGAGCTATCATTAGGTTTTGCACCCAAAAGATGTGCCAATGGGAAGGCAAAAAGGCATGAGAGTCAAGCGGCGGCTTTAAGTTTAAAACTGCACGTAATGGCGGAGATTTTATGTCTAAAAAACTGCATGGAAGGCGGCAATTTAAAGAACTCACTGGCGCAACGGCGGCAAGGTTAAGACCGACACTTGTGCCTTTCAGCGCAAAGTTAAAATTGTGAGCTGCGCTTTTAGCGCACATTAAAAAAAACTCAAATTGCGCTTTGTATTGAAGATAGAAAAATGCCTTGGCCGAAAAAGATAGAAAAATTTTGGAAAAGATTAACACTCAAAATCAACACTTAGGAAAAAATTGAAATCGAGGAAAAAATAGTTGAGTTTGAATAACAACAACAACAAAAAAAAGCTTTAAAGCAAAGCTAGAAGGAGGGGCCCCAATCATTTACAAAATTTTGGGGGGGGATGTTGCAGCAACAACAAGACCATAGCTAGGCCTTCTCTTTCAGTGGTGGTATAATTCTTCTCAGCAGACGAGTTCTTCCTGGTCGAAAATGCAATGGGGTGTTCAATACCTCCCTCTCCTTGTTGTGCTAAGACAACTCCCAATGCTATACATGAAGCATCGACATGGACATGGAAGGGCTTCTCCCAGTCTTGAAAAACTAGAATTGGCGTAGTTACCATTTTCCCTTTTAATGTGTCAAAGCATTGCTCACATTCTGCGTTCCAGATGAACGGCGTGTCTTTATTTAACAACTTCTCCATAGCTGCGGTTATCTACGCATAACCCTTTATAAACTTCCGGTAGTAACCCGTATGCCCCAATGTGGTGCACAACTGCTTTACTGAATTCAGTGTTGAAAAGTTTACAATAACTGTGATCTTCGCAAGATCAACCATCAAGCCCTGCTTGCACACAATGTGTCCCAACAAAATTCCATAGGGTACACAATAGATACACTTCTTCAGGTTTAATGACATTTGATGTTGTCTGCATTTTTCTAGCATCAATCTGATATTTGTGCAATGGTCCTTCAGCAACCCAAATACTGTCCAGTCATCAAAATAAGCTTCTAAAAACTTATGCATGAAATATTTAAATGTTGCGACCACAACTCTGGAAAAGATGGCAGGCGCATTCTTCAGGCCAAATGGCATTACTGTGTACTGGAAAGACCCCCATTCCGTGGCAAAAGTGGTCTTGTGTCTATCCGCTGGATCAATTCTTATCTGATGATATCCCGAAAATCCATCAGTAAAGGAATATGCCTCATTTCCTCCAACGTTATCGAGCACCTCTGTCACAAACCCTCCCATCATACCAAGCAAGGAAGGGAACATGACACTAAATCCAAGCATCTAGCCCCATCTCTTTTAAGTAAAACACATTGCTAATAAAAGACATATACATGTGCATATTGTAATTAAACACAGCGGAATTAAAATCATCTACATATCTAACATACATTTAAACATTTTCATGACAGACATTAAATAAATACATTGTAGAATTTAAACACATGAGAGTACTTATCTTAAAACAAAGTAGTCCCGAGCAACTAGCTATGCAACTGCAACGTTCCACCCAACCATAGGCCAGTTGTGCTTATCAACCTCTTGATGCAACTACCACCCCCGACCTGGGCATGAAGAAAATGTTTTTACAGTGAGATGCCCAAAATGGGGTTTCTACCAGTTCAGAAAGACGTGAGCAGCCAAAAATGAAAAGCTAAATGAGGAAACAACCCTGGGATGCCAAATCAGTTTTCAGAAAAACGTCCATGGACATTCTAGGGAAAAAACGACCTCCATAACAGCCCCAAATCGTGGTCCTCTTCTCCCAGCTACTATATAACACAAAAACGAGCTCCTAGCCATGGAAAAATGCAGGAAAATGATGAAAACCATGATGGGGAAAGCCCCAACTAGCTCAAACTACGTGAGAGAGCAAAGGTTATGGGTGAAAGATGGCTTTGGGCACCATTTCGTGGGTGTTTTCTTTCCTAAGAAGCAAAAATATGAATTCCCAAGTTGATGGCTTTCCCATGCACGAAATTGGATGCCATACCTCTTCATTCCCAAGGCATTAACTACCTCAACCAACTCTTGGAAGAATTAAATGATTGGGTGCATAAGTCAAAATGGGTAGTTGGGATTAATGGGTTTTCTCAATGAAATTTGGCTTAACACTATTGGCTCAAGGGTTTGAATAATTTTCCCTCCCTATTCCTTGTAAAATCATGCCCCCATCTCTTTGTTGCATTGCATAGCTAGTTGTGGGTATTTCATTAAAATTTGTATTTACATGATGTCTTAATTTACATTGTGCATGTCTAGCACAAGAACCATAGGCATCTATTTTCAATTACCGATACATAAAAACGCTAAATCAATGGCGGGGCCTTGGCCTTGAGCTCCTCACCATGATTAAATAACAATATTTACATCATTTACGATTTAATGCAATGGGGTCAAAAATGGGGACGTGACAACCTCATCAGTGAAGGGAGTAGGAAATGGGTCATGCATCGAAGCATCGTTCAATTTTCTAAGGTCCACGTAGATCCTGATCTCGCCTTTTGTCTTCTTATCTTGGACAACCATAGGGATTATCCATTCTGACTCTTCAACCGACTCGATGATCCCTGATTTGAGCATCTTATTGAGTTATGCCTTGACTCGTTCTTTGTATCACGAATTCATCCTATAGGGCCTCTGCTTAACAGGCTTCGCGCCTGACTTAAGAGGTATCTTCATAACCCCTAAATCACCCATAATACCTTTCATTTTTGCAAACTTTGTTGGGAATAAATGCTAATACTCATGTAACAGGTCTGCGATCTCTGCAACAAGCTGATCGTCCCAATAGTCTCCAATACTTGCGAACTTCGGCTCTTCACTGGTGCCAATGTTCACTTTCCTCGTTTTCACAGGTCCACTCATGTCTAGAATTTCCAGTGGAGGTCCCTCTATGTCGCGTGCTCCTTCTGACTCAGGTATGTTTATGTTACGTGAATCCTCCTCATCACTTTCTTCTTTATCTTCAACCTCTTTAGCTAGATTATAACAATCCATGGCATGCTCTACCTGTTCCTTCCATTATGGTTGTAGGCTTGCAGGTACACTGTCAGCTCCAAAGAATTCCTCTAATGTCATGTTTTTATGTGGACATTCTGGTCTAAATATTTTTTCCTTAATAATCTGCAAAGCGTCATTTATGGTAGGACTCTCGTCTTCAAAATTGAAGCTCTTCTGGAAGTTCGCAGTCAGGGTAGGCCAATCTGTAGTTTCCCTACACAACTCCATATCCAGGTACCATTTATTTGGAATTTATTCCTCCAACATGTGCACAAACAGATACACCCATTTTGTCTGTGGTCTCTCTTCCCATGCTTGTGAACAGATTTCAATATGCTCCCTTGGATCTGTCTGTCCATTATATTTTTCAAAGGGTAGTGTAACCTTGTCAGCAAACTGATCTACATCTTGATTCTGCACTGATCTCATGTGGTCAATGTCTACTTGTGCGCAGCCTGCCATCTAGCAGGTGTCTCGCGCAGTGCCATGTCTAGTGCTGGTAAACGATGTTAATCTGCAATTGCTATAGTATATTCTTTGATAAAGGAATAAACATTAGATAAACCATCATAGGTGGGAATTGGGCTTACCTCCTTTCCAATCTAGTGCAGTGACTTTGTAACCTGCACGCATCTCCATGCAGATACTTCATGCATACGACTTTGCCAGTTTTCCAATACTGCATCAGAGTCTGAGATGCAAGATTTGTCGCATCGCCAACTGAGTGTTCCATCCACAGTAGGATTAATATAGTCTTCCTGGTTTGCATTCATGTTGTAAAGGCGGTCCAAATCTTGAGCTCTGGATTCCTCATGAATCGGCTCGCTGTATCTGTCTCCGTCTAAAGGGTCCAGTGGTGCGATGACCCTGAAATGCTTTCCTTCAAAGATCATCTTCTTTGTCTTCAATTTTATGATGGCGAGGTTATCCATTGCCCAATCTATACCCAATAGTGCTAGATACGTCTGACTATCATCCACAATCTCGATAACCTCGAAGTCTGGATAGCTTTGCACTCCATCAATGTCAACAATAACGTTGGCTAACCTTCCAAAAGGTATGACTTTCTCCTGGTTGGCCATTCTCAACTGGATAGGTGACCATAACAGCTTTGGTCTCCCCATCTGTTGCCATGTCTGTTTAGTTAAGACATTTACTTCAGATCCCATATCAAGGATGATCTCATCCATTTCATAGTCTCCTATATGTGCACTAAGTCTCATTTCTCTGCCTGTTCTTTTGTGTTTCTTGATCTAGTGAACTGCACTATCGGTAGTTTCCATCTCGCTCTATGGCTCATACTGATTTAATAGTTTTTGCAACTCTGTTATAGCGTCTGGGATCTTCAACAATTTCATGCAGCTCCTTAGGAACTGCACAACAAATGTGCCTGTCTCTGCTGCGGCACTCGTTTTGTCATAAGCAGCTGGCATATCTTCTACATGCAGTATTTCACTGCGTCGCGGGATTCTTGGTGACCTGGGTGCTGACTCTTTAAATATATCTCGCGCTTCTTCAAAGACTTCTTTTTTTTTCTCCAAGTTGAAAGCAGGTGCTTTCCCATTAGCTTTTCTTATCCATATTGTTTCAAGAAGGGTATGCTTAGTGTTAAAGTCTCCAGAATTCAAAGCTTCTGCTCCTCTATCTCTCCCTATCGTAGTGCCACTTCGCGTCACTACATTGATACTTGGATCTGCATGCCTCCTTTTTGCTGTGATCAACTGAATGTTTGGGTTAGCGACATCTTGTTTTCTTTTCTGCATTTCTGCCACTAGCACTAGACATGCCTCAATGACATGATCAAAGGATTTACAATATCTGCAAGTAGAGCACTCATTGGTACAGTCTCTGGAAATATGGCCAGGCTGACCACAATTATAATAGATGACTTGACCTCGGCCTCTTCCTTACGCTGGACCAGCATTCCTTCCTCTCCCGCAGTATCCTCTGCGGCCTCTGTATGGTCCCTGATCATGCTGGACATTATCTTGTTTCTGTAGAGTCTCTTCTTGGAATCTGTATACTCCTCCATACATATGCTCGATATATTTCTTCCTTTCCAACATGAGCTCATATGCACGGTAATTGGACTCATCATGCCCAACTGACTTACAGAAATTGCAATATAGGTTTTTAGGTGTTCTTACGTATTTCTAGATTAAGTAGCAATCCTCTGGCCGGTGTCCTCTAGTTCTACAAATTTCACACAATGGCCCTTGGTTCTGATTTAATGGGTTTGGTGCACCCATGTTAAGGAATTCTTAGAATAAATGACAATGATCCTTAGCGTGTCCTTCCCCCTTACATCCTGTACACCAGACTTCTTGTCTCTCTTGCTTTCCTTTCTTGATATCATGTAGTTGTAATGTCAAGGTAGCCAACTGGGTCTGAATCTGAGACATCCCAATGCTAGTTTCTCCAATAGGTGAAGCTTCTAACTTCATCGCGATCTCCAAGGCTTCTACCTGCGAAGCCACTTTCTGTTGCATCAACGGCAGTCTGATATGGGGCAATAGCGTGGCTATAAACCATTCCTGGTGTTGTTGCGGTGCTATAATGAAACTTACTTGGTCCAACAGTGTCTTATATTTCTGGTCAAATTCCCAAACTATCTCATTAGGTTTCTACTTTTTTTCTTTTAACTCTGTTATACACTGTGATTCGGACTTCAGTTTCTTGAACTCACTCAATAGTGCAACCTTAATCTCCAGTAAGGTTCTATGTTGTCCTTGTGAGTGGTTCATCAACTAATTCAAGGCTCTGTCTCTAAATGTGGCAATGAGTTGTGCTCACTTCACAACATCATCCTGGACTTGTTTAACATTCCATACGGCTTCACATAGAAACCAATGTTGCTCAGGGTCGTCTAGACCCGTTCCTTTGAATATCGACAGCTTAATATCATCAATCATGCTTCTTCTAATTGGTGTAAGGTTCTGTGTAAGTTGTTGAGCGGAAAAAATAAAAGTAGTATTGCGTGGAACGATCTGACCCGGAATGTTCTGAGGGCTAAGGATATTCACAACTCGGGTTATCTTAACTGGTGGATTTTGTGCGATGAGAGGCGTAGTGTTCACAACTGGTGGATTCTTCGGAGTAATAAGTTGATAGGTGGAAGATGGAAGTGCAGTTTGGCTATCAGGTTCGGCTTGTGAATCAACATCTACACGGAGTCCATGCTTAGTGGAAGTCTTCTTAGGGGTATATTTATATCTTTTTCCACTTCTCAAATTATGTGTCTCTTCATCAGACTCACTATAAATGCTACTGACCATTACAATTTCAAAATTTTCACTGCATTCTAAAAATTCCTTTCTCGGCTAAAAGCATTTTAATGTATAAACTGAGGTTGTTCATATACTTACCTCTGAATCCCTTGAAAAACTCTCTTTCGGATGCACTGTAGGACTTTAGCATGTCCACAGCGAACTGCGTCATGAAGCTCTATAGCGTACTATCGACCCAGAAGTCGACTCCTCGCGTGAATGGATTATCTACTTCTTTGAGCCTTTCAATGAGCTCTAGTGTCCACTCAGTCGGTACGTCTCGTGGGGTACAATTTATGCGCTCTAGGAGCCTTGACAACCACTCGTGTAGCTTGTTTCCAAAGGATTCCCAAAATATTTCGTGAGGGTCTTTCCACAGGTATTTGTTCAACCACTAAACATTAGAGAGATGTGGGTGTCTGTTTTCTTCCCTTGCGAAATCTCTTTCTGTCTTGTCACACCAAGCCCAGATTTCTTTCTTGTCTGGATGCCAAATGTCAATACCCAACAAAGCTTCTTCTTCATCACACATCATGACTTCAACTCATCACGGATTCTTAGCAAGGCAACGAAACCATTTGTTGGATTATATAACTTTTCTTGAGATTTTCAATAAAGACCTAGGTTCTTCGCGGTTCAAGGAACCAACAAAACCCCTTTTTACCGGCCCTTTCGGCAATAGCCTGCGAACAGGCTGAGGTCTCACCCGAGGTGGAGCTATGGGGGAGCTGCGGAATCAGGTTTCCACAACTATGTGATGAGTTGTTCAGGAAGAACTATTGAGCAGCACGCTACAAGGCTCGCGCTGCGGACTGAAGACTACGCGACGATAGCCTTCGTCACTGTCAACACTTCTACAAGCTAAGATCCTTGCACAACAAACGCATCCAAGGATTGCGCGGTTCGGGTAGGATTCAATCGACAGGACAGCGCAACTTAATTATACGCTCCCTCTTCGGACTTAACCACTATTGATGACCTTACTTAGTGCTTTATTCATTCATCTACTGCCTTATATTATTTATTCTTATGACTTATGCAACAGGATGAAGTAGACTACTCTGCGCACATCTGGTGTTGCGCTTCAAGGGAGTCGCACGGCGCGAACTCTCCAACTTAAGTGCTTATCTAAATGACTTATTCATTCGTTAACTCAGAAGTACTACGCATTCAACATTCATCCATACATGTGATACTTAACATATTATTCCCATTTCATTCTTATGGCGAATACATATAAAAGCATGAACATATCAATTGATAAATGAGAATTCAAGCATTCATTGTAGGCAAACAGACAAGTGAAAACACATAAACAATCACATTGCACAAGATTTAATGTGGTTCACCCCTAGGATGGGAGCTACATCCAAAGGAACTGTTGTTGTATTAGTCTTTGGGAATGGTACAACAGTTCCAGTCTGCGCACTCAGCTGCAAACTCTCTTCTCTCTCAATAGGCCTCTGCGCACACAGCTTGCAGAGCCTTTAGAAAATTATCTCTCAATAGAATATTTCTCAATACTAATCAACAATAGAGAATCAACAACCCTTTCCCTTAGAAAATATGCCTCATTTATAGATCATGCCCGTAGGTCATGTCTTTACAATCTGCAAGCACAGACCCTAAGGTTTACAAAACTGTCGCGATTTTCAGCTAACCAGACTTGTTGGTTTCTGGTAGCGAATCTTCCATCGTGGTCGCCCTCAGCGCATGCTCACATCGCTATCAGCCTCCCTGTCACGTGCACCCCAACAGGTCGCTTTCACCGAGTTGTTCTTCCTCTAACAGCCTTATGCAACTGGTTCATGTAGTGGTTCCTTGCATGTGTGACCGGTCGCTTTGCTCCTTACCCGCCACTTGGCAATCATGGAGCATCTTTACCAAAAATAGATCACCAATGGTCTAACCGGAATATGTGTTGTCTTCCGTCCAACCTTCTGCCTTGCCAGATCTCCGTAGATCGGTCTCATCACAGCGTTGTCTCCTCACAGCAATGTACTTTGCAGCTCTTCTAACGTTGCGTTATGCTCCACTTCGCAGCATCCCAAAACTAACTTGTCCAAAAATCCTTCAACTGAACTACGCTTAACTCCACAGTTCCAAAATATGACTTTCTCAAAAAATGCCCCACTTGGGCCAAGCCCAACAACAACTACAATCGTGCTTAGCACAGCTCTAGAGGCAAGACTCCATTTGAGATCTATTACAGATTTCAACCCTCAGGGCCTATCGACTTGATCAGCTCCTCGACACAACTGAACTCCGACATAGACTACAACCAGCGAGAAGTTGATAAAGCAGTCAAGTTTCGAGAACATATTTGCGACATCCAGAAGCAAGCATAGGATTTGTTGCACAAAGAAAACAAGAAAGCTAAGGCCCGACACGACAAGCATTGTATTCCTTATACATTCCAAATTAGGGATAATGTCTAGCTACATCTTAAGGAGGAGCACTTCACTTGTCCTTTCAAGAAGCTCAAGCCTTTGCAATATGGTCCATACAGTATTCTTTGACAGATTGGCGAGAACGCTTTCCAACTTGACATTCCTGCATGCCTGGGTCCGCATCCAGTCTTCAATGTGGATCTACTTCGACCATACCATGCACCCTTGTTGGAACAGAGCGACTTATCAAGGACGAACACAATTGTGGGAAGACGGGTATACCTTACAAGGACGAACACAATTCCCTTGTTTCAGGTTTCCAAAGCTGGCCAGATCCCATCTCAAGGAAAGTGGTACTCTGTTACTGAAGTGACTGACAAGTTTCCTCACCTTCACAAGCAAACAATGGGGTCCATTGTTTCTTAAGGAAGGAGGTCTGATCCGCATCATAGTTGGAAAGTCATCGATGTCGATACAACTTCGACAAGTTTCGACTCGACATGACTTTGACAACTTTGACAGGTTTCGCTTTCGACACAACTCCGACGAGTCTTGACTTCGACATACCGCGACACATTCTGCACCTTCGCGACATCGACAAGCAGCGTCAACATGCGACCAGCGACTGTCGAACTTCAACAGACTGTCTCGCTGTCTTCCAGTCAACTGTAACGGTTGAACTATTGAAACCATTCTAACTTCTTCTTTGTAACTGAACTTAACGGGCAGGCACCCAAGCATCTCAGAAACCTATATAAGCATGTATAATATTGTAACATACATCAGTTTTGATCTAGTTTGCAAGTAATAGAAGAACAGTTCGCATTCCTGCATATTGTCTGTGCGTATGTGTGTTATCTGTATTGCGTAAACCTACTTTTGCTCATTATGTTTATTAAGCTTCCTCCATAACAGAGCTGACTCATTCAATTGATCTGTTGTCCCTCTTGTGCTTCCTGGACACAATCCGGATCAATTGCGCCTGAATGGGAGGTGGCACGTGATAAGTGAGGTACATAACCTGGTGGAGGGAAAGGATCTGGAATAGGTGGTGCACTGCTAGGTGTATTGTCGTAAGGATAACTATGTGTCATAGAGGGAGGGGTGCATAAGGTCCCGTATGAGAAGCGATGTAACAATAACATCGTCGGCAACATGCGATTCCCCTGGGATATCCTTCCTATAGTATCCCACAGGAGGTGCATGGGGATGATGGTGTAAAGATACCCAGACTGAGCATCTATGAGATCAAGATGTTGGGATTTGAGGATAGCCTCTTCCTAATACTACAGGTGAGTGGAAGCTACATCCTTGCAAATGGAGGGGAGAAGGGACTTAAGGAACCGGTCCAGGAATATCCTATCTTCAAGCTTGATTTTACACAAGCTTCGGCGACGACACCACTCATGGATATGGTCTGTGATGTGGGTATAGGTGTTATGTCGACAAGACAGGAGCATCATGACTTCCTCATGGAGAAGGATCCATCTGGTTGTTTGATATACCACTTGGCTACAGCACTGGTCGCGGTATGCTTGAATAATCACAGTCGGATGGAATCGTCCAATATCTTGTTTGAGGAACACCATAAGTGGAAGGACATGACATGGTTATGAGGATCTTCCCTAACTTTCCCCTCAAACTTAGGGATGTACGAGGGGAGTTTGGTTGGAATCGGGGGCCAAGTAGGATCATGTGTAATGGGGTCATTGGTCAATCGAGCCATGTTAGGTAGGTTCAAGCTGGCCATGAATGGTAGGGTAGCAAACATGGTAAACCAGGTATCATACTCATGGCATGCATAGCTGGAAGGGAACCTCCTCCAAAAGGAGGGTTAACGAAATGTCCATGGACAGTGTTGGTCATGGTAGAACCAGCCATCGTGCTAGTGGCCTCTATAGTTTTAGGGTCACCCGCTCCAAAAAGAGGGTTGACTAAATGGTCGTGGGCAATGTTGGTCATAAGTACAGCCATGGGGTTGTTGCTACTAGGAGTAACCATGGGACCAATGGCAGTACTAATTAAAGGGGCAGTCATGGGGCTGCTACTTCTAGGAGGAGGATTGGCTCCTGAAACAATCATAGTGTGGATTGCAATAGGGATTGTAGAGACTCTGCTACTAGGGGCATTGTGACCCATGGACCCGACTAAGGACTAGATGAGAGCAGCCTTGGTAGGGATGCCTCCAATGGTATCTCCTACAAGGGGAGGAGAAAATGTGGGTCTAGCATAACCACTAATTGTGCTGGGGGTGGCGGGACTTGTAGAGCCTCCGTCGACAAATCCTCCAAAAGATGAAGGGGGGATCGTATCGGCCATGGGGATAGAAACTGGTGACTGTGTAGGTGACTCTGAATTCTCATATTCAGTGGTGAAATAAGGTTCTTTAGAATAAGGTTCCAAAGGATCTGTGGTCAATCGAATAGATTTCTGACTAGTATGGTCTAAAGAACCGTATTGAGGTGACTCCCCTCTGAGTCGACAAGAGTATCTTGGGGAAGCAATAGTGACTGTGATATGTCAGATAAAGTGGATGATAGTCTTGGGAAAAGGCTTGAAGAACCTAACTCCAACCGAGTCTGCAGCAGGGGAGCGCAACAAAGGGAAATCAAACCCAATATCTTGAAAAAACCACTGCGACCGTGTGTCGCCGTAGATGAGCACAACAAAGGTGGCAAACAAGCCAACAAGCAGCACTCCTATAAAAGAAAATGACCTGCTAACCTAACAAATACTACTGCAAGAAATCAAATGAGGGTGACGCATTTTGAGACCTTTCCTCAACTAGGGTTTTCAGTCCACTAATGTCAACAAAAGGATTCAAATAGCGACGGGGACCTTCTAAACAAGAGGCTGTGAAGGGGCATGAATCCTCTTCCAGCACAAATGAGTGAAGGTAATGAGTAGCAGTTATCGCTTGTTGGCACTGTAGCGGACCCAATCTGTTACAAGTATCCCCCCACTATAGGGGATCACCTTCGGGTAAGTCACCTACATGAATGGTCACTAAGCCATGTTCAACAAGCGCGTGGGTATAAAAACAGTCAAAAAATGCCATTTTAAGGGCTTTTCAAGAGGTGTTTTGGTCTCCAAATGTGGCCAGAAGCTCCCAAATTGATGGATGAACAATGAATAAGTAAACGCCACCTTAATGAGCTCCCAAATATGGCTCTTCCATCCATAGTGTCCTTTTGTGTGACCTGGAGTGACTTCATGAAGTTTCATCATGAAAGTGTCGTCATGAGAGCATCAACTTGCAAGTGTCGTCACAGATGGAGAAGTGCCAAATTTGGTTATAACAATTAACCCCTAATCTATCTCTTAATATATATATAAACCCATAACCCCCAATCTCTCCATTTCTATCTCTGTCTCTCTAGATTTCTCTCTGTCTCTCTCTCTAAACCCCTAACCCCCAATCTCTCTCTCCCTCTCTCTCTAAACCCCTAACACCCAATCTCTCTCTCTCTCTATCTCTCTCTCTCTCTCTCTCTCTATCTCTCTCTCTCTCTCTCTCTCTCACACACACACACACACATTTCCTTTCATTTTCTTGCCCATGGTTCTAAAGGTGATTTGAACTAGCAAACTTGCCCAAGCCTTACAAAGATTCTCGAGGGTGTTCTTTCGTAGCTCATTATGCATGCATGATCCTTCATATTCCTTTATTCCAAGCATCCCATCCAAGATATGATATTGTTGATGTATATGTAACTTCGGAATGTATTTCACATATATGTATATTGTATTCCTATAGAGATGTTATTATTCCTCTATACGGAAGTGTCATCATTTATATTATAAGTGTCGTAACTTATACTTGATGGGTTATTAGACCACCTTGTTGGGGTCGGCTCTGTATAAGTCATGTGGGTCAAAGGGTTATTAGACCACCCTATTGGGGGTCGGCCATGTGGGTCTAAGGGTTATTAGACCACCCTATTGGGGGTCAGCCCAGTCAGCATTATGTTATGTGGTTAAGTTCGAGCCTACATGAGTTAGGTAAAAAGGCAAGTCAAGTCAAGTATAAATAGAGTGCGGGAGGCACTCTATTTACTCACTCACTTCTCACACATGCACTCAAGGAGGAGTGGCACATTTATGGAGGAGGAGGATCTGCTTCTAGGTTATGGCTATCTCTATTGGTTGGTTGTATCATTGCTCTATCTATCTCTGAGGAAGTTATTGGGGTTTTTCACCTTTATGGTTTTCCCCAAGTAAATCTTTGTGTCTCTTGTGTGCTTGCATTATTGTATCCATGATTGATATGCTGTAGATATGCTGTACATGTTGTTCTCTCAGTTAAGATCCTAGATCAGATTGAAGTAAATTCTGAAAATTTAACATGGAATCAGAGCTAGCCTGAAAGAAGGCATGATATGGCATGTATGACACTTGTTGCACTTACGATGCTAGGGCTTGATATAGCAAAAACCAGTCATCGTAGAACTTTCGCTATAAATCCGTTTTGGCTAAGTTTTCGGATATGAAATTGTTACAAGACGAATGTTAAATCTCCAGGTACCTTGTGTCCAAAGTACAACCTCTAATTCGTTGTACTTTGTGATTTATGATCTGTACAATATAGGGTTTCTGCCTCTTCCAGATCTGAGTCAAAATCAGGTGACCTTGGGAAAAAGGTCATAACCTGGGCTAGGAAGCTCCAAATGAAATTTCGTAAAAAGTGACAAGTAATAGACAGTCTGTACTATCTCAGAAAACTTTTTCAGAGGCCGAAGTTGAACCAGTGACACGTGGAATGCCGTACAAGTTCGCTCTCCTGTATTATCCCATAAAGAGGTCATGTTGCGACACTTGGCATAACTATCTCTCAGAGAGTCCAATTGAGGTCATACCTATCAGGATGGAAAGATAACAGGCCGAGCTATCTCAGGAAACTTTTTCAGAGGCCGAAGTTCAAACAGTGACACGTGGCATTCCGTAAAAGTTTGCACTCCTGTATTATCCCAAAACAGGTCACATTGCGACATTTGGCATAACTCTCTCTCAGAGAATCCAATTGAGGTCAGACCTATCAGGATGGAAAGGTAACAGGTCAGGCTATCTCAGGAAACTTTTTCAGACCCTGTGGATCAAAAATTTTGGAGTTACACCAGAAACAATCAGGTACATATTTCTGTCAAAACAGAATTATTTTTTAGTACCTTCATTCATGACTTCCGGAATTTAGGGCTTTGGAGAAAGTTGGAATTTTTGTAATCGGAGACCACGGCTGACTGCTACTCATAAAAATAAAAATTTAGAGACCAAGATCAGAATTTTTGGTTGGGAAGAAGGCCGGGCTTGATCAAACCCTAGTTCGGGACTTTGATCTGAAAAGTGGAAAATTAGGGCTTCTGTAAAAATGGGAATTTTTGAAATCTGTGACCATGGCTGGAAGCTCCTCAGAAAGATAGAAGCCTAGAGCTTTGGATCAAACCTTTTGATTGGGAGGAAGAGTGGGCTTCATCAAACCCCAGTTCAGGGTCACGTCTAGTGAATCCAGAAGTTTCAAAAGCAAAATTGAGGAGTGAAACTTTGCAGTTTTCAAATTCTGAATATACCAGTTTGATCAGCTCATCAAGGCGCATATTTCTATCCTGTCAGAAGTTTGAAATTCAAAGTTTGAATTTTTGGGGTTTCTCTGACAAACCCATATCCAGCTCAAGGTCCAGTTCTTGCAAATCAAGTGGATTGGGTTAATCCTAGAAGAAGATGGATTGGTCACTTACATAAGTGAAGAAGTTCATGTTTCAGAGGGAGATGAGGCTAAGGCCTTACATAAGAAGATTACAAGCGATCTCGACAGGTATGACTCATCGAGGTATGTTTCGATATTTTTCCATGATTAAGTTTATGGTATGTTTGTCTTCATGTTATTACGGTTAGTACAATCTTGATTTTAGGTTTGCTGTATCACCTTAATAAAACTATGAATGCACGATAGAAAATATTCATTGATTAGGGTATTGACACTTATGATTGTACTAATGCATTATGGTGTTGTATGAGGTTTATGTTGTCTACTAACATGAAAGGTACACCAAGAAAGACAAATCATGTTCTGGTCCAAGAACATATGGTCATGATAACATGAGGACAAAGATTCATCCATTGTCATGGATCCCATAGAAGATCCATTTACGAGGTATGTATAACTTGGTTTTGTAATGGTTAACATATGAGACATGCAGGTTACTAGCACAAGTCACTGAAGAGAACCAGAAGACATTATGCGGGTATGTTAGACATAAACTAGCTAGCATGCTAATCCAGGTATGTTTTTCCTATATCAAGATAGAATCCTACCTTGTGTTAGGATCTTATACTGTTGTGTTGTTTGATAATGATTATTCTTGAAGGTATAGGTTTGAATAATCACAAGTTTTATTATCTTGATTGATGATTCAACTAACCCGAAGAGTTATAGGTTTGAATAATCACAGGTTTTATGCATATTATATCTCTTATCTTGATTGATGATTCAACTAACCCGAAGAGTCATGGGTTTGAGTAATTACATGTTATGTCTCTTATGATTTGAATAACCATAAGAATCCTACATAAACCTTGAATGCTAATGCTTATTATTTTTGTTTGAAATGATCATGACTATACACGCTTGAGATTATTGTGTTTTAATAGTATACTAACGAATGTATGATTTTGTATGAGACCTAGAGGATAACACAATGATGATACTAATAAGCATGCAAGGATGAATATGAGTTCAAGAACAGGTAATTCAGGAAGCAAAGATCAAGAGGGAGTACACTCCAGTGGTTTATGCAAGGATGCAGATATTCAGAGGGAGTTGACTATCTCTCTACTCTCCACAACAGAAAGGTGTAGAAGAAGCTACTTCAGATTAGGATTCCAGCAGCTCCTGCAAGGAAGCGAAGACTCAGAGGGAGTCCACCCAACGAACAAAGAAAGATAAGTATTATAATCATCATTTCTTACATATTTGTTTGTTTAAATAAAATTGTTCAATGATGTATATGCTCATGTTCCTAGACTTAGGATATGTATTATGCATAGTAGAATAGTTGCATTAATGAGCAGTATACTACTAATATACATGGGTAAGTGGCCTATGGCACTGTACAACATTCCATTGCTACTTATCTAGAATGAAACCTCTTTGCTGACATGTTGGGAGTTGTGCACACTCTTAACAATGTTCTGGTAGAGATTGGAAGGCATCTAGAAAGTTACGGAATATGGATAAATGTTGTATTGAAGCATTGGCTAAGATAATTGCATGACTGTATGGCATATTTCTTTATGTGTAAGAATTTGTTCTGAAAACTATGAGATGTTTTCTAATCATGCAATTTAACTTGTTGTGTAGGAAAGATCATATGCCATCTCCTACAAAATAAGAACTACAACATTTGTTCTAGCAACAAAGATATATATTGAAGATATTGAAGATATTGAAGTTCCCAGGATCTGGGATGAAGAAATGAAATGCCATGATCCGTCGATCATGAAGAATGATGTTTGGGATGTAATCCCAGGACATGAAGGGAAGTTTGCTATGACTTCCAAATGGAACTATCAGATCAAGCATGTTGCAGATGGCAGCATTGATAAATATAAAAGTGATGAAATAGAAGATACACCAGATGGATTCAAGACAGCTTCCTTGAATGGTGTAGTTGAAGAAGAAGTGTATGTAGAGCAGCCACTTGGTTCTGAGACACATGATAGGAAATCATATATGTGCAGAACTTGGTATGGTGAAGATAGATTGATTGTCGACATGCAGTGGAAGCTTACTACCGAGTTTGAGATGAAGAACTTGGGGATGATGCACTATTTGTTTTTGGCATGGAGGTGTGGCAGAGTGCAGATAGAATCTTCCTTGGACAAGGGAAGTATGCAGTAGAGATCCCAAAGAGGTTCGGGATGATGGATTGCAAGGCCATGGCCACACCTATGGCATCAAATATGAAGCTTCTATGTGATGCTTCATCTGATCCGATTGATGTCTCTATGTATCGCCAGATGATTGGGTCCTTGATGTACCTGACGAACACGAGACCAGACATTTGCTTTGCTATGAACACATTGAGCCAGTTCCTGACGGATCCGAGGAGTGTTCACCTGGTTGCTGTAAAGCATATTCTGAGGTACCTGAAGGGTACAGTGGATTATGGGCTCAGGTATGAGGCAAATCAAAAGTTTAACTTGTAGGGTTATGTTGATTCAGATTGGGCTGGCAGTGCTGCAAACAGGAAGAGCACATCTGGGTGCTGCTTCAGTATGGGATCAGGTGTGATCTCTTGGTTTAGCAGGAAGCAGTCCTGCATAGCACTGAGTACAGCTGAGGCAGAGTATGTTGCAGCCTGTTCAGCTAGTTGTGAGGCAGTATGGCTACGGAAGCTACTGTCTGAGTTATTTGATCTCCCGTTGGAGGCTACTGGTATCTTCTGTGATAACCAGAGTTGTGTGAAGCTGTCCGAGAACCCAGTGTTTCATGACAGGTCGAAACACATAGAGATCAAATATCACTATATCAGGGATATGGTGCAGAGAGGAGCTATGAAACTTCTGTATGTTGCGACGGACGAGCAGATTGCAGATGTGCTGACGAAGCCACTAGCCAGAGTGAAGTTCGAGTACTTCATAGAGAGGCTTGGCGTTCTTCAGATCGAGGACACTTCGAGGAAGAAGTGATGGACACATTTGCTGAAGCCATTCCAAGCATGTTGGAAGGAGGATCCTTCACATGGCTGTGGATGTAAGTGCTGGATAATGGGCATCAGGATGATGTTCTGGTTTCTGCTGGATATGATCAGTAGGATCATTTTTATGTATGTATGTACGCATCATGTTGGATGCTGGATATGATCAGTTGGATCATTTATGTATGTATGCATCATGTTGGATGTTGGATATGATCAGGTGGATCATTTATGTATGGATGCATCATGTTGGGTGCTGGATATGATCAGTTGGATCATGTGTATGTATTTTGTATATGCATCATGTTGGATGCTTGGACCATGTATCTGTATATGTATCAGGTGGATACATTGTATGATCAGGTTGATCATGTATGGTGATATGTATCATGTATCAGGTGGATACATTGTATGATCAGGAGGATCATGTATGATGATATGTATCAGGTAGATACTTAGTATGCATCAGGTGGATGCATTGATGATCAGGTGGATCATGCAGCAGGATGTTGCAGTGATGATCAGGATGATCATGGATGATGAGCTTCAGGATGTTGCTCCAGATGACATGCAGCAAGACGTTGCAGTGATGATGATCAGGACGATCATGAGTACATCAGGATGATGTATGGTGAGTATCAGGTTGATACTCTGTGGTCGTGGATCAGGTTGTGCAGATGGGCATGTCTGGGAGATCCTATAGGTCGGAGTTGTGTACCCGTAACAGCCTGGGATGCTCTTTCGAGACATTGCTCTGGGAGGACATGTAATTTGTGCCCTGGGAGATTTCAGGTCGGAGTTGTGTACCCGTAACATCCTGAGATGCTCTTGCAAGGTTTTGTCCTATGGCATGTAATTTGGGCCCTGGGAGATTTCAGGTCGGAGTTGTGTACCCGTAACATCCTAAGATGCTCTTGCGAGGTTTTGCCATGACCACATGTAATTTGTGCCCTGGGAGATTTCAGGTCGGAGTTGTGTACTCGTAACATCCTGAGATGCTCTTGCTAGGTTTTGTGGTGGACCACATGTAATTTGTGCCCTGGGAGATTTCAGGTCGGAGTTGTGTACCCGTAACATCCTGAGATGCTCTTTCGAGGTTTTGTGGTGGGGTCACATGTAATAGCGCCCTGGGAGATCCTACAGGTCGGAGTTGTGTACCCGTAACATCCTGGGATGCTCTTTCGAGGTTTTGTGACGCACGTAATAAGTCCTGAGGATTCCACAGTATGGCGAGTGATGACGAAGACCTGCAGGTGGTGGGCCTACATCCAGTATGAAAAAGGACTGGCTCTGTAGAACTTCCTATGACGAGTAGATTCAGAGATTGATTGAGATAGCAGCAGCAGTGACGATGATGATTACTTGATGATGATTATCCAGTGACGATGATCCAGAGAAGATGACTTGTGCTAGAAGAACTGTGCTGAGAAATACCTTCCTAGTTAAGAGGGAGTGTTGATGTATATGTAACTTCGGAATGTATTTCACATATATGTATATTGTATTCCTATAGAGATGTTATTATTCCTCTATACGGAAGTGTCATCATTTATATTATAAGTGTCGTAACTTATACTTGATGGGTTATTAGACCACCTTGTTGGGGTCGGCTCTGTATAAGTCATGTGGGTCAAAGGGTTATTAGACCACCCTATTGGGGGTCGGCCATGTGGGTCTAAGGGTTATTAGACCACCCTATTGGGGGTCGGCCCAGTCAACATTATGTTATGTGGTTAAGTTCGAGCCTACATGAGTTAGGTAAAAAGGCAAGTCAAGTCAAGTATAAATAGAGTGCGGGAGGCACTCTATTTACTCACTCACTTTTCACACATGCACTCAAGGAGGAGTGGCGCATTTATGGAGGAGGAGGATCTGCTGCTAGGTTATGGCTATCTCTCTTGGTTGGTTGTATCATTGATCTATCTATCTCTGAGGAAGTTATTGGGGTTTTTCACCTTTATGGTTTTCCCCAAGTAAATCTTTGTGTCTCTTGTGTGCTTGCATTATTGTCTCCATGATTGATATGCTGTAGATATGCTGTACATGTTGTTCTCTCAGTTAAGATCCTAGATCAGATTGAAGTAAATTCTGAAAATTTAACAGATATTTCCCTTTACTTCGAATCCTTTTCCCAATCATTTCCATTAATGGAATTTTTATGATGATCTCCCTCAAAAGAAAGTATGAGGTACCCATTCCGACCCTACAATGTTTGGTCATTGTCGAATTCAGCTGACTCTTCTTTCTCCTATGCTACCTTACATCTTCCATGAAGCTTTGCACAATTGCTTGGAAATGTAAATGACGTCTATTCCCTTAATCACATGCGCAAATTGTACTTTTTAATGAAGTGGAGGTTAAATTATCTGGTACCAAGCTTGCGAAGCCACCATGTGTTTTAAGGTTGTTATGATTGCCCATGTGACCATGATATTTGGAGGCATTTTGATGTGATTTACCACTCCCATATTTCATGAACTTCTGAATTTAGACATATTGTCTCTCCTTAATGAATTCATGACTTAAATCCTTAATCCTTTTCATGGGATGGGGTGAAGGGATGCTTGCCCATTAATTTTAAGAGTCTTAATTCTGTCTCTTGTTGCCAAATTATCTTGTTTTTCTGCTCCAACGTTATTAAACCTTGGGGTTTGGAATGAAGAGATCTTAATGAATGCCTGCAATGCATGGAATATACACCTGAAGATGGAGATAAGCTTCATTCCCTTGGGAGTGGATCTCTATATCATATGGTTAATTACAATTCTCAAGTCTCCCAGAATTAGAATGGAGTCAATCTCGCTCTTTTTGGATAGTTGAAGACCTTGAAGAATAGCTAGGGCCTATGCTTGGTTATTTGTTTCTCTACCGATGCTGGAAGAAAATTGTAGACTAATGTTTCCCCTCTAGGATATGATCTCCCCACCTACACCTGCCAACCCATATAAAATGTTTTTTTAGATATTAATTATATTGATTATCATTTGGATCATGTGCTAATAATTTATCTAAATTAACTATTATTATGATTCAATCGTGTTTTTATCTATTTGATACTACTATAATCATATAAAGTGATCATGCACGATAAATACATAATGTAACATGAAAATTTAAAATAAATTAAAATTTATACAAATGTTTTTTTTCATTATTTTCTCCTTTCTCTTTGACAAAATGTACATCATGGAAAAGTTGTCAAGCATTTCCCCTAATTTTTTAGGATGGTACCCAAGGTAAACCGTTTGGTTCCAATTTTGGCAACCCAACTTGTAGCGACATTGAGTGAGCCCCACAATACTCGCATATGCAACTAGCCTGGGGATTTTCCTCGTGACCTCCTACTTGCAAGTCACAGCACTCAACCACTAGAAACAACCCATCAAACTATATTTATGAGTTTCATATCTAGATTTATCTATATATAATTCTAAATTACCATTCATGTTCTCTTCCTTAGACATCCGAATATAGATTAAAATATGACATCATGTACTTGAATTACAAATTATAAGATGACTAAAAATTAACAATACAATTTTTTTTTTATATATGTAAATAATCTTGTGATTTTAGTTTATTTATATAAATATAATTTTGTATATTTGGTTTATTTATATAAATATACTTTTATTATATTTGATGTTAAAAAAATTAAATTTCATGTTAAGATTAAGATATTTCATATTAAGAACGAAAATAGCATGTACATGTAAATAATTAATAAATTTTAACTATTGAACCAACAAAAATCTTGTCATCTTAACCTAGATTTCCTTCCATCCTTTATTCAATACTTCACATGAACATAGTTTATGCATCCTCCATCTCAACAATAAAAATTTTATGACAAGAGCTAGTGTGAATTGAGAATTGGGGAATTCCATATATGTAGAGGTTAAGTTATATGCTATTAAGAATTATTATCTTGTAGTAGTTAGTAATTAAGTTAGTTGTCGTTAGGAGTAAGTTAAGAAGTGGACAAAATCAACTTCTTTTTTGGGAAATTCTACCCCAAATTCAATGAAAAATTTGTCAAAATTTATAGTTCCTCTTAGTTGATGGGAACTTTTCCTTTAAGAATTTTGGTCCATTTTAAGATGACTAAATCATCAAAATTTAGAAAAAAAATGAGTGGATCAAGGTAGAACTTTGCCTCATAAAAAAACAATAAGCTCACAAAAGAAGTTGATTTTGTCCACTTATTAACTCAATTCATTGTTGTTAGATATTATGTTCAGAGGGCGGTTATGATTATCCATTATAAAATAGATTTTTGTGCTCGATAATTCCAGTAGTCAATGCCTATTATTGGATATTATACCTAGAAGGCATAATGATTATCTATGTTAGATATAATTCATATTCAAATGAAAATATTAGAGTAGGGTTGGTTGTTATTGGATCTCATGCCTACAGGGTAGTAATGTTTATCCAAACTAATCATTGTTTAATTTTTTTATTTCTTTCAATTTTACATGTAACTACTCATCCCACCCTCCAACATCTAGGAAATAATTAGATTATTGGTAACTTACCAACCCCAATCAACAATTGGCTCATGAAGAGAAAACATGTCACAAGTTGGATTTGAACCTGGGGCGAGAGGATAACATATTTTCCCCTCAAACACCCAAGTTAGACACCACTGATGATCATTGTTGAATTGTTATGCACATGTACACATATATATATTCCAAGAAAATAAAGGACATCAAGGTGACGAATTCCCAAATGGAGGGAGACAGTCAGGAGACCGCTCACGGCATCATACTTAGACTAGTTATTAGTGGTGGCACCGACACACACTTCGTCTATATGAATCAACTCGTGTGAAGGGGAATAAAGTACCCATGCCACTTAGGCTAGATTTGGAGACCATCTACTTGCACCATTAGCAAAACCAACATAGATGGGTGGACCAGGGTTCATCTAGGGAACAAACATAGAAATAAATAAAGAGGCTCAAGGAAAAAAGTTTTCAAACAAAAAGGGGGAAACACTATGGTACAACAAATAGTTGGTTCAGTAATGTTATGTGTAGAAATTCTTGAGGTACAAACCGTTGTGAGGTTTCTTCAAGAAGTTCCCTTCTGAGTTGGCGAGGATGTATGCCCCCTTACAAAGACAATGTTTGACGATGTATGGGCCTTGCCACATAGACTCGAATTTTCCCTTATCGAGCTTGTCGTTGGCTTCAACATAGACGAGGACGAGGTCCCCTTCCTTAAAGGTCTGTGGGAATACATGAGAATCATAGTGGGTCTTAGATCGATGCCTAGTAGCTTTGATCATCTGAATGGAAGTGCAATGATCCTCGTCCGCTTGTTCAAGCATGAGTAAGCACTCCTCTAATGGTGTGGTTTCTGGAAGGAGCTCGACCACAATCTAGAGGGATGGGATTTGGCACTTGATTGGGAGTACTGTCTCTACTCCATGGACCAAATGGAATGGTGTAAAATCCATGGTGGTATTCGTAGATATTCGATATGCCAAGAGGGATGGAAAGAGCATATGGTGCTAATTGGACTTATGTTTGTCCATTGTTCGTTGCAGCATGGTTTTGAGGTTTTTGTTTATGGCCTCAACTTGGCCATTTCCCTTCAGATAGTAGGATGATGAGAATTGGTGTTCAAACTTCAAGAGGTTGGCGTCGATGTCGCAGTTCTAATGGGAACCAAACTTCTAGGTGCACTGATACACTAAAATGTCTTTGTACCATGGATCATCTAATGAGATAATGAATAGGTGTTCATCAAGTAAGTCGTCGGCGATAGGTGATGGTGCAAATGACAAGGGTAAGTCGGTGATCAATTTGGCCAAAGCAAGTGCCTTGACACTCTTAGGGGTAGCGAATTCAAGGTTGTACTCTTGAAGGATCATGATCCATTTTACGACACGCCCTTGAACAAGGTGATGACTCAAGAGGTACAACATAGGGTTTAAATCAGCCACTACATTGGTGCGGCTCAAAAGGATATAATGACGCAATTTTTGAATCGAAAATATGACAGTAAGGGCCATCTTTTCTTCAGGGGAATATCACAATGATGGGTCGGACAAGTTATGGCTGACATAGTAGATGACATGCTCACGGTGAGCATCGTCCTCCTGAACTAACACTCCTTCAATGGTACTCTCAGATGCCAAAACGTAAAGGATAAAATACTTTGTGAACTCTGGTGGAGATATCAAGGGAGCGATGGTCAGGGCTTGTTTCAATGCATCGAAAGTGGCTTGCTCTTGTGTTTCCTAGAGGAAATAAATGTTGGTGTATAGAAATTGTAAGAAACCATGGAGTTTCGTATCATAGTTTGGTATAAAGCGTTGTAAGAAATTGGCCTTTCCTTGTAGACTCTGCAATTGGTGCAAAGTACGAGGAGGGGGGAGGTCCATAATGGATTAAAGCTTTAGAGGATCCACAATGATCCCCTCTTTTGAAACAATAAATCCTAGAAAGCGGACGGTTGGGATGCCAAACACACACTTGAGAGGATTCAAGCGAATGGTGTACTTGTGACACCAGTGGAAGACTTGCCTAAGGTCTTCCAGATGCTAGGAACGCTTCTTGGCTCGGGCTGTGAGGTCGTCCAAGTAAACGAGTATGATGTGAACTAGGTCATGGAAACAAAATGTCATAGCATTTTGGAAGGTAGTGTCGGCATTCTTAAGTCTGAATGGCATGAATTGGTAAGCGAAGGTTCCCAAGGGGTAGTGAACGCGGTATTATACTCGTCCTATTTCTGAATTTGAATTTGGGTGTACCCTAAAAAACCATCCACAAAGGATAAGATTTCATGAAATGCGCAGGCATCGATGATCTGGTCTATGAATGGGGTAGGGAAGTTGTATTTGGGACTGGCTAGTTTCAAATCACGGAAGTTGGTACATACGTGTATGCTGCCCTGTTTTTTATTGACGGGAATGGGATTGGAAACCCAAGTGGTGTAAGCAATCAGGTAGATGAATCCTGCTTTACGCAGCTTCTCGATCTCAGCTTTGACGACTGGTGCTTTAGATGGGTGAATGGGTCCTTGATTTTGGTGTATGGGTACCATATTGGGCCAAGTGTCGATGCAATGCTCAACAATGGTTGGATCAAGGTCGGGCATCTCGGTATCGGACCAAGCAAAAACGTTGTGAAACTCTTGAAAGAGCACCTTATAGGCGACAACCTCTTCCAGGGTAAAGGAGGTGCTTATTATGATGTTTACTACCATGCCAAGTTTGATCGAGATATCCACCTCGATGGTGGGGGCAATATTTTCCAAATTCCCTCCTTCAAAGGCATCTTGGGCGGGAATTGGGTTCCTAAACCAATTGATGTTTCCATGTATAAAGTCTTTCAACTCGAGTGGAAACTGATCTACAGATACAAGGGTATGGTTTTTTGGAATAAATTAGGCCCGGTGGTGCATGTCATCCCAAGGAAACTTGGGCTCAATCAAAGATTCGAGGATTTCCTCATCACTTTGGAAGCAGCGGGTGGTAAGACTAGAGGGGTCTTTGTCTACCGTTGGGAGGGTAAATTGGTTGGTAGATCAGATCGAATAAATGGTATTGATATCATTCGAAGATGATAGAGGAGTATGTACATATTCTATAACAGTGACTTCAAACTCCATGGAGAGTTCACGCATGTCATCCAACACTGAGTGAAATTCAGGTAAGTTCGGGCAATGATGGGGGTAGTGCCCATACATGCCACAAACGACACACAACTGATTCATCCGTAAAGACTTATTGCGAACTTGAGGAGTGTTAGTAAGATGCACCAGTGGGAGGTTCTTGTCATTGTCTAGGTTTTCCATGTGCGAGCGCAAAATGGGCAACGTTGGGCAGGTATGGGTAGCTTAACCCTCAACATCGCATAACGTGCAAGGTGGTGGCGCTCGTGTTGTGGGTTTAGGGGGTGGGTTCGTGGTTTTTCTTTATGAACTTGGTGGATTTAACTTGTGGCCGTTGCCCCCAATATTCTTAGGTGGGGAGGTGGGGAGTTGACAATTGCACATCGGCCAACCCGGGAGGTGGGTGTCCCATGGTGTTGATTGGTTGCACTGGCTGTAGAAAAACCTATGAGACTGGAGGAGTGTTCAGTGGGGTCAAGTACCATACAGGAAGACCCAATGTTAAGCTAGGGAGGTTGAGTGTGACCATCATGGGGTAACTGACTACATTGGATGGAGGAAATAAGAAATAAATTGTATATATGGGTGTGGCACCGACCATACTGGGCACCGATGGAGGTTGCGATGATAGTTGCACAGGGGGCTATGGTTGTTGTTATGGTTGTGGCTGCGGCGATGGTTTGGTTTTCACTTTACTGGAAGAAATGTTACATACATCCTAAATCTGTGTGGTAGAGGGAGGGGGACGCAGGTGATGGAAGGTGCCAACCATGGCATTGTCTCTCTTGAGGCCAGGTCCAATATCAGAAAGTGATGGGATGGCAACATTGGAAGTTGCAGTGTTAATGTTGAGTAACACATTTTCCGGTGTGGTCAGCCCCTTGGGATCATAGTATGTCAAATGGTCAATTTTGACAATCTTCCCATCATGAGGGAACATCATGATGTGAAATACAGTCAAAGCGATAGCCTTCATAGCATACATGAAGTTATTCCCAAGCAAGAGGTTATAATCCAACTGTGCGTTGACGACCTCAATTTCAATCAAGATGGTCTTTTCGGCTATTTGGACAGGGACATTTGGGAGAAGTCCCTCAGGATGGGTAGTGCGACCGTCATAGGCACGCAAGGCAGTGGTAGAGGGATGCAACATGGGTGAGCCAAGCTTTTGCTAGACATAATTTGACATAATGCAAGTGGAGGCACCCTCATTGATGATGCATCGATAAATGACAAGGTGTTGAATAGTCATAGGTATCTGGAATACAATGGATGAGGGCATCTTGGGCTCTAACTGATCTAAATCGAATACCATCAAACATGAATCAGACAGATCGATGGCACCTAAGGCTGACAATAAGGCTTTGTGTTGTACAGGGAAAGTCTTAAGGACTTCCAAGGCTGACATAGTTGTTGGAGATTGTGCTAAATCATCCATGATGTTATAGTTGAAGGCGGCGTGAGTAGTGGAGTTATTTGTGATGCGATGCAAAGGTAATGTGGGTGTTCTAAAAGCTCCATTACCTAGGGGCTTGGGTAGATGAAAAGGGGAATCCATGTGGGTGGGATCGGCCATGCTAGAAGTGGAGGGGGGCTCGATAGCTAAATCATAATGGTTGCATCGGGTTTGAAGGTTGACATTAAAGGACAACACCAACAGGTGTTGTACTCCTTAATCTAGGAGTTGCTTTGAGGTCAAAGGGGCGACAACATATTGAATTGGGGGTTGGGTTGTGACTACCCCTTGCATTGGTAAAAGTTTACACAACACTAATGAGGGCTAACCAAGTTGGGGTGGAGGCAAGTTTGGCTATGCCTGTGCGGTAGCAGCCACTTCCCACTTATTAGATTCATCCCAAAGCTATCGAGTTTTGTCTAGATGGGGGCAATGATGCGTGTAATAACCATAGACACCACTAAATGAAAATGGATAGTTGATCCATAGCTAGGGGTTTTTTCCTTGTGAAGGAGGTTGGGTGGCATTTTGACCAACAGGGTTGTCCTCGTTGTTGTTAGGAGGGTTTTGAGATTGGGCACCCCTGCCTTGCTGTTGGTTATTCCCTCGGTTTTTTCCTTTCCGTCGCCTACCCTACCCTTGTCATTTATTGGGGGAAGGTGGGGTAGGAAAGTTCTATTGGGAATATACTTTCCCTTGTGGAGGAGGCTAGACCGGGGGGAGAGGTTTGAATGATAATGGGAGTGGGATTACCAGGAGGTGCATAATATGCACTTAACTATGGGGGATCTAGATAGCCTTGGCTAGTACCAGGATGTATCTGGCCCTAGTAAGTAGGGCCATAGGCTTACAATGGTGGTATTTACGATGTATAAGAGGGTGTTGCACCTAAATGGGAGGTGGTACGTGATAAGTCAAGTACATAACATGGTGGAGGGAAAGGATTTGGAATAGGTGGTGCACTGCTAGGTGTACTGCCATAAGGATAACTAGGTGTCACAGAGGGAGGGGTGCATAAGGTCCCGGATGGGAAGTGATGTGCCAATAACATCGTCAAAGGCATGTGATTCCCCTGGGAATCCTTCCTGGAGGATCCCACATGAGGTGCGTGGGGATGATGGTGTAAAGATACCCAAACATAACATATATGAGTTCAAGTTGTTGGTCTTTGAGGATAGCCTCTTCCTCAAACTACAGGTGAGTGGAAGATATGTCCTTGGAAGTGATGGGGAGGAGGGACTCGAGGAACTAGTCCAGGAATATCCTATCTTCAAGCTTGATTTTACACAAGCTCAGACGACGGCGCCACTCATGGATATGGTTCGTGATGTGGGTAGAGGTGTTCTACTGACAAGACGGGAGCATCTCGAATCCCTCGTCATATCTGACGAGTAACTGAAAGTACTGCAAGAAGGCAGAGGCTAGGATCGAGAAACTAGAGAAGGCTTCATTTGGTTGTTCGATATACCACTTGGCTGCAGCACTGGTAATTGTACGATGGAATAATCACAGTAGGATGGAATCGTCCACTATGTTGTTTGAGGAACACCATAAGTGGAAGGACATGATATGGTTCTGTGGATATTCCTTGGATTTCCCCACAACCTTAGGGATGTCTGAGGGGAGTTTGGTTGGCATCAAGGGCCAAGTAGGATCGTGTGTAATGGGGTAATTGCTCAATCGAGCAAAGTTAGGTAGGTTCAAGCTAGCCATGTATAGTAGGGTAGCAGACGTGGTAGAACCAAGTATCATACTTGCGGCATGCATAGCTGGAAGGGCACCTCCTTCAAAAGGAGGGTTAACGAAATGGCCATGGACAATGTTGATCATGGTAGAACCAACCATCATGCTAGTGGTGTGTATAGATGGAGGGGCACCCCTTCCAAAAAGAGGGTTGACTAAATGGTCGTGGGAAATGTTGTTCATAGGACCTATAGCCATGTGGTTGTCGCTACTAGGATTAACCATGGGACCAACGGTAGTGCTAATTACAGGGGAAGTCGTGGGGCCACTACTTCTAGGAAGAGGATTGACTACTGAACCAATCATAGCATGGGTTGCAACAGGGATTGTAGGGACTCCTCTACTAGGGGCATTGTGACCCATGGACCCGACTAATGACTGGACGAAGGCATCCCCGGTAAGGATTCCTCCAATGGTACCTCCCAAGGGGAGGAGGAAAGGTGGGTCCAGTAGAACTACTAAATGTGTTGGTGGTGACTGTACTTGTGCAGCCTCCGCTGACAGCTCCTCCAAAAGATGAAGGGGGGATCGTACCAACCATGGGGCTAGTAAGAGGTGACTGTTTAGGTGACTCTAATTTCTTGGAGTCCATGGTGAAATAAGGTTCTTCGGAATAAGGTTCTGAAGGATATGTGGTCGGTCGAATAGAGGTCTGGCCAGTATGGTCTAAAGAACCATACTGAGGTGACTCCCCTCAGAGTCGACGGGAGTATCTCGGGGAAGCAATAGTGACTGTGATTTGTTAGATAAAGCAGGTGATAGTCTCAAGAAAAGGATCTAAAACCCTAACTGCAACCGAGTCTACTGCATGTTGAGATATTGTAACTTCTAAGAATATTATATTTGTACTTTATTATTCCGAAGATGTTTCATTCCTCCGTGAAGATCTTATTGTATATCCGGAGATGTTTATTCCTCCATCGAATGTGGTAACTTGGGTTATTAGACTTCCCTAGTGGAGGTCGGCCCTGTATATGTTATGTGGGTCAAAGGGTTATTAGACCACCCTATAGGGGTCAGCCCAGTCAGTTGTAATGGGGTGTTTAACCCAGTGGTAAAGTTGGGGCCAACCTAGTTAATATAAAATACAAGTCGGAGATGTCTATAAATAGAGGAGGTGTGTTCCTCATTTAACACACATTCACTCACTCAGAAAGTAGCGCACTTCTGAGAGAGAGGTCTCCTATGGAGGAGGAGGAGCTCATGTCTTTGGTTTACATCTTTGTATTTGATGGTCATCTATATTGAGGAATCTTTGCTGGGTTTTCTACCCCATGAGGGTTTCCCAGGATAAATCTGTGTCTATTGTGTTTGTGTTGTGCTTGTTGTTTCTTCCGTGATCCTATATATGCTATTGTTGTGAAATGAACTATAATGCTGATATTTTATGTCTTAGCATATTTAATATTAACATGGTATTAAAGCTAACCTAAAGGAAGGCAATGTATGGCACTTACGACACTTGCTTCACTTGCGACAATTTGAAGGTTAGGGTTTTATATAGCAAAAACCATTCATCGTGGAACTTTCGCTATAAATCCATTTTGGCGAAGGTTCAAGTTCTGAAAAGTTTACAGGTTGTATATAACATCCCCATGTACCTTTTTCCAAAGGACGCCCTCAGATTCGTTGTACTTTGTGAGTTATGATCAGTACAAGTTAGGGTTTCTGCCTCTTCCAGATCTCAGTCATAATCAGGTGACCTAGGAAAAAAAGGTCTCCAAATGAAATTTCGTAAAAAGTGACAGGTATTGCACAAACTGTACTATCTTGGGAAACTTTTTCAAAGGCCGAAGTTGAACCAGTGATAGGTGGCACACCGTACAAGTTCGCTCTCCTGTTTTATCCCATAAACAGTTCACGTTGCGACACTTACTTAGGAAAATTGAAATTTATAGACCAAGATCAAATTTTTTGGTTGGGTAGAAGACCGGGCTTGATCAAACCCTAGTTCAGGATTTTGATCGGAAAGATGGAAAATTAGGGCTTTAGCAAAAGTTGGAATTTTTTAAGTCTGTGACCACGGCTGGAAACTCCTCAGAAAAATAAGAGTTTAGAGCCTTGGATCGAACTTTTTGATTAGGCATAAGGGTGGGCTTCATCAAACCCTAGTTCGGGATCATGTCCAGAAGATCCAGAAGTTTCGAAGGCAATTTTGAGGGGTCAAATTTTGGAGATTTCAAAATTGAAGTATGCTAGTTTGATCAGCTCAGCAAGACACATCCTTCCATACATTCAAAAGTGTGAAAGTCAAAAATTTGAATTTTTAGGGTTTCTCTGACAAACCCTAATTGAGCTCCAGATCCAGTTTCAGGGGGAGTTGAGGCTAAGGCCTTACATAAGAATGTGAAGAACCTGCAATAATTAATTAATGCAAATACACAAGATATCATAAATAATAGAACTCAGAATCACTTTTATATTGATCATGGGCCACTTCAAGGGGGCAACCTCCTTTGAGAAAGCTCAATACAATTAACTTCACGGTGCCTTCATAGGCCTCAACACACACTTATATACTAAGTCTAAGTGCCAATACCATGGGTCAATACTATGTGTCAATACAAACCATGGGCTAAGTCTAGGCGCCAATACTATGAGTCAAAACCATGGGACATATAATACTATGGGACGAATTACAAAGCATATGCGTCCAATACTATGGGATAATATAAACTATGGATCAACAAATACTACGGGACGACTTACAAAGCATATGCGTCCAACAACAATATACTAACAAAGTAAAGACATGGGTTCCTAACATCCCCTCTCCCTTAGAAAAAGCTTTGTCCTCAAAGCTTTAGATGTGGAAATTGATGCAGAATATGAAGGAGTGGGTCCCCTATAGCATCCTCGGGTTGCATTCTGAGCCACTAGCACCTTTGGAGTTTCAGGGAGGATTGCATGGAAGGCTGTAGACGAAGAAGAACCATATCAGCAATGTGAAAAGTGAGCTCAGAACGGTGTTGATCAGCTTGTTGTTTCAGTCGAATTCTTGCCATGTGAAAATTGTCCTGCAGAATGAGAAGAAGCTGATCATGGTTTCGAATAATTGAGTCAATTGCCTGAACTGGGGAGCTACTAAAGGTGTATGGAAGAAGAACTGGTTATGCCTGTCCAGAGATTGCTTCATATGGTGTCCTTTGAGATGTGGTACTATACCACTGGAGCGCTTCTAGGAAATCCATAGAAATAGTTGTCCAAATCTGTGGAGGGATGGGAAAGGGTTCAAGCAGTCCCGAAAGGAGGGTCGTTTCACCCTTGTTGACCTGGAAAGTATCATAGTCAACCACCATTCATTGAATTGTCCTTTTGAGTCCCTGCCAAAAGAAGTTACATTGTTCCTGGTCATACATTTTGAGGAACCCAGAGTGCCCTACTGATGAAGAAGCATGGAGTTCATGGAAGAGATAGCCCCGTTGAACAGATTGCAACCAATTTGGAACAAGCAGAGAAATAGCTATAAGAGAAACTGGGTCATCAAATGTGCGAGGAGGAGCATCTTCCACCATATTTTCCTTACCCTTCTGGTAAGTGGTCGCATAGTCATAACCCAT
The DNA here is from genome assembly GCA_027924585.1 of Larix kaempferi. Taxonomy (NCBI): domain Eukaryota; kingdom Viridiplantae; phylum Streptophyta; class Pinopsida; order Pinales; family Pinaceae; genus Larix; species Larix kaempferi. Next base: position 12,757,015 of record BSBM01000684.1, on the reverse strand, counting down.
GAGTTGGATAACCCATTTCAGGTGTGTTGGGGAGGAGACCCGTTGTTCCAGGAAAGTTTCCAGACTCTGGATATCAGTCTTGATGTAGAAATAATTCCCCAATAGGGATGGATGCCACTTCTCTACTGTATGCAAAATAGTCATCATTTCCTGCTGAGAGGTAGATGCGGCTAAATTCTTACCAGAAAGGTCTCTTGAAGGCAACAACCTCATTGGTTTAACAAAGACACCTGCATATCTATCCAAGGAAGTAGTGGAGACTTTTGATGGGTGCATCTGAATGGAATGGAGCTGAGCGATGACACCATGTGAATTCTTCTTAAGTATTTTTTCCAGGCGATGTGAACTGATGGTGCAGAGAGACCCTGGTTGTAAGCCCATAAATTTGTGTTGTGCCCCATTGACTGAAAACTACATCCAAAGTTCAACAAAATCCCATAAGATGGGGCCAAGTGTGCGTAACCATTGAACGCCCAAAACCACATCACATCCGCCTAAGGACAAGGAAAACATGTGAGAGCGCAGGTTATAATATTCCATAGAGATACACACATTGTGACACTTCCCCTTGCAAGGTAAGGTGCCCCCATTGGCAACCATGACTTCAAAGTTTGAGCAAGGATGGACAAAACAATCAGCCTGTTTGGCCATCCGAGGATCAATGAAGTTATGAGTGCTACCAGAATCAATGAGTATGGTAAGAGGGAGCTTCTTGAAGTATCCCCTAACTCACATTATTTGTGGGGTGGTGACGCCGGTTACAGCATGGAGAGAGATCTCGGGTGGGTCGTCCTGAGATGGGGTGTCAACAAGCGGGTGTTGAATGTCGACCTAATCATCTACTGTATCTGGAGCTTCTTCATCAAGTTCTGAGGCAGGTGGAGAATCCACATCCAAGAGATAGAGCTTTTGTTGAACACATCTATGTCCCCGAGTGAATTTCTCATCACAATTATAACAAAGACCTCTTTCTCGGCGTGCCTGCATCTATGTTTCAGACAATTGCTTGATAGGAGTTGGTTGAAGAGCAGGCATGATGGGAGGTCGTTGGGAACACATATTTATGAAGGGAACAAAGGTGGGTTTGGAGCGTTGTTGAGCTGCGATCTTGTCCTCGGCCAGCTTAGCCAACCCTAGGACTTCCATCATTGTGTTGGGACAAAAAAATTTGACCTCTGAGCGGATTTCATCCTTGAGACCACTGATAAAACAACTCCTATAGAATTCATCAGACAATCCTTCTGTGTGATTGGATAGTTTCTCAAATTCCGTCTGATACTCTCTCACTGTGCCAGTTTGGTGAAGTTTAGTGAGTGCTCCTGTGAAGTCGTCAAAAGCACTAGGACCAAATCGTGGCAAAAGGAGTTGGCAAAAATCTGTCCAGTTTGGCTCGGGATGAGCTTTGATGTACCAACGGTACCATTGAAGGGCTTCCTGTTCCAAATGAAAGGATGCAAGTGGAACTTTCTAGACATCAAAAGTATTATGCAGACTGAAATATTTTTCTGCTCGGTATATCCATCCAGTCGGATCAGTACCATTGAAGCGAGGAAAATCAAGATTCGGCCCACAAAAATTGCGGGAAGAAGAGAACCCGGTGGCTGCAAAAGATTCTAGCTGTCGGTTATTGTTCATGGCTGAATGCTGAAGATGGAGGCTGAGAAATTTTTCATCCAGATCTTGGAGTTTGGTTTGGATGGCTGCAAGTGCTTCCTCCATGGTGTTTTCTCTTGTGCGAGTGACAACCATAACCAGTAATTTTTTTTATTTTTTTTTGTGGGGGGGGCGAATGGATAGAAAAACACAAACACAAGCTTATTTAGTAAGGGGAAATTTGGATTTGGGAAAAACTCGGAGGGGTAATTGGGGTTTGACTAGGTTTTCGACACTTTCTAAGGGACAGGGAAGCAAAAAATGGGGATTTCAAAAGCGGTAACTCTATGGTAAAATTTGAAGGCAATCGGGTGAAAATTGAAGAAGTTATGGCAAACCCTAAAAATAGATGAATGTGGGATTTCTGGTCTTGCGAAGTGGAATTTGGGATAGGGTCTTTAGGAATGAAATATGCAGAATGGGATTGCAGGGATGTCAGTGAAGTTTCAGGGAAAACAGAGTTGAAACAAGGGAGATATGGCCGAAAAACAGATTTTTTTTTTTTTTCAGAAATGGATCGGCAACAGCGACGCGGAAGGGATCCGCAACAAATGGATCTGCAACGGCGTGGAAGGGATCGAAAATAGCTGGATCTGAAATGGCGACTGGATCTGGAACGACTTTCAGAATAGATCTGAAACGGCTGGATCTGGAGCGGAAGTGATCGGCAACAGTTCAGCTAAAAATAGATATGGACCCCAGGTATGTACGGCTTCCTAACAGTTCAGGTGTTTCACTCGGCCACCAATGCTATCTGACGGCTTTCGTATTTGGGCAGTACCCCTCACTCCACGGCTCAGGTAAAACTAATAACCGCTTTGCCACAAATGACAGCTCTTGGTTTACCTCACGGGTGGGAACTAGTCAATCAGGTAGGGATCGTTGCCCTTTTCGCTGGCAGGTCCTCTCAATGGGCCAGCTACTTTGGGGTTCCTGTGGTACTCCTCACAATGAGTTTTAGGGCTTATGCCCAAGTACTTCCCACAGTTAAGCGGATAGGGATTATCCCAAATCCGAGGCTGCAACAGATGCGAAAAAAAATTTGGCGGAAATTCCACCCAACAAGCCCAAGAAAGTGCTCTGATACCAGATGTGAAGAACCTGCAATAATTAATTAATGCAAATACACGAGATATCAGAAATAATAGAACTCAAAATCACTTTCATATTGATCACGGGCCACTTCGAGGGGGCAACCTCCTTTGAGCAAGTTCAATACAATTAACTTCACGGTGCCTTCATAGGCCTCAACACACACTTATATACTAAGTCTAGGTGCCAATACCATGGGTCAATACTATGTGTCAATACAAACCATGGGCTAAGTCTAGGCGCCAATACTGTGATTCAAAACCATGGGACATATAATACTATGGGACAACTTACAAAGCATATGCGTCCAATACTATGGGTCAATACTATGGGCTAATATAAACTATGGATCAACAAATACTACGGGACGACTTACAAAGCATATGCGTCCAACAACAATATACTAACAAAGTAAAGACATGGGTTCCTAACAAAGAAGACTACAAGAAATCTCGACAGGTATGACTTAAGGAGATACAGGTATGTCTTGAAATCTGATTCTTGATTAAGTTCATAATATGTTCGTCTTCGTATTATTTAGGTTAGTACAATCTTAACTAATGTTAGAATTGTCTTATCACCCTAGTAAAAGTATGAATGCATGTGAATGATAGAAGAAATTCATTGATTAGGGCTATATGATTGTACTAATGCACTGTGGTGTTGTATGAGGTTGATGTTGTCTGCTAACAAGAGACAGGTACATCACAAAAGACAAATCAAGTTCCATGACCATGACGACATGAAGACAAAGACTCATCCATAATATTTGATCACATAGAAGTTCTACTTACAAGGTATGTATGACTTTGTTCTATTATGCTTAACCTATGAGATATGCAGGTTCTAGCACAGGATCTCTAAATCATTGAAGAGAACAAAGAAGATATTGTTTAGGTATGTTAGACATAACTAAGGAAGTATACTAATCCAGGCATGTTTTCCTATGTCAAGTTAGAATCCTACTTTGTGCTAGGATCTTAGTATACCCATGTATTGAATAATCATGACCATACATATTCAAGATTATTTAGAATTATAATGTTTTGATAATATTGATGAATGTATGTTTGTGTATGAGATCATGAGGATGACACTAGTGCACACCCTAGCATGCATAGTGGTACAGAATGAATAGAAGTTCAAAAGACATATAGAAGATCAAGCGGGAGGCAACCACACAAACATAAAAGATAAGTATTTGAGTTGTTATTTGAATCCCTGAAATAGTAAATGATATTGCTTGTAATAGTTGTATGCATATTTGTATTCCTAGAATATATCATGCTAAGTGTAAAAATTCATATAGCATTGAACAGTATACTACTAATATGCATATGATTGGTAAGTTGGACAAACATTCCATTGTTGCTTGTCTAGAATGAAACCTCTTTGCTGACATGCTGAGAGCTGTGCACACTCTCGATAGTATGTTCTGGTAGAGATGGAAGGCATCTAGATAGCCACTGTATGCATACAGGATATGGAAAAGTGTTGTGCCAAAGTATTGGTCAAGATAGTAGCATAACTATGTAAATCATATCTGTATGCATAATAGGTTATCATGTCAACATGATTTGATGATTATGAAGTATTACTAATCATGTACTTAATTTTGATTTGTAGGAAAGATCATGAAGAATGATGAACACCGAACAAGTGATGGATGTTCAACAAGAATATTTACAAATCAAACATAATATAGAAGGCTCATGGCTAAAAGATTCTCTTAGAAAGAGGAAGAGAATCATGACGAGATATTTGCTCCAAGTGGCTAGATAAGACCATTATCTTAATGATGTAATTGAAGAAGAAGTGCGAATCAAGGATTCAATTGAAGAAAGCTCTGTTCGGGTATCCAGGATCGATAGTAAATTAATGAGCTTAATAATCACCATGGATGATGTGGATCTCAACCTTTGCTACAAGGTTGAATATGGTTTCTATATACATATGACATGGATGCAATAAGGAACTCACCACAGAGTTTGAATGATCTCGAGGCTCATATCAATAGACCCATCTTACGAGAGATGGCATAGATAGATATGCAGAAGATCATTCAATGCGGAGTGTGAATGATGTTTAGTCACAGAGGGAGAATTGACATTTTCTTGACAAGCTTGGGTTTTACCAGAAGTAAAGCTATTCCTAACCTTTACCTTAAGGTTATGGATCATACTATTATTGTATGTAGATGATCTCTTTCTGACAAGGAATGAGAAACAAAACATGAAAAGCAAGAAGAAGCTAGCTACAGAGTTCGAGATGAATGATCTCGGATTGATACATTACCTCCTAAGACTGGAAGCATGAAAAGGCTCAGAAGGAATCTTTCTCAACCAAAGAAAGTATGCTGTGAAAATCTTGAGAAGAATTGATTTGTTCGAATGTAAAACCATGGCCACTCTCATGGGTTCCAACTTGAAGTTGTTAGATGATGACTCCTCAGAGTTAGTTGATGTGACTCTGTATAGACATATTATTGGGTCGTTGATGTATCTGACGAATACCAAGATAGATATATGCCTTGCTGTGAACACCTTGAGTCAGTATCTAGTGGAAACTAGATGTGTTCACCTGATAGTTGCAAAGCATGTGATGAGGTACCTAAAGGGTACGATAGACTTTGATCTATGAGATCATGACCTCAGATGGCTACACAAATGATGATTGGGCAGGAAGTGTATCATACAGGAAGAGCACATCGAGAGGATGTTATTGTCTGGGATCGGCCATGTTCTCGTGGTTTAGCAGGAAGCAGTCTAGTGTGGCTCTCAGCACAAGCGGAATATATGGCTGCTTGCTCTGCTAGTTATGAAGCAGTATGGATTTAGGATTGTTTGACTTAGAGATAGACCCAATTGTGATCCTGTGTGACAAACAGAGTTGTATCAAGATGGCAGAGAATCCAGTGTTCCATGATAAGTCAAATCACATAGAGATCTGATATTTCTATATACAAGATATGGTGCAAAAAGGAACTATAAAGCTTGAATTTGTAGGCACTGATGAACAAGTTCCAATGTACTAACCAAACCCCTACCTCAAGTAAAAGTTTGAGTATTTCTGAGACAAGCTTGGTGTAGTTCAAAAAAAACCCTTATTGAAAGGGGGAGTGATGTGGTCACTTATGATGAGATTGCCTGCATCGACAGTGAGGTCGATGATGTGGATACCTATATTGGTGATGCCGACAGAGAGGTTGGTTGATGGTCCTTAGATAGGGTCTAAGTTGACAAGGGGATTGCATCATCCTTGAACACATGTTCTAAGAGGATCCGTAGACATATGTCTCCAAGAAAGAAGAGGGATTGCATCATCCTTGAACACATGTTCTAAATTGATCTGTAGATAGATGTCTCCAAAAATGAAGTCCTTAGTGGACAGGTGGGGATTGTATCGTCCCCGTACTTAGGTCCCTTGAATTGATCCGTAGACAGATGTCTTTGAGAATGAAGTCCTTAGTGGACAGGTGGGGATTGCATCATCCCCGGACTTAGGTCCCTTGAATTGATCTGTAGACAGATGTCTCCGAGAATGAAGTCCTTAGTGGACAAGTGGGGATTGTATCATCCCCGGACTTAGGTCCCTTGAATTGATCCATACACAGATGTCTCCGAGAATTGATTATAGGACTGTATCATCCCTGGACCTCGATTCAAAAGGTACGTGATAGGACTACATCGTCCCTAGACCTCAGTTCAAAAGGTATGTGATAGGACTGCATCATCCCTGTACCTCAGTTCAAAAGGTACGTGATAGGACTGCATCGTCCCTGGACCTTGGTTCAAAATGTTAAATTTTCAGAATTTACTTCAATTTGATCTAGGATCTTAACTAAGAGAACAACATGTACAGCAAATCTACAGCATATCAATCATGGACACAATAATGCAAGCACACAAGAGACACAGAGTTTACTTGGGGAAAACCATAAAGGTGAAAAACCCCAATAACTTCCTCAGAGATAGATAGAGCAATGATACAACCAGAATACAAGAGATAGTCTTCTCCTAGCAGCAGAGCCTCCTCCACAAGTGCACCACTCTCCCAAGTGTGAGTGAGAGAATAGAATATGTAAAATGAGAGAGAGACACTCTTTATTTATACACTAACTTGACTTGACCTTTACTCAACTAGGTCAGCCTCAACTTAACCACTTAACATAATGCTGACTGGGCCGACCCCCACTAGGGTGGTCTAATAACCCTTTGACCCACATGGCCGACCCCCAATAGGGTGGTCTAATAACCCTTTGACTCACATGACTTATACAGGGCCGACCCCAACAAGGTGGTCTAATAACCCATCAAGTATAAGTTAAGACACTTACAATATAAATGACGACACTTCCATATAGAGGAATAATAACATCTCTATAGGAATACAACCACTTCCATATAGAGGAATAATAACATCTCTATAGGAATACAATATACATATATGTGAAATACATTCTGAAGTTACATATACATCAACACAAAAGGTACGTGAGAGGACTGCATCGTCCGTGAACCTTTGGTTCAAAAGGTACGTGAGAGGACTGCATCGTCCATGAACCTTTGGTTCAAAAGGTACATGAGAGGACTGCATCGTCCGTGAACATTGGTTCAAAAGTTACGTGAGAGGATTGCATCATCCATGAACCTTTGGTTCAAAAGGTACGTGAGAGGACTGCATCGTCCGTGAACATTGGTTCAAAAGGTACGTGATTGGGATTGCATCGTCCTTAGACATGAGACTTGTCTTAAAGTGATAAGGAATGATCCTCCTAGAAGTTAATCGGGATTGCATCGTCCCTAGACATGAGACTTGTCTTAAAGTGATAAGGAATGATCCTCCTGGAAGTTGATCTGGATTGCATCGTCCATAGACATGAGACTTGTCTTAAAGTGATAAGGATTGATCATCCTGGAACTTGATCTGGATTGTATCATCCATGGACCTATGTCCTAAAGAGAGCGGGATTGATCATCCTGTAATATGATCGTGTGCATTGTAGAGTATGTTGTAGATCGAGATGATGATCCAGATGTTGTAGATCGAGATGATGATCCAGATGTTGTAGATCGAGATGATGATCCAGATGTTGTAGATCGAGATGATGATCCAGATGCTATAGATCGAGATGATGATCCAAATGTTGTAAATCGAGATGATGATCCAGATGCTGTCGATCGAGATGATGATCCAGATGCTGTAGATCGAGATGATGATCCAAATGTTGTAGATCGAAGATGATGATCTAGATGTTGTCGATCGAGATGATGATTCAGATGCTGCAGATCGAGATGATGACAATGCTAATGATCATATATTGACGATGCTGCTTATCGTGATCGAGAGATCCAGATGATGTTGTTGATCAGAGGATCTGATGATGATATTGTTGTAGTTGTTCAAGTGCTGCAGAAGATGAAGATTCAGTACTAAAGATGTTGATGTTCCAGTATTGAAGATCTTGAAGATGTTCCAGTAACTGGTTGAGTTACTGATGATGTTGAGAAAGCTTCCAATGATTTATAGATGTATCATGTATGATGTTGATGACTCCCTGCTCCTGCAGATGTTGTTATAATATCCTTCTCATTAAGGGGGAGTGTTGAGATATTGTAACTTCTAAGAATATTATATTTGTACTTTATTATTCCAGAGATGTTTCATTCCTCCGTGAAGATCTTATTGTATATCCAGAGATGTTTATTCCTCCGTCGGAATGTGGTAACTTGGGTTATTAGACTTCCCTAGTGGGTGTCGGCCCTGTATATGTTATGTGGGTCAAAGGGTTATTAGACCACCCTAGAGGGGTCGGCCCAGTCAATTGTAATGGGGTGTTTAACCCAGTGGTAAAGTTGGGGCCGACCTAGTTAATATAAAATACAAGTCGGAGATGTGTATAAATAGAGGAGGTGTGTTCCTCATTTAACACACATTCACTCACTCGAAAAGTAGCACACTTGTGAGAGAGAGGTCTGCTATGGAGGAGGAGGAGCTCATGTCTTTGGTTTACATCTTTGTATTTGCTGGTCATCTATATTGAGGAAGCTTTGCTGGGTTTTCTACCCCATGAGGGTTTCCCAGGATAAATCTGTGTCTCTTGTGTTTGTGTTGTGCTTGTTGTTTCTTCAGTGATCCTGTATATGCTATTGTTGTGAAATGAACTGTAATGCTGATATTTTCTGTCTTAGCATATTGAATCTTAACACTACAGGGGAGCGCAACAAAGGGAAATCAATCCCAACATCTTGAAAAACCTACTGTGACCGTGTGTCGCCATAGATGAGAAAACAAGCCTACAAGCAGCACTCCTATAAAAGAAAATGACCTGCTAACCTAACAAATACTACTGCAAGCAATAAAATGAGGGTGACACATTTCGATACCTTTCCTTGACTAGGTTTTTCAATCCACCGATGTCAACAAAAGGAGTCAAGCATCCTTGTGGACCTTCCAAACAAGAGGCTATGAAGGTGTATGAATCCTCTGCTAGCACAAATGAGTGAAGGTAATGGGCAGTATTTATCGGCTGTTGGCAGTGTAGCGGACCCAATCTGTCGCAAGTATCCCCCCACCATAGGGGATCACCTTTGGGTAGGGAACCTAAACCAATGGTCACTAAGCCATGTGCAACAAGCATGTGAGTGTAAAAACAGTCAAAACATGCCATTTTATGGTCTTTTGAAGAGGTGTTTTGGTCTCCAAATGTGGTTAGAAGCTCCCAAATTGCTAGATGAACAATGAATAAGTTAAGGCCACCTTACTGAGTTCCCAAATATGGCTCTTCCATCCACAGTGTCATTTTGTGTGACCCACAGTGACTTCATGAAGTGTCGTTATGAAAGTGGTGTCATGAGAGCATAAAATTGCAAGTGTCATCACGGATGGAGAAGTGCCAAATTTGGTTATAATAACTAACCCGTAATCTCTCTCTTAATCTGTATCTAAACCCCTAACCCCCAATTTTTCTCTCTTTCTATCTCTCTCTCTCTCACTCTCTCTCTCTCTCTCTCTCTCTCTCTCTCTCTCTCTAAACACCTAACCCCAAATCTCTCTCTTTGAACCCCTAACCTCTAATCTCTCTCTTTCTCTCTTTCTAAACCCCTAACACCCAAAATATCTCTCTTTCCCGCTCTCTCTAAACCCCTAACCCCCGAACTCTCTCTCTATAAACCCTTAATCACCAATCTCTCTCTCTCTCTCTCTCTCTAACACACACACAACCCCTAACCCTCAATAACTCCTAATCCCCGAAATATATATCTCTCTCTAAAGCCCTAACTCTCTCTCTCTCTCTCTCTCTCTCTCTCTCTCTGTGTAACATACCCATTACTTGAAACATTTTATGTTTGAGAAAAAACATTATCTTAACTTTTATTGTAAAGTTTTATATTTGGCCAAGTGGCCAAGGATGACTGTAATTGCACAATATTATTATTTAATACAATAAAATAGGAGACACTCACCCAAAGAGACTGTTGAAAGAGTGTTTACTGACCCACTAGGTGGAATGGAATCTGGGGTAGAAGGCAATGGACAAGTGCCAGCATCAGGAACTCAGTAACTAGCTGTTGTTATGGGACAACTCCCTTGAATTGTGGTCAAAGTTCCTTGAAAGATGGGATTGGAGCTTGAGGCTCATTTATTTGGAAACTGACCACTAAAAGACCTAGGCATCTTTATAAGCCATCGAATTTGAGCAGAGGTTCACACTTTTTCTGACGAGAAAATTTACCTTGTGGTTCTGCTGGATGCACACAAGAGATTCGATGAGGGGAAGTTGTGTTTTGAGTTGTAGTGTAAGTTTGTTTCACTTCTGCTGAGTGCAGAGGTTTATTTAGAGGTGTATTGCAAGTATCCATTGATTGCTGGAAGTATAACCTGAGTGCCTTGCTTATACACAGAGTCTTCTACCTAGTGGTTTAATAAACAGGCTTGGGGGTCCAAAGGAGCAAGTGATATTGGCTGCTTCTTCTGGAGAAGGTTGGGAGGAACAGGCCTCTTTGGGTGTTTGTCCACCCTATCTACATTTGTAGGTTCTACTGTTATTTCATTACCTAAGTAGTTTTTTTTTTATAACTGTTGATTTAGGATTTATTAACTGAACGTTGATAGTTATCATCATAAGTAAATGTTTGATTTTCTGAACTGATTATGATTCTGTAAATTGTTGAAGAAGTTATATGAAATGATAGAATAAATTACTTCCCTGTATTTTTCCACGCACTGTCCTTGTGTCGTACTCTAGTACAAGCAAGGGTGTTTAAAAATAGATAAATGCTATGCAATAGATAGAATGATTGAATAGACAAACTCTGTTATGTTTTCTTGTATTTCCTCATCTGTTTACAAATTTTCAATTAAAATATCTTATGTTTCAGTCATAGAAAACCATAGTAACATCCATACTATTCAGACATTGTAATATTCTTACAATTGTAGCAACATAAGTAAATAAGGCATAAACATTTCCATATTTTCTGCATAAACCTAATATTCAGTATAGGTTAACTATTTCTTTGCAGAAGACAAATAATATCTATTCTCTAATTATTTTTCTTTTCATTTGAATATCCTATTAATACATATTAGTATTCTACATTATAGTATCAAAACATTCACTATAGAATTTCATCAACATTTATGAACTGAAACAACTGTAAAGGAGATCGAAAACAAACGTACTTAGTATGCAGGACTACTAGCATTTTATCTTATCATTGATATTATAGATCAAATAAACACAGGACAGTTTTTATTTCAGACGAATGTCCTAAGTCTCAAACCCTAGTTACTCTCAAATAAACTAAGTTAACTTTTCTTCATCTTATCAAATCAAAATAAAAAGACAGAGCTCGATTACATAAAACTTTACAGATGAATGTTATTTTTTCTTTCGAAACCCTTATCGTTTTTAAAATTAAAGAGAGTCAAAAGAGCATTTATATTGAGTAGGGTTCATAATCAATCTTACGGCCGAAACCCTTAAAACATTTCTAAAACACCAAACACACTATGATAGGGTTTCAAACAAGGATCTTTGCCCTTGATCAACAATAGTAATAACACAATCACGTTGTAAACATTTTGTACAAGACTAATCTAAACACAGAAAACACATTAGACAAAATGAGAAGAGACATATTGGACTAAGTCTCGACATTTAAAGAAGATCAAATACACAGCCTTTCGAAACAAGTTCAGGGTTTGAAACCAGAAAAATTTAGGCATTTAGCCATTTCGACTATCAACAAAACTCAACATATTATAAACATTCAGGAATGGGCTCTCACCCCTAACATTGTTTAACAAACATCTTTTATAATTAACACATGCTACTAGGACAGTGCTCTGAGGCGTAGCTCATAAAAACAACAAAACACATAACAGTTACCATAACTTCTTTTCATTTCATCAAAAATTGTCGAGGGTTGAAACCCTTTCAAACAACTGTTACACTTATCAACAAATCAATACACAGTAAAATGCTATAGATTTAACGGTGAGGTAGGTCAAGGATTCAATCCTCCCTACACTTGCCATAAAGCTTGCAAACATAATTACAATGGCGACACTATTCCCAGCCAGACCACAAGACTGAAGTTTCGGCTAAAACCAAACAAGGACCGACAGTTGCCAAGTTGAAACCTACAGGAGACCACCGAGGCTTACCGGATTTCAAGCACTTTCCCACTTAGTTTCGAACATAGAAATCCAAAGCCAAGGAGAACTTGCCATATAACACAGAGTGTGGTTAAAAGGTATACTATGAAGCTCAAAACAAAAATACAAACAACTACAAACATTATGAACTATCGTGAGTAACAAGAGTGGAACTAATGACTTAACTTTTCAGAAGGAACCTTATTTATGAGCCGAATATGCCCACATCTAACGAGAACCAGAGCCACCACTAGAAAACTCAGCAAAAAGAAGGACTCGGCTCTTGGATCTCACTGTGCAAAACTTACAAGTTGCAGGTCGGGGTATCGAACCCTGGAGAGGTGCCTCCAAAACATCTCTATAAACCCTAAGAAATTGCAACCTGTTGACCTCTCCAAACCCCACTCCTTGCCAAATTTGAATGCCAATATTATTGCTCTCGTTGAGGTAAGCCCGTAGCAGTTAGGGTTAGCATCTTTACCAAGGAAACCACTTGAAGGCTTGCCACAGGGGACACCACTAGACTTTCCACCCACAACACTTTCATGCACTTTTATTACCAAATCTACTCTTTACATCACACCTGCCAACGCATCATAACCAAGTCAGGGTTCGGTCTTGCATGGTTTACAACCATACTATAGTATGTGTTTATCAAAGGTCAACTACTATTCCTTATGTTATCCAAGTGTTACGTATGTGTTGCCATCGCACCATATCCTAGGTTAAGGTTTAGACCATCCATTATGGCGAGACTCACAAACATGTTATAACATGCTTACACTACATTAAATCAAACCAGTGTTGCATATTGCCAACCCTTGCTATAATATTACGTAGATCACCTTTTAATCAAATCCTTATGCATGGTATAAAAACTATGAAGACCATATCAACACTATTGTACAGTTACAATAGTTATTATTACAATGCTCTAGTATTATAATATCCATGGTATAAATTATAGAAGAAGTGCATATAGCGTATAGTTTATAACTATAGACTATTGCCGAATCACCATAATAACATTATTACATAGGTTATGCATATAGTGCATAAAAGATAGATTTAATATCACATTGCTAAGTATCTAAGCATGGGTTATGCCTCCCTTAAATATGAAATCCAATACATGGTATACTTCCTAGTAGTAGAAATTAAATACCTAGTCATAAAAACAAAGTTCTAATACCTTCCACGATATTTTAATACAAGACAATTGTATAAATAATAATTACAAATTCTGAGAAGTGAATTATAATTAAAAGTACATAAACAACTTGAGTATAACTGAAGATCAAATTAGGATAGATCTCACCCAGAATTACTTCAAGTTACTATAATTCCTTTTTATAAACATTGAAGGCTAACTGAAGTTAAATAGGACCTCTCTATGCTTTTTGAAACTATATTTCTCCTACTTGTAACCTGCAACAGAAGTTCAATGCTTAAGCTAAATAGCTAAGTAAGCCTCGGGGTTCCCATAGGACCCCTTCATCATCAACAAGAAAAGGAAACAGTTAGCTATAATGAACTCAGCATCAAATCTATAAAGTATCAACAGCTACATAAGAAAGCATAACTGATCTAAGATGCATGAATTGAGGTAACAACATCCAACAATAAGTATACTTTAGCTATAAAAACATCACGCATATTCTGTAATACATTATACAAACATAATAGACGTAACATGTCTAAGTACATTGTGACGTCTACTTAAACAAACAAATATCTATTATACTTTTGCACGATAATTATAGCAATTAATGCTACTCTGAAAAATTTTAAATTTTTGTGATTTTCGGGATGTTACACTCTCTCTCTCTCTCTCTCTCTCTAAACCGTAACCCCAATCTCTCTCTATATCTATCTATCTATCTATCTATCTAAACCCCTAACCCCAATCTCTCTCTCTCTCTCTAAACACCTGACCCCCAGTCTCTCTCTCTGAACCCCTAAACTCCAATCTCTCTCTTTCTCTCTCTCTCTAAGCCCCTAACACCCAATATCTCTCTCTCTCCCACTCTCTCTAAACTCCTAACCCCCAAACTCTCTCTCTAAACCCCTAATCACCAATCTCTCTCTCTCTCTCTCTCTCTCTCTCTCTCTCTCTCTCTCTCTCTAAACCCCTAACCCTCAATAACTCCTAATCCCTAAAATCTATCTCTCTCTCTCTAAATCCCTAACCCCTAATCCCAAAAATCTCTCTCTCTCTCTCTAAATCCCTAACCCCTAATCCCCAAAATCTCTCTCTCTCTCCCACACACACACACATTTCCTTTTGTCTTCTTGTCCATGGTTCTGAAGGTTATTTGAACTAGAAAACTTGCCCAGACCTTACAAAGATTCTCCAGGGTGTTCTTCGTAGCTCCTTATGCATGCATGATCCTTCATATTCCTTTATGCCATGCATCCCATCCAAGATATGAGATTTCCCTTTACTTCGAATCCTTTTCCCCATCATGTCCATTAATGGCATTTTTATGATGATCTCCCTCAGAAGAAGGTATGAGGTACCCATTCCGACCCTACAACGTCCAATCATTGTCGAATTCAGCTAACTCTTCTTTATCCTACGTTATCTTACAACTTCCATGAAGCTTTGCACGAGTGCTTGGAAAGGTAAATGACATCTATGTCCTGAATCACATGCTCTAATTGTACTTCTGAATGAGCCGTAGGTTAAATTCTATGGTACCAAGCTTGCGAAGCCACAATGTGTTTTAAGGTCATTATGATTGCCCCTGTGACCGTGCTATTTGGAAGCATTTTGATGTGATTTACCACTCCCATATTTCATGAACTTCTAACTTTAGACATATTGTCTCTCCTTAATGAATTCATGACTTAAATCCTTAATCATTTTCATGGGATGGGGTGAAGGGATTGTCGGTAAAAATATATGCTACATATATCTCAACATTAAATTGTCAACCAAGGAGTCGTAGACTTAGAGGTGCAAGCACTGTATGGGCGGGATTGAAGGCTAATCTAGTCAAACTTAGTCTAATCTAATATAATGCTAGCAACACACTTAAGAGATTAAACAAATTGGGATAGCTCAGTACCTCGGAAAGAGACTCATCGTGGAGTGACCATATCTCACGAGTTAGGTCATTAATCTATCCATTGATGGTTTAAAGCTATTGTCAAATTTAAGATGTAAAAAAACTAAAGTGCAAAAATTAGTACAAATGAAAATCAATACTATAATAACAAGCTAGTGCAAAGATTTACAATGCAAGAAATGAAGCTAGGCTAAAAAGAATAAATCAAACGAAGATAAATGAAACTAAACAAGAAGAATCTAAAACAAATCCTAGACTGAATAAACCTATGCTTAGGAATCCGTCTCTCACGAATTGTGATAGAATGACAAAATACAAATTTTCCAAGTTACAAAAGACATGAAATTCTTTACAAACTACAAAATTTTAAAATATTTACTAATCAACATATATAAAAAATTAATTAAATTGCAAGCATTTTCAATTTATTCAATATACCGTTATGAAATACACAAAATTTATTGTATATTTACAAATTACCTATTTATACAAGATTTACTAAACAATTTACAAAATACAAATGAATATTTATAAATTACAAAGTCATATCTATAAACTACAAAATAAAAAATAAAAGCTTTAAACTAGAGAGTGTTAAAATATATTACAAACTTTAACTTTTCAGATTACTAAGTAAATAAATTTTATTAAACAAAATATATATTAAATTACAATTTTACAAATCAACAAAGTTTAACACATATATACAAATGTCCAAACTCACATATTTAAATTATTATTGTATATGACTTTGAGTTTGGATAAAACGTTCACGTTGGAATTGGAGTTTGAAAGTTAATATCTAACTTTACATTTGAATATACACCTTTGTTATCAATGCATGGAACCAGAATACATTTGAAGCAACACACAGAACTATTTTTGGATATATAGCTTAATAACCAGCACTTAGAAATTATGTCATCAACACAGAAAATGATGTAAACAATGCACAAATCTATGTACACAAAAATGTAGAAACTAAACTGTGTAATTAGAAATGTACAGAACTATATAATTATAGTGAGAAACAGGGTTTCTGAGCAGAAAATTCTACAGCAATCCTATTGTTAAATTACATTCTATAGCAGCTACTAAGAATGAGAAGAAAAAGAAACTGATTTAACCTGCACTAAAACCAGAAATCAAAATCTATGATGAAAAGAAAAATAAATAAAACTGCAAATTCATTCCTGCACAATCAAATCAGAGTGCAAATCAAGAACCGAAATTAAATTTTTTTTTAAAATCAATGTTGAAAATAAAATAGAAATATCATCTACATCTACAGGTGGCCAAGCCTGAAGATCTGCACAACCATTTCTGGAAATGATCTATATTAGCTAATAATCAAATATTCAGAGTGCTTGTATGGCGTCCAGGTGAACCAAATCCCAACAAAGACAAGAATTGTTTTGTTGAAACAAACTCAACAAAATCCAGAACTGTCCCCCAACTCTCCCTCCGTATAAATATATAGTTTTTGTTTTCAATAGAGGAACTGTCCCCCAACTCATTAGCCTCCTAGAGATATTTCCGCGCCCTGTTAGTGGTGTAAGGCGCGAAAATTCCTTACTTTTGCGTTCTGCATGCCTATGGGGGCGCGAAAATTACAACATTTTTGCGATCTGCTTAGTTATGGGGCTCCAAAATCCCTGAATATCCATTTTCCTTAGATTTTGGATCTTGAATCTCGAGAATATTTTCATGGAATGAGGTCCCCTTCGAATCCCATCTCACATTCCCTCCTCGGCATGATTTAGATCCTTGATCCACATCTTCTTCACTTAGATCCATAGTATCCTCA
Organism: Larix kaempferi; assembly: GCA_027924585.1. Lineage (NCBI taxonomy): Eukaryota > Viridiplantae > Streptophyta > Pinopsida > Pinales > Pinaceae > Larix > Larix kaempferi. The sequence goes on along the minus strand of BSBM01000684.1, from coordinate 12,739,729 downwards.
TAGTGGTTAGCCTCCCAAATCCTATAAGAGAAGGCCATCCATGAGCTAAGGGGGGGAAGTGATCTTGGAAGCATCAAACCTATGATTATAAGAGTCTTGCAAGGGTGGTGAAGGAGAGCTTGGAGGATGATCATGCTGCAACAATGTCATGTATAATACATTTTGATGTACTTATTTTCATGGCTTTCCTATTAATATAATTTAGCCTATTTCTCCCATTTTCATGTTTTTATGGTAAATGCATGAAATCGTATTTATTTTAATAGTTAGATCTGTGTTTATACATATATTTCTTTGGAGAAGGTGTTGTCTTTCTTTCGTGAATAGGTTCATAATCGCATGATCAAAGGCTCCAGTTGGAGAACCATAGGAATATCGAGGACAACCATCAAAGCAAGGTACACCATCTACTTGCTTTGTCCTTTCATAGCTTGCTAATTTCTGTATGGACTATATCTAGAAGAACTTTAGTGTCTATTTGTTTCCTTTATGTCTTAGGTAGGCAACTAGAGGCCTTTTCAATCCAAAGGAGATATCTACCTATCCTTAAGGAGATTTTCTTAGCACATAATGTTTCCCCTCTAGGATATTATCTCCCCACCTACACCCAACCTAGATAAAATGTTTTTTTGATATTAATTATATTGATTATCATTTGGATCATGTGCTAATAATTTATCTAAATTAACTATTATTATGATTCAATCGTGTTTTTATCTATTTAATAAAACTATAATCATATAAAGTGATAATGCACGATAAATACATAATGTAACATGAAAATTAAAAATAAATTAAAGTTTATATAAATGTTTTTTTTCATGATTTTTTTTTTGACAAAATGTAGATTATGGAAAAGTTGTTAAGCATTTCCCTTAATTTATTAGGATGGTACCCAAGGTAAATCATTTGGTTCCAATTTTGGTAACCTAACTCGTAGGGACATTGAGTGAGGCCCACAATACTAGCGTATGCAACTAGCCTAGGATTTTCCTCGTGACCTCCTACTTGCAAGTAACAACACTCAACCACTCAAGACAACCCATCAAACTATATTTATGAGTTTCATATCTAAAGTTATCTATATATAATTGTAAATTAACATTTACGTTCTCTTCTTTAGACATCTAAATACATATTAAAATATGATATCATGTACTTGAATAACAAATTAGAAGATGACTAAAAATTAACAATACAATTTATTTTATCTTTTTATATATGTAAATAATCTTGTGATTTTAGTTTATTTATATAAATATAATTTTGTATATTTGGTTTAGGTATATAAATATACTTTTATTAGTCGGCTGGAAAAAATATACTTTTATTTGATGTTAAAAATTTTAAATTTCATCTTAAGATTAAGATATTTCATATTAAGAACGAAAATAGCATGTACATGTAAATCATTAATAAATTTTAACTATTGAACTAACAAAAATCTTGTCATCTTAACCTAGATTTATTTCCATCCTTTATTCAATACTTCAAATGAACATAGTTTATGCATCCTCCATCTTAACAATAAATATTTTATGACAAGAGCTAGTGTGAATTGAGAATTGGGGAATTCCATATATGTAGAGGTTAAGTTCTATGTTATTAATAATGATTATCTTGTAGTAGTTAGTAATTAAGTTAGTTGTCATTAGGAGTAAGTTAATAAGTGGACAAAATCAACTTCTTTTTTTGGGAAATTCACTCCCAAATTCAACGAAATTTTTTTCAAAAGTTATAGTTCCTCTTAGTTGATGGGAACTTTGACCATGGAAATTTTCCTTGAAGAGTTTTGTCCCATTTTAAGATGACTAAATTGTCAAAATTTAGAAAAAAATGAGTGGATCAAGGTAGAACTTTGCCTCATGAAAAAAACAATAAGCTCACAAAAGAAGTTCACTTTGTCCACTTATTAACTCACTTCATTGTTGTTCGATATTATGTTCGGAGAGTGGTTATGATTATCCATTATAAATTAGATTTTTGTGCTCGACAACTTCAGTAGTCCATGCCTATTATTGGATATTATACCTAGAAGGCATAATGATTATCTGTGTTAGATATAATTCAGATTCAAATGAAAATATTAGAGTAGGGTTGGTTGTTATTGAATCTTGTGCCTATAGGGCAGTAAGGTTTATCCAGACTAATCATTGTTTAATTTTTTTATTACTTTTAATTTTACATGTAACTGCTCATCCCACTCTCCAACATCTAGGCAAGAAATAGATTATTGGTAACTTACCAACCCCAATCAACAATTGGCTCATGAATAGCCCCAATCAACAATCAACTCATGAAGAGAAAACATGTCACAAGTTGGATTTGAACCTAGGGCGAGAGGATAACATATTTTCCCCTCAAACACCCAAGTTAGACACAATTGATAATCATTGTTGAATTGTTATGCACATGTACACATATATATGTTATACCAAAATCTCGTCATCATGAGTTATGTGTTCTCTAGATGCCTTAATTCCTAAAGTACTTGGGTTGAAATACCAAAAGAAGAGTTGACGTTTATCCCTTTAAATTTTTGTTGTCACCCCGACATGCCCTGATCTCTGGCAAGGTGCGTCAGACCCTAGGTGACGTGTTCTACACACTAGTTGAGTGCGTTAGTGACACCTGCTTCCCTTGCACAAGGTGTGTCACCCTTCAACTGGCGTGAGTTGTCCTTGTGCAAGGTGCATCATTGTTAGTTAAAATGGATAACGAGAAGCTTCGAGCAACTTATCGAACCTTGGGTTGCGTGGAGGCTTATCCCTACGTATCTAGGAAGGTGGCATTCAATCCCTTGAGCTTCTCCCCTAAATCCTCAACCTCTCTTATCCCTTTTGGCCTATATATATGAACCCCCTCTCCATTGTTAAGGGAGGAAGGATAGAGTACCTACATGTTGGTGTAATTTTGCTAGGAGATCCTTTTCATCCATAAGGAGGCTAGGATTGTTGGAAGGGAGTTATGATGTCAAAGCATTAGTTGTAACACCTCTCTCTTTGTACTTTCTATTATTACATCTAATACAAATTCTTTCCATAAATTTATCGTCTTTATAATGTTTAGGATTAGCTTATTTAACTGCTGATATAGATTGATTCATAATCATGTGCTTTCACTACTTGTTTGTTTCCACATTTTTCATCTTGTTTTGCAGCTAAGGATCTGAAGATCAAGAAGTTGGATCAAGCAAGGAGAAAGGAACTCCATCTATAAGGTAAGTCATCCCTTTACTTACTTTGCATTTCAATCAATATACGAAATTTATTTGTGTTATGTACTTGTTTTGTTTTAGATCTGAACCATTCAGACTAGGGAGATTCGTTTGAGTCTTCCCTTACAGATTGTCCGTAAACAAAATTGGCGACCATACTGGGGAAGGGATCGCCTATAATTTTGATTTGATTGCAATTTTTTGTTTTTTTATTTCTTTCCAATTAGACTCTAAGTTTCTTCTTTATTCATTGGATCTGATCATCTGAGGGCCTCTAGGACATCCAAACTCTGATTGGGATTTTTATTGAGCCATTTATCTTTTTATTCTTTGAGAATTTTTAATTTTTCTTGCTTGGATCCTGCCTGACACACCTGGGCACTTCATAGCCTGTGTCACTATAATTCTGACACCTTTTACCATTTAGTAACCTAGGTCGCTGATGCTTTCTGCCAGTTTTCATCCTGCGTCGTCGACGCACTTCCCGAGTAATCAGAGCGCGTCGTTGTGGCTCCCAGCACTCTGGTGTATCCTTGTAGGGCACATCGCTCTTCATAGCTTCGTGCATAAGTTGGAAAAAATCCAAATTGATTTTTGGTTTGATTTCTTGAGTTTTGTGCATTGCCTTTGACAGTTACAGAATCTCCTAGACACAGCATGCCTTATCCTTGGCTTGTTTTTTGAATTTTGAGTTTGATTTGAGTCCTAGTTAGTCAAGTGAGTGTATCCCTCGTAGTGGGAAATTTCAATCCCTCATGAGCCCATTCAGTCTTGTGACTCCCTATAAGATTACTTGATCTATTCAATCTGACTTCTCAACCTTCCTATAGTTAGTTGTTGTTACTTTTTGCAATATTTTCTGTGGTTTTGTGTGTTGTTTGAGTTCTTGGGTGATTACATTTTTCGAGAATTTCCACTTCATCAAGATTGCAGTAGCATACATTCTCTAGTTATCTAAACATAGGTTGAAAGAGTGGTATAATTCTCAGATTTATTTAGTGCATTAGTTAGAAAATCATAATTTCTTATTATCTCCATTTCAAGCACATTATTTGTAATTGGTATAAAGAGTTTTTATGCTTTGGAATGATTGTGTGAAATATCTTTGAAAAAGCTAAAGGATTGTTATTTGCTTATATTTTCTTGGTTGTGAGAAGTCATTGATCATTTCCCTGGAAATTTTAAGTACTTTTAAGCCTTCTCAAAGTATTTCAAAGTTATTTGAAAGCTCTTGCATTTTTTATTTTATCTCCACTTCTTTTGATTCTTATTTCACAATTAGAGTTATTGCATTCGAAATGAAAATTCGTCTTTTCATTTTTTGCTCATAGTTGTGCTTAAGTTGAAAAGAAAAAGGAAAACATTTTCGATTTGGTGTGTTATTTTTCATTTTTGTTGGATTGTTGAAAGAGTACTTTTTAGTTTTTTCGTTTATTTAAAAAGTATAGAGGTACTTTGTTCACTTTTACTATTGGAAAACAAATAGATTTCTCCTTACCTTAACTAGTTTTCATCGAAAAGGAAATGAAGACTTGCATTTTCATATAGATTAGACTTGCATCTTGTTTAAATTCCAAGTCTACACTTCATGGATTCACCTAACCATACAACTTAAAATCAAGCAGTAGCCAAGGTTAAAATTGTATAGAAACTCATGCGCTAGGTTAGAGACATGTTCCGGCGTCTTTAAGTGTGGAAGTTGTCGTTATTTGCCTACACCGCATCATGAGGGATTATAGTTCTTCCACGTACCAATTGATATATCAAAAGACCTTTCACGTACCTTCGAGTATATAGAAAGGTACTTCACATACTCGACAATATATCGGAAGGCTCCTATCGTGTGGTTGTGCTTTTGACAGCACCACTATGGATTAGAGCTCCCACGTACCTTGATTATATCGGGAGACCCCACTAGGATTCCTGAAACCATTTGAGTTGACCATTGGTCATCTTGGTGTGGAAATACACCGAGAACAACACAAGGGGAGCTACTACGCATGTACTGCAAGGTAGTCAGGTTATACGGTCAGGGGTGCGGTCCTAATCCTCCCTGGTTAGTGCTCTGAAATATTGGGCCGACTATAACTATTGGACCCTGTAGTATATTGCGAGTTGAGACACTTTTATAACACTGTGAGGTTCCATACTTTTGAATCCCATCTGTCACACAGTTTGCATGTGGCTTTAGCCTGAGTAGGTCTTGAAGTGTGTTTTTCTTTTTTATGAGACTTTTAGGAGAAGTTTTACTTCAGCCACCTTGGCTGAGAAACCTTTAAGAAGATCTCATAGAATATTAAATTTTCCACCTGAATATACCCTTAACCAGGAGGATAACTCGAGAGAAACCATGGATCAACCCACAACATCTATGTCACATGAAGAAGGAACTTCTACCTTAAAACCAGGAGTGAATTACTCTCCTCCTATAAACCCACCTATCATTGATCCTAAGAGACCTTTGTTGATAGAACAAACTTCTCCAAATGACACAACCTTTCATCATTCGATGGAAGGAAATCCTGGAGCCACGGACTGGATTTTTAGTCGGCCCCAGGACAACCCAATATCGGTGTCTTTTGGTCCAATCGCATCATTTTGGGACACTTCTTTGGGTTAGCATGTTTCTGATTTTGGTTCACTTCCGATGGTGGAAACTCCAACACTTCGATTTCCTCCATGGATTCCCAATGACGTCTTTCTCGTGCCAATTTACGAGACTATGGAATGTTTACGAACATTTGGTAAGCATCTTAGATGCCAGAGCTTCCCCCCTAGGTCTAATCTAGAAGTACTAGTTTTTTAACAACATTCCCCTATACATTCTTTATCTTTTTCTTCACCAGGAATATCTACACCAAACATGACCACTTATTAACCAAGTCAACCCTCGTCCCCATCTAGTACGCCTCAAACTCATTCAACTGGGTCAACACCTTATTTGACCCCAACAACTGAAGGGCACCTTTAGCTACTATTAACTTCATAACTGGAACACAACCTCCACCTCAAACTTTGAGTGGAAGTTATCCTCTTGTTAGTAGTCAACAGACGAGTATGGGTAAACCTACGATTAGTGGTCAACATATGCTTACTGGGCATACCCCAATAGGTGGACAACTTTCAACTAGGGGACAACCCCTAGTCAGTGAACCAAATCTAACTAGGGGGCACCGTCAAGTTAGGGGACACAACGTGAGTGGAGGACATTCTTCACACATGAACCATAGTATGGTTGGTATTTTACTCCCAACCATGGGACAACCTACGTGGGCACCTCAAATGGGGGGACCATCCACTTGGACCCAACCCCCATGCGGGCATACATACTCGAGTTACCATAATGCCCCTATAGGAAAAAACTATCTAGGAAATCTTTTTCCTATATTACCCTACCCCAGAAACATGAACACCCCATGGGGGCACCATAATGTTCCACCTAGACCTCCAGCCGATAGACCACCCCCACCACCTGTCCCACCTCCTCCCCCACCACCTGTCCCGCCACCTCCACCTGGCAGACCCCCGTATTCTGGAGGCGGACAACCTTAATCCGGAGGAGGACCCCCTTCAGTTCCACCTCCCAACACGGGAGGCCCACCTCCATATGGCCAATATCCTATGGGAGGACCTTACGATCATTCGATCCATGGTCCTACTGGTACCCCGATGCCTTATCAGTATTACCGGTATCCACAGCCAAACCAAAAGTTACCATTTCTTGCCACACTTGATTTACCAAATCTGTCACGTTTGACTAACGATGCCATTCAACATGGTATAAATTGGCCATCTATTCATGTGAATTTATCATCAGACATCTCGAAGTTTGACGGCAAACCCGGTGAGGATCCTAAGAACCACTTAATGACTTATCATTTGTGGTGCTCCTCCAATTCCTTGATGGACGATTCTATCTGTATGAGGCTCTTTCAATGACCAATTATTGGTACTGCCGCAAAGTCGTACATCGAACTACCACCACACTCTTTCGTCGATTTTTGTTCTTTAGCTATGGCCTTTTTTACTCATTTTCAACTACCCATCTGCTATGAAATCGGCACGGATCTTTTGAATTCTCTCTGCCAATCGACCTCCACTCACATTTCCGATCATATTCATGAGTGGAGAAGGAGACGACGTCTCATGAAAGCTCCCATTCCGGATCAACTACTTGCCGATTGGTTCATGAATTCATTACTACCTATCATAGCTAAGGATGTATCTATGGGAGGGGTCGTTACGGAAGAACAAGCGATATCACGTGCTCAATATCTAGACCTAGTCTATGATCAATCCAGCACATTATACGATATTATTCCTAATTCCCCTTGCCCTACACATGATCCAATGAAACCACCCACGAGATCACATGCCGATGGCATTATTGGTTTTGTTCATGCTCGGCCTGCTAGACAATCAAGTGGATCATAGAACCACCATAGTTCAACTCCACCCTCTAGACAGGATGGAAACAACAACAATCGATCACCCATCCCTGCTTCCAATGAAAAAGTGAATTCAGTTCAATCTGCTTCACCTCAAAAATCCAATGGAAAAAAGAAGAACAAAGTAAAATCCAAGAAGTCTTCTAACCAGTAGGAGCCCAAAAATAATCTTGATGACACCAAACAAAAGTGGAAGGTTAAATATCCTTGTTTATTGTGTGGTGACGATCACTTCACCAAACAATGCCCACATTGCGAAGAAGTGCAAAATTTTCTCAAGCGAAACCCCACACCCGTAGTTCTAACTGATCCCTTCCCCACGCAACAACAACAAATGGTTGCACAACAACCACCTCCTTCTCAAGGAGAACCATCCACAACCGCTCATGTTCTCTTGATGCGCAGTGAAACAGACAACTTTTCTACCAGGTCACGTACATATGACTCTACTTTTGACAAGGAATTTAATGGGGGTAATACTGAAAAATCCTCTGCATCTACATTTAGCATTCCTTCACCTCAAGGTCCTCTCGTCATAGAGAAACCTTTACCAGATTCGGTACTATGTCCGCCCAAGTTCACGATTCAAAAAGTTATTTTCAATCCAAACACCTAGGCCGCTCAAAACTACAACATTGTAGAGGATTTAGCACAAGCCCCTTGTGCTATGACGACGCTAGAAGTATTACAAAACTGCCCCAATTAGCGTAAAACCCTGTTATCTACGATAGACGTTGTAGATCATGATTCCTCCAATACAATCATGTTCAAACTAGATTATTTCAATCCTAGGCTCTCCCACCAATTAGCATTCCAAATCGTTACTAATGTTTATGGGAAAAGTATCCATCATAATGTCCTAGACGAAGGAGCCTCTACCTCAGTTATGTCGTTATCCTGTTGGCGAGCCATAGGCTCTCCCGATTTGAACCATTCCCCCACCACATTGAAAGCATTTGATATACATGGATTTCAACCTCACAGGATGTTACAATCCCTGGACATAGATTTGGGTGGTAAGACTGTTTCCATTAACATGGAAGTAGTCTCCGCCCCGTTGGATTATAACTTATTACTTGGTCAAAACTGGTTCTATTCCAAGACCGCGGTCGCATCATCTTTCTTTTGCATTGTGCAATTTCCCCGCCAAGGGAGAACTGCCACTATCGACTAGTTAGATTTTTGTACACCTAACACCACTACTCATCCCTCGGATAATGTCCCTCTCTTAGGACACTCTTCGCAGATATATGACAGTGTGGTGGTAGGAATCCTTAAATATTCAACCCTCATGGGAGTCTTTCCAACACCAGATCCCCCTGCCCATGTTGCCACGGTGAACATGATCTCATATATAATCCCATCTTCTTCCAACTCGACCGATCGATGGGTTGTGCCCGATCTTGATAATTTGTATTTGATTGGAGATGTGATCCCTCTCAACCCCACAGAAGCTACTTACAAGGCCATCCAATCAGCACCTAATCTACTAAATTCCCACCCTTCTGTTACATCTACCCTAGATTCTATGCCTTTGCAGCGGACCTCATCCCTAGCTGATCCTCTACTCCAAACCTTTCATTCTGATGAATCAATCATGGATACTATGAGTGTGGATGATCCCCCATGGGAAGACCTTCACCATCGATCGTCCTTCCTCCTGCCGTTAGATATTGTAGAGAACGCCATTGAAACTATTGTTTCACCGGATGTCTTTCCTTACCCTCAATATCCTATTCTTACACACGATACGGTAACTGAGGGAAACTTGGAAAACATCATGCCTACCTTTCCGATCGACATCTCGGTAAAACCTGGAGTCGTGGAACATATACACATAAGCCAAACTTGTTCTCCTTATGAAGTCAACACTTTCACGTCCTTGTTTAAACAGTTTCGTGACGTATTTGCATGGAGCTAAGAGGAAATGCCCAGGATTGATCCTGCCATTATCATGCATGAGATTCAAAAATATCCTGTCGCAAAACCTATCCGACAAAAACTTTGTCCCATGCACCCTAGGAAGACTGCAGCTATTATAGTAGAGATAGAAAAGAAGTTGAAAGTTGGGTTCATTTATCATGTTCCCTTAACATATTGGGTCTCTAATGTCATCCCGGCTAAAAAAAAACTGGGAACCATCAGATTTTGTGTCGATTATAGGGACTTGAATAAGGCTTGTCCTAAGGAAAATTACCCTTCCCCGTTTATCGACCAAATTATCGACAACTGTGCCGAAAGTGTCATCTTCTCATTCATGGATGGCTTTTCTAGCTATAATCAGATAGAGATCCACCTAGCTGACCAACATAAGACTGCTTTCATCTGCCCATGGGGTACGTTCGCATATCGTAAACTCCCATTTGGCATTAAAAATGTTGGTGCTACAGTCCAGCGGGCCATGTCGTATTCTTTCCATGATGTGAAGGATTTTGTGGAACCTTACCTAGATGATTTACCTGCTCATTCGAACCGTCATGACTTCCACATCAATCACCTGACAGTTGTGTTTCTCAAATGTCAAAGGTATAACATCCGTTTAAATCCTCATAAGTGCATTTTCTATGTGGAGTCCAAACGCCTCCTAGGCTTAATCATTTCCAAGGATGGGATCTGCATCGATCCCCTCAAAGTGGAGACCATTATTTCCCTACTACCACCCACGGATATTACGAAACTTCAAAGTTGTGGTAGGGAAGGCAAACTACCTACGTTGTTTCGTGTGTAATTTCACAAAGAAAACACAGGGATACATGCGTTTGTTAAATTAGGACATCCCGTGCATTTGGGATGACTATGCTAAAAAATCCTTTGACAACCTCAAACATGCAATCACTCATGCGCCCATGTTGCGACATCCGGATTACACCAAGGATTACATCCTTTATCTTGTTGCTTCTACTTCAACTATCGCTATGGTTTTAGTACAAGAATACTGTCACGCATAGGAACATGTGATATATTACCTTAGTAAGGGTCTCATTGACTCTGAAACCCAATATTCGCATGTAGGGAAGTTAGCTCTCGCGGCATTCATTGTTGTTCAGAAGTTCCGTCACTACATCCTACTCTATTCTACTACCATTATCACCGACTCTAACCCCATGTACCACGTTCTCACACATCAGGTACTCAAGGGCAAGTATTCACACTGGATCGAGATTCTCCAAGACTTCGATCTCTAGTTTGAAAAGTCCAAATAAAAGAATTCTTTGGTATTTGCGGAGCTTATTTGTGATCTTCCCCATACTGATCAATAATCTGAGCCCGTTGACTCTCTTCCTGATGATTTTTTGTTTATGATTAGTACTTTTGATCCATGGTATGGAGACATTACATTATATCTCCAAACCCAACGCTTTGGTCTTCAATTATCTCATGATGAACGTCATCGTGTCCGACACCATGCCAAGTATTACCTCATCATTGGTGATACACTCTATATTCATGGCATTGATTCCATTCTCCGATGTTGTTTAACTCATGAGGAGGCCGATCATGTTCTGAATGATTGTCACTTGGGGGCATGTGGAGGTCATCTTTTTGGGATGGCTACAGCCCAGAAAATCTTACGTGCTGGATACTACTGGCCTTCCATTTTTAAATATTGTATCGAGGCGTTCAAGAATTTTCCTCCTTTCCATCTTTTTTATTATAAAAAGCGCTCACATCCAGCCCCACTACATCCAGTTATCATCGTTGGTCCCTTTTCCAAATGGGCCATTGACTTCATGCATTGTAAGCCTACCTCGACCGGGGGGCATGGTTATGTTATTGTCATAGTTGACTACTTTACCAAATGGTGCAAGGCTATGCTTACATACAAGGAAGACAGTGAAACAAACGTACTCTTTATGTTTAACCACATCATTGCAAGATTCGGATTCCCTCAAGCCATCGTCACCAATCACGGATCGCACTTTCAAAACAAGATGGTGGATGAACTAAGCGCCAAATTGGTTTTTCGGAATGAAAACTCAACTCCCTACTATCCTCAATCAAATGGACAAGTAGAGGCCATTAACAAGGCCTTGAAAACCATGATTCAGCATATGGTGGGTACACACAAGTCCAATTGGCACATGATGCTTTTTTCATCCCTTTGGGCATACATGAATTTCGTTAAAACTGCCATTGGTTTCACACCCTTCCAATTGGTCTATGGACTAGAGGCAGTGTTACCTATTGAGTGCAAGATTCCATCACTAAAAATTGATGTCGAACTTTTACCGAACACAACTACCGAGGAAGAACGATTTCTATACTTGGAAAAACTTGACGAAACATGTCGTGATGTAGCTCTGGCTAACAAAGCACATAAGAATCACATCAAGCCCCAGTATGATAAATCCGTAAAACCTCATATCTTCAACGAAGGTGTTTTGGTCCTTACTTATGACCAAAAACACGATAAGCTGGGGGCAGGAAAACTCGAGTCCATGTGACATGGTCCATATGTAGTGAGACGTGTTTTGGAAAAGGGAGCCTATGAATTAGTCGATTATGACGGGATATCTTTAGGGGATCCTCGCAATGGGCTCTACCTAAAGCGGTACTATGCCTAAATCATTATGCATTAGTACTTTATATATATTGTACATGAGGTGTGTTTCTATTTGGTGTGACACTTTCTTTTAGTGTGCTAGGATCTTATCTAGATTTGTGTTTATACCATGTTCTACCTGAATGTGCAGATGGAAACTTGTTTTTGATTTGCAAACGGTGCTAGCCGGCACACCCGCAACCTTGCTTCGGCGGCATGGGTACTCTATTCCCCTTCCAGCGAGCTGATAAGATCAGGAGGAAGTTGCCTAGGTTTTGCAACCAAAAACGCCACTGAGTATCATGTGGTGATTGGATTATTGATCGACACTTTTTCCTTGGGTGTGGACCACCTTGTTATCTACCTTGATTCATAATTAGTGGTCTCCCATTTGAACCGTGTCTATGCTATCCGCGACCCTGTTTTACTCCACTTATTTCGGCGAGTATGTCTATTGGAGAGGTCCTTTTAATCCATTCAATACCTGCATATCCCAAGAAACATGAACGCAATTGTTGACTCCCTAGCTAATTTCATATTAGATTAGTATATTGCACATTCATAAACATTTTTATCAAAAATGCATAACGTGTAATATACTCATAGTGTATAGGCCAACATCCATAAGATCCCAAATTCATCATAGAAGACACAGTATATAAAACTGCTACATACTCTTTTTGTATATATATCATCATGTCCGGTAAAATACAAAAAGTGGTACTGATATAAAAATATGAAGCTCATAAGCTTTCAGTAGATCCTATCCACAAAAATCTGAAGCCTATGGATTTCAATGCATACACCATACATAGATTTATCCCTGAGGATGCTCGTGATAACAGATAATGGCCCTAGCCACTCGACGGAGTAGCCAGCCAAATCGTCCTGAAACCCCAGCTGTCTGGTGCTGGTAATGGTGAGGCAGATCATCGATGGATATGTCGGGAATATCCACCGTCAATCTTTGGAGGTTCTCCTCCAGCTCATCTAACTCTGTCGTCGCCTCCTACTGAGCGGCTACCAACTCTCGCACAACTCCTCTCCTCTCAATCGTAGAGGAACCCACTGGTCAGGATGAGACAACGTCTGCATAAAACATGTATGAACTATCAGTACTACACAAAAACATTTAAAAACTATAAAATGCATAAAAGCAACAAGAGTTTCTTTCTTATCGATATCTCCCCACTGCTCCCCCTATGGAAGAGCTAGATCTAGATCACCTCTAAAATCGGTGCCAGCATATGCATAATCCTCGATCATAAAGAGTTGTTCACGAAGCCAACTAAAGAAGGTTGGCCCATAAGTAATGATGGGTCCCCCACCTCCATGGCAGGCCATCACCTCTGACCATTGGACCATGTGTGGATCTCATGGATCGATATCGTCCAACTCAACTTGTGTCCACAATAGTGGAACTCATTCTAAGAAGAATGAAACCACGATGGATCCATAGCCAAACTGTTTCAACTCACCCCTTCGACACTTGGTGAGTTGATCTTTCAAGTTCGCGAGGATTCCCTCGCACCAGTTGAATACTGTTGGTGCCATACACTCGATGGCGTATAACATGTGAGATTTGGTGGCCTCATGAGCAGCCTTGCTACCTGCCACCCTCTCAATGGTAAAGAGTACAGTTCTCAGTGGTCGGTCCCATATGTTCTTGATGGGAATTTTCCCAGCAAGCATTTGTGTCCCCGGCATGCAGAACTGTGCTACCAGCCTCTCGGTAGACTGATCACTACCCCGAGGCCCAGATAGTGAAACAGGGGCCCCTCGTCTCGATAACCCCATCAAAAAGTAAATATCTTCCACATCCAATGTGAGGATGTGTGCACCTACTCTGAAAAACTATTGATCTAGGTCCCACAACCTGATCAAATAGTCAAGCAGTTGTACCTAGGCTCTCATCCCATGTACATGGAATAATTTCAGTAGTCCACACCCCTGAAAAGCATTCATGGAGTGTGGGTCATTCGCTTCTTGGGAATCTTAGAGTTTGTGTTCTCTCTCCTTCCACTGGACCATCTTGCTAGCCAAAGTCTGCATAAACATCAATAAGACCATTATTAGACCCTTTTCATTGCATTGGTTTGGATCTTTTGGGCTCCATTTTTTATTTTGGGTATAAGACTACGTCGACGCACCCCTCTTTTGCGTACAGTGCGCCAGTGACGCACTTTTCCTATCGAGAAGGTGCGTCAAACCCCTTGTGACGCACTTCCCGTAAGGGGAAAGCGCATCTCCTAGGGCGCGTGCAATCCCCTCCATTATAAGCCCAAAAAACCCTAAAAATTGACTTAAAATAAAATTCTAAACCACTAAAAAGATTAAGCATGGGGTTGAGGCCTACCTGCAACTAACGGGGCGTGAATCAGTTGATCGTAGTGTCCATAATCGTCGTCAGAAAAATGAGCTCCAAAGAGGTTTTTTCACTATTCCAACTTGGTAAAAAACAATTGGTAAATAATTCTTTACTATTCACCTTTTTATATGAAGAATTGGAATATTCCTTTATTAATATTTCTTTTATGGGTTATTTACTATAGTTGGTGTCCTTTTGACATTTTAAGACCTCATTATGGATCCTAACTTAGTTCTTGGAGCTTCTAGATAGAGAAAAATGGTGTTTTGACTATGTTGGTGTCCATCATAGGCTTTTCATGCTTTTCGTCAGTGTGAACAAGTCTTTGAGTGTTTTTTGTGCCATCATCACTCTCGTTAAAATTAAGTATTAACATAATCAACTTCACTCTTTGTTCCTTCTCATGCTCATAAAACCATGAGAATAAGTCACCAAGTTATATTTTATCTCTTGTTCAGGCTCGTAAAACTCCCATGAAAAAGGAAGCCCGTCGGAGTTCCTCTTTAAGCTCTTTTCAGACTCCCTAAATTGGAAAAGATTGCCAAGCGAACTTGATTCTTTCATGCTTGTAAAAGTATTTGAAAGGTCATCTTTCTAGTGATAGTTTACCCCTTTTTCGGACCAAAAAGACTATTTATGAAAAATGAGTGCTCTAGTTAATCATAACTGGAAGAGTTCTCTCTCATATTGTTTTATCTTTTTCGAATGAGGAGACTAACTTTTACAAAAAAGAACCATCTGGAGACTTCTTTAGTTCTTTTCAAACTCTCTAAATATGAAATGATGCCGATTTTTCCTTCTCTAGACTTGTTAAAATCTAACATTGAAGGGCCCTTTCAAGGACGAACCCCTCCTATCTCAGGTTCGTAAAACATGTGAGATTGGACTCATCCGAATGATGAGCTGTAATGAGCATCTGTTACCCTCCTCAAGCTCGTTAATAAACAAGGAGGCACTCATCAATTATGATGGGGATAAGGAAAGAGTTTGTGTTTTCTTGTAAATATGGCAGTACTTAGTCACTCTTGAACATGGCACTCGTTTGCATATTCATTCCAACACTTGGATAATCTGCTTTTCTTCGAGTCCCACCAATTCCATGAGTTGTTCCACTCCTTTGAGTCATTCAAATAATGCTTCCATCATCAATTGAATTAGGTGTTTGTGTCATTCTTGTCATGTCAATGCTGCCAAGTCATGTTGTCCCATGTTTAAGAGAGATATGTTAATCGAGTCAATCTCTGCAATCATTATACCCTCTATCATGTCAGTCACTCCTAAGTCAGTCCCAAACATTTGCTCTACAGTCTGATCTACTCCAAAAATATGTGATCTTGTTTCGTGTCGATTATGGGGGAAACATCATGGCCCTCCTTCGACTGGTTTATCCTTGTCGACTTCAACAGACCATTCGAGGATTAAACCTAGAAACCAATCAAGTACCTTGGGCCTACATGCCTCAATGGCAGGTTACCTTGCTTTCAACAGTAAGTTCGCATCATTGACTTCTGATTGAAAGATTCCACTAAGTGTTCGACTTCAACTCATTGATTCACGTTCAGTGGTATGTACTATGATACCTTGGGGATCATTGACATCAATGATTATTTCCCTCATGCTTGTTAACGCTATACATCAATGACTGGTAATCAAGTAGATTCTACCATGTTCGGCATCAAAACATTGGAATCACATGGTTAGATTCATATCATTGTGGATTCGGCTTGAAGACCCCAGGTTGCGATGGAGATTTTTTTAGTCATGTCACACATATCCACTATTGCATTGGTCGTGGTTGTGTTATCATCTCATCATGGATCTACACTTGTGTCTACTAGCCATGATTGTGTTCAGTCGGTCTTTACTATCATGGATCTATGCTTGTGTCTACTAGCCATGATTGTGTTCAGTCGGTCTTTACTATCATGGATCTGCAATGTATTGGTCGGCAGCCATGTTGTGAGTCAGTTGTACTGCAGGAGTCTTTGTTCGTCATTCCAACCAATGATCCTTGCCTCGATCTTTCATATTACAAACCATTTCACCTACCCTATTTTTCTAGCTTCATGCTTTGGGAGGCATTATGTTACACCAAAATCTCATCATCATGATTTATGTGGCCTCTATATGCCTTAATTCCTAAATTACCTAGGTTGAAAGACCAAAAGAAGAGTTGATGTTTATCCCTTTAACTTTTTGTTGTCACCCCGACGTGCCCTGATCTCTGGCAAGGTGTGTCATACCCTAGGTGACACGTTCTGCACACTAGTACAGTGTGTTGGTGATGCCTACTTCCCTTGCGCAAGGTGCGTCACCCTTCAATTGGCGCGATTTTTCCTTGTGCAAGGTGTGTCGCTATTAGTTAAAATGGATAAAGAGAAGCTTCGAGCGACTTATCGAACCTTGGGTTGCGTCGAGGCTTATCCCTACGTATTTGGGAAGGTGGCATTCGATCCCCTTACCTAGTGGGATGATCCCTTGAGTTTCTCCCCTAAATACTCAAGTTCTCTTATCCCTTTTGGCCTATATATATGAACCCGCTCTCCATTGTTAAGGGAGGAAGGATAGAGTACCTACATGCCGGTGGAATTTTGCTAGGAGATCATTTTCATCCGTAAGGAGGCTAGGATTTGATCCTTTGAGGCTAGGATCGTTGGAAGGGAGTTATGATGTCAAAGCATTGGTTGTAACACCTCTCTCTTTGTACTTTCTATCATTACATCTAATACAAATTCTTTCCATAAATTTATCGTCTTTATAATGTTTAGGATTAGCTTATTTGACTGTTGATCTAGATTGATTCATAATCATGTGCTTTCACTACTTGTTTGCTTCCACCTGGTTCATCTTGTTTTGCAGCTAAGGATCTGACGATCAAGCAAGGAGAAAGAAGTTGCATCTATAAGGTAAGTCATCCCTTTACTTACTTTGCATTTCAATCAACCTAGGAAAGTTATTTGTGTTATGTACTTGTTTTGTTCTAGATATGAACCATTCAGATTAGGGAGATCTGTTTGAGTCCACCCTTACATATTGTCCATAAACAATATATTTTCCAAGAAAATGGTTGTATATTTCTTATTTCAAGCAAAATAATAAAATATACATAGGCATTTGAAGCACTTAAGGATTTTTCATTATGAGCATTAAAAAAAATACAATACAATCTACACATAAATTTTCCCATTAGTCCTACTATTGGATTTATCCCAAAGAAGGGAGATGCCATTGAGGCTCTACATTAGAATCATTAAAAAACATAGACATTATCCTGATTGAAAAAAACATTAAATGTCTCAACCACCAATTGAAAGTACTATCATAAGATTAGAGAGATAGTGCATAGATAGATTTGGTGATGGCTATAATTTTTTTCAATACCTTCTCCTCCTCTAACCTAAAAAACTTGTTTGGAGAGAGAGATAGTTCTTGTTTAGAAAGTTAATCTTCTATGACATTTAATTCTATAAATATGATGAAAGGTATTTTTGAGAAAAAAATTGCTTAACTCATTTATTATTTCCATCATTGGGGCTAGGGTGAAGGGTCATATCGTTGAAGTTGTTTTTACTATTGATCCAATCTATATCTCACTTTGGTTCCATTTCCAACCCTCCATTCCAACCGACTCCCCACAATAGTAAATGCCTTTACTAGAGTTTATAGATTATGGATGCTTCTTCTATTGATTATGGAGTTATGATGTCAAAGCATTGGTTGTAACACCTCTCTCTTTGTACTTTCTATTATTACATCTAATACAAATTCTTTCCATAAATTTATCATCTTTATAATGTTTACGATTAGCTTCTTTGATTGTTGATCTAGATTGATTCATAATCATGTGCTTTCACTACTTGTTTGTTTCCACCTGGTTCATCTTGTTTTGCAGCAAAGGATCTGAAGATCAAGAATTTGGATCAAGCAAGGAGAAAGGAACTGCATCTATAAGGTAATTCATCCCTTTACTTACTTTGCATTTCAATCAATCTAGGAAAGTTATTTGTGTTATGTACTTGTTTTGTTCTAGATCTGAACCATTCAGATTAGGGAGATCCGTTTAAGTACACCCTTACATATTGTCCGTAAACAATATATTTTCCAAGAAAATGACTGCATATTTCTTATTTCAAGCAGAAAATTAAAATGTACATAGGCATGTGCTTTGAAGCACTTAAGGATTTTTCATTACGAGCATTAAAAAAACAATACAAACTACACATAAATTTTCCTATTAGTCCCACTATTACATTTATCCAAAAGAAGGGAGATGTCATTGAGGCTCTACATTAGAATCATTAAAAAACATAGACATTATCCTGATTGAAAAAAAAAACCTTAAATGTCTCAACCACCAATTGAAAGTATTATCATAAGATTAGAGAGACAGTGCATAGATAGATTTGGTGATGGCTATAATTTTTTTCAATACCTTCTCCTCCTCTAACCTAAAAAACTTGTTTGGAGAGAGAGAGAGTGCTTGTTTAGAAAGTTAATCTTATATGACATTTAATTCTATAAATATGATGAAATATATTTTTGAGAAAAAATTGTTTAACTCATTTATTCTTTCCATCATTGGGGCTAGGGTGAAGGGTCATATCGTGGAAGTTGTTTTTACCATTGATCCAATATATATCTCACTTTGGTTCCATTTCCAACCGTCCATTCCAACCAACTCCCCACAATAGTAAATGCCTTTACTATATTTTATAGATGATGGATGCTTCTTCTATTGATTATGGAGTTATGACGTCAAAGCATTGGTTGTAACACCTCTCTCTTTGTACTTTCTATTGTTACATCTTATACAAATTCTTTCCATAAATGTATCATCTTTATAATGTTTAGGATTAGCTTCTTTGACTGCTGATCTAGATTGATTCATAATCATGTGCTTTCACTACTTGTTTGTTTCGACCTGTTTCATCTTGTTTTGCAGCTAAGGATATGAAGATCAAGAAGTTGAATCAAGCAAGGAGAAAGGAATTGCATCTATAAGGTAAGTCATC
The DNA here is from genome assembly GCA_027924585.1 of Larix kaempferi. Lineage (NCBI taxonomy): Eukaryota > Viridiplantae > Streptophyta > Pinopsida > Pinales > Pinaceae > Larix > Larix kaempferi. Next base: position 12,720,141 of record BSBM01000684.1, on the reverse strand, counting down.
CCTTTACTTACTTTGCATTTCAATCAATCTAGGAAATTTATTTGTGTTATGTATTTGTTTTGTTCTAGATATGAACCATTCAGATTAGGGAGATCCATTTGAGTCCACCCTTACATATTGTCCGTAAACAATATATTTTCCAAGAAAATGACTGCATATTTCTTATTTCAAGCATAAAATTAAAATATACATAGGCATGTGCTTTGAAGAACTTAAGGATTTTTCATTACGAGCATTAAAAAAAAACAATACAAACTACACATAAATTTTCCTATTTGTCTTACTATTACATTTATCCAAAAGAAGGGAGATGCCATTGAGGCTCTACAGTAGAATCATTAAAAAACATAGACATTATCTTGATTGAAAAAAACATTAAATGTCTCAACCACCAATCGAAAGTATTATCATAAGATTAGAGAGACGGTGCATAGATAGATTTGGTGATGGCTATAATTTTTTCAGTACCTTCTCCTCCTCTAACCTTAAAAACTTGTTTGGAGAGAGAGAGTGCTTGTTTAGAAAGTTAATCTTCTATGACATTTAATTCTATAAATATGATGAAAGATTTTTTTGACAAAAAATTGTTTGACTCATTTATTCTTTCCATCATTGGGGCTAGGGTGAAGGGTCATATCGTGAAAGTTGTTTTTACCATTGATTCAATCTATATCTCACTTTGGTTCCATTTCCAACCCTCCATTCCAACCAACTCCCCACAATAGTAAATGCCTTTACTAAATTTTATAGATTATGGGTGCTTCTTCTATTGATTATGGATTTATGACGTCAAAGCATTAGTTGTAACACCTCTCTCTTTGTACTTTCTATTATTACATCTAATACAAATTCTTTCCATAAATTTATCATCTTTATAATGTTTAAGATTAGCTTCTTTGACTGCTAATCTAGATTGATTCATAATCATGTGCTTTCACTACTTGTTTGTTTCCACCTGGTTCATCTTGTTTTGCAGCTAAGGATCTGAAGATCAAGAAGTTGGATCAAGCAAGGAGAAAGGAGTTGCATCTATAAGGAAAGTCATCCCTTTACTTACTTTGCATTTCAATCAAACTAGGAAAGTTATTTGTGTTATGTACTTGTTTTGTTCTAGATATGAACCATTCAGATTAGGGAGATCCGTTTGAGTCCACCCTTACATATTGTTTGTAAACAATATATTTTCCAAGAAAATGGCTGCATATTTCTTATTTCAAGCAAAATAATAAAATAGACATAGGCATGTATTTTGAAGCACTTAAGGATTTTTCATTATGAGCATTAAAAAAAAACAATACAAACTACACATAAATTTTCCTATTAGTCCTACTATTACATTTATCCAAAAGAAGGGAGTTGCCATTGAGACTCTGCATTAGAATCATTAAAAAACATAGACATTATCCTGATTGAAAAAAAAATTAAATTTCTCAACCACCAATTGAAAGTATTATCATAAGATTAGAGAGACAATGCATAGATAGATTTGGTGATGGCTATAATTTTTTTCAGTACCTTCTCCTCTTCTAACCTAAATAACTTTTTTGGAGAGACAGAGTGCTTGTTTAGAAAGTTAATCTTCTATGACATTTAATTCCATAAATATGATGAAATATATTTTTGAGAAAAAATTGTTTAACTCATTTATTCTTTCCATCATTGGGGCTAGGGTGAAGGGTCATCTCATGGAAGTTATTTTTACCATTGATCCAATCTGTATCTCACTCTAGTTCCATTTCTAACCCTTCATTCTAACCAACTCCCCACAATAGTAAATGCCTTTACTAGAGTTTATAGATTATGGATGCTTCTTCTATTGATTTAACTTGATGTCTAATCCATACCTCAAGAGAAAGATGCTCACTATACTTTGGTATTATTACTTGTTTTGGTAATCTATCAATTTTTATGTTTCCAAATACTTTTGGTTGCTAAAGATTGAATGAAGTAGTGTATAATCTTTAGAACCCAACCCCCTAATTCCTTTGGCTTTGCAATCTTGTTCCATTTTAACAATGGAATACTTTCCCTTTCCCTTTTTCTTAACCATAAGAAACTAAAACATTTTTCCTAGTTTTTTTCCCATCCCTTTTGGAATGCTACATATGCCTATAAACAATAATTGCTTCTAAACCTTATTTTACTAGAGTTAGTATGCTTCCTTTGGAAAGCCACCCATGGCACCAATTACATACCCTTTTTCTATCCATATAACTAGCTCTAGGTCTTAAACCTATAATCATTAATGTTAACACAAAAAATATGATCACCTAGCTCACTACCCTTTAGCCACATTATTTCATACATCCATTTCTCCAAAGTTAGGCCTCCACCAACCTAAAAGTATTATGTATATGACCATATTGGCAAATTATTGATTTTTCTGCATAAATAATTCCCAAAATACAAAAAGAAAAAGAAAATAGGAAAAAATTCAAAAGCCAAAAAGAAGAAAGAGCAAGAAAGTCATGAAACCCAATGCTAATACCATGGTATGCCCAAACCAAGGGAAAAATTATTGTCGATTGAAAATCCTATAAAAGAGGGGTGAAGGCCCTCCAAAAAAATAGACATCTTCTCCTTAGCGAAGATCTGCCCATTTCACTCTAGAAACCCTAAGCTACCATCCTTAGCTTGAAACCACTATTGAAAGTGGAACCTAGTGAGTTTTGAGGTGGAGAACTAGTAACAGTCAGAGACCAGGAGCACCTTCCATCCCGCAGCTACAAGGGCCCAATACTCTTCGAGGTAATTCGAAGCCATATGTAAAGCCCTATTGTTTTTAATAATGAAATATGAATTCATTTACCCTTTAATGGAAACTATGTAAATAGATGTAGAAGATTTATTGTGTTTGCTTACCATTTACATTTACTTGTTATCGTTCACTGTTACTGTGTGTGAATTTGCAAATAGATGTTCGCATTTTAAGTTTTCTTCTTTATTCACGGCTCATAAGCCATCTAACTTTGGTTTATGCTTTGATTTGCATAGTTTGGGTTGCATATTTATTGTTTTTTACTAGTTGTTACTGCACCATTTCACACATAAAGCCATAAGAGATATTCTCTTCCAAGCTCTCTACCTTGGCCTCTTTAATGTGGTAGATCATCCACCTTAACCTGTTGGAGTGAGAAAGAACCAACAATAGCAACTCCTACTAGGTCGATCCCTACAGATACCTGGTTGTGTTTGCTCCCTGTTTGACCATGTTTTACTATAAATTTTTTGCTTGTTAGATCTCTTAGTTTGAGTATTTATCAATACTGTTATCCCCTTAGATGACTAATGGCTTACAAAACTGGCATAATTCATCTCTCAGACCCCTTGCTCAGCCCCTATCTGACCCTTTTTTTTTAATTTCTCATCTCCCAGTCCTGCAGCACTTCATTTTGTTGGTTAAGTATGCCCTAGGGCGCCCCTTTTCCTCATTTAAGTGTGTTGCATAGCACCCTTTTCTCCCTGAAAGGTGCACTCCAAAATAGTTTCTCTCAGTTTTGTTGCGCTCCTATTTCAACACATTGTGCACCCCAAAACGCTTTTGTTCCTCAGATAGAAGCGCTTTGAGACTGACTGATAACTCTCTAAACCCTTTGTTCAACCCCTTTCCTGATACAAATTGATTGTTTCCTTTCCAGGTTTGATTGATTGCAGTACCCCTTTTATGGTTTACACCTAGTCTGCTTATCAATTTTTAGCATGTTTGGTCTGTTTGATTGATTTCTAGCAGTAGGTAAAAAATTAATACTTGCTGCACATCATAGATTTCTTTGCATATCTATGTGCTCTTTGTAATACAGTAGGTGTGCAATTACAGTTTATCTTCCACTTGGAAATAAAGAGTTTGATTTCTGTTCTTTTCAGTTAGTATTGTTCATTTTCTTCTCATTTAGCATAGTTTTACACGCCACTGATGCACCCACCCACACCCTAAAGATCAAAGTGAGACCAAAAATTTACCTAACTTAACACACAGTTAACCCCACTTGGGGACCAAAAATAACTTCTTAGCTAGGTAGGAAACTAGGGGTAGGCAACAAAATAATCCCCCTTTGCCATTTTACATCTGAAACATAGTTGTTGTCCATTAGGGAACCAAAAATCCCCTAGTATTTTTTGGCATGGTTAAAACCAATTTGTCGGAAAGGTTCCCTTAGGACGGCAAGTCGTGATATTGGTTCTGGAAGACTAGGTGGAATGTTGTTCTCCACTTAGTTCTGAAGGACACCTGCTTGTAGTCCTCACTGCATTACCAGGCCTCCATACCATAGGTGCAGTAACCCAAGGACTAAAATGACAAATTTACCTTTATGGACATGCCATAAACGAGGTAGCCGAGTTTCCATTCTTCTAGGGATCTTATACCCGGGATCCCCATCGGTATGGGGATATCCCTTAGCCACTTTGGTCTTCCAGGCCGTATTGTCCAACAATGGATTTCATCACCCTGTGGAGGATACAGTTTGTGAGGGCTTCCATCTTGATAGTTAGGTGTTTGCATGATCTCATAACTCATAGGCTAGTGAGTCTTTTTTTATTTTTAGGTAGTGCTACTTGTTGGCATTCTGGACGTTCTTTGCCACTCGTCTAGTATAATGCGCAATCACAGTAGAGTTTGTTTTTAGCCTGAGTGCAACTTTGTTGAGATCTCTCCTTCTGCACACACACAGCGGTAGTTGGATTTTTTAGCGTTTTATTTAACCTCCTCTGCACTCACAACATTAGTCATCATTGATCCCTTGAGATACTCTTGTAGACTACTGGGGCAGTCGCCACAGCACAATCCATTAGACCCCACTCATCACACTCCCTTGAGACGCACATATTAGTCATTGGATATTCATCCCAATGCCCCTTATTTCACATACGATTCTGAGTCGGATCCACACATACCTACAAAACCATTTAGTCCCATGACCAGCATGAACCCTAACCAGTTTTATGGAGGGATCATTTGAAGTGGACATGTTAGTGGCCCTGTCGCCACTTCGGCATCTATCTCGGCCATGGGATCCACATGACCCTCTATCCCTGCTGCCATAGGACCTACCCCTAGCACCACAGTGCATCCAACCACTGCATCCATATCCACAGGTAGCGGTCCTGTCCCGACAACCACAGCCCCTCCGGTTACTGGCACTACCCTTGGGGTCACCACCCTTTCCTTTCAAATCCCTCCCCCTCTTATAGGTAGTTATGTTATTCCCATTATGACTACCGCACATGTACTTGCATTCAGCGTAGGTGGCCCCAAGATATCCGCTATGGATAGCACGCAATTCGACTCATCCATGTCACATCCTCCTGCAAGTTTGCCATTCGTCGCCAGTCTCAACCTCCTTGACCTAGCTAGATTGACCAACGACTCAATCTGACATGATCCCACATGGCCTCCCATGCCTACCAAGCTCCCTTCGTACATACCCAAGTTTGAGGGGAAGGGGGGTGAAGACCCCCATAATCACATCATGTCCTTCCACTTATGGTGTTCCTATAACTCCATAGTGGATGACTCAATTCACTTACGCCTTTTACAACGGACATTCATTGGCGCTGCATCCAAGTGGTATATTGACCAACCTCATGGGACGTATTCCACCTTTACATCCCTCGCTTTGACTTTCCTGTAGTTCTTCCAGCTACCAGTTATTTACGACGATAGTGTTGAGATTCTCATGTCTTCTAGACAGAATATGGTCACCCATATCACAGACCATATCCATAAATGGCGTAAACGTCACAGTTTGTGTAAGATTAAACTATGCGACCGCATCTTTTTAGATTGGTTCTTGAAATCTCTTATACCAACCATCGCCAAGGATGTGGCATCCGAACAGAACCAATCAGAAGAAGAGGCGATATTGAAGACCAACAAATTGACCTTACTTATGCCCAATTTGGCTACCTATACACGATATTACCCAATGCCCCACGCAGCGATTCTTCTCCGAAGGATGAGTCGGGGGAATCCCATGTTGCAGATGGCATCATCGGCCACATTGCATCCACTAGTTGGCCCCATGTGGGGCATCCAACATCTGCGCAACCAATTGTAAGTTGCGGTCCTAGCTTTTCACATCCAACAACTCACTCTAGAGCAACACCTTCGTATGTGCCACCGGCCCACATACTCAAACACATGGGCCCAGGTATGCGGCACCTAACTACTATCATAACTAGCAAGCGTACCCCCCTGCTGCCCCACCGGCTTACTACCACCCACTTCCTGCTCCTTCTCCACCCCAAACTTAAGCTCCACCTACCTATTATCCACCGTTGAGAGCCCCTACACCCACCCAACCTCAGACTCCCCCTGCACCTCAACGATAAGTGTATGGTCAGCAAAACCAACAACCAAACCAACCCGCCCCCAATAACCAGCAAGGCCAACAAAATAGAAGATGCGGACAAAATTGTGGAAACAATCAATGCCAAGGGGGAAGACCTCCTCCTAACCCCCAGGTAATAATGGCACCAATCCCATGAATCAAGACCCTAATCAACCTCCCCGACAAGTTAAGAACCCGTAGTTGTGAACCAATCACCCTTGTTCCTTTTGTAACATTTACTGCCACTGCACTCACCATTGTCCCCACTTAGTTAGAAACCGACGGCTTTGGGACAAGGTTAATTGTCGTGACACTACCAACACCCCTCAAGCACAACCTCAATCACCCCAAACGACAAAACCTCCTATGGCGTTGCAAAACCCCTTACCCATGCAAGGGGTCTTCGCAGCGCAACCTATGGCATTGCAAAATCCCCTACCCATGCAAGCGGTCCTCACCACACAACCACCCGCCACCTATGGTTCATCCTCAAGTCATGTCTCTGAATCAGGGGTTCACCAACTCCTAATGATGGCATCATCTAATGTCAACCTCCAGACTCGTCGTAACCAATATGGTTCGGCTATGGAAACCATACCAGTAGATAAGGTGACCATGTCAACACCCGCTGACTAGTTATTACACCTTCCACCACCGTTAAACGAAGGAGCCCCTAAAGCCCCCAAATTCCCTATGCGTCACATTACTAATAATCCCAACGCTCACGCCACCCCTAATTAAAACATCGTGGATGACTTGGCCCAGTCCCCCACTTCCATCAGCCTTGGAAGTTCTAAAAAACTGCCTAGGACAATGAAAAGCACTGCTATCCGTGTTAGGTGAGATCAACTCTTCTGACTCACGAATGATGGCATTTGACTTAGATCAGTCAGAACCTCGCATGCCTTCATCCATTGCATTTTAGATCTAAGTTTCAATCTGAAATCTGGTTATACATTGATGCATAGTCGATGAGGGCATATCTACATGCGTCATGTCCACATTCATGTGGCAAAAACTCGGATCCACTCCTTTGCAAGCACCAACAATGGCCCTCTGAGCTTATGATGGCCGTGCAGCCCAACCACAAGGCCTTCTTGCCAATGTCCCCGTCCAATTAGAAGGCAAAATCGTCTTGATTAACATCGAAGTCATAAATGTGCACCTCGACTACAACCTTATTTTAGGACGCATCTACATGTACGTGATGAAGGTTGTTGCCTCATCTGTTTTCTGGCTCATGATGTTCCCCTATGAGGTACAGGTGGTCAAACTCGATCAAATTACTTACTATGACCATAATGCTCCTGCAACACTAGAAAATTTCCTCCCCATGGTCGACAAACCTGTACTTGGCACAGCTACTCCCTTGATTTCTACCATGGGGTCGGGTCTTTATTCTGAGGCCCCAATGACTTCCACTTTTGTCGCCTTACCCCCACCCCCACTGACCGTCGAGATATCGTATTTGTGCATCATTTCATCAGGCCAATCAGCTCTTGAATCACAGCCTGTAACTCAACTAGTACCTCTACCGCAACCCCAGTGGCCACCTCAACCACAACCATTGTCAGTACCTAGCCACATGGGAGCCACCCCAATCCACACAATCCCTTTCTTATTTCCCCCATCAGGAGCCGTAAGCATTCCTAACATGGAAATGCTAAGCCTTTTAGGATTCACATTAGGGATTCTTGTCTGGTACCTACATGCACCTAATCCCATACCAACACCCCCGGTCATTCTTCAAACCATCCAACCGATCAACACCGCCAATCACCCACCTCCTAGTGTGTCGGCAACAAATTCCCACAAGCCTACTCCCTACTCTTCCAAAAAGGCTAGGGGCAAAGGCACAAAAATCGAGACCTCGACAACTGTGAACAAAGTCGTGAACCCCCCTCCTCCAGCACGCACACCTATGAAATGTTCTTTGTGCGATACCTTGGGTCATGCTACCCAAAATTGTCCACACCTACCCACCCTACGCACTCATATGCAGACATTGGATGATGACGAGGACACCTCAGTTGTCCAATTGTCAACCCCCCCGTAGACACGCAACAAATCACTGCGCACCAATCAATCTTGTGTAGTTTGTGGCACCTATGGCCACTATTCCCACCATTTCCCTGACCTACCAGAGTGTAGGTTGGTGCTTGTTGAGCTACGACAGTCTTCTTTAGAGTCCTCGGTCACTGTAATTGAGGAGATCCACCCCTCGGAATCCTCATCAACAGAGGTAAACACAATTTACATGGTGTCAAATGGTGAACCCTCTGACCTCTCCACACTGTGCTTTCATAACGATGAAGAAATCCTCGAGGCACTAACTGAGCCAGACTTCCCATGGGATGACATGCATCGCCAAGACTATTTTATTCCTGAGAAGTCTACCACAGTTTTGGCCGATCAATTTGCTATTGAGACAAAATATTTTTTCCACAACAATGTGGATTGGTTCAAGAACCCCATACCCTCCCTAAATGCCTTCGAGGAAGGTAACATGGATAACATCTCACCCACCATCCAAGTCAATATATATGTCAAACCCGTTTTGGTCGAGAACGTCACGCTAGGCACATCTTATACTCCCGACGAAGTAGCTGCCTACAATAAACTCTTTCAAAATTTATGTGACGTCTTTGCTTGGTCATATACTAAGATGTCAGACCTTGAACCTACTATCATTGAACACCACATTGATACTTGGCCCAACGTCACACCCATCCACCAAAAGAAACGATGTTGAATATTGTAACTTCAAAGAATATTATATTTGTACTTTATTATTCCGGAGATGTTTCATTCCTCCGAGGTAACCCTATCATGTATCTGGAGATGTTTATTCCTCCAGGGGTTTGTATTAACTAGGGTTATTAGACCCACCATGTGGGGGTCGGCCCTGTAGTTATATTTTAGGGGTTATTAGACTTCTCCAGGAGAGGTCGGCCCCATTAGGTCTTTTAGTCAGTTGGGGGTCAGTATAAATAGAGGAGGTGAACTCCTCATTAGATCATTCACTCACTTGTGGAAGAGTGCACACTTGTCTGGGAGATCTGCTAGGGAGACAAAGAAGGAAGGAGCACATCTTGTATTTTGGTTGATCATCTTATTGAGGAAAGCTTTGCTGGGTTTTCTACCCCATGAGGGTTTCCCAGGGTATATTCTGTGTCTATCTTGTGATTATGTTTCTTTCAGTGATCTTGCTAGTCTATTTGGTTTAAACTTAACATGGAATCAGAGCTAGACTGAATAGGACATCTTTCACAAGGTAAGAATACCTCTCTCTCTCTCTCTCCGATAAAGTTAGGGTTTCATCCCAAAGTTGGTATTATTGAATTTTGGTTGCATGGCTGGATAGCCCTCTTCAATACCTTTCTTTTGAGCCCTAGATCAAACTTTTTGGTTGGGTATAACTTCGGGAAATCCAAACCATAATTCTACCAAAAGTGCGACAAGTCAGAATTTGGTTTCAGAAAAAAGTTTGCATTTTTTTATTTCTGATTACATGGCTGGATAGTCCTTCTCAAGACCATTCTTTTGAGCCCTAGATCGAACTTTTTGGTTGAGTAGAACTCCGGGAAAGTCAAACCCTAATTCTACCAAAAGTGCGATAAAATTCTGTTCCAGATTCCGAAAAAGTGAAAAGTAACTTTTCTAGGTAAGTCTGCTCTGTCTCTTGGACTCCCCCAAGAGAAGATGGCTCCAAACACTAAGCTTGAAGACAAGCTAGAAGGTATAGAGAATTTCCGGGCATGGAAATACAAAATTGGTCTCATTCTTGAAGAGAATGATCTTGCTCATTATATCAAGGAAGAAGTTGCAGAACCAGAAGGAGATGAAGCCAAAGAAAAGCACAGGAAGGATTTGATTAGGGCAAAGAGAATCATAGCTGATTCTATTAAAGACCACTTGATTCCCCAAGTGGCCTCCAAGAAGACTCCAAAGGAAATGTATGATGCCCTAGGAAGAATGTATGAAGGAAAGAACATCAATAGGAAGATGAATCTAAGGACTCAATTGAAGAGTACCAAGATGCACAAAGGAGAATCCATTCAAGACTACTTCTCAAGGGTTTCACAAATCAAGGAACAACTAGATGCAATTGGTGATACTCTTGATGAGGATGAACTAGTGATGACTGCTCTCAATGGTCTCACTAGACCTTGGGAATCTTTCATACAAACCATGTGTGCCAGGAAAGAAAGCATGAAGTTTGATATAGTATGGGAGGATTGTGTTCAAGAAGAAGCTAGGGTAGCCAACAGAGAAGCTCTTCTCAAAGAGGATGACCAAGCTTTGGCCACCCATACCAGAAGAAGAAGAACAGGTCATCTCAAGAAGGTTGACCACAAAGGATCTCAACACTTCTCTAGAAAGAGAAAAGGACCATTTCCAGTAAGAGATCTTTCCACAGTCAAATGCTACAACTGTGATAAGCTAGGACACATCTTCAGATTTTGTCCTTCACAAAAGAAGAAGTTTGTCCACAAAAGACACCATGCACATATGGCAGAAAATGATAGTGAAGAAGAAGAAGAGGAAGAAGAAGAAGAAGAAGAAGAGGTAGAGGTAAAGCCTAAAAGGAAAAGATATAAGGTGAAGAAAGAAGATCCAGAAGAATATGTTCTATTCTCTGCACTTTCTGGATCTGTATCTCCTGGAGAAGATACATGGCTCATTGACAGTGGTGCTTCCAAGCACATGACAGGTCAAAGGAAGACCTTCTCAAATCTTGAAGAAAAGTCTTCTTCACAGAAGGTATCTCTAGGAGATGACTACCAATATCCCATCAAAGGAATTGGTGAAGCTAGCTATAAGCTAGATTCTGGAACACCCTTGAAGATGAAAGACATCTTATATGTACCAGGTTTAAAGAAGAACCTTCTCTCTATTTCAGCACTAGATAAGAAAGGTTTTAGAGTAGCCTTCATAGATGGACAAGTACTCATGTGGTCCAAAGGAAAGACAATTAAAGATGCAGTTGTTATTGGTGAAGAAGAAGGAGGTCTCTATAAGCTCAAGGGCCATCTAGAAGCTGCCCTTGCACATGAGATCTCTAGCCCCAGTGAGCTATGGCATAGAAGATTAGCTCACATCAATTATAAAGCCTTACCCTATGTAAGCAAGGTAGTCATAGGATTACCAGATTTGAAAGCTGATCATGATGGCTCATGTAAAGGGTGTAAGAAAGGGAAAAACATCAAGAACCCCTTTCCAAAGAGTGAAACAAAGACTAAGAACATTTTAGAGCTTATACACTCAGATGTATGTGGACCAATGCCCACCACTTCCCTAAGTGGGTTTGAATACTATCTTTCATTCATTGATGACCATTCAAGGAAAACTTGGATATACTTCCTGAAAGGTAAGAATGAAGTCTTTGGAAAATTCAAAGAGTTCAAGGCTCTAATAGAAAATCTATCAGAAAAGAGAATCAAAATTCTCAGAATAGATAATGGCGGAGAATTCACCTCAAAGGAATTTGAGGAATTTTTGCAAAGAAGCTGGAATTAAAAGGGAACTAACTACTCCATACAATCCCCAACAAAATGGGGTGGCTGAAAGGAAAAATAGAACAATCATGGAAGCTGTGAAGACCATGATACATGACCAAGATCTTCCCATGTATTTATGGGCTGAGGCAGCCAAGACAGCAGTATATGTGCAAAATAGATTATCTCACAGTGCTCTTGAATTCAAAACTACAGAAGAAGTGTTTACAGGTAAGAAGCCTGAGGTAAGTCATCTTAAAATATTTGGGTGTCCTGTGTACATCCACATTCCAAAAGAAAAGAGAACCAAGTTGGATCCCTCAGGTAAGAAGGGAATGTTTGTTGGATATTGTGAAACTTCCAAAGCCTTCAGAATCTACATACCAGGTTTCCATCATATAGAAATAAGTAGAGATGTAACCTTTGATGAGGAAGCAGCTCTCAAGAAATCCAGAAAGTGTCAACTTGAAGAAGTTTATGAAGAAGATTCATCTCCCAGAATCTCAGAGACTGTTCACATCCCTGAAGAGGATACACCAGAGGATCATGACATGCTGGAACCTCAAGAACCCCCAGTTGCAGATTTATCTAGGAAAAGAAGACCAGCATGGGCTAGAGATATTATTCAAGGAGCTGAAAGATATGGTGCTCCTGAAGGCTGCACTAGAGAAAGAAAGAAACCAAAGCTAGTGTCCAACTATATGGCCTTGATGTGTGATCTTGTGGATCAACTACCTACTAGATATGAAGAGGCAGCTCAGAAGAAAGAATGGGTAGAAGCAATGACAGAAGAATATCAGTCAATAATGAAAAATGATGTTTGGGATATAGTTCCCAAACCGAAAGATAAAAGTGTGGTTTCTTCCAAATGGATTTTCAAAATAAGACTTGCCGCGGATGGAAGCATTGAAAAATACAAAGCAAGATTTGTAGCCAGAGGATTCTCTCAGAAGGAGGGAATTGATTATGAAGAAACATTTGCACCGGTTGCTAGGTATACTTCAATTAGAACTATCATGGCACTTGCATCCATGATGAAGTGGAAATTACACCAAATGGATGTTAAGACAGCTTTTCTGAATGGTGTAATTGAAGAAGAAGTATACATAGAACAACCTCAAGGGTTTGAGGTTAATGATGGAAGAACTCATGTATGCAAATTGAAGAAGGCATTATATGGGTTGAAACAAGCTCCCAGGGCTTGGTACGGAAGGATTGACAATTTCTTAACTAGCATGGGCTTTACCAAAAGTAAAGCTGACCCAAATCTTTATCTCAAAGTGATGGATGATGAACCAATTATATTGCTGTTATATGTAGATGATCTATTCCTAACTGGAGATGAGAAACAAATTATTGAAAGCAAGAAGAAGCTTTCTTCAGAATTTGAGATGAAAGATCTCGGATTAATGCATTACTTCTTAGGCTTAGAAGTATGGCAAGAACCAAAAGGAATCTTCCTAAATCAAGGTAAGTATACTGTGGAGATTCTCAAAAGATTTGATATGTTGGAGTGTAAAGCCATGGCCACTCCCATGGACTCCAACTTAAAGTTATTAGTTAATGATTCATCAGAATTAGTGGACATAACTCTATATAGACAAATCATTGGATCATTGATGTACTTAACTAATACTAGGCCTGATATATGCTTTGCTGTAAATACCCTAAGTCAGTATCTAGTAGAACCTAGAAAGGTTCACTTAATAGCTGCAAAGCATGTAATGAGGTACCTAAAAGGTACATTAGATTTTGGCCTATTTTATCTCAGAAATCATGAACTCAGGTTACATGGTTACTCAGATTCTGATTGGGCAGGTAGTGTCTCAGACGGAAAAAGTACTTCAGGTGGATGTTATGGTCTTGGATCTGCCATGATTTCCTGGTTCAGCAAGAAACAATCTAGTATGGCTCTCAGTACTGCTGAAGCAGAATATATAGCTGCCTGCTCTGCTAGCTGTGAAGCAGTATGGCTTCGAAAAGTTTTATCTGGAGTGTTTAACTTAGAAATGGACCCCACTGTGATTATGTGTGATAATCAAAGCTGCATCAAGATGACTGAAAATCCTGTATTTCATGATAAGTCAAAACACATAGAGATCCGATACTTTTATATACAAGATATGGTGCAAAAAGGAGCCATCAAGCTCGAGTATATAAGCACTGAGGATCAAATTGCTGATATCTTGACCAAACCGCTGTCTCGAGTAAAGTTTGAACATTTCCGAGACAAGCTTGGTGTAGTTCAAAAGGGACCTTCCTCGAAAGGGGGAGTAGCATAGTATCTAATAACTAGTCTGTCTCATCAATGATGAGGTTACTTTTTACTGCATTTAGTTATTTAGAATTATTTAGATTTAGGACTCTTATATTTCGATGATACATGTTTTGATGACGATGATACATGTTTTGATGATACATGTTTTGATGATACATGTTTTGATGACGATGATACATGTTTTGTTGATACATGTTTTGATGATGATGATACATGTTTTGATGATGATTATACATGTTTTGATGATGATGATACATGTTTTGGTGATACATGTTTTGGTGATGAGGATACATGTTTTGGGTATACAACATGTGAAGGGATTGGATCATTCCTGGACTTCAGTCCGAAAGAAGAGCCGTAGACGTATGTCTTCGAAAATGAAGTTCTTGGTGAACATGTGAAGGGATTGGATCATTCCTGGACTTCAGTTCGAAAGAAGAGCCGTAGACGTATGTCTTCGAAAATGGAGTTCTTGGTGAACATGTGAAGGGATTGGATCATTCCTGGACTTCAGTCCGAAAGAAGAGCCGTAGACGTATGTCTTCGAAAATGAAGTTCTTGGTGAACATGTGAGGGGATTGGATCATTCCCGGACTTCAGTCCTAAAGAAGAGCCGTAGACATGAGGTCTCTGATAACTGAATGATAGGACTGGATCGTCCTTGGACTTCGGTTCAAAAGGTACACGATAGGACTGGATCGTCCCTGGACCTCGGTTCAAAATGTACGTGACAAATCCTAGAATTTCTCTAGGTTACATCCAGCATGAAACAGGGCTGTCTCTATAGTTGTGATACATCCAGCATGAAACAGGGCTGGCTCTGTAGTTGTGATACATCCAGCATGAAACAGGGCTGGCTCTGTAGTTGTGATACATCCAGCATGAAACAGGGCTGGCTCTGTAGTTGTGATACATCCAGCATGAAACAGGGCTGGCTCTGTAGTTGTGATACATCCAGCATGAAACAGGGCTGGCTCTGTAGTTGTGATACATCCAGCATGAAACAGGGCTGGCTCTGTAGTTGTGATACATCCAGCATGAAACAGGGCTGGCTCTGTAGTTGTGATACATCCAGCATGAAACAGGGCTGGCTCTGTAGTTGTGATACATCCAGCATGAAACAGGGCTGGCTCTGTAGTTGTGATACATCCAGCATGAAACAGGGCTGGCTCTGTAGATGTGACACATCCAGTATGAAAGAGGACTGGCACTGTGGTCGGGATTGAAGTGTCCCTAGACATGAGACTTGTCTTAAAAGAGATAAGGATTGATCATCCTGTAATATGATCGTGTGATGACGATGCTGCTGATCATGTGATGACGATGTTGTTGATCGTGTGATGACGATGTTGCTGATCGTGTGATGACGATGCGACTGATCGTGTGATGACGATGCGACTGATCGTGTGATGACGATGCGACTGATCGTGTGATGACGATGCTGATCGTATGATGATGATGTTGATCGTGTGATGACGATGCTACTGATCGTGTGATGACGATGCTATTGATCGTATGATGACGATGCTGATCGTGTGATGACGATGTTGATCATGTGATGATGATGCTGATCATATGATGACGATACTAATGACAGTGATGATATCGATGCTGATGATCGAGTGATATCGATGTTCCAGTAACTAGTTAAGTTATTGATGATGATGAACTGAAGAAAGCTTTCGATGGTATATAGATGTATGATGTATGACTCATTGCTCCTGCAGATGTTGTTATAATATCCTTCTCGTTAAGGGGGAGTGTTGAATATTGTAACTTCAAAGAATATTATATTTGTACTTTATTATTCCGGAGATGTTTCATTCCTCCGAGGTAACCCTATCATGTATCTGGAGATGTTTATTCCTCCAGGGGTTTGTATTAACTAGGTTTATTAGACCCACCATGTGGGGGTCGGCCCTGTAGTTATATTTTAGGGGTTATTAGACTTCTCCAGGAGAGGTCGGCCCCATTAGGTCTTTTAGTCAGTTGGGGGTCAGTATAAATAGAGGAGGTGAACTCCTCATTAGATCATTCACTCACTTGTGGAAGAGTGCGCACTTGTCTGGGAGATCTGCTAGGGAGACAAAGAAGGAAGGAGCACATCTTGTATTTTGGTTGATCATCTTATTGAGGAAAGCTTTGCTGGGTTTTCTACCCCATGAGGGTTTCCCAGGGTATATTCTGTGTCTATCTTGTGATTATGTTTCTTTCAGTGATCTTGCTAGTCTATTTGGTTTAAACTTAACAAACGGTCGATACACCCATCCAAAATACTAGCAGTAAAGGCTGAAATCAAAAAACTATGTCAGGCAGTTTCATTTACCCCATTGCTTACACCACATGGGTGTCCAATCCCGTGTCAGTCAATAAAAAGCAAGGCACCATTCACGTCTGCACTAATTTTTTAGATTTGAACCTAGCCTTCCCCAAAGATAACTTCCCTACCCCTTTCATTGATTAGCTCATCGATGCATGTGCAGGCCATGAGGATCTGTCCTTTATGGATGGTTTCTCTCGTTATAACTAGATTCAGATCCGTAAAGAGGATTAGTACAAGACTGCGTTCACCACCCCATGGGGCACCTTTGCTTATCGCGTCATGCCCTTCGGTCTCAAAAATGTGGGATCCACTTTTCAACGGGCCATGACCTTTTGCTTTCATGACTTGGTCCATATTATCCTTATCTACTTGGAGGATCTCACCGCTCGATCCAAAAAACATTCAAACCACTTGGAAGGCCTATGGCAAGTCTTCCTACGATGTCGCAAATACAATATCCGCTTGAACCCTCTTAAGTGCATATTTTGCGTTCCGTCCGGACGGTTATTGGGATTCATCATTTCCCAGAAAAGGATCATTGTTGATCCGTTGAAGGTGCAAGCCATTCTTGACCTTCCATCCCATCGCACCATACATCAATTGCAAAGCCTCCAAGGAAAGGCCAATTTTCCTCTTCAATTCATCCCAGATTACGCTACAAAAGTTCTTGGTTTCTTGCATTTGCTTCAGTCTAACATCCCTTTCGTTTGGGATGATCAGGAACAAGCTGCTTTCGATGCATTATAAAAATCTCTGACTTCTGCTCCCTTGATTTCACTGCCTAATTTCTTGAAGAGTTTTATCCTTTATGTCTTGGCATCCGAGCATTAGGATTCTTAGTTCAGGAGGATAGTGCTCATCAAGAACATGTTATCTACTATGTAAGTTAGACATTGTCCTGCCCACCGCTGTGCTACCCCATGAGGTGAAAATGACACTCGTCGTTGCCTTCTAGGTTCAGAAATTACGCCATTACATTCTTATGAACCAAACTATGGTAGTGGAAGATTCCAACCTCATGGTCTATCTCTTGAGCTACCACCTCATTCAATGTTGAGTGGCTAAATGGATCATAATCCTTCAAGAGTACGATCAATTCATCACACCCAAGAGTACTAAGGCTCTCACCTTGGCACAACTTATGACCGATCTACCCTCTTCATCGGTCTCACATCCGATCACGATTAACTTGCCATAATAACACTTGTTCACTATTTAGCGAGATGACCCGTGGTACGGAGACATCCTCGTGTATCTACGTACATAGAAGTTTCGATCCCAACTCAGTCATGACGATCAATGTCGCATCTGCCATCAAGCTTCACAATACCTCCTTATCAGCGATGTCCTTTATCGATAGGGTGTCGACACCATTTTACGTCGATTATTTATAGATGATGAGGTTGAGCAGGTTTTAAATGATTGTCATAGCAGATCCTGCAGCGGCCATTTTTCAGGAATGGCCAATGCTCAGAAAGTCATATGCGTCAGTTATTTCTGGCTGGCCCTTTTCACCAATTGCATCACGACAGGAAAACATTGCCGCAATTGCCAGCTCTTTGCCCCCAAAGCAAGGACACCTCCCGCACCACTCCATCCCATTGTCACTGTCAGTCCTTTCTGCAAATGGGCCATTGATTTCATGGAGTGTAATCCAACCTTGGCCAGTGGTCATAAGTACATCATTGTGGTCATCAACTATTTTACCAAATGGGTCGAGGCTATGCCCACATTTAACTTCCAAGCCGAGACTACAGCACATTTTTTCTTTAATCATGTCATTACATGTTTTGGGGTCCCCAAACAAATGGTATCGGACCATGGCAGACATTTTGAAGACGTCGTCTGGAAATAATTGTCCACCTTTTTTAAATTTGAAGATCAATATGCTTCCTCCTACTATCCCCAAGGTAACAGACAAGTTAAAGCTATCAATGAGATTCTGAAGACCATGCTTCAGCGTACGGTGGACAAGCATAAGTCCAACTGGCACCACATGCTCTTTCCATCACTATGGGCCTACCACACATCAACCAAGACTGCAACAGGTTTTACCCCAATCCACCTGGTCCATGGTGTAGAGTCTGTTCTCCCAATTGAATGTCAAATTCCAACCTTGCACATTGTTGTTGAACTCCTACTGGATACTTCACCACTCGATCAATGCTTACTCTTGTTGGAGCAGGCGAATGAAGGTCGTCGGATAGGCTTATAGATGATCGAGGTTGCCAAACATTGATCCAAATCCCATTATGATACCCATGTCCATCCCTACACCTTTAAAGAGGGCGACCTCGTGCTTGTTTATGACCAAGCCCATGACAAGCATGGCAAGGGAAATTTCAAATCCATATGGCATGGCCCATATGTCATAAAAACTTGCCTCGGCAAGGAGGAATACATCCTCTCCGATTCCAAAGGACGCCTATTGACCAACCCTTGCGATGGGTTGTATCTGAAGCAATTCTATGCCTAACCCCACCAAACCCATCAGTTCGAGTTGTACAATTTTCCTTCTTTTTGTTTTTTACTTTTTCCTTTTGAGCCTCATGGTTTGCTTCCTTGATTTATACGATATGGATGTCGCTCCCTCAATCTATGTCGGTTTCACCGACAGATCAAGTAGATGGTCTCCTAACCTCACCTTGACATCTTAGGTTTTATATTCCCCCTCACACGAGTGTGTGCATCGACATGTGTGCATCGATGCTGCAACCAACAACCAAGATGAGTACAATGTCGTGACCGGTCTCTTAACCACTACCCTCCAATTGGGCGTTAGTCACCTTCGTGTGTTTCTAGACTCCCAACTCCTTGTCTCCCAGCTAAACAACTGGTACCAAGTATGTGATCCTTGCCTTTGTATAAAGTTCTTTCACACTAAACAACTGGCTAGGAATTTTGAATTCATTACATTCACATGTTCCACGAGATCAAAATAGTGTCGCAGACCATATGGCTAACAACATTCTAGAATGGAACATCAGTCACTGCATATAGGAAGTAAATAATAAACATGCATCATCATATCATTTTGCATTCACATGTACATACATACCATATAGGCATCATAGTCACATAAAAGGCTCATCAAACATTAAAATATACATAAAAAGTGCATCCATGTGCATATAGATATCAAAATGTCATAATGTCTACATCATCATATAGGCAAGTCCACAAAGAGGATCCCCAATAGCTTCCTCGTAAAAACGTCATATATAATAAACCGATACAAAAATCCCTATGCTCATCACATTAGGGCGCAACTCCATAAGCTGCTAAGTGGCTATTCATAATCATCATCGTCAGTCTCTTCATCGGAGATCTCCTCATCTAGGGTCACATCCCCTCGAGCTGCATCCCATACATACTCAATCGCCATGGCTATGCACCGCATAATGGATCACCACTCAGGCGGAGCCTGGTAGTAGATGGAGATCAAATCGTCATGTAGTCCCTACCAACCATCATCAATGACTCCCTCTAAAAGACAGTTGATCCCAATACACAGCGAGGCCAGTACCTCATCGGTATCTCTGCAATGTCATCACCACTCCACCGATGGGTCAACCCCGGCAACCCTCCCACGTCACTGGCGGTAACCCGCTGGTGGCCTCGGCCCCATATTTGCACACACACCACAAAAGAGTGCGTCAATATCCACCATCTAAAAAACTGGCTACCATCTAAGCTAGTAACATATGTATGACATCATAATGAAGAACAAATGTGTACATACCGTCAGGACCCCAAACCTGGCCCGGGGGTTGAGAAAGATCGAGATATCCTGTGTAATCCATGTCTGCATAGGGGAAATCCTCGATCAGTTTAGGTAGCTGGCACCACTGTGCAAATAGCTCTTGTGTAAAGAAACAACCCACCAGACCTCCTCCCTCACGAATCATCAACTCGCACCACCTCCTCATCTTGGGCTCCCTTGGCCCGTTGTCATCCACCCGATGATGTGGCCTCAACGCCGATACACACTTAAAAAAGAGCACGCATAGAAATGATGGGAAGCATAACTCCCCACCTCTCTGACTAACCTCGTTTAGCGAGCGTCGAATGTTCATCAGATACATTTGAGCCCAACCAAAGTAGGTACCCCTCAGCACCAGCTCTACTATCAGCATCTATCCACCAGAGACCTTATGAGGTCCATGAGCCCCCAATACCCACATTACTGCAACTGCTATGGCACGGGTATCCTGACTCTCAATGTTACAAAGTAGTATGTAACTCTTGTCCACTATCACCCTGGAAAAACAATGGCACTCTACTAGGTCATCCAACGAAATGCTTTTTGGGTGTTTCGGCTATGTGTCACCAATAACCCTATACATCGACATCCCCGTCATGAAGTACACATCCTGCATCGTGATCTCTATCCTCTCCCCCTAGATGATGAATGCCTATGAGTCACAGTCCCAAAACTTCACTAGTTTGTTCAGTAGGAACTTGGCACTCCTCATCAACGGGTTCTGAAAGAACTTCAGTAAGTCGTGTTGTGCCAAAATGTCCTTCATTGGAAGATCCCCATCCACTTCGCGATGAAGGTCGCTCATGTCTCTTTATCGCCACTCCACCCAAGGCATCCTATAAGTACAAGCAAGCATCCATCAGTACCAAGACATAATTTACACCCCTCCAACTCTGGAGCGCACTTGTTTGGAGAAAAAGAGTTCCCTAAAGCTCTCCTCTAAGCCAAAACAGTGCACCCTGGAGCGCACCTATCATGCAATTAAGAGCACCCTAGGGCACTTCTGTGATCTAGTTAAGAGATCTCTAGAGGGCTCCTTCTCCCTGGAAAGGTGTGTTACCCGCCCCTTCAAACCCTCAAGAGATCTCAACCTAGGCCCCCAAGAGGCCAAATCACAAAGAAATAGCAGCAAATCAACAAGAAATTTGACAATCTTTTACCTGCAAGTCACGGAATCACAAATCGACGCTCCGATCGGAAGAAATCGTTGAATCTCTCTTGGGGCCTCCACACTCAAAACAGTGAAAATGACATGTGTCATGAGGTCCCCTTCCCCTTTTATAGGCCTCCGAGCCCCGAACTTCTTTCGAGTGTCCTAGAGTCATACAACGTCCATTTGACGTGTCATTTTCACCACTAGAATCGACATTCTGCGCTCTTCCCGAGTAGAGGATCTGTTTTCTTTGCCCAGTGAGTCCTCTTCGGGTCATTTTTAGGTCTGGTTCAATTTGTGTGCCATCACATGCGTCGTGTGTTACATGTATTTGTATGCAATCTTTATATTCTAGATGCACATTTATGCTTGAGTATCCTTGTTTTGTGTACATATACAGTTTATGGTTGCGCACCCCCCTTATGGTACCGACCGCTTCCACAAGTATGACACCTTGTTTGGCATATAGGACATCCTTTCCCTCTGAAAAGTTGATGCATTGCCTTAGTTTTCTTCCTTGCACCTATAGGACCCCCCTCTGCCCGAGTAGGTGGCCCCACCCAACAACCCTTGCATTTGCCCCTGCTCGGCAGTAGATCCTTCCTCCACATGGGTGACCATTTTTTAGAATCTCTTGCATTTGCCACCCATGTTGTTAGATTCCCCCTTAGGATTGGGAGCCCCTGTAGTTTGACATATCAAGTTGAAGCTGCATACATTTCCTGATATCGTCACTCATTAGCCATTCCCCGGGCTCCCATCATGGAGTTTATGTTGAACTCTTTTCTGACTCCTTAAAGAATGAAAAGATCACCGAGCAATCTTGCTTTCTTTCATGCTCATTAAAGTATTTGAAAGAGCATCCATTTTGGTATACGTTTACCCCTTTTTTGGGCCAGATGGACTAATCACGAAAAAGGAATACTCTATTCCCTTCGACTAGAAGAGTTCTCCACTGCATACTTTTATGCTTTTTTGGGCTTCGCGGACTAACCTATGAAAAAGACCACCCTTGGAGTATTCTTCCTACTTTCAGGCTCTCTAAAAATGAAAGCACCAACAAGCATTTACCGTCTTGGGCTCGTTAAAATCTACACAGCAGTACCATATCGAGCACACTTCTATGCCTTCTTCAAGCTCAATAAACCATGAAGAAGGCCCAAATGGTGCCTTTTGGCGCCCCTATGGATCACGTACAGTCCCATGTTATGGAAGCATTTCTGCGTACGGTCACCTTTGTTCAACGTATTATGTGATGAGTCATCCTTGGAGTCTCTTGATATCACTAATCAGTTTCCCCCCTGAGTCTCCCCCATTGCAGTCACAGTTCCTGATCCCCTAAGCTATGGTCCTCTCCCCTCAAGATTGGTTTCATATGTTGCCAAGTCAGCCCTATCGTCATACTCTGAACAAAGGAATTTTGAGTCCCATCACTCTACGTCCCTCATATCCCTCCACAGTGTCTCAGTCTCAGGTCCATTTATATCACATCTTGGTTGTATCCCTCGCGCTCTTATCAAGGAAGCCACATTTCCTTGGTAGTTGCAGGTCTCCCTCTGTCAACGCCAGCATATCTATTCCATAGGATAGACCCAGAGGTCCCTATATCTTGGCCTCACCTCCATCAATGGTGAGTTCCTACGGACCATCTGAGAGGATTCATTAGTGCCTCTTAGCATGGT
Organism: Larix kaempferi; assembly: GCA_027924585.1. NCBI lineage: Eukaryota > Viridiplantae > Streptophyta > Pinopsida > Pinales > Pinaceae > Larix > Larix kaempferi. The sequence goes on along the minus strand of BSBM01000684.1, from coordinate 12,697,115 downwards.
TGTTTCTCACATGCTCGTCTCCAACTCCCTCATCACACCATTGAGATTTGTACAGGGTATTGGTCCCTTCAGTTATCAATCGAAGACCCTGGATGTCCCTTGACTCTAGCACATTGGTGAGTCTATTCGGAACCCCCGAGTTGTATGTTCCAGCGGATATTCGAGCTACGCTAGCGACAGTGTTTGGAATCCCTCCAGTTATATGCTTCCTAGAGTATCCAGTACAGATGCAGTCCCTGTACCTTTGAGATTTCGACTCTTAGTCCTTGAGTCCCTCTACTTATTGAAACCCTTCATATCCAACAAGGCATCATTTGTTATGGTACCACATTTAGGATGGATGCCATTGTTCACATTTCCAATTCTTCATATCAGCTATGGTTGGACCATGATTACTTTCTAGCTTTGTCTCCCCTTTGGACCATTATGATGTACACAAAAATTCTCTATGTATTGTACAGGACCCCCACGGACCCCATCATTTATATATATATTGAGACATTGATACGAGCATGGGGATGCCCGCTTCGTTTATCTATTTGGCATTGTATATACCTCAACCACCATTAACGATTTGTACTTGCAGTTATGGCCCTTATAGTTCATGCGAAATGCGTGCTCCACCCTCCGACATAGTTCTGATTCTCCACCACCTTTCCACTCACCACCGTTGAATGGTAAATATCCTATGATGTCTATCAACCATACGATGAGCTCCTACCCTCACACATCAGGGGGCAATATGTTAACAAAAAAAATATGATCACCTAGCTCACTACCCTTTAGCCACATTATTTCATACATCCATTTCTCCAAAGTTAGGCCTCCACCAACCTAAAAGTATTTTGTATATGACCATATTGGCAAATTATTGATTTTTCCACATAAATAATTCCCAAAATACAAAAATAAAAATAAAATGAAAATGGGGAAAAAAGAAAAAAAAGAAAGAAAGAAAGAGTGGGAAATTCATGAAACCCAATGCTAATACCATGGTATGCCCAAACCAAGGTAAACATTACCACCAATCGAAAATCCTATAAAAGAGGGGTGGAGGCCCCCCATAAAAATAAACATCTTCTCCTTACCGAAGTTCTGCCGATTTCACTCCAGGAACCCTAAGCTACTATCCTTAGCTTGAAACCCCTATTGAGAGTGGAACCTAGTGAGTTTTGAGGTGGAGAACCAGTAATAGTCGGAGACCAAGAGCACCTTCCATCGCGTAGCTGCAAGGGCCCGATACTCTTCGAGGTAATTCGAAGCCATATGTAAATCCCTATTGTTTTTAATAATGAAATATGAATTCATTCACCCTTTAATGGAAACTACATAAATAGATGTAGAAGATTTACTATGTTTGCTTACCATTTACATTTACTTTTTACCGTTCACTGTTACTGTGTGTGAATTTGCAAATAGATGTTCGTATTTTAAGTTTTCTTCTTTATTCACGGCTCATAAGCCATCCAACTTTGGTTTATGCTTTGATTTGCATAGTCTGGGTTGCATGTTTACTATTTTTACTAGTTGTTACTGCACCATTTCACACACAGAGCCGTAAGAGATATTCTCTTATGGGCTCTCTAACTTGGCCTCTTAAAGCTAGTAGATCATCCATCTTTTCCTGTTAGAGTGCGAAAGCACCAACAACAATTAAGTTTTAAGTTGAAACCAAGATACTTGATTCCATCATCAAAGGAAGATACACTTAACATAAAAATTTGAATAATCCTTTTTTCCCAATTCTGGCCCATTGAATAGAATGGTTGATTTGTGCAAGTTTTCTTCCATCCCTATTGCCTTTCAATATAATTGTAAATTATCTTTGTACTTCTTTGATTCCCTCACAATACATATACCAAATAAGATAACATCATCTATGGACCAAACACATTGATAGATGAAGAGTGTTCCCTAAAGTTCTAGTAGGTCTTATATTAAAAGCCAATATTTGATCAGTGGTTGGCACAAGCTGAGGAGATCCTATTGCTTGCCAAGCAGTTGAGGATAAAATACTAACAGAAGCTCCTTCATCAACAATAGTGCGAAGTACGTTCCTACTGGTAACTTCTATAGATATCTGGAAAGGAACACCCGAAGGAAGACAAGATTATGTTAGACTATTCCAATCAAAGGAAATGACCTCAGTACTTGGGGGGGTTTCATCGAAATGGGTAAATTCCCCTTTGTCCAGAACAATATGAACTGATAAAGAAAACATCAGTGGTTTTCGGTTCACTCTCAACTAGAAGAGCAGGATGAGATGAAGATTGTGTCATGGTAACTACTTCAGTCTCTGCATTCTCAAATTAAAGAGTGGAATTGAGTGGAGATGATGTCAACTCGACTACGTCAACTTCACTCTTCAAAAGAAAAGCGAGATGAACTACTTGTTCTCCACTTATTGAGGAAAGAGTGGGATCGACCGAGGATGGAGCAGGATCGACTACTTTGGATTTACTCTTCAAGAGAAGAGTAGGATCGATCAAGGATGTAACTGGATCGACCACTTTATCAACCAATGAGGGGTCAAGGGAAAACTTACGATATCTGGTCGGAAAGTGATTCTGGGATATAGTAATGTCTTCCAACAATTTTGAAGCTTCATCCATGCGAGGACAAAGGTAAGTAAGGTGCATGTCCTTGCATAACAAACCAGGATTCTTGACTTTACCTTTCTGACCTTTAACCATAGATTCACTGGTCGATGGGGTATCATCAATATGATGTCCAGAGGCTGATGATATAGGTTGTTTGGAAGCTTTAGGCCACTTTTCTAATATTTTGGAAATACCAAGACAATCCTTAAGAAGGTGATCCCCCCACAAAGCCTACAAGGAAACTTGGGTTTTCGAGGTGTTTGACTAGAAAGAGCATAATTAGGGGTAGTCGGTTGATGCTTGGTCTCTTTCTTATTCTTCTTCTTCTTAACCTTCATTTTCTTCTTCTTATTATCCTCCTGATTACTAGCACCACTACTTTTATTAGGCAAGGAAGAATAAACAGAAGAAGAAACATGCGACGAAGGATCAATTTGGGATTTATGCTCTCGTGATGGAGAGTTAACATTTGAAGCATTAGGTGCATTTGGGATCACCGGATTGGAGAATAACCATACCGGTAACCCTATAGACAATCCAAGAAGACTCAAAGTAGAAATAAAGGGAGGACCAAAATCTCCAAATGGAGGGAAAGCAAAAGATACCCCTTGAAAAGGGTTCTCTTGATTGGTAGTCCTGGAAGGAGCTTGGGTGCATGGATATGGATCTGCCATGGAACACAACTAAGTTATGTGGGCGAAGTCTCGCAAACAATAACTCAAAAAACCCTAACGCAACCAAGTGTGCAAAAGGGGAGCTAAAAGAAAAAGAGGCACACAGCCCAAAAAAGCAAGCTCAAAAAAATTTACTGTAACCGATGCCATAGCAAGCGAGCTATAACAAAGAGGCCAAAAATCCAACAAGCGGCACTAAAACAAAAGGACCCTCTACAAATTAAAAGAGCAAGCAACCTCCTATCTAATATCTGGAGACCTCAACAGATCGTATCCTCCACAAGGTGATGAAATCCAAGTTGGACAATATGAAATGAGTGACCAATATAGATGAAGGGATATCCCTTTACCGAAAGGGATCCCGGGTAAAAGAGCCCTAGAATAATGGTCACTAGGATACCTAGTTCATGACACGTTTGGGAAGGTTTACTCAAGCTTCTTCCTTTTGGCCCTTGTACAACTAGTATGGAAGCCAAAAAATACAAGGAAGACAATGGATTGATGTCCTTAGGCACTAAGTGGAGTGCGGTATTCCACAAAGTCCGTCTGGAACCAGTCCTCGCTGCTTACCCTCGTGGAACGGGAGGCCCCCCAACAATTTGGTCTATAACCGTGTCAACAAATACAAGAGGATTTTAACACCCTAAGAGAAAACAACTATGTCTCATATGTAAAATGACAAGGGGGAATTATTTGGATTCCTGTCCCCGATGTCCTACCTAATTGCACAGTTCTTTTTATGTCTTCAAATGATGTTAATGTGTTTTTAGTTAGGGTGTTAATTTTAAAGGCTTGTTGTTTTACTCAAGGGGAGCGGAAGTGCTACTCGGTGGTGTGTAGACTTGACTCAAACCATGAAAATTTGGATGAACTATACAAGTCTTTTGCCTTCAATGAAATTCTAGCTAAGTAAGGAAGAGTTCTTTTCGTTCCCAAATGTACAACCCAATTTAAATGCAATTTTAGCTTTTTAATGAATGATAACCAATCATGTAAAACCATACCCAAACTACCCTAAAGTGACAAAAAGAGATCTCTCTATCAATAACAAATGTAAAAATTATAATTCATTTCCTATCTTTTTACACTTAAAAAAGACATATCTAAGCTATGGGAAATAAATATCCCGTACACGTTTCCAATCAAATGCAATGAAAAGAAAAACATCCAATATCTTTTTGTAATTCAAATGCACAAGAACTTGAAACAATCTTTTCTTCCTCTTATGAATGTAAGAGCAAGAATGTCAAATGATCAAACTAATGCAAGAAGGAAATTTATGTTTTTCAAGCTTGTAAATCTAGCAAAGAGAGACAAAAAGAAGCTTTTCTTTGAACAAAAATGGAAACAAAGAATCGATCTACACCAATAACCAATAAATAGATAAAGATGCGAAGGAAACAAAGTGTAAAAACGAAGAAAATGACTTCAAAATTCAAGGATGTCCCAAGTTTTTCAAAGCCAATCAAAGCAATCCAAACGACACAAAAGATCCCAAAAGGTTGAAAAAACCGTAATATGGGTCAAAGGGACTGTAGGATACACAATCCTTGGCCGCAAAAAATTCCTAAAAATGCAAACAAACACGCACTCAAACTGTGGATGCAAGAGTACTTACAACCCCTAACAGACAGCAAGAGGTTAGGCAATTAACCTTGAATCAACAGGCCAAGGTAAACCCTAGCAAAATGCTTTCAAAAACCCAAAACAGAGGATTTTTCGCCCCTGTACAGACCAACACGGAGTGAAAATATGAGACTTTAGCGCCCTGGAACACTGTGGGGTAGCGAAAATTTGGAAATTTTCGCACCTTAGGATCATGAAAATGTAAGAATTTTTGCTCTGTGATGTACAGGAAGGAAGCAAAAATATATTCTAGGGAGGCAAGGGCGAATGTCTGAGAAGAAAATTATGAATTTCTAAGGTTTTCAGACTTAGAGAACTTGATAATGAGGATCAAAATGATAAATAAAGGTCAAAAACTGAATAATTGCGGAGATAGAAGATCAAATCTTAAGGATTTGATGGAAAAATGAAACTTGGGATTTCCCCAGTGGAGTCGCCAATTTCTGTACTAGCAAATTTGTCCTACTGATAGTTAAATCTACTCAAAGATCAAACTGAGTTTCTACAAGCTTAATCTAAGGCATAATCACAACAAGTGGTTATTTATTCTCCTAGATCTAACACCACATATAAGCTTTTAAACACTAAGAGGGAAATGGGCAATGAGATTTACCTCAAATTTGTCGGTTGTCCTAGCTCCAACTCCAACTCCAACTTGCTCTCCAAGAATTGAGCCTATTTGAACAAGAACAAGAACAATACCTCCAAGCACTAGATATAATGGTTAAGATCTAAATTATATAAAACATGCCATGCATCAAAATGAATGAGAAACATAACATGGGAGAATAAGCCAAGTTATATTAATGAGAGCTTAAGAAGACTATTACAAAGTTACCCTTGATGTCCAAGCAACAAATTCCTCTTCCAAGCTTTCCTCTTGCTATCTTTGCAAATCCCTTAAGACCATAGGTTTGATGCCTCCAAAGTTCTCCCCCTAGCTTATGGATGGATTCCTTCGTATAGGATTTGGGAGGCCAACCACTAGGAGATAATAATGGATCTAAGGGAGTAGAAGGTGGATTAAGGAGGTGACTCATGCCTGAGAAGGAGGAGGAAGTGAGATTCGAGAGGAACCTCCATCCCAAGAATATCTCCTTCGAATCCAAGATCCAAGAGATAAGGTGGTTGAGGGATTTTCACGCCCTCAACACTAGGAATAATGTGGAAAAGTTGTAATTTTTGCGCCCCTACAGGCATGCAGAACACGGAAATGTTGTAATTTTGCGCCTTGCACCACTAGCAGGGCATGAAAATATGAGTAAAGTGGACTTTGTGAGGTGGCATTCGACCATGGCAAGTTGGATTTGTCTCCAAAGAAGGTTAGGGAGGGGACCAACATGATGGAAATGAGCTCAACACTTGCTAGGAGGTATGTCCATTAGGTTCGGCATGGTGGTATAACATGAAGACTCAAAATGGCGCTCAAAGTGATAATTTGGCATTATGGAGGAGGGCATTGAGTCCTATACAACAAGGGGTAGATTTTATGCTTGCATATATGCATAGAGTTGACTTGGGGATGCCTAGATTGCAATAATGTTCATGTTAGGGGAGTGGACCCATTGGAGCACATGGGTTGGAGGAGGAGCATTGGGAACATCTCATGGAGTTCCCTTGCATTGGATTCTTACTTGTGTATGACAACGCTTTTGAGCTTGACATGTCTATCCTTGAAGTATATCACTTCACATGTGTGAACCTACTTGTGGTTGTAGTAGATTGCTTGTAAGGGTTTAGGTCCACATTTGTATTGTTGGCCTCCCATACCTATCATATATATAGATGAAGGAGAGAGTCCATTCATCATTATCATTGTACTATTTTCTTTGTACCTGTGTTCTTGGAGTAAGGCACTAAGGTTCAGGAGGAAACACTAGGAGCAGGGAAAATTTTAAGGATCCATAATTTTCTCAAAGTGTAGAAACCTTGGAAAACCTTATTAATTCCTAAATTTGCAAGCATAAAATGTTTGGTGATTTTTTTTTAAATATATTCAAATTTCCAAGGAATTTATATAGTTTTTGGACAAGTTTGATGAATTTTAGAGTAAAAAAATTTATTCCATGGAATTTGGGCGAATCATCTTTGAAAAAAAGGCAAATTGGCGAATCTTATTTTGGAAAAAAAGGCCGAAAAATAGCCCATGGGCTAATTTTCGTCCCTAAAATTTTCCTTGGCTAAGAGAAGTTATGATGTCTACAGGAAAATATTTGTTTGGAGCTTGCTCTTGGGAGATACTAGGGTTAAATCTTATGTAGAAAACATTAAAGATGATGATCTAAAATCATCTCATTCATCATCATCTCATGTTAGAGATGTGAGAAGAGAATACTTGTGTGTGTGTGTTCTTAGTCTCTATACTTTCTCTCTCTTGTACTCTTGGAGGTGCTATGGTTTCTTGGAGATTTTGGCGCCTCTTGAATACTAGGGTTAAGGTGTCATCCCTTGGATACATTGGAGATAGGGTTTTGTGATTAAACCCTAATGACTCCCAATTTTGCCATCTTTTTCAACACTCGAAAGTTAGATATATATTAATTTTCGATTATAATATTATGCCTTTGTATTAAATAATTAACTCTTTAGCTCCAGATTTAAAGTTATTAAGGTATACACTCAAATCATTGTTCATATGAAGTAAACACTATGTATTTTAGTTATTTTTAATGTTTTTAACAATGGGAATTGATTTCAAGTTAATTTTATCTTAATGGCAAAGTTCTAGTTCATTTTTGTCATAGAATTGTTTTTGGTACTAGTTTTGGTGCTTCTTGTTGATTTGGCTGGATGCTTATTGTTGACAAGAATATAACACTTGGATGATTCATCTTGAAGTTTCAATACCGTTGTTGTTTTTATTGTATAAGCTTGTGTAAATCGTATTGACTAACTTAGTTGTGCTACAAATATGCAATTTCCTTGGTTATATTAGCTTTTAGATTGTTATATTTGTGTTTCTTCCATCCATATTAGCATTCGATCTATTTGTATAGTCGTTTTGTTTACTTACATTAGTATTCCATTTTTTATAATAATATTCAAATTCATTTGCATTGTAGATATAAGTATTTCATGTATATAAGATGTGAGGTCCTTTCCCAACCTAAGATAAGTCCTATAGTAGTATATTTCAGTTAAATAGATCTTTACATTTATTTAAATTAATAGAGAGAGTACTAATGGTTTAGTGAACTATTAAACTTAGAATGGAATTCAATTTTAACTAGTTTTCATTGTATAGATTTGGTCTTGGATATTTGTTTCCATACCATTCATAACATTCAAAGTTTTAATAGATATTAATTCTGTTTTAGAATTAGAGATTAGTTTGCAAAGTGTGATTTACATTTTGATTAATGACAGTGACTTTTACATTGCATTTGATGTGTGAATTACATAAACTCTTTTGCATATTTTAATATTTATTTCATAACTTTTAGTTTTGTTCTCCACTGTCATTATTTGAGTGAAACATATACTTTGTTTTCTATTAATTAAAATTTATATAAAAACATAGACAAACCTTCTCTTAGGCCATCTAAACAATATCATAACTCCTAAGAGTACACTCAAGATTTATTAAATTTAGATATGAAACAATATTTCATTAGTTACACTTTAAAATTGGATTTATTAGTGATTAGATTTCCTATACTGATTCATGTACTTAGTGTAATTTCCAGAATGTAGGTTTTGTTTACAAAATTTAGATTAAGACATTTTTTCATATTATAGAATCATTAGCATTTATATAGTCTTCGCCTATATTATTGGTGTTTGCATGATCTTTATTTATATTATTTTTCTTCAATAGTTCTCATAGATAGATCATTGTTTCTTGCATTGTTAGATTGTTGTTTTCTGCATTTTGTTTTCAGTTCATTTCATGCATTTTATGCACCTTGGTTTGATTTTATTTCATGCACTTTAATTTTTCCATAATTCGACTTAGTTTGATTTCATCTCTTTTTCTTTAATTTTCATAAAATAGAAATTAGAATCTTTAGCATGGCAACGTAAACTAGGGCTTAGTCGATGGGGACTCAACCATGGCTGAGGTTATGGGGACTCGACCATGTGACCTCTGTGAGGTAAAACCTGTATGACTGCCCAATGAACAGTGGGCTGAGCGGGATAGTCATGGAGTATATTACTGTTGTGGAACCATCGAGAGCTTTGACCTATTGCTTAGATGTGTAGATATTTAGCAGTAAAACCCTGTATAACAATACTTCTCATGTTGGGTGTAGATAGGGATATGTCGGTAGTTTTGGTGGAGGAGAAGTCCATTCATTGATGATTGATGAACAAGTATTAGTCTGTAGGGTGGTGACTGCTTCCTGTTTCGGGTGTATCTGACAGGTACAGACAAATTAGTTTAAGTATTGATATACCTTCCTTGCAATAGGTGGGGTATAATATTATTGTTTATTTAAATAGTTGTCTTCTAGTTACCTCTTGGGGATGGATCCTTGTCAGAACTATGGCTGGGTAGAACCATCGTGTGAGCAACGACAAAGCTTGGATGAATGGTGGGATGGTGTCGGGGCTTTTCAGTCTGATGCGGAATATTGGAGAGCACGTGCATCACATGAGGAATATTTCCCGGGGAATGGGAATGGAGTTGTCCCGGGGAAAGGGACCGAGAATGGTCTAAGACCGGCTGTGGAACTAAACCCGTTAACTACCCAAAGAACCATTGGATATCGATCCTCTGCTGAGGGTTCCTCTATTCCTGGTAATATCCTAGCGAATGATCCTAGTTCCAAACAAAACATTGTAATGGGACCGAGGCTTCGATCTAGAGTTATAAACAGGAAAAAAAAAAATTGAAATCATGGGGGAAGGGAACTGATCTTTTGATGGACCGTCAATCGGGCCTGGAGGGTATTGCTTCCCTCTCCATCAAAGCACTTGTGGGTAAATTCACCTATGGGGTTATGAACCCTAAGGATATAGATCTTTGGGTTTCTACTAACTGGGCTAAACTCATTGGATACAGACCTGAGATATACATTATGAACAAAGGCTGGTATATTTTTTATTTCAGGTTGGAGAGCCATATAGATACCATCTTGGAGAAAAATTGGATAAAGGGGAACAGTAGCCTAATGCTAAAAAGATGGCACATGGGATTTGATCTAGTTACTGAGAGGGTTCGTTTCCGTCATCTCTGGGTTTTTCTTCCAGATTTTTCTATGGCTATGTGGCATTGGGAAGGATTTATGGCAGTGGCTAACCATTTGGGAAAATTCCTCCATATCAGTGATCGTATTCTAAATGGAATGGATCGTAGGGTCGGTCGGGTGCTTGTTGAAATTGATATGTCACTTGGCCTATTTGAGTCATTGGAGATTGTTTGGCGGGACAGGAGGTATACCCAGCTACTGGACTATTGGGGTGTCCCCTTCAGATGTTCTAAATGCAAGTTTGTGGGACATCTTTGGTGGGATTATCCAAACTCAAGCTCTAGTTCTAATCCAGACTCAGCTGATGATGCTCGAGCTTGGACTTCAGATAGTTCTATGTCTTCGGTAGGTGCTGCTAAGGGCATTGATCAAACTATTCCTATTGTATCTGGATCCTCCACTGGTTTGTCTCATCCTTCATCAATCATTAGTAAGTTGAACAAACTTGACCCTACCTTTTCATCCACTTTAACAAAAGAAGATTTAATTTTTCTATCAGGTTTGGATGGTAAGGGGGATCGAATCGGTGAGGATATTGTTGGGGGCCCTCCCACTTTCTTTACGGGTTTTCAGCATCAACCGGATTGCACTCAGGAGGAATTAAATATGAATGTCAACTTGTCTCTGATAGTGGACCCTGTAGCTGATACTGTTCCTGTGTCATTGAATACTTCTATGGCTCCCCTACTTGGGGTTTCGAAGGTGTCTTCTTCCCCTTTTTCTCTGGGGTCATCTACTCCACTATTCTCATAGGATCCCACAGATCCTGTTTTGCTCCCCAAGATTAATATGATTTCGGGGTCATCATCTATACATAATGGGGGTATATCAGATGATTCCAGGTTGGATGGGTCTGGGGATATCCAGTTGGAGGGGAAGCCTCCATCCTTTGTGGAGATTGTTAAAGCCAAGACCCCCTTAGCTACATATATTGCGAATATCCCTACCAAGTGGGTTTCAGTGGATCTTCCTCCTCATCTGAGGGATGGGGAGCCTGTCAGGGAATTAACTATTAAAGGTGTCAGGGAAAGGGGCATTGCCCAATTTTCTTCGATCAAAACCAGAAGTGCGAGGAAAGGTAAAGTGCTAAAGGCTGATTCTCCGTCACTTGATATCTCCCTTGTCTCATCTTCTTCAAATGGTTCTATGGATTCTAAACGGGCTCTTAGAGATATGAAGGCCCTAGCTAGGGTTAAAAGATTATCATTTTTTTCTCTAAATATCAGAGGGATTGGGGGCCCTCAAAGCACTTGTGGATTCCTTGAAACCTGACATGATTTTTTAACAAGAGACTATGGTGTCCATGGAGAAGGCGAGATTATTCTTCAGCAGCATTAGAAAAGACTGGGCCATATGTTCATCGGATGCAGTGGGATTATCTAGGGGCTTATTGTCGGCTTGGGACCCAAATTTTTTTCAGCTTACTGCATTTACTACGCATCTAGGAATTTTTCTGGAAGGTAACTGTTATCACCAAACTTGTAGATGCCCCTAGAGATGGATCCAAGATGGATGGAAGAAGGGATGGGCAACCAAAGAGGTGCAACCAAGATAGCCTCGACTCCAAATGGATGGTTGTCATGCCAATCGAGGCAATCTTCACTTTATGTTATCTAGCCCAAGACAACAAAGGGGGAGACCTAGATCCACTCCCGACAGGAGAGATCAGACCAAGACACCAGATCAAATCAAATGATGATGAAGTACGTAAGGTGTATGGTGAACCCTAGATCTATGGAAGAAGTCACAAGATGAATAATAGTTTTGATCAAGGGGTTTAAACAGTGTAGCTTTGATCCATTATGGGTGGAAGAGTGACTTATGATGTTTGAAATAAGATCCAGGATTAGGGTACTAGTCAATTATGAGAGAATCCACTACCTTGGGAACCGTATCCAATGCAGGGTAGTTAAGGACTGAATTGGGGCTAACCAGTACCAGAGATAAGCTTGATTGAGTAATATGACAATGTCAAGGGGTTCAAGCAACCAAAACAGGGATCAAACCATAAGCTAACCCAACAATCCAGGAAAGTCGAATGGGATTGGAGAAAGATTAGTGCCTTGGGAAATGGGCCAAATGGAGTCAGATGTCCACCAAATTACAGATCTGGAATGTTGAGGTATTGAGGTCGGTGGATCTAAAAGATTAAGGTCATCCAATGGATGGATCTCAGTAGATCTGAGATTGAAGTATGCCACAAAGTGACCCAAGTAGGGCACAACCCTCAAAATGAGGAGTGGGGCCCACAAGGTCAAAATCACTGAAGTGACACACTAGGGGTAGGTTATTGAATGTGTATATTATAGATCAAGTGGAATCTCACCTACCCAGGTGCTAGATCCTAGCAAACTAACCCCTCCCAGGAAGTGCGACCTCCCTTGGAGAAGCTTCTTTGCCTTGGGAAGTGGGTCAAATGAAGGCCAATCCTCACCAAACTATAGATCCGAATTGTTGTGGATGCTATAGAGGTGGGTTTTAAATTTTATACCCAAAAGCCAAGTGGATCAAGCTAGATCTGAAAAATTGTAAAATGAGGGTTTTGAAATAGTAAGGGTTTGAAGCATTTAGACAAATGGATAGATCATGGAAAGAGAAATTACCTTGAGATCATACCTGAGTGATGAGATGAAATGCCTTGTTTTCGAGGAAGACTCCCACAGAGATCAAATGAGAAATTGTTGAATTTGCTTGCCAAAATGATGCCCTAGCCCATAAGTGCGACCTCCTCTACTTGTCAAACCAAGGAAAGCGATTCAATCATTGAGATCAAGTATGGAGGAAATACAAGTAAAATGCGATGATAACATGAAATAGAAGGCCCTGGGATAGTAATACTCCCTGTTACCAATGAAGAGATCCAAAGAAGAAGTAGGGAGGGTCCTCCCCTACCAATACGTCCTCTTCAAACCAAATTGGCCTCCACCTGTAGATGCAAAAACGTGGTACAAAAATATAGCAAGAGAAAATCTCCAAGAACCAAGTGCAAAGGAAGAATCAACGAACGAACTCCAAAAACATTCACCACAACACAACAAATAGATGCAATAATAATTCTCTATTCCAATAATCCAGAGCCAAGAGTCCCCTTTACAATGAGAAGCTCTCTCCTTTGAATAGGAGGGAGAGAGTCCACAATCTAACCACTTTTTGAATGAGTGGCTAAGATTAAAAGATTAAAAGATCCAATCCATGGTTGAGATGAGCTCAATAATACAATCCATGGATAAATAATAAAATATAACAATAAGTGGACAAAATCACCCTAGAAGAGGGGATCCCACCAAATCATGATGACAAAATAATAGATCTAGCTTATGGTGGGTCCAAGGGGTAATTTTAGACACCCTTGGTCAATCCCCATAGCACAATATCAATAAAATAATCATCAGAGTACCAAATCATGCCTCTATGGACAAATCGTGAGCCTTGGGAGGCTCCAAAAATCATCAGAAAGTGCCATAAGTGATGGATGTGGGTCCCGATGAAGTTGAAACTGCTGGAGAAGGTGTGGAAGACATCCCACTCATCATCACTGATCATTCCATGCCATAACTTTGCCTCAATAGCCCAAATCAAATTCCTATGCAGCCATTTCTACCATTTTTGGACTGCCTCGGGAAATGTGAAACTGCCCAAACTACCTCCTGGAGTGCCTGCGTTGTCAAGGTGAGCTCACCAATGATTCTAGGAGTAGGGTAGTATTGTAATAACAAGTGCCTGGACCACCCCCTCCATGCACAACGCCCTAGGTGAACCAAGTAAATCTCATCACTGCTCTAACAGGGCCTCCAACATACCAAAACTGCACTAGGATAGCCAACTGAGGCTCAATCATCACTGTAACTACCCGGAACTTAAAACAGACTGTCTCATTGGACTCAGAAGGTCCAAATCCATCTAAGATGTGTACTCATACACCATATAAACCTCTGCATGGTCCAAAATAAATACTCATCATATCCGGCAGACCAAATAATAATAATCTGTAAAAGTGTTGAAAAGCACAAATCATCATCATAAGCCTGAAACCACTGCATAAGCCCACCATGGTGACCTATACCAGACCATATATCATCTATCTGTAACATCTGAGGTCTGCCACCTCATATCCTGTGGTTGACTTTTGGTCAAATTGAGGTTTGACCAAGTCAACATGACCAAAATATGACTCAAACTGTCATCATGCTGCTGCAAGGTGTCCAAGGTTAAAACATGCTTTACAATCCATTCAATTAGCAATTATAACAAGAAGTAATCATTACTGGCAATCTAAATCCAAATATAATAAATCATAATTATTATTTATTACTCATACAAGACTTTCAAGGTCATACTCACTTCATAGTTGTGATCAATTTGCTAGTGAAGGGTGAAGGCTAAGAAATAAGTGGCTAGGTCAAAGGATGACTTATTGACTTAACACTGTGACACTTTGGAAATGGAAAAGGGAATACATACCATAGCATATAGTGGACAAGCAACAACACAGGGAATGGCGGTGTCTCACAAATGGATAAGTTGTTCAAAGAGTGTTTATTCACCTTACATAGATGCACACAATCCATAATACAAATGAGGCCAACAATCCTTTTGATATAGCATTTAAGTTCCATTTCTTTTTGGGCCTAGAGTTTCCATAGCCTTTGATCTATGTGTGTTTGCAAACACATTGCATAGATTTACATTTATTTAGGCTTCTTGCTGCAGTTGTGTTTTTAAGGCACTTGTTTACCTAAGCACTTCTAGGTGTGTCACAGACAGCTTGTTTACCTAGGTATCTACATTTCACAAAAGATATAACATTTGATATTTCATAGCCATTTTCATTTGGCATGCCTTTCATTCATGTGTATTGCATGAATGGGCTTTTCATACAAGATATAACATTTCATTTTCATATTTTGTATTCATGGCAGCACTAAAAGTTTCGGGTTTAGCCAACAACATCTTTAGTGACTAGGGGGACTTCTCAAGGAAATCCAACTCACCAAAGGTAAGTTTTGTCACCAACTCAGAGCCGAGACACAATAAACAGGGAAGCTTATCCAATATAGAGGCTACAATGGGGAAAGGTCCTCCATGCCACTAGTCAAGTAGTAAGTCAAGGTAGTGAACAAACTGGGTAAGTCATGGATGGATGAAGACATCAAATAATGAAACCAACACTAGCAAGCCAAAGTATGGCGGGAATGATCACCTCTATTCTCCCTAGGGAGGGTAAAACCAATGAGTATAGGCCAAGAACTTCTAAGTCTAAGTAGGGACAAATATGATATATATATAGTACAACCAGGTCCACATATCTATATGATCGCCATATCATGATACTAAATGCTAAGACATGCTAAGAGAATGGAAATAAAAGCAACATAACCACAACACCATAATATACCTGCTGAGTCATATACCTGAATGCTCATCATCTGAACCATCATCTTTCCTTTGAAACTGCTGCTATAACTTTGGGCAATACTGACTGCTCTGTATAAATGGCTAAATAGCTACATCGGTCATCTCTCTGAGTGTTCTGAGACTCAGTCATGGCATGGGGAATAAAAATGTTGTCCAAAATCTGATAATGATCCATAGTAGATGCTCATCTCAGCATCTCAATGCAAGGTAACTGGCTAAATAGTGTACTGGAATCAGAAAAATAATGTATGGTAGCCCGGCTACTATATATGTGATAACAATAAGATTAGGGGATTTTCTGATATTATAAATTTTATAAATATCTATAGCCCATATACTGATCGCAAACTTTTCTGGGATATTGCCAAAGCGAAGGGTCTTATGGACTGTGATAACCTATTATTGGGGGGTGATCTAAATATCATAACGTCATCGGTTGAAACTTGGGGCAAAGGTGCTGAAATGGATACCTTAAGTACTCATTTTCATGATTTCTTTGAAGCTCTTGGACTGATTGATATCCAGTCGGTTCCCTTGGGGTCTACCTAGTGCAATGGAGAGCTTGCTGATCATAAGATATCTAAAAGGATGGATAGATATTTATTATCGGATAATTTGTCCCAAAAATGGCAAAATTATAGATCCTGGACTGTTCTGTCCTCTCTCTCTGACCATCGTCCTATACTGATGGAGGTGGATCTTGGGGTTGTCAAAACTCCTTATCCATTTAAATTCAATCATACTTTATTACAGATTGAGGATTTCCATAGACTGGTTTGCAATGAATGGATCAATTTTGACATTGAGGGGTTACCCTCGGCTGCTCAACGTTTATTACAGAAATTAAGGCTTTTAAAATTGGTGGTTAAAAAGTGGGAGAGGCTCGAAAGCAGGCTGATTCCAGGGAGGTTGCAATTATAGAAGCTCAAATTCATACACTTAATGATGCTCACCGAGGTGGCCCTCTAACTGATGGGGCTAGGAAAATTTTGCTGGAGCTGGAGAGTAGGCGTTTGGCGCTACAAAACCTTGTTGAGGCGTCTTGGAGATTGAAGAGTAGGGCTGTATGGGTAAACTTGGGTGATAAAAATACTAAATTTTTCCATCGTTATGCCAACAGTCGTCGTATCAGCAATACCATCTGGAATTTGATGGATAGGGATGGGGAACCTATCTCAGCACTTGAGGATTTGTAGAAGGAAGCTACTGTACATTTCAATGAATATTATAGTGACCCTGGTACCACTTCAATTATTGAACAGATTGGGATTATCAAGGAATGTCCTTGTATGTTTACAGAATAGGAAGGTAATGACATAATGCTCCCTGTCACCTTATCGGAGATACAATCTTTCTTGAAGGGTTTTGCCAAGGATAAAAGTCCGGGTCCAGATGGTTGGACCGCAGAACTTTTCCTGGAATTTTTTGACATCATGGGGCTAGATATACTTGATATGGTGGAAGAATCGCGATTATTGGGGAATGTGGATGGGGCTATCAATGCTACATTTTTTACTCTCATTCCTAAGATCTCTAACCCTTCTACATTTATGGATTTTCGTCCTATTTCACTATGCAACCTGGTTTATAAGATCATCTCAAAGATCATTGCCTACAGATTGAAACTTGTAATTTCTAGGGGACTGTCATTGGAGCAGTATGGTTTTCTGGACAATCCTCAGATCCTAGACGCGGTGGGGGTGGCTCAAGAGGCTATGCATATTATACAATCAAAAAAGATTCAAGGTCTTATTATGCAGCTTGATCTCACGCGTGCCTATGATAATGTGAACTGGTCATTCCTCCGTTTAGCTTTGGTACAAATTGGTATTCCATGGGAGGCTATAAAATGGATATTCGCTTGTATATCATCAGTCAACTATTATATACTGATTAATGGATGTCCTACATAATTTATTCAATGTTCCAAGGGCTTGCACCAAGGATGTCCCCTTTCTCCCCTATTATTCTTGATTGTGATTGAGGGGCTCATCAGGCTTATTCTCAAGGAAAAAGATGACTTGTTGTTTTCTGGCATTCAGCTATCTCCACATTTCTCCATTACTCACTCTTTTTTCGTAGACAACGTCATGATTTTTGGTCTTGTTGATGCACTGGAATGGAGTCATATTTGGCGTATATTGCTCCAATTTTGTAAATCCTCGGGCATGCTGATAAATGAAAAGAAATCTAAATTACTGAAACACAATCTGGAGGATTTGGGTTTACTTGAAATCACCTCTATTATTCCGCTCCCTATGGAAGATTTAAATGATGGAACCCTCTATTTAGGTTTTTTCTTAAAGCCTAATGGTTATAGAGTGGAGGACTGGCGCTGGCTTGTGAAAAAATTTGAAAAACGTATTATGCATTGGCAATGACGATGGCTCTCCAGTGGTGGTAGACTGACTCTTGCAAAGTATGTTCTTCAGAATTTAGGTGTTTATTGGTTTTCTCTCTGTAAAATTCTGAAATCCATCTTATTCAGGATTCGTCAATTGATCCACCAATTCATTTGGTTTGGAAATGGCCGACAAAAGGTGCACTTGGTGGAATGGAGAATGTTAGCAAGGCCTTATGCTTAGGGAGGCTAGGCACTTAAAAATATTTATAGATTCTCAATTGCACTACGGGCTAAGAGTATGTGGTATGCACTTGCGGTGGAATGCATCTGGGGTGACATTCTTAAGGACAAATATCTTGGCAAACTATCAATTGTTCAATGGATCAGGTATGGTCATAAATCCCCAAAAGGCGTTTCCAACATATGGGCTGGTTTGTTGGCTGCCTTTCATGTGGTTGTCGATTAGCTGGCATGGCTTCCAGGAGATGGCTGTAACACCCTGATTGGGGTCGATCCGATTGTGGCAGGGCCTAAAAACTATATTCTTTCTCCATTGCTATTATCACATCTCAACTGCAGGGGATATTTTAGTCTTTATCATATTCTAGTCACTAACAGGGATTCATCTACATTTCACTCCTGGATAAATGCAACGCAATTGGGTCTATCAGGTACTATGGCAGCCGAATGGGATGCATACATTCTCGATCTCTATCATGCTAATATCATAATGAAACTGGGGACCGATCAATTGCTATGGACATGGAACACGGTGGACGGTTCAGTTACTGCCAATCTGGCATATATGCCTCTATGTATGCAATTGACTTGGCCTGTTCGATGGTGGCATGTGCCGATTTGGATATGGTGCATCCCTCCGAGGGTTCACATTTTTATATGGCTGCTGCTGGAGGAGAAAATACTGATTTGGTGCAACCTGCAGAAGCGGGGATCCGGGTATATGCTCTCTCTGCCTTCAAGCTCCTGAAACGTTATTTCATCTTTTTGTTTTGTGCCCATTTACTCAGCAGGTTTGTAAAATTTTGGGTTATCCTTTTGCTGCGATAAAGTTTGAACAAGACTCATCCATTCAGTCATGGTTCCATTGTATATTCTTACAAAAAAAACAATTGGTACTGAAGGCATGCTTATTATCCTGGTTAATATGGAAAGCGAGAAACCTGGTTATATTTGAAAATAAATTTCTGGAGGTTAGCAAAGTTGCATGTGACGTCCATTCGCTATCTATTGAATATGGATGCTCGTTGAATATGACTCCATCGATTACTGTTTGTAACCAGGGGTCTCCCAATCTTCTCCGTTCGGGCAATAGGGCCAGGTTTGATGGTCCTACCTTGCGAACCTCTTGCCTTTGTGGTGCAGGGGCATTCATTGAACTATATAATGGGGATAGGATCAAACTATGGTTACACGGTGGTGATGGAACCAATACGAAAGGGGAACTTGTGGCTTTATGGCTTGTTTTATTTTTTTTCCGCAAAGGCCAAAATTCATCTGGAGCAGATTGCAGGTGATTCGATGATCATTGTAAATTGGGCAAACTCTATTGCGTACATTAGTGCTATGGCACTCTCTTCTTGGCTGGACCAAACGAGGTTACTCCTCCGTCATTGCACATCGACTTATATTGTCCACATATTTCGGGAGCATAATACTATGGCCGATTCTCTTTCGCGGCGGGGTCTTGAGGCAACGGCCGGCAGGATTTTTTATGAGATCTTGGAGGGATCCCTTCCTCCCTCTAGGGGTTTCTGGAATATTTTTGTTGTGTAGTTTGATGACATGTTTTTGGCGGCGCTAGTATTTGGTGGATAGTTTTCTACTTCTTCTTTTCTTCTGGTTACTATTTACATTTTGGACATATTGTTTATTTTAAACTCTCTAGGGGATTGGTATATCCTGACTCTATCTTTTATTGGCTTATGAACTGTCTTGGGAGACCTGGAATGGCCTTGGTATTTGGTGGCTCATGTTGGAAGTTTTGCTGGATTTTTTGTTCACTGCACTTCATATACTTATAAATAAAGTATGGTTTTTTCTTGTGAAAAAAAAGCTTTTTTTTTTAAAGCTATATTAATATATTCTAAATATTGAACCTTTCTTGAACCATTTGATATAATAGAACCCTCATTTAATATTTGTTAAAAAAAGGGTGAAACCTATATTTAATATCCTTAAGGGTTTACTGTTAGAATTACATGTTGCTTGTTTACAGAGCTATTCAAGACTGGGATTGTAATGTTTAAGTCATTGAATAATCGAAGAAATAGAGTCAACATCCTTGTAGGCTAGTTAGAGAATACTTAGATCAGTTGTAATTGGCTTTTAGTTAATTTAATTAGTGTTTTATTTCTGCATTGCAATTTCATTTTTTTATTTCTTATAGCAAAAATCCTAATCACCAAAGGAGGATCGAGGTCTAACTTGTGAGATATAACCTTACACTAATGGGTGTCATCATGAGGTGTTAGATTATTTCCAGTCAATTGAGTTTTACTTGTTTCATTTATCGTATTGAAGTGTGTTTTCCGACATTAGTTATTAGATTAGGTTAGATTAAGCTTCAATCATACACATATTATGCCTGCACCTCTAAGTTTACGAACTCCTGGTCGATAATTTAATGTCGAATAATTAAGCATATATTTAGCTCGAAAAACCCTAGATTGTAATTGTTGAGGAGTGAATAAGAGGAAATGTTTTCCTCGGAGGACTTATGAGTGTGATGCTTGCTTGTTGGAGCTCCTTGGTGTTGTTTACAGTTTCCCCTAGCTAGTGTTTTGGAGAGCTAGAGGATTGTACTAGCTTTGAGAAGAGACATTGGTATGTCTATGGAATTCATCTTTACATATATATATGAAGTTCAACTATCCAAAATTGTCTTATTGTAGACTTGATTTTCAACAATCTATTTCTTTGGGTTTAGTAATTTCTAGCACTAGTATGTCTAGTCAATTTGACATAAGTTAAGGCTAAAATTGTTAAGTGATTTAACATTAGTCCTAAAGAAGATAAGGAAGTTTTATTGTTGTAATTACTATTATCATAAATTGATTTTTAGATCAGATTAATGCTTGATAAGGCTCTCTTAAAGGGCTGAACCTTATTGGCACACATTTTGTATCTTTTCTCTTGGATTGTCTTGTTGATTAGGGTTGTTTAGAGGTGAAATATTGTTCGTTGTTGTTGTTTTTTAATCATATTTTATAACAACTTTAAGGATGGAAATTTGAGGGTTAAGATCTGGGAAACCTATATGAAAGAGGTGGAATTTCTGAAGTTGCATTAGTTTCCCTATATTAGGAAATTTCTACAAAATAATCCTCCTTGAATCCCCTCATTTTTCAACTACCACTTCCCTTTCCTAGGTCTTAATTTGTATCTACCTACTTCACCTTATTTCGATTCTTTACCATATTCAAGACATGAGCTAGTAGAACAACTTATTGTTACATTAACCTTTGACAAAGTTGATTTTCTAGCCACATTTCTTAGTATTACATTGATCTTGGCATCTTCCTCAAATGGTATATTACTTCCACTATCACAGGTCTCAATGGGAATATTTTCAACTCTCCCCTTCCTAGCATTAGGAATGCAAGCCTTAATAAGGTTCTCTTTTGAAATATTCTTAGAATCAAGAATATAGTTAGAGTGAAAAAGAGATAATTTTGATGTTGTGCACATACCTTGAACTTGAGATTTCAAGACTTTATCCAATTCCACCCAAATTTCTTTCCATATTTGAACAACTTCCAATTCTCAATCCTTGTGAGTAACATTTACCATCTCATTGGCTTTTCTTTTGCTCTTCTCCTTTATTCTTTAACTATCCATTTTTCCATGTGAACCATAGTCTCCCACTTCTGTAATTCATTTTTAGGGATTTCTTTGCCTACCATACCCTCCAATCTACACAAAATTTGCTCAAGATTAACTTTCACAAGTGATTTCCATTCATTCAACTTACCTAGATCTTGCGAATGCTTTACTACTTTTCACCATTCCCATTTACCCACTAAGCAAGGTAAATCTTCACTAGGTGCCCATAAGCATGGCATGTCATGCATCCAAAGGGAATTTTCCAATAGTTAAGAACTTGGCTACACTTCTATTTTCCCACCTCAATTTCCACAACATTTGGAAGCTCTTCGAGTATGTTTGTCCACTAGAATATTTTCTACCACTTGATTAGTCTTTGAGAAAATATTATCTTTGATATCAAGGAAGGAACCTAGCTATTACCAATTTCCACCAAGACCACTTTACTCCATAATTCTAAAGGAAAACTTGGAAGTAAATGCTACAAAGGTTTATTTATTTATTTTTATTTATTATGGGCTCTAAGCACATAATCCATATTTGGAGGGCCAAGAAAGATGAACCTCATAATCACTTACCTTTCAAGATACTTTCAGCACCATCCCATACTTGAATTTGAATATAAGCCAACCTTTAGTTAAGACATGAAAACCAATCTTATACCCTAACCTTTCTTTCCACACCAATTCAATCCAACTATGTAGAGATTTCTTAGAAACAACTCTTCTATAGAATTTACCTATCAGTGCTTTCTCAATCAAGGGCATCACCTCTCCGATAGTTCTATCTTCACCCAAAACCATTTTCACCTTCTTTATTTAAACCCTCCCACAATTATTTTCCCTGGTGAAATCATAGTCATAATCTAATTGAGCCCTCTTTCACTTTACCCTTTGGAGCCTCCAACTAGTCCTTCCAAATGTATGCTACGTATCCCTAAACCCTCACCAACAAATACCTCGATTCCTTCATTTGCAATGGGTTGGGAGATTATCACCTTCAAGAAGTTATGCAATCTAGGACAAAAACTATGGTATGTTGATATATCCCCTCAAGGACTCGACGAGGGTTGGAGTTCATAGTTCTTTCACACACTATATTGTATGCACCAAGTTGACCCAAACCTCCACCATTATAACTCTCTGATTCTCCTTCATAATAAAACCTTAGTGGAGATTGGAGCAACCAATAGACTTTGGACCATGTACACTAACACTTGTAGAATCCTTAAATTTTGAAATGATAGCCTACTTTGATTTGCTTGATAGATCTATTTCTCCTGTAGTCCCTATTAGGTGAAAATATTCATAATAAACCCCCTCATTGTAGCATGTTTGAGGGTGACAATGGATCACATTAGTAACAAGTTATAAACCCCAACTCCTTGCTTATATCCGAAACCCTTGTCATATTCCATTGGATAAGAAGTTCATCTCTAGTTTTGAATACATACTTAAAAAATTCCTCCTCCCCCTCCTTTGAGTAGTCCACAAGGTCCTTCTCCTCCATCCCTCTTTCCTTAGGGCTCCCCTTAATGATTCATCATGGTTTAAATGGATTTGAACACAATATGCCCCCGTCTCTTTACTCTCTCACCTAAGAGTGCTTATGCTCAAAATTCAGGTTTTTAAACTATTTGATCAAGTACACCATTATAGAATATTTTTCTTTAAGCATTATTTTCTTTTGAATAAGTGAATGAATATATCAAGAATAACAAAATGGATATAAACATTTAAGAGAAAGGGAAATGATAAAGATTGTTGAACCTAATGCAAAGTTATGTTGATACTAACTATCAATTACACAATGTAAAACCATGTACAACAATTGATTCAATATGGTAATAACATTGGCATTTAAGACATCCATACTCCCAAGATAACACAAGTGTCATGATATGTAATGCCCATGGAGTGGTTTCAATATCCACATATCACATAAAAAGATGGTATATTACATACAACTCAATGATAATAAGCATCGATATTTACCCCCACCCAAAAGATGCCGCACTATATTTCATTTTGACTTTATTTATAATATAATACAATAGGGTTTACAAGAAATACCAAGTTATTCAATTTGGGAAAAGCACAATGATAATAAAACTTTGGTGAACAATTTAAGTGAACCAAAAACCCATTGGTAACTTTTACATATCATTATATGAAGAAAAGTGAAACGTTATTACTACCGAGATGAATGAGATGTATAACATGTGAGTAGGATAACATCACCCTAAACAAAAGTCCATACAAATTTTAGACAAGTTAAAGTCAAAACTCTATAAAGAAGGATAAAATTATCCAAAACCACATAGTTGAATGAGATGTATAACATGTGAGTAGGATAACATCACCCTAAACAAAAGTCCATACAAATTTTAGACAAGTTAAATTCAAAACTCTATAAAGAAGGATAAAATTATCCAAAACCACATAGTTGATGTTTGTTATAGTTTCACTTAATTAAAGTTTAAAGTCATAATTCCTCAATGTCTCGATTATTTTTTAATATTACCTCCCCAAAAATATAAAACATATTAAATCTTTAAATGAACTTAAATTTAATAGTTACGTAAATGCTCATAAATTTTAATCTTTAAGGAAATTCATATGTATGATTCAACTTTTTAATGCATGGTGTGATTATTTACATAGACTTAAATTGGGGTTATTATGTAAATTAAAAAAAAAGCCCTAAAATTAATTCACCATCTCCTTATGTATCATTAATTCTCATCTTGACATCGAAACATATTAAATCAAATAACATATGATTTTTTTTTTTTTTAACATTACCTCTAAAAATATAAAACATATTAAATCTTTAAATGAACTTAAATTTTCTATTTACATAAATGCTCATAAATTTTAAGCTTTAAATGAGCTCACAAACATGGTTCATTGGCATACCATTTTTAATGTAAGGTGTGGTTATTTAAATGGACTTAAATTCATGTCATTATATAATTTAAAAAATGCTCTAAAATCAATTCACATGTCTCCTTTCCCTATATCATTAATTCTCATCTTGACATCAAAACATATAAATCAAATAATTGACTAATACATGAAATTTAATTCCAAGACACATGATCCAAAACTATATCCTTGATGTATATTGTAATCTCACCTAAATATTAAATCAAATAAAACATAAAATTTAATTCCAAAACACAAATGATCTAAAGCTACATCCTTCATGTTTATTATAGTTTCACATAATTAAAGTTTTAAGTCACAGTTTTTCCATAACACAATTTTTTTTAACATTCAACCCTCATTCTCCAGAAAAATATAAAGCATATCAAATCAAACAAAAACATAACATTTACATCCAACACAAAAATGTATGTCATGTCCTTTAGATCATCCTTATAAACCCCACACCATTAAAATAAAATAGAAAATTTATCACCCCATAAAACATTAGAAAGAATTGAATGTATATTGTTTTTCGACCATGGGAATCGGTAACTAAGTTGTGATTATTTGGGCTAGGCTCAAGTTCAAATCTGACGGCTGCCACTATAATCCCAAGAGTATATCCAATAGCTAACAAGCCATATATGTCGTTAACTTATGGCTTAGCAAGGATCGAGATGTCCGAAAATCACATGGAACGAATCCAAATCCCAAACTCAAATCAAGACACCTAACCCTCTAACCTTATCACAACGAGCAAATGGCTTCATTTTTTAGTACTTTGTAAGGGCAAATGGCTTATTTTTTAGTACTTTGAGGCTTAGTCCATTAAACATCAAGACTCATGGCGGATGGGTTGATGGCTTCTTTTTAAGTACTTGGGCCCTCTTTTATAAATCATAACCTATCCCTTAAATTCCATGTAACTTTGGAGGAAAGATGAACTTTGCAGTTCCAAATATTTCATCTCTGATATAATAATTTTTATCAAAGTTTCATTGCCATGGAGTTTCTGAAGCGTGTTGGCAGTCTGGCCCGCTGCAGCTTGCTGAGACATCATTTGACCCACCAGAGGTGTGCTGGAGCTCCTGTCCTGCCACTCCTGCATGTGACCACGAGGGGACTCGCCTCCTCCAAACTCTTCGTTGGAGGTTTGTTCTTTGCATTGTGCTTCACTTTGGTTTTAGTAATTTTGCATTTGCGGGTCCCTATGACTCCTCACAGAGTCTTGTGTCCATGGAGTTTGATGGGAAGTTTTAATTGTCCGAAGGCTTGGCATGGCATGCTGACGAGAAGACTCTCAAAGATGCATTTTCAACATATGGAGACGTCACTGAAGGTCAGAAACCCCATTTCTGCTCTCTGCACCTTATTCAATATACGCATAATATTTTTATTAACAGGTGAAAATTTTCTCTAAAGTTATAAACAGGGTTTGATATGCACCTCAGTGTTGCTAAGGTTCAAATTCTCATTAATTCAAGCAATGCATCCTCGAACCTTGCAACCTTAAATTGCATATCAGACCTGGCATAGATGGGTTTGTACCAGTGTCCATATCCAATGCACCATTGCAGAGTCTATGGATTCAATTCACTTAACACGCAAATAAAAAATGTTCACAAAGTGGATTCCCCTACCTGCCCTACTTGGGCTGTATAATGCACATCACGTTTCTTGGTGCAATTGCCAAGTTAGGTTTAGAAATACACACAGTTACAATTCTGTCGAGTTACGAGTTGTCCCGGTTTCACTCTATTCAGTTTTATCAATATTATTCTTTGTATACTCGATATTCACATTTCATGAGTGAGTTGGACTCATCTGAAATTTACTTTGGTATAGAATTGATGAGAAAAAAAATACTTAAAAAAATGGGACCCGTCTTTTTACATACGGTAAAATCAGAGAAGCTCAACCCACCTTCACACACTTAAAATGAAGATTAGGGTTTGCTAGTACCTCGCGAGTGTCATATAATAATCTGCTCAAAGGCTACATCAACAATATTCAAAATAATCAATAACGACATCCAACAATTACCATGTAGGGGAGGAGCATGCCTACAATGATTTGAAATTCCTTTGCAGGAAACATGCCCCCTCCCCGTCCCCAGTCCATTTCTTGCCTGAAACGCAGAAATGCGTGCCGTACGACGTAGAAATGTGTTTTCGTATGGACAAGCACGTTTCCTGAGAAGGAAACACGTTTTTGGTACGAATACGGTCCGTACGACCGCATTTCCAAAAAAAATATCGCCTTGCTCTAAAAAATATCGTCATGTTCGTGGTAATTGGTAATATTAAATTCGTAAAAGTAAAAGGATAGAAAATGACCATCCTTTTACTTAAATTTTTAACATTACCATTAATTGTTTCATGATGTTTGAGAGTGGTTCCAACCTCATTGGACTTCATATGCAAAACGTAGAATTTTAGATCCCATTTAGAATTCAACAGACTTAATAGTTTTCAGGATTTCAGGATTGCAAAGTTTCCACTAGATTCTATCATGTATGAAGGTATGGGATTGGCATTTAATCAAGCGCATCAACTCCTCTATGTACCTTGATGCTGGTGGTATTGATTGTTGAACTCCTCTGTCATGACCTTAATAAAAATGTATTCTTCACTTAAGCAAAATCACTTATTAAGCACGGGAAGATTTTTCTACCTTATTTTAACGATTGGATTATGAAGTTTCTTCAAAATTGTAGGGTGTTGAGTCATTGACTAATATCCTTGGAGGATCAACTTTGAGATTCGAGGTAGAGGCAAGGGCTAGAGCCTAGAGGAGGGAGGCATAGGGTGCTATTGATGAATAGGGTCCCAATATAGGCAATGATTCAGTGACATGTATGATATATGATTTATGTTTCACATTCATTTTTCTAAATGTCCTTCCTCATTTATTACTTTTAAATACACACACACACACACATATATTGCGTTTTCCTGTTTCCAAAATTTTTGGTGGTTGCGTTTCCAACGCATCCCCATTTTGGAAACACGTCCTCATTTCCTCGTGCAACTTAGATATGAAACTTGGTCATTTTCACAACAACCACTCCAAGTTGCTGTTAGACCACATCTTGGTGGAACAAAATTTGAAGTACATGGGGGTGGGCTTTGATCCGGTTATGTGTGTGTAGGTCACAATTTCATTTAATATAATCTCTCTAGGTGCAACCACTCATTCGACCACTACCTCAAGGTGACCCCATTGCTTTAGGAAAAACTTTCACGGGGATTGAACCTTTTTGAATGGTGAAAAAGTTATTGCTCCTCACCATTGTTATAAATGAAGGACACGAGGGCAGGTTTTGATCCACTTATGTGTGCATGGGTGACGAGATCTTTTAATATAATCTCTCTGGGTGCAACCATAGGTTTAACCACTACCTCAAGGTGACCCATGGCTCCAGGAAAATCCTTCATGGGAATTGAACCCTGTCCACTTGTGAAAAATTCCTTGCCCCTCACCATTGGATTCAACACATCTGGTCAATGAGAAAGATTAGTTCTATGGTATAGTTTAAAACATATTTCAATTCATGGCTATTGAGTGGCATTTGTCAACCCATCTCTCAAGTTCAGAGTTTTTGAAGTCATCCCCATCTCCATGTATTGTATATATCCCATTATCGTTATCCAAATTTTCTAGCAAGTGAGAGCTACACCCTCAATCTGATGCTGTAACAGTGGTTGTGGTCTCTTGGTGTCTACCTTGGTGATAGATGTACCTCCTTTGTGGTCTGCAATAATGTGCAACAAATATTGAGAAATGTAGCTCGAACAAGAACTTCTTTTACAGGTTGAGTATGAACGTGTAGGAAGTGGTTCAAGACATTTGGAAAGTGACTACTTAAGAAAAGTGGGTAGTTAATTCTGTTTTGTAATTTTTTTTTTTAAGCTGCATTGAGAAATTATATAAAATACAAAAAATATTACAGGCACAAGATAGTCATGATGTTTGAGAGCCCCCTGTGGCTTCTCATAGAACCAAAACATCAAACTAGATACCTTGGAAAACCTGCCCATGCATGGGATGATAAACCAGGCTTGCAAGAGAGTGTTGCGCATACATAGGGTTACAAAAAACTGCTACAAGGGGCTAAACTTGAAAATATTACAAAATTGAGAGCCTGAAGCGACATCTGGCTATTGCATTTGAACCATAGACAAAATAGTTGACAGTCCCATAAACAAAATTCCATTTAACGTTCTCTGTGTAGCTAATAGTGACATAAAGCAAAATAAAGGAGACTACAAACTTACTTGGAATTGTAGATTGTGTCTGCATCTTCAAACTTTTCCTCCAGAATACGACACCGATAGTCCTGGGAGCTAGAAGAGTTGTCAGTAGTGACCTTAATCGTTGTTGAAATATTGTAACTTCGAAGAATATTCTATTGTAATTTATTCGGAGATGTTTTATTCCTTCGTCAGGATGTTATTATTGTATTTGGTTATCTAAAGTCATTGAGGTAAATCCTCCCTTGGAAGTTGGGGCAATAGATCCCCCTAGAGTAAAATGTAAAGGGGTTTTTAAGTCCCCTAGAGTAAAATGTAAAGGGGTTTTTAAGTCCCCTAGAGGAGTCAGCCCAGTCAGCATTAGTTGAGTGGTAAAGTTAGTTGAGGCCGACATGTCAAGTTGTAAAATTAAAATAGAAGTGAATGTATAAATAGAGAGCTAGGCTCTCTCATTTATTCACTCATTCACACGCACACTCACTTGTGTAATTCGCAATGGAGAGAGAGAGAGAGATATCTGCAAGGAGAAGGAGCACATGTTTGGGGTTTTGTCTTTGTACTTTTGATCATCTATATTGAGGAAGTTTTGCTGGGTTTTCTTCCCCTAGAGGGTTTCCCAGGATAAATTTGTGTCTCTTGTGTTTATGCTGTGCTTGTTATTCTTTCGGTGATCCTGTATTTGCTATTGTTGTGAAATTGAATTGAACGTTGATGTTATCTATCTTAGCATATTGAATCTTATCAATCGTTTTCCTGAAGGAGGAGGTATTCACAGGACTTGTGCGCTCCACATGTTTGCGTTTATGACCATTGGTAGACGCTATATTGGTATTATATCCAGGCACCGTAAGTTCCTTGGCATGCTGAATTCCATTGTGCTCCATTGGCTTGGAGACTTGGGGGGTAGCCGGAGAAGAAGAGGAAAGAAGAGCCGAAGCGGGAGAAGGAGAAGGAGGGGGATTATTTCCCCGAGGGAGCTCCTGAGAGTGCCTAAGGACTTGAGAAAGCGTATTCTTCACCAACCAATAGTGCCTGCGTCTGACCCGAGCCCTTTGATTAACCATCTGCTATATCACCATTTCCTCCTCCCAGTTGTCCAACATGGTTCTCAAGCGACTAGGAATAGAATTGTCATAGCCATTGTCGTTGGAGCCTCTGCGACCCCGATTGCCCAAGTTTCCTCGACCTCTGCTGCCTTGACGAGGGGTAGCACGGAGCCGCCTAGACATATTTTCTAACAGAACAAGAAACCAAGAATCTCTACTGTTTGCGGTGTGAGACTAGGGAGGAGGACTTAACCCGAATGCAAGAAGAACCAAAAAAAGCCAAATGCTCGAGCTAGGGAGCCTGTGCCATGCATAAAATAGGCGACCATCGGATTGCAGAGGAAGAACACTGCCAGGATTCCAGCCGCTCGATGCCCGGATTTGGAAATAATCCTTGTCAAATAGCCATACTTGATTCGATTTCTTTTTACACAAACTACTTTCCTCACTCATTTCTCTCGCACATTCAATTTGGCTCTCCCTGGGATTGATGATGGAACAAAAACCAAGTGGGGACAAATTAAAGCTTAGAAGACGAAAAATCAAAATCAAGCCCACTTGTTGCTCAAAAATAGAGAAAGGATGAAACTGATCTTTAAATACCTTTTCCAGCCACCAAGAATGATTGATAAAATGACAACAAGCATTATTGTTCCAAAGTGATTGAAAAGGGAAATTAAGTGCTTTTTCTCTAATTATGGGACAATGCTCATACTCCCTATTGAAAATCTCAAAAGCAAAAGATTGAATAGACCGCAAACCCAAAGAAGATCGAAAAAGCTGGGACGGGAGGGTGGATTGAAAATATGTATTTTCTCTCAGATGGATAAGAATATTTGACCTTGGAATTTGACAAAGGAAAAAGCCTTTCAAAGAAACACTCCTTGTTCTAGGAATGATTTCAAGGGTTTGATCAAGTTCAATACTTACTATCTGAGGACAAGACTCACTAAAACTATCTAATTCCAAGAATTGGATCAAGTTAGATGAGCATGGAAAATGAATACTTAGGGATTCACCATAAGAAGTTGAGCAATGATTAGAGCATCTAATGCGATTTACTAATTCATCCTCATCTTGGGATTGTTCTTCCATTGATTTATCATTAAATTCATATGAGGATAAATGATCATTTTCATTGAATTGATCAGGGAGAAAATTAACAAATTTATTTACAACATCCCGATTATTTACACAATGATCACATGAAATCACTCCAAAAGGGCTTGGTTGATTCCCCCATTTTCTTCTTGTTCAACAAGATGATATGAAATTGAACTATTGCAAATGATAGAGTGACTAGGGAGTTTCTCTTCAAGAGAAGCCTCAATAGACTCATTGATTAAAAGCTCAACCTCAGAAATTTCCTCAAGATCAAGACTAGGGCTTTTTAAGAATTGATTTGAAGTTTCATCATTCATGCAATGATTAGGGATTTGCTCTTTAAAAGGAATTTCGACAGATTTACAAGTAGAAGACTCGTCCTCAAAAGAAATTGGGCAGGAGGGGTCATCTCCGTATGTTGACAATTCAAGTGATATTTGATTATTAATTGGTTCAACAATAATATCAGAAAGGGGAAGGCTTGGATCTTGGATTTGATCATCATATTCGTTTCCCCATTCTTCTAAGAATTTATTTTCAAACATGTCATATCCGAAAATGCTATTGGTCTTCAAATTCATGAACCAGAGCTCAACTCTTTCTTTGAAAGATGAGGTCAATAGTTTCATACATACATCCTCATGGGTTATAGATAATTCGTTAATAACTTCCCTAAAGAGGTCAAGGTGCCTTTTAGCAGATACCTCATAACTTTCGTCGAATTTAGGCAACCTTTCACGGGCTTGACTAGGGATTTGATGAGGATACCCAACAGTTTTTGAGAAGTCAGAAACTTTCAAACGACCAAAAGTTCTAGGCCGCTCAGAAGCAACCATGGATGATAATTACTAGAAAATTCAGGAGCTTAAATGCAAATTGATGCACCCCATGGTTTCTAGATATGATAGGATAGATCACCAGTGGAGTCGCCAGGTAAACTATTGATCTTGTTTACCAAAAGATATGTCGTTAAAATAGCGGGGAGAGATGAGTGAAAAGAGATGGTTATGTTTGAATTAGGGATGAAAATGATAACCATCTAAGTTACAAGACCGGATGCGATAAGATATGAATTATGCACGGACACTCGCAGACACCTGAGGTGAGCCTCTACCTCCCTGGTAGCGGCGCCAAAAATGTTATCACACAACTTGTAGTTGTCCCTAAAGGTTATCCTATCCAGGACGGTAGAGGTGTTGGACAACTAAAGAGGTGACCCAAGAGATGCCACGGTTCCCAATGCAATTGGGTGTCATGTTAACCGAGGCACTCTTCACTTTAGATCAAGCCTAAGCAAGATCAAGGGGGAGACCCTAGCTTAGCCAATGAAGGCTAGTGAACCCAACCTAGACCTCCTAGGGAAATGTGATGATGATAAAGTTGGAGACCAAGATGAGGTTAGATCTAGATCTAGAATGATAAGTGGACCCAAGAGGTTAGGGCTTGGTTGAAGAGGCTTATGACAAGGGCAAATGTTCAACCAAGTATGAGATAAGGTCACTTATGGATTAAGAGTAGTAGATCTAGATAGATCTAAAGCCAAGAAAAAGTACTCAAGTGGGGCTTGTTACGTGGTATCGGTACCAGTACATTTTCCAGTGTATCCCAGGGAGATGGCAGCAAATTTTTTGACTCGGAGGGTGTGTTATAGCCACATTTCATAGGTGGGATCATGGTCAGATCCTCTGGCTCCCTCCTGGGGGTACTATGGCTTAATGGCACAACTGACTGCCTCATAAAAGGGTTTGAAACCCTGAGGTTGGTATCCGGGGCCCCCAGGGATGGGTCATTGGACCACAAGACTCCCCCATCACTTTTACACCAATGGCATGATTTTCTTTAGTATTGGGACCCATGCCATATCCCCAGATCTTCTCCTGCACCCTCCTGCTGCTCCAGACCTCCAGCGCCATCTCTCCTTGGCCTCCACAGAGGATGACGTCATCCTTCATTGGCTGTAGGATGCTTGCTCTGAGGGGGGCTTGAGGGCTTTTTCACTGTTTTCTGGGGTTAGTAGGGGTATGACGACCCCCCCTCTGCATCTCATCCTTCATTTCAGTCCGATGTGGTCTTTTCAGTCATTTTTGACATGCTGGGGTGAAAACTGGGGAAAATGTCCCTTTTCACCCACTGAGATGATTATTTTATATTATTTTTGTTATATTTTTAAGTTGACATTTTATAAGTTTAAATTGACATTTAAAAAGGCACGTCGGCCTGGATTTGTTTTATATTTGTAAAGTGAGTGAGAAGGATATAAATATATCTTCTCCTCACTTTAAAACTTAACAACACAAGGGATTATATCTATTTTTTTCTGGTTTCTACCTCCTTTGGCATTTGAGGAAGGCGCATTTCTTGAGGATGATTACATGAGCTTGATTTGGAGATTGATCTTTGGAGATTCTTTTGTTCTTGCATCTTGTTTGGGTAATGCTAGGAGTTCTTTGCTTGACACATGCACACCAAGGTATCTAAGTCTTTCTTCTTGATATCTTCTTGTTGAATATTGAAGTCTATGCTTTGTCTAATGGTAGAATGGTAGTTATATTGCTGCATTTTGCCCCAGCCAATTAAGGTTTCAGTATTTTGTTGCCCTAGTAAGAGCTTGAGCCTTTGGTCTCCAAGATTTGTCTTCGCCAAGTCTCATTCAACCAACCATTAAGGTTGTTGGGAGAGTCTTTGGCATGCCCAAATCTGGCAAGTGCCATCTCAAGGAGTAGCCCTATCCTTTGAGCCCTAGGTTAAGTTGAATTAGTTCACTAACCCTAGGTTGTTCACTCTTTTTTACCTAATTTAGATTCCTGAGTGGTGTATATGTTGTATATATTAACTTGTAGGTTTCATATTTCATGTTTTTAGGTTTGACTTTAAGTTATTTACATTTTATGATTTATTAAAATCCTTTTTGGTTTTATTTTTGTGCTTGGAAACCCTAGTTGCAGAAACTAAGTACCCCCAGCGACTTGCCTCGTTCACCTCTTTTACCCTCGCTGTACTCCCTAACCCACTCGGCATCATCCATTTCCCTACTGTACACCCTTGGCCTCCCACAAAACTGAGTTCGCTGCCCTGTGCTGTTCATCCTACCTGTCACTCACCACAGTCTGCAAAACTTCCATTTCTGTAGACTTCCATTTCAGCTTGCTCCCTTCCAGCTCTTTGTAGCTCCTCCTCCTCCTTTCCTTTCCGCCATCCCTCATACAGGTCTGCCAAATTGGCAGCCCTTGTGTGCCCTAGCTCTTGCCTTAACACCTGCAACATTCACTCAGAAACAAACAGAAATATCAGGATTCAGAATTGATTTAGTATCTAATTTAGTCTATCATAAGATCTGATTTTGATGTGTTATGGACTGAAAGTGGTTAGTTATTGAATGCTAGGTGACATACCAAACTTTTTACTTTACTTTGTAAACTACTGTGGGTACTTGTGAACTAAAGATTACTTCTACAAGACTGATTTTGTATGCCTTTATGCACTGTAATATTCACACACAGATCAGAAGTTGTATTTGAAATATTTTTGGTCTCATAATAATAAATTCTAAAGTTACATTGCTGATTTACACTTAGTTGTACTGCTGGTTATTGGTGAAAATCTTTGCATACATTTGGTGTGCCCACTTACTATGAACTAAACTAACATTGCTATGTTATATATTATCTTGTTCACGCTTTGAATAATAGTCATTGCATTATTTTATTTGTGCCAAAATTACATGACATTGACATTTACAACTTAATGCATAGCTAATTGTTGGTTGTAGTTTATTTGCAATATAGTCTTTTGATCCAAGATTGATTATTACATTACCTGTGTACATGTTTATACATTTCCTTGAATGATCTAAGTGGATTATTGGTCTTGATCATACCTTTTGACTCCATCTAGGCACTGGTCTAACTAACGCTTGCATAGAAGATATAGTTTTTGGTTGTCTCAGTGTTTCTACAAGATTCAATAAGGATACTTCTCCTTGGAGGTTTTGACTTCCGAAAAAGTTAGAACGGTGACCGAGGTGACATTGGGTCACTATTCTTAGTTTTGTTTACTGGGAATTAGCCTTGCTAATTTGCTCGGTAACATTTTTGGCACCGTTGCCAAGGAGCTTTCAAAGATTGAAGTGGCTCGTCCTGAGTCATATACGCATCCTTGGCATAACGACACTTGATGAACTCAAGGTACGTCCATATATTTGAAACTTTATATTTTATTTGGACTAACTTGGCAGGTTTATCTCGCGACTCCACATACGAACTCAGGTAAGTCCTTTGTTTATATCTTGGTGAGATTTG
Organism: Larix kaempferi; assembly: GCA_027924585.1. Classification (NCBI taxonomy): domain Eukaryota; kingdom Viridiplantae; phylum Streptophyta; class Pinopsida; order Pinales; family Pinaceae; genus Larix; species Larix kaempferi. Next base: position 12,661,790 of record BSBM01000684.1, on the reverse strand, counting down.
CATAGTCCTAACTTCGCAGGTCTCTCTTGGCGACTCCACATAGACAAAATTCAAGAGATATTCGACAAGGACTAATTCAAAAGGTACTCTTCTCCCCGATCTCAGTCATATATTGCTAAAACGGAAAGATCGTCTACAGGAGAAGTTGGTAAGTGATCAACAAGCGTTTGACTCTTTTCTTGATATACATAGGCTTTTTGTTGTTCCTTTTATTCAAGTCAATATGACTTTCGCCGCTTTTGACTTCACAACTATCCTTGGGTATCCTAACCAAACTTTAAAGCATAGAGATATCAAAGTGTTTCTTATGTTTTCTAGGTCAAATGCTATTACTGCTGCCCAACACTAGGATGCTATTGAGCGATGTTTTATGCTTACTGATACTACTAATCTGGATGTTAAATTTAAAACTTTTGCCTCTTGCCTAGAAGAGGAAGCTGCAGAATGGATTAAGTCTTTGCCCGCTATTAGTATTGCTACCTATGCTGATCTAAAATCTAAATTTTTTGATAGATGGCAAGAAAAGAAAGATCCTGTAATGTTAAATAATGCTTTGATGACTATAAAAAGAAGTGAGAATGAAACTATTGATGAGTTTGATCGCAGATTTGACAGGATTGTAAAAGAATTTCCGGCAAATTGCAAGCCGCAAGATCCAATGATCTTATCGTATTATTTGAAGGCATTTTCAGGTGACTTTGTGTTTCATCTCAGTTTGGATTGACCAACAAATCTTGTAACAGCTAAACAAAAGGTAAGGATTCTGGACGATAGTTGGAGAGCGGCTGGAAGACCTGACACTTGTATCCATTCAAGAGCTAAAGCGGAACCAAAGAGCAAGGCCTTGTCTTCCAATGAAGGCCCCGATCCAATGAACATACTGATTGAAGAAATGAGGCAATTAAGGGTCGATATGAATCAACAAGCTACTTCCATGCCAAACTGAATTGTCCAGCTGGAACGGAATCAACAATCAAGTCAACCTCGATTTCCACCAAATAATTTCAACAAGGCTCCTGTGCAACAACAAAGGCCTCTTTCGTCTCTTGAACCTACCAATGCGGTAAGTGATTTTCCATATTATTGCAGGGCCTGCCGTAGCTTCCATGATGAAAAGACTTGCGCATACTATATGGAGTATATCAAGAACAACGTTCCTTTCGATGAGGATGACTCCGAGGTATGTAATCTATTTGAAAGAAAGCAATTTAATTTGTCTAACAAGCATATGCAGGAAATCAGAAAGGGTTCTATTGATGCCGACAAGGTAAACAAGCTCCTGGGGGAAATGCCTCCTCAAGAGCAGATTAGAAAATGGTATGAAAATCGGACCGCAGGAAACACTTATCAAAGAAAAAGATTCCCTCCAGCCAACGCAGAAAGGACAAAGGTTGCTTCTCCACCACAGGTAAGTAGACTTCCAATTGATTTAGTTACTGATGAACCTTTGAAGATCGATGTTACAGGTGCTCTTAGCTCAATGAAGATACCAGTACCAATTTCCGAATTAGCAAAGATTCCATCAGTAAGAGAACAAATCGCGAAACACTTCAACTTGCAAGATCGAATCCGCGACAAGCAACCAGTGGCTAACCAAGCTGAAGAAGAGGATACTCTGATTATATTGTCCAACATGCTGCCGACTGAGAATAAGAACCCTGGAAATAAACCTTTTTTCATTTCTTTAAGCATTGGTGATTCAATTTTACATAATTGTATGTTTGATTCTGGTGCTTCCATTAATGTAATGCCTCTACCTGTATTGAAAAGGTTAGGTTTGCAGATATCAAGGCCCTACAGGAATATTTGTGCTATGGACTCTCGAGGAGTGGAAGTGTGTGGGGTGGTGGTAAATGTTTCAGTTCGATTGACGTTGCATCCCACTATAATGATAAAGATGGATATCGTTGTCATTGATCTACCAGAGTCATGGGGCATGTTGCTATCCAGGAAATTTGGCTCAGATTTGGGAGGAAGCTTACAGTTGGATCTATCATATGCCATCGTGCCCACTCCAAAAGGTGGATATATTACTCTACAAAGAGAAACTCAGTATTTACTACAGAAGTGGCTCCTTAGACATACATCGACAAATTTTGGACTTTACACTTTGACGGTGCAAAATGCCGAACAAGTATGGGTGCAGGTATTGTATTGACATCTCCCAGGTATGATGAGCATTGTTTTTCATTTCGATTGGAATTTGATGCTACTAACAATACTGCTGAATATGAAGCCTTATTATTGGGTCTTAAATTGGCTAAAGATTATGGTATAAAATTATTACATGTGTTTGGTGATTCTGACCTGATTGTTTGCCAAGTAAAAGGGATATTTGCTTGTAAAAGGAAACAATTAAAAAGGTACAGGGACGCAGTTAGGTTGGCTATTGAAGAATTCAATGCTTTATCATTAGAAGCTATCCCGAGACTATAGAACCAAACAACCGATACACTTGCTGTTATTGCATCTACATTCGACCACACCGGTACAGTACATGATTCAGGAAAGGTTCAGACAGTTTTCCGCCCTTCAGTATCGGACAACTTTGATGAATGGGAAGTATTCGATGATGATAAACAGATCCGAAGGTTCATGGCCAATACAGAAGAATACTTGAACAACTATATCGATTGGAGAGAGGAAGGATCCACAGAGCAACCAGATTACAATCCGATCCCAATGGAGAAGGTTTCTTTGGAAAGAATAATTGACAGGGATGATCGGTGCAAGCAAAAAGTGGAAATGACACCAGATCCTAGATATGAAGAGGTGAACATCCATTCACAAGAAGATCCTCGCCCGATAAAGGTGGGCAACGCACTGGATTCTCAGGAAAGAAAGGAAGTGATTGACTTAGTCCGTGAATTCAAAGATGTGTTCACTTGGTCATATGATGAGCTCAAGAGGTATGGCAAGAATATAATTCAGCACGCTATACCTCTGGAAGAAAATGCAAAGCCTCATCGTCAGAAATTGCGAAGGATAAATCCAAAGCTAGCTCCATTGGTGAAGCAGGAACTTCAGAAAATGGTTGAAGCCAAGATAATAGCCCCAATCAGGTATTCCGAATGGTTGTCCAATCCAGTTCATACCAGAAAGAAAACAGGAGATGTCCGAGTGTGTGTTGAATTCAGAAATTTGAATGTGGTCTCGAAGAAAGACAACTATCCCCTACCAAATATGGAGCTACTGCTACAGAGAATTACAGGTTCATAGTTGATGTCTTTCCTCGATGGTTTTTCGGGTTTCAATCAAGTGGCGGTAAGGAAAGAGGATCGAGCCAAGATAGCTTTTACTACTCCTTGGGGTACTTACCAGTACTTGAGGATGCCATTTGGATTGATGAACGTCGGGGCTACATTCCAGAGTGCCATGGATTATGCTTTCAGGGATATCATGCATAAAATCCTTGAAATATACGAAGACGATCTAACGGTCTATTCCAAGGAAAGAAAGAATCACATCAAGCATCCGCGATAGGTATTTGAACGTTGCCGCAGGTATGGCATTTCTTTGAACCTAAGTAGCCAGGGTACTCGGGTACTGGGACGGGTACCGGTACCGGTATGGGTACGGGTACGCCACTTTTTGAAATATGGTACTTGGGTACGTCGGGGTACTATATATATATATATATTTCAAGTTTATATTATATTAATATATTAAGTTTTCTATATATAATATATAATTTTCAAGTTTATATTATATTAATATATTAAGTTTTCAACAAGTAACACACATTTGACATTGGCATTGCACATTAATTCAAATTACATATATAATATTGATATTGATATGAATCATCAGCATGATATATGTCCATGACTCAATGACTCCATTATCATGCTACATCCAAAATTTGACAAATGGCATTTGCCATATTTCCGAACACTAGATAAAAAATACAAGGTAGTAAAATGAAAATAATCAAATACTAAACATAAAACAACTACAAGTAAACATCATAGTTGATCAGGATTGCAATTCGATTTCAAGGACCTGTCGTGTGTTTTCATGAAGTCAAATGATGAAAATGGGTTCCATCATGCATCGGGTAGAGGAGACTCTGTGGTTTGGAATCTCAAAGAATAAGATCAGCCACAATTTATCACATAGGTTCCTGATCCTTGCCATGAGAAGTGGACTGATTAGGATCTTCTTGGAGAACTTCTATAGCAGATTATACATTCATAATTCCTGTAGTATATTTTCATACTTAAAAGTTAAAATCTTTTTCAAGTAGGTTGTTTTCAGCAGTAAGGGACCCTATGCATCACTACTTTCAGGCCTGTTTATCATTGTTATGGTAGCACTGTGTCATAGAACAGGTTGGCACTATTCATATATGACTTTAATCCTCCTCAAAGCACCTCAATAAACAGTCTTTACTCTTTACCTTCTGTTTAATATTTATTATTTCAAATATAGAAAAATGTTAACAGAAATAAATACTTGTATTTTTTTATTATTCATTATGATTGCACTTAATTTGTATAGACGGCAATAGTGGTAAATTCATTAATTATTTATCATCACTGATCAGTAGTGAATCGTGATGCATGAACAATGAACATTAAATACTAAATAGTAATACTAAACAATGAAAAAGAGGGAGGTCTCGACTCACAAATGACAGCGGCCTCCAAACTTGACAGTGAATGAAGAGAGGCCTCCAAACAATGGCCTCCAAACTTGACAACGATTCAGCGAATGAACAACAGAGATAAAATGAAATGAAGGTGTTGTGTTGAGCTCTTTAATGAGCCGTATGCCTAAGTTTTTAGGTACGCGGGAGAGGGCCCCACCATTGCCATAGCCCCTAATCACTTCAAATCCAATAAAAAAATGGAATTTCAAGTCCGCAGGGTCAAATATTAGGGCTGGAAGTACCCACGGAGTACCCAAAATCGAGGTACTTGGGATTTTATGAAGTACCAGTACCCTCAGCCCAGTAACTAAGTACCGGGTACTTCGAAGGTACTTCCAGAGGTACCAGTTCCAGTACCCGGTACGACGGTACGGGTACCCGGTACTGGTATGCGTGCCCGACCCCCCGGTACGGGTACCATGGCTACTTAGCTTTGAACCCTAAAAAGTCTATTTTGGGAGTTATTGAAGGTAAATTGTTGGGCCACATTGTTACTAAATAAAGTGTTAAAATTGATCCTGAAAGGGTAAGAGCTATTAAGGAAATACCATTGCCTAAACATCTTAAAGCTTTGAGATCTTTCTTTGGAAAAATTAATTTCATTCATAGGTTTATACCTAATTTTGTTGAACTTACTAAACCTTTGAATAAGTTGCTTAAGAAAGATGCAGAGTTCAGATGGATCGATGAATCAAAAAGAGTTTTCGAAGACATAAAGATGCAATCACTCGAGCTCCGGTATTGGTAAGTCCTGATTATTCCAAACATTTTCAGATATTTTCTTTTGCATCTGCTAACACCATTGCAGGAGTTCTCCTTCAAAAGAATGACAAGAATGAAGAACAACCAATTGCATTTATGAGCAAGGCCTTGAGTAGCACAAAAGCAAAATATCACAGTATGGAAAAACAAGCTTACGCTTTGGTGATGTCACTAAAGTACTTTAGAGTGTATGTTGGTTATTCAAAGATTGTGGCTTATGTTCCTCATCCAGCAGTGAAGGAAATATTAAAACAACAAGATGGTCTAGATGCTCGAGCCAAGTGGATTACGAAGATACAAGAATATGACTTGGAGATACAACCTACCAAGTTGATCAAAGGCAGAGGACTAGCTCAATTATTGGCAGAAGGCAATGAAAAGGCATTAGATATAACAGAAGAAAAGCTTCCTATGGTTTCAGTGGTCAAAGAGGCCATAGCACAGTGCGATGGGTACAAAGACATTGTTTACTACCTCCAGAATCTTTCATGCCCCAATCATCTACTAGATCATAGGAAGAGAGCTCTGAAATTGAAGGCATCCAAGTATTGTTTCGTGGACATCGCTGCAGATGACGGATGGATTCAAGGACTCGGATGGAAGAATCCGGATGGGATTATCCTTACCTGTGTTGAGCCTCCCAGAGCTGGAGGTTTTGACTTCCGAAGAAGTTAGAACGGTAACTGAGGTGACAATGGGTCACTATTCTTAGTTTTGTTTACTAGGAATTAGCCCTGCTAATTTGCCTGATAACAGGGCCCACCCTTAAAATATGGAAAATGGTCCAAATGGGGTCCACAAGGTCAAAATCAAAATGAAATGGCATTAGGGGGTATGCTTCACAATGGATCTATGACTTTGAGGAAGAAAAGACAATACCCACGATTGGGATCTAGCAAAAGACCACTCACCCAACTAGTGCGACCTCCCTTAGAGAGGCCCAGTGCCTTAGATCGGTGGGCAAACGGAGTCGGATGTCCACCAAACTTTAGATCGGGAATGTTAAGATGATTATTAAGGTGGGTTTTAATTATTAAGCCCAAGTGATTGCTAGATCTCCATAGATATGAAAAATAAAAATGCAAGGGTTTTGACTTTTAGGGTTTTAATGACCAATAGGATGAAAGACAAGAAAATGGATACGTACCTTGTAGACCTTACCTCAAATGCTTGCGGCTACCTTGCACATAGATGATCCTTGCATTTAGTTACAATTCCAAGCTAGATCCAAGTGATTCCAAGCAAAAACATCCAAGCCCTAGGAGGAAAAATGTCCCACTCAACCTGTAAAACAAACTACAATAAGTTAGATTTGATCGACAGATGAATGAGATCTAAGCATGGCATATCAAAAGAAGCAAATCAATGGACAAAGCACAATTGAAAAACTCCCTTCAAGATGAAAACGTCTTGCCCAAGGGGGATGTGAGAAACCCAACAATCTTCCCTTCAAAGCAATTCACACTCCTTGCACAAGTCAATTCGGCCTCCCTCTGTAGCTGTCAAAATCACCTGTAACAAGCAAAGATGTCTAAAGCAAGAGATGTATAATCATGTACAAGAGCAACCCATCAAAGCACAAGAAGTAGATCTGCAAAATAATATTTTATTCCAAGTTTTCTAGAGCCCAAAAGGTGCCTTTACAATAGTGGGTTCTCTTCCTTGAATAGGATGAGGGAGACCAAAACCCTAAACCACTTTTGAAAACTAGTGGTGGAGATCAAAAGATACAACAATATAATCAACGGCTAAGATGAGCCGGTACATCATAACATGGATCACTCACAGGAGGGGGGGTGCGCACTCACTAAAAGTGGCCTCTAAGGTGTGTGCACCACATAAACATGACAAAAATACAAGTATGCCACAACAGATGACTAGGATAAGTGACTAGGAGCACATGGTGGGGCTAGGAGGTATTACTTCCCTTCACTAGCATTATCCCATGGCACAATAATATAACATAAGATTCAATGACATGTCCAAGTGTACAAATGATCAAATCCTAGCCCCCTCAACTGAGAGAAGAATGCATCAAATCACATCCTGATGACTATGTGGACCCCACTGACTGCTGTAAACTAATCTGGAAGGAGTGGGATACACCATAGATGACCTCAGAGCAGACCTCATGCCAAAACCTTGCCTCAATTGCCCAAATCGAATTCCTCAATGACCTTTTTATTCCATTTTTTATCCACATGAAAAACCACCAAAATGTCCGCAACCCACTGTCTGGTTCCTGTGCACAAAAACTGACTGTACCATCATGTCCGGAAGGGGGGTAATATGGTAAAAACAAGTGGCTGGACCAGCCCCTCCCTCTGTAGCACCCTAAGCAATGGCTAGCCTCCAATGCTCTAGCTGGACAGGCCACATCAGCATGGCCAAACTGGCCAACAGGTGAAAAACTACTCAAATCATGCCTGGGAGTGCCTGAAACTGAAAGGTAAGTGTCTCAATGGATCCAAAAGACCCAAATCCACTAGAGATGAGTACTCATACACCTCATGGTAACCTGTAAGATCATCTGTGGAGTCCACCATACCTAGACAAGTAAAAATATGATGATCTAGAAATAATAATAATCAATAAAAACTACATCAATCATCATCTGAAACCTGTTCCCATCATATGGAGTCATCAAAAGGTATATAGAGGACCATAGATCAACATCATACAACAAAAGTTGTCCATCTCATCACAGATCCCAAGGTTAACCTTGGTCAAACTAGGTTTGACTGGTCAAACTGATCAAAATATGACCCTGGCCAAAGAAGCCATGCTGCTGCAAGTGCAAACGGTTAATACATGCACTTTAAATCATTTTCATAGAAAGACTCTAAAGCTTTAAGCATCATTTCACTAGCAGTTAATAAATAATAGTAGGTTAGTTAAAAACTTACTTTCAAGAAGAATCTCAAGAATATACTCATTTGTAAACATGATCAAATTGCTAGCAAAGGGTGAAGGCTAAGGATACAAGGCTAGGCTGAATGGGGATGACTTGACTGACTTGACACTGTGATACTTTGGATGAGGGAAATGGTGTTACACACTTAAGCATGTGCTAGACAAAGAATACACAAGGAATGACGGTGTCTCACAAATGGGTAAGTTGTTCAGAGAAGTGTTTATTCAACCTTGGCAAAATGTCTACTACTAGAACCGCTGTGAACTAGGTGCCCGACTAACCGTAACTTGCGGTTCTAGGGGACACTTAGAATTAACTGTCCCTTGCTCCATCTCATATCATAACCCACAGGCTCAATGAGCAAAATTTCACATAAGGTCAACAGTCTTTATATTTGGCATATATTTAACCACTGCTTTATTTGTAACCACTGCTTTATTTGGACCTTTCATTTCATTTCATATAATTTCATGGCCAACAATCTTTAGATTTAGCATACATTTATCCATTGCTTTTTAGGCCTATAGGACCCCTCTGGGATTTTGCATGTGCTTACAAGCACAACTAATCGCATCTTTCCTCCGGGGTGCTTTTGCATTTCATTGCATTACATTTCACAATCCTTTTCATTGGGTTTCACAAAAGATATACATCAATAATTTCCAAAGGTAGTACAATTTGCTTAAGGTTTTAGCCAACACAACTCAAGCAACTAGGGGAACTTCCACAATCAAGATCAAACATCAGGGCAACTGTCTAGAAAGATCAAGGTATAAAATCCAACTCACCAAAGGTAAGTTTTATCGCCAACTTATAGCCGAGACACAAGATAAACATGGATGCAGTCCAACACAGAGGCAAAAGTGGGGAGGTCCTCCATATCACAAGTCAAGGTATATGTTAGGGTAAATATCAATAAATGAGGAAGAATAAATGGATGGATGGAGATAAGTGAAAATGGTGCCTAAGCTAGCAAGTCAAAAAGAAAAAAATGATCATGCCCACATTCATAGGAAGGTGAAGACCAATGAGTATAAAACAAGAGTTTCCAAATGTCAGTAATACAATCATGCATATAATCCATAACAACCAATTTCATTTTAACACATATATACTGCCAAATCATAATTACTATATGCCAAGTCAATGCTATCAAAATGACCTAAACAACAAGATAATAAAACCAATGCACATATATATATATACTGGGTCATATATCAACATTTGCTCTCTGGACCAACTATACCCACTGAGAACATTGCATCCAAAACACTAAACACTGCCCTGTATCTGTATGGAATAAAAGGTCATATCGGTCATCAAATCTGAGGTCTTAAGGCTCAGCCTTGGCATAAGGCCTACTAAATGTCTGATATACGGAGGTTCTGATGTGTGAGTGATCATAAATAATGCTGCTCATCATAGTTGATCTCATTGAATATGTGCAAAGGCAAAGCTTGGAAAAGTGCAGATATCTGCTCTGCTAACATGGTAGCCCAGCTACTATGTATGTGATAACAGTACCATCTGTGCATCTACTTCATTTTCAGATTCTGATTCGGACAACCATCCACCTGAACTTGGAAGCATTACCTCTCCATGCAGAAAGTAAAGTTTATCTCTTCTATTCCCAAGTAGAATTGTATCATCTAAGTTCTCTATCTGGTAGAGAAACACATGTCCCTTCTTGATAAAAACTCCATACCCATCATCCTCCAATGCTGATATGGAAAGTCTACTAACTTTCATACCTGGGACAAACAATACCCTGTCTTCTTCAAGAACCTCTCCAAAAATTAGTTAGAATTTCACAGTTCCAACTCCTCTTATTTCTGCTTGAGTACTTCCAATACTTGTTTCAACAAAATGTCCTGAGGCTATTTCTTCTATCCTTTGAAAAATTCCATATTTCCCTAACATATGGCTTGTTGATCCACTATTAACTACCCACATGTCATGGAAATCTATTGTGCTACCTACACTAGTCTGTTCTGAAACTAAGGAGAATTCTTTTTCAAACTAGGAAGCAGAATCTCCCATTTCTGCTGATGGTGCTCCCTCTTTTTCTTCATTCCCCTTCCTCTTGGGACACTGACTAGCATTATGACCATTTTTGTTGCAGTTAAAGCATCGTACCTTGCTGAGGTCTTTCTCTTTCTTCTTCCATTTACCCTTGCCTTTGATTGCAATAGCAACATTGTCTTCACTGCTCCGAATGCTATTCTGGAATGTCCCCTCCCGGGACTCTTATTGAATAAAGTCATCCCGTAACCTTGTCCAATCTGGAAGCTTTTCTCTAGCAACTACTCCTTGCACAAAAGTGTGCCACTTTGCAGTGAATCCATTAAGAGCATACCTAACTAGCTCCTCATCTTCCACTTTCTCACCTGCAACACCCAGTTCATCTCTAACTTGGGTAATCTTCGTGAGATAAGCAGTTACTGTATCAGTATCAACCATCTTTGTGTTCCTCAATTTTTCTCTAAGAACCATCTTCCTATTCTGATTCTTACTTTGATAAAGAGTACATAATGCATTCCAAATCTCAATAGCATGTGACTTACCTGTGATGTGGGGTATCACATGATCTTTAATGGAATCTAAGAAGATTTTGTGTGCCTTGATGTCTTTCTTCTCAAAGGCACTCTTCTGAAGGTATCACATGATCTTTAATGGAATCTAAGAAGATTTTGTGTGCCTTGATGTCTTTCTTCTCAAAGGCACTCTTCTGAACAACATCTGTGGGAACTGTGATGGTGTTCGAAGCACCAGCAATATCCCATAGCTGCAACTCTTTAAATAACACGGCTATGCGCTCTTTCCAAGGACTAAAGTTATCAGACCCATCCAGTCTGTCTTCATACCTTAACCCTACTAAGGTCATGACTTCAACTGATAATATTTTAGTGAATCTAACTTGTCTTGTCCACCTGTCTTGACTTTTCAAGAAACCACAAACTTCACAAACTTTCTTCAGCAACCAAGCTTTGATTCCATGAAGATTTTTGATAAAAAATCACAAAATTTCTTATTGGACTTTTATCAAACACTTTGACTGTAAATCTGATTTATAACTTTTCTGAACTATGAATTCATATATCACACTGTAATGAAATTTCTGATAATTTAAGCATAAATACCATACAACCAAACTCTTGAATTGAAGATGAATGCAACACAAAAATTTAGGGCCAAGCCCAGGGTAAAACCTCACAAGAGGAAAACCCAGAGAGATATCTTTTATTAAATGAGAACAAAACTGGAATTTCTCACAACTTAGAAATTCTTTCCTTCAGCAAGAAAAATCATAAATGCTAATAAACCAACTTATCTCTACAAAAATCAAACTTCTGTATGAACTGCCTCAAACTATGTGCCAACAATTTATTGTATGGATTGTACAGTTTTTTGACTGCTGTACGGTGTACGGATTGCCTCGAAAATTGTGCAAGCATAAGTGTACAAAACTATGTACGAACTATCTTGGTTTCTATGCCAGCAGAATGCCTCGAAAATTGTGCCAGCAGAGGAGTACGGACTGTACGAACCACCTCGATTTCTATGCCAACAAAAGATGTATGGACTGTTTGCAGAAATGATCTTGGGAATTGTGCCAATGGTTTTCCTTGGTAAATGTGCTCTCAGAAATCAGAAATGATTTCTCTCCCTCTCACTCTCTTCTCTCTTGATGTCTTCTTCTTCTCTTTCAAAGTGTTTAAATAATCACTTAAACCCCTCCTAAACCCTAACTACCTTTAATAACCCTAACTGCCTCAATGAATGGATAGGATTAAAAAGATCTAAAGGGTCATCATTAATTGCACATTTAATTCCTTTTAATAATAATTAAATTCACTTTTACATAAGGGATCCACTTTACTTAAGTGAAACTCTCTTTAAAAATATAAAAGTCACTTTATTATATTTACAAAGTAACACTAGGAAAGACAACTTTGTCCCCCCCATGTGACATCAAAATCATGGGGAAGGACCTTCCTCATTACAAATTTCAACAGGGGGAACATCTTTTAGGTGAAGGATGGCATCAATTAGCTCAGACTCTATCTCAATCACCTCAAATCACTCTCTAGTGTGCCCTCTCCCTCTTTAGTTAACTTTCTCTTGGGAAATGCGCCCCCTTGGCTCTTCTTTTGCTATTTAAGCAAGTGCTTGGCTCTTCTTTTCTCATGGTCAGAGGACCGAAAGGATGTTGAAGCTCTGCTTCTATATTTTGTAATATCTTTTGAATAATAAAAGGCTTTAGAGGCAAACCTGTGGTGTCAGGCATCATTGTGTGTGGATGACAATTGCTTTGCTTATGAGGTAATTTGCTTTGCTGGTTTCTTGTACTTGTTTGGTTTGCTGTGGTCCTGCAAGGGGAGGTACCTCCCAGTAGGTAAGGGAATTTCTTGTTTGACTATTCTATTATGTTATGTTTGTTGTAGATCTCTTAGAGGTGCATGTCATTTTGTTTAATTGCACACCTCTATTTTAACCCTTTCTTTGTGCAAGAATTTCTAAGTAGATGCAGGTACGTAGCTGGAAGGAGTGGCTGATCTTGTTTGAATTCTCCATCTTTCCAAGCACTTTTGAAGAGCATAGTCCCTCTGCTCTCCACCAGTAGATCCCACGACCCAAAGTTCCCCAAGCTCTCAGCTCCTTTCTTCTCTCTTTCCTTCATCATTTCAATCAAATTTTTCTTTGGTTACGATCTTGTATGCTTAGCTAATTAGTCTCTTTCTTAGAAGATCCAATTCTAGTTTGTTAAGTATGCATTCTTTGACTAGATCTAAGCATTAAATCTTAATCTTTGTAAATAGATCTAGCCTTTTTTAAGTCTGGCTTTTAGTTCTCTCAAAAGATTATCTTTCGACACTTAAATCTAGTAAAATTTGTATGCTTTTTAACGTCTTACCAAGCAATTTGAGTGCTTTCAGGTGGCTGGTTTTTCATTTTTGACGAATAGGTAAGAGGATGTGCTGTCGAAAAATCAAAGATTTAGGCCAATTAGGACCTCCCGAAATAATATAGCTTAATCCTGTTTCATCTTGAAAACTTGTAAGCCTTTGGATCCAAATCTATAAGGACCAAAGTCATCCACCCTTAAAATTGTAAAATTAATAATAAAAGCAAGTGGGCTACCCAGTGCCCACACCTTATCCCCCCTGGGGATATGCGTCATTTTCATGGCTTGAAGTTTTTCCGCTTTTCTGCTTTTATGTTGTTTGGTTTTACTAACTTGTAGATTAATTTCAGTTATTTTCTTAGATTAGAATAGTTAGTATTCCTTTCGGTCTTTTCATCTCGTAATAAAGAGTAATGAACCTTGACTTTATCCCTCGTATGCTCTTGTCCATCACAAACTTGCCTAATTTGTGGAACAATCAGAAAGGGGATATTAGCGGCTAGTTTAATAGGGAAATCCATTGGAACTTTATCCTCAAAGTTGAGCTGTTGTACTGGACATACTACAGAGTGTTAGAAACTGGCAACAAGGAATGTCTTCTATCATTGCATGTGTCTTGGCATGCTAGAAGACATAAAACAGGAAGCCAAATGGATTAATGCCTTTATCCAAAGTTTAGACTTAGGAAAAGTGCATTATGTGATCTAATTATTAATTGACTTAATGGAGTTACTTTTTATAAAGTTAAAGTGAAAATAATTTAAGTGATGGCTACTCTAATCTTGGCCATTGATCTCACGGAAGGATCTTATCCATTGATCCATTGGCCATTGAGATAAAAGGAAGATTGATTTGGTGGAGAGGACACACATACACATAGTGGTGATTTCTTGCTCATACCTTTCAGCCGGAGAGTGAGAAAGGCAGTTTGCAGGAGAATTTTACAGAGGGTGAGACTAAAGAACCTCTATCCAGAGGTTGACAGGGCGACTTGGGCAAATCAAAGAGGCTGTACAAGCTTACACAGAGGCCGTGCTAGGTGACGCAGGCCGACAGTACTAGCTAACGCGGAGGGCCGTACGAGTGACGTAGGCAGCCGTACACGTAGATGCAGGGCCGTACGAGTGATGTGGAGGCTGTACACGTAGACGCAGGGCCATACACGCAGACACAAAGGCCGTACATGCTGACGCTGGGGCCGTGCGATTTTGTGGGGTTTTTCTATGTGAGTTTCTGTTGTGCGATTTTTCCAGGTTGGGTAAAATCAATTTCTGGATTGTACTGTTCTGTATCTTGCTAATAAAATATCTTCTCAGACTGCTGCACCGGTTTTCCCATCTTGGGTTTTTCCGGGGGTTTTCATACCCAAAAATATTGGTGTCTCTATTGATGTGATTGTTGTTATATTTCTCTTAGTATTTATTTTTCCGCTGCAATATTTGTGAAGAAATCCATTTGTGGTTATCAGTAATTATTTGTGGTTAATTTTTAAAATAACTTGCATACTGTGGCTCAAGATTGGGTTTTTAGGAAATCTACATGGTATCAGAGCTCTTCTGAGCAAATCTGAGAGAAAGAAACAATTGTTGGATAGATCAGGGGCAGATCTATTCTAGGGTTTAACAGGTACACTTCATTATGGTCGTATTGTTGAGAGTCGAGGATAGACTCCAGGGGGCACAGAACTTTCCTACATGAAAGAGAGGATCACCAGGATCCTGGATGTTAGTGATGTTGAGGAGCACATTGACGACCAGAAGGTTGCACCCACAGATCCGGTAGAGTTGGCAAGATGGAAGAAGGTAGATTCTAGAGCCATGTTGATCATCTTGGATGGGGTGAAGGATCACATAGTCGCTCACCTTTCCGGGAAGAAGATCGCATTGGAAATATGGAAGGCTCTGGAAAGCCTTTACCGGAGTAAGAACGAAAACCTGAAATGGTGCTACAGGAGAGGCTACGTAGTACCAAGATGGCCAAGGGAGAAGGAGTGGTGCCTTATCTCACAAGGCTCACACAGATTGGGGATGAGCTTGGAGCAGTGGGCTCTAAGACTGAAGATGAGGAGCTAGTTTGGATAGCCCTCAATGGCTTTTCTAAGCCATGGGACATCTTTGTCAAAGGCATGGTGGCTAGGGAGAAGTTCCTTGACTAGCAAAGATTGTGGGACGACTTTGTGCAGGAGGAGATCCGCATGGGTCAAGGTTCAGGTTTATCCAGCGGTGCCCCACAGATCGTGGATGAAGAGGCTCTAGCCCTAACAGGCAAGGGCAAGGGAAAGGCAAAGAAGAAGGGTGGTAAGAAGAACATTGACATCAAAGGTCAAGTGTTTCATCTGCCACAAGCATGTACACTTTTCCTTCCAGTGCCCAGATAGGAAGAAACGAATAACACAGATGGCAAGTTCTGTAGAGGTGGACGAGTTCAACAAGAGTTTTGATGAGGAGTTTTGCTTGATAGCTTGCATGGCAAGCTCCATTAGCAACAACATATGGTACATTGATAGCGAAGTGTCTTGTCATATGACAGGACAAAGAGCATTCTTCAAGAGCTTGTAGGAGGGTGGAGTAAAGCTCCACATTGAGTTGGGAGATGATGCGCAGTATCAGGCGCAGGTAGTTGGTACTGTTTCGTTTCAGAGGGAGTCTGGAAAACCCCTCAGATTTGTTGACGTATTATATGTTTCGGGGTTGACGAAGAACCTCATATCAGTTTCCACCTTGGAGGACAAGGGTCTTCTAGTGACTTTCCGAGATAGGAAAGTGTATATCAGACCCAAGGGGTCAGATCAAAAGTTGGATCGGATGATTGGGGTCCGGAGCGGGAAGATGTACAGATTACACTTCGAGCCTGCAAAGGCTCTAGTCGGCAGCAACAACAGTCAGAGTGAGTTGTGACATAGGAGGATGGTACACTTACATCATGGAGCACTGAGACATTTGAGACAGGCAGTTATTGGAGTTCCTCCGGTATAGGAGGAGAAGCATAACCACTGCAAAGGTTGTGCATTGGGGAAGAACATCAAGAAGCCTTTCCCATAGAGTGAGTACAAGTCTAAGCGGACCTTGGACTTGGTGCATTCGGATGTTTGCGGACCGATGAGTGTCCATTCTTTCAGTGGCTACAGTTATTGCGTCACATTCATTGATGACTATTCCAGGAAGACCTGGATCTATTTCCTGAAGGCCAAGTCAGAGGTCTTCGAGCGGTTTTGGGAGTTCAAGACTCATGGAAAACCAGACAGGAAGGAGGATTCAGATATTGAGGATAGACAATGGGGGTGAGTACACCTCCAAGGAGTTCTTGGAATACTGTTCATCGGAGGGGATCAAGAAGGAGCTTACAGTTCCTCACACCCCACATCAGAATGGAGTGGCGGAGAGGAAGAACAAGACACTAGTTAGTGCATCCAAGGCCATGATATTTGATCAGGGATTGCCACTATTCCTATGGGCCGAGGCATTTCAGACTGTAGTATATGTCCAAAACAGGTGTCCTCACACAACTTTGTGTAGGAAGACACCTGAGGAGGTATTCATAGGCACTAGACTAGATGTGAGTCATCTACGCATATTTGGGAGTGTCTGCTATTGTCACATTCATGTTGACACTAGGAAGAAGCTAGACCCTTCTAGAGAGAAGGGGCTACTAGTTGGTTACAACGAGACTTCTAAGGCATACAAGGTATATATTCTGGCTCGCAAGAGGATCATTGTGAGTAGGGATGTCTAGTTTGATGAGGATAGGGCCTTACGAAGATCTATGGACTTACTAGCACAGGAGCAGCCAGTACAGGACTCAGGAGTTAAGTTGGAGGAGCCACAGTTACAGGTACAGACACAGGGCACATGTTCTAGTACTCAGAGGGAGTCGGGTGGACGGGATCCTTTGGTCATTGACTTAGAGGATGAGCCGCGGGAGGAGGAGGATATCCAGCAGCAGCAACAGGTAGACACTAGGCCACAACCTAGGTGGTACATGTCCATAGTTCAGGATTCCAGACATGTGACTCTTCCACAAAGCTCCATGAGGCGGAGCAAACACTAGATAGACTTAGCTATATGGCACTGATGACGGAGTTGATTAACTCCGAGCCTTCCAGTTTTGAGGAGGCTGCACAATATGATGTGTGGCAAGAGGCCATGGTTGACGAGTATGACTCCATCATGAAAAACCAGGTATGGAAGGTTGTGCCAAGGCCAGAAGGCAAACGAGTGGCTGGATCCAAGTGGATCTACAAGGTAAAGCATGCAGCAGACAAAAGTGTGGAGAAGTATAAGCCACGCTTCGTGGCAATGGGGTTTTCGCAAAAGGAAGGTATTGACTATGAGGAGACCTTCGCCCTTGTTGCTAGATATTCTTCTATTCAAACTATTCTCATTGGCAGCAGAGATGGGTTGGCGCGTTCATTAGATGGACGTAAAGACTACCTTCCTCAACGGAGTTATAGAGGAGGAGGTGTTTATTAAGCAACCAGAGGGGTTTGAGGTGGAGGACAGGGAGTTGCATGTATGCAGATTGCAGAGAGCTCTCTATGGGCTCAAGCAGGCACCTTGGGCATGGTACTCGAGGATCGATAGTTATCTACGGGAGATGGGATTCTAGCGGAGTGAGGCAGACCACAACGTATACTTCTTGTCAGGTGAGGTACCTCTCATACTGGTATTATATGTAGATGATCTCTTTCTTACAGGAGATGAGAGGCTGATCGAGGACTGCAAGTCCAATCTTGCAGTAGAGTTTGAGATGAAAGACCTTGGGTTGATGCATTACTTCCTAGGTCTGGAGGTTTGGCAAAGAGATGGATGCTTCTTCATTGGTCAGGGGAAGTATGCAGGAGAGATCTTGAAGAGATTCAAGAGGAGGACTGTAGATCTATGTCCATGCCTCTAGTTACCAACTGGAGGAAGATTGATGCATCGAGTTCAAAGGAGTTTGATCCTACATTGTATCGCCAGCTTATCGGGTCACTTATGTATCTTGTCAACACACGACTAGACATTAGCGTTGCAATCAACTCTTTGAGTCAGTTCATGGTGGACCCTGGGAGAATACATTGGACATCTGCAAAGCATGTGCTTCGCTACATCAGAGGCACAGTGGAGTATGGATTGGTTTATGAGCGCAGTGGGAGTATACAGTTAGCAGGCTTCACAGATGCTGACTGGGAAGGATGTGTAGAAGACAGGAAGAGCACTTCAGGTTATTGCTTCAGCATTGGGTCAGGGGTTGTCTCTTGGTTCAGCAGGAAGCAGAAACCAGTTGCATTGAGCTCGACAGAGGTTGAGTACATGGCAGCGAGTATGGCAGTATGTGAGGGGATGTGGTTGAGGAAGTTGCTCTCAGGGTTATTCGAGAGTGAGTTGGAGACTATGGTTGTTCACTATGACAATCAGAGTGGCATTAACCTATCTGAGAATCCAGTGTTCCATGACCGGCGCAAACACATAGACATCCGGTATCACTTCCTGAGAGATTGTGTACAGAGAGGAACCATTCAGTTGGAGTACATTCAGACAGATGAGCAGGTGGCGGACATATTCACCAAGGCACTTTGCAAGCACAAGTTTTTGAAGTTTAGATACAAGTTGGGGTTGCTACCAAATCCCTTCCTCGTTGAGAGGGAGTGTTAAAAAGTGACAACAAGGAAGGTCTTCTATCATTGCATGTGTCCTTGTATGCTAGAAGACATAAAACATGAAGTCAAATGGATTAATGCCTTTATCCAAAGTTTAGACTTAGGAAAAGTGCATTATGTGATCTAATTATTAATTGACTTAATGGAGTTACTTTTTATAAAGTTAAAGTGAAAATAATTTAAGTGATGGCTAATCTAATCTTGGCCATTGATCTCATCGAAGGATCTCATCCATTGATCCATGGTGGGAAGTTAGGGTTTTCGCTTGGCCATCGAGTTAAAAGGAAGATTCATTTGGTGGAGAGGACACACATACACACAGTGGTGATTTCTTGCTCATAGCTTTCAGCCGGAGAGTAAGAAAGACAGTTTGCAAGAGAATTTTACAGAGGGTGAGATTGAAGAACCTTTATCCAGAGATTGACAGGGCGACTTGGGCAAATCAAAGAGGCCATATAGGGAGGCCATACAAGCTTACACAGAGGCCGTACTGGGTGATGCAGGCTGATTGTGCCAGTTGATGCAGAGGGCCATATGGGTGACATAGGCAGCCGTACACATTAACACAGGGCCGTACGGGTGACGTGGAGGCCGTACACGCTGACGCAGGGCCGTACACACAGATGCAGAGGCCGTACATGCTGATGCAGGGGCCGTACGATTTTGTGGGGTTTTCTCTGTGAGTTTCGGTTGTGCGATTTTGCTAGGTTGGGTAAAATCGATTTCTGGATCGTACTGTTCTGTATCTCGCTAATGAAATATCTTCTCATACTACTGCACCGGTTTTCCCATCTTGGGTTTTTCCGGGGGTTTTCATACCCAAAAATATTGGTGTCTCTATTGATGTGATTGTTGTTATATTTCTCTCAGTATTTATTTGCTGCAATATTTGTGAAGAAATCCATTTGTGGTTATCAGTAATTATTTGGGGTTAATTTTTAAAATAACTTACATACTGTGGCTCAAGATTGGGTTTTAAGGAAATCTACACAGAGTCAGGGGGCTACTCTAAGCAGACTTTATGTCTCGCCCCACTGGACACCTAGTAGTGTTGTAGTGCACTCATTCTAGATGATAACTTCTTGAGGGGGCCAGACCAGAATAAACCCATTTTAATCCACTCATCCATAATAATTAAAACTGACCAAGAAGCACGAGCAAACGTTTCCTTTCAACAACGATTTCTTAACTCACTATGGCACTGGTCTACTTCATAATCACTTGCTTAATCGAATTATGTGTCGTGGTTGATGATATTGTATGCTGTTACTTTAATTCTATTGATGTCGGTTTTATTTTCATAACATAGCCTAATCAACCTTAGTTATTTTCTTAGGGACTCCCCACTTGGCTCTGCTAGGAGTTGGGCTAGATGGATGAGTCAAGTGTTAAGTGACAACAAGTTTGACTCGTGACTTTCCCCCAAGGATGCACCCAGTGGATTGAAGATTTATGCCACATGACTTGAGGTGCGTTTAAGGCGGCAACATTTTTGGCATCATTGCCGGGGATAAATCTTTTTATTCCCGGAATACAACTTTTGTTTTTTCACCTTTTTTGTTTTTGCTTTGTTTGATGAATCTTTAGAGTAGACCTTTATTTTTCATCTGGCGGCTCCACTAACCTTTTTTCATTTTTATAAATTTACAAAGAAAAGCAAAAAATTAACTTTGTGAGAGTTTTTAAAATGCATTTTTTTCTTCTCACATGGTGACTCCATTGAAGGGGTAGAACCCTGTTTCTCATAAACTTGTGAAGACTTGTTGTGTGTAGATATGCTCATGTGACACAGTAAAAATTATTAAAGCTTATTATTTGAGTTCTCCACTGGTTCAGTACAAGATATACTCCATGGTTATTCGTGATTTATGCTGCTAAATTATGATATGGATGATGAAGAGTATTGTGCTCAAGTTTCCAGTGCATTTCATCCTATCGACTTCCCAAGCATCCTGGGTTTTCCTAACTTTGAGCAACATCTCTTAGATGATGTATATGTTTATATTCAGTGTTTCGTGGAAATGGCAATTCAACCGTCATGCACATCATATCTTTCCTTAAAGTTCCAAGTGATCTCAACATTTGTCATGAGGATAATATGATGCTGATGTTTGCTAAATCTTTGGAGGAGGATGCTTGGGATTGGTATTATAATGATCTACCTAATAAATGCATTATCTCCCTTCCAAACTTCTTTGGCGTGTTTTTTAAGAGGTGGCATGATGGTGAGGGTGATATGGTAAATGTCATTGAAAAGGCCTTTGCTTGCCTACCTAGGAAAGACCATCATGTGAAAACCCACGATGATATCCTTGTAGATGTTGAAAACCTGGTAAGGATGGAGGATCTCACATCTTTCACTTTTGAGCAACACATACCAAATGAGCCCACTAAAGAAACATACAGCAGGCCTTTGAGTGAAGATACTGTTCAAGAATCACCTCGTGTCATCATAATAGATAACATTAAATATTTGGAGTTGCCTCTAAGTCATGTTAGTGAAGGAGAAATTAAGCAGCTTGTTAAAGAACATTGTACCTTTCTCAGAGCATAGCATGAATTTAAAGAAGAGATTCATGATGACCCCATTGAAGAAGCACATGACGAGCCACCCTTGATTGAAGACATGGTTGAAGACCCTTCTCATTTCACCATAACAGAAAATTTGAAGATTTGGAGTGTTCTTAGGATTACTTCTTTGAAGATGATGGCATGAGTATTCCAGAGTTGCCTCAAGAAGAAACCATTACAAGTGTTGACACATAAAGAAATTCATGATGAGGTTTGCATTGTGTATGATGACACTCCTCCATGTTCTCCACATAGTGATTTTGGAAGTTTTATCCCTTGTAACATTTTTGAAACCAAGCCTTCTAAAGATGATTATTGTGAACATGAGGAGGATAGGTATAGCCAAGGGTATGATGCTATTGATGAAGACTCCCCCATATTTGACAAGGATGTGGATGATGACTATTGGAAATTTATTGAAAATCCCATCTATGATATGTCCAAAGAAGGGAGCGTTCATTCAGAGACTTTGGGAAGTCTTATTGAAAATCCCATCTATGATATGTCCAGAGAAGGGAGTGTTCATTCAAAGACTTTTGGAAGTCTTGGTATGGAAGAGGAGCATGCAGATTCTTCATATGATTAGTTAGAGCCATATATGAGTATTAGTAACGAAGGCCTGGAGAAGCAGTGCACTAAAGAGATGGATTGGATGCAGTCAATAGAATATCAATCTCAGCCTTCATCTTCACATACAAAATTCTCTTATGATTTGGAGCATCCCGGGGCTTATGTTACTACAGAAGATTTTCATCCGAGAAGCCCTTTGGACAAGTATGATGAAGTGATTGATCTGCCTCATCATTCAAATTTATATACCATTCCTATCCAATCTTGGATAGAAGTAGCTTGCAGGAGGACTTGCCAGCTTGGGAAGCGGTTTAATGATATATTATATGCTTATGATTACCCATCCAACCCTCCCATCCCAAATATTCATGCAGGTTTGCGTTTCATAAATGTTTCCTTGTTTTGGTTGGTAACCAAACACAAGGGAAAAAACTCTAAAATTGATAAAATGCTTAGGTGGTTACATTGGATTTTTTATTTTACCCAGAACATTTATTTTATCATGCTTAGAGTAGGAAATAAGCTCCTTAAAGTGAGCATTTACTTTCTGCATTTCTTTTCTGTACTTAGGAATACTAGTCTCTTTCCTTAGTTAATTTCATTTCTATATTTTTTTCGAATAAATCTAAGTTATGGTTCATTGGCCTTTGTAGATACTTGTGCTACTAAAGGTTTGGTCCGTCAAGTTGAGATGTTTTTACATGTTATAGAAACTAGAGATTATGTGGTTATCGCATCCTCTCCTTGCCTAAAGACCAGGTCAAGCACGCATCTTGTTGTTGGAGCCGGATGTTACCCACTAAGTTGCACTTAGTTGGTTCTTCAGTGAGTCGCCAAAGTATGAACAAGTCAATTGTTCATCATTAGTGTTCAGAAGTCCATGCAAGCCATTCTTGGCCCTTTTTCCAATTTTACGCATGTTCATACCCCCTTGGGGGAATTGTAATGAGTGTCATAGCATGATGAACTTATGTAACAAGCTTGGCTTTCCTAGGACTTAAACATCAATCCAACTACTCTAGAGTGTTTTTTCCTTGTTAATTATATGTTGCTTTTCAACGACTTATAATTTTTGAGTTTTTCACTCAATCCTCCAAAGATGGAGTAGTTGTCTTGGTGGTTAGGCCTTAGGAGGTTATTAAAGCTATTTTTGAATCATATGAACATGTATTAACTCCTCCCTAGGTTTTTTAATTTTTCGCTTATAAATTTTTTTCCTGTAAAATGGGCAATTTTTTTAATGTTTTTAATGTAAAAATAAAATAAAAAGTCATAAAAGTGGTGTTAGAAGGTGGAATTTGCCATAGAGGTGCTTGTTTTCTACCCATAGCACCCACTTAACCCCTAAACCCATTTTAAAAGAAAATTAATGATTATTTATCACTAAAATTGATTTTCTCTTGGAAAAGTAAAAAAAGACCAAATAAATGGCAAAAAAGACAAATTAATGTAAAGTCAAGATCCCATAAATCAGGGAAATTTGTCTGGGACATGATCTCAGTTAGCTGGAGTGGTGGCACCCTGATGATTAGTTAACTCAAGACTTGGCTTAGTGGTTGATTCTCCTTGTCACAGGTGGCACATTGGTTAAGTGAGGGCACACTTCATGAAGTGAGGGCGCATTCCTTGTTGATGAGGTGTGTCCTCTTGAGAGGGGGTGACAAGCAAAGTTGTCATTGATGAAAAGCACATTAATGACAAAGGTTGAAGTGAGCATGGCAAAGGTGACATGGATGACATGGCAGGCATGACAAAGCATTGGATGACAAGGACAATGACATGGCAAGGACAAGGATGACAAGGATGATGACAAAGCAGCATGACATGGCTAAGGACAAGACCCTCTGCGAGATTTTTAGCAGTCCTGCGGGCATTTTGTGGACATCTTGTGGGCATATTCTTGATAGTTGAAGACTCCTACGGGCATCTAAAGGCACATGCGGGCATCTAAAGGCACATGTGGGCATAATACAAGGCAGTTGCGGGCATTTATAAGGACATGCGGGCATTTACAATAGCCCATGCGGGCATCTGAATAAGGCCTCTGCGGGCATCCTTGAAGCCCCTTGCAAGTGGCCATGCGGGCATCCTTGTGAGCCCCTACGGGCATTTTTAAAGGCCCACTGGAGGCATCTTAAGGAGGCTGCCTGCGAGCATTTGAAGGCCACTGCGGGCATAATTCAAGACAACTGGTGGGCTCCTGTGGGCATAACTTAAGGCCCTTGCGGGCATGAGAAAAGGCTCCTGCGGGCATTTTAGTACCCTCTTGCGGGCATGTTTAAGTGGTGTTGCGGGCATATGAATAGGCACTTGCGGGCATAATTAAGACCCCATGCGGGCATTTTTGAAAAGCCCTTGCGGGCATATTTTAAGGGGCAGTCTAATGATGTAAGGAAGGTTAAGAAGATAATGTGGAAATCGAAGTGGTAAAATAAAAAGAAACCCTTGATGATGTGGCAAAATATATATATATATATATATTTGATGAGGAAAATATGGAAATAAAAATTATTACTAACAAAAATTAATTAAATTGACATTTCGGCCTAACATAATTCATGGAGATGAAGTATATAAATAAAGGCCACCCACCTCACTTTGTGTGTGGAAGTGGTGAGGATTTTGGAGAGGTAGAGATAGCTCTGATTTTCAGGGAAGTCTGAAGAAAGGTTCGATGGTAGCAGCAGCAGCAGGAGCAACAATGATTTAAGTTTTATATCTCTGATTTAGGGCTGACTGAGGAAGCAATTCTGTCATTGGCAAAAGCATGACATGACAAGTGAAGATATTTGAGGCTGTAAGCAGACCTTGAATACATTGGCAGACCTTGATAGCTGGCATGTACAAACTTTTGAAGACATGAGCATTAATATTGAGCAGCTGGTAATGTTTTGTGCAAGATAATATGACTGTGGGAAGAGTGATGACATGGTTGACAAATTGATAGAGATGATCAGATTGATGACAAGACAGTGGCAGGTGACTTGTGACAGTGACAACTACAGTAAATAGATTGACATGACAGAGATTGATATGTAATGTGACAAGGATGTAAATTGTATGTTAATACAAGCTGGGCTTTGTACTATTTTTCTTAGTTGGATCCGAGAAAAAGACCAAGCTGAGTCATGGAATAGAAGTTGGTGCTTCTGATTCAGTTATAGCTGATAAAACCCCACGGTTGTAGCCGATTGAATAAATATAAAAAGATTACAAAGCTTATCTTATGTCTCTTGTGATGTGTTGATGATAATGTGTTTAACTTGATGAATGACATGTTTTAAGTTGATGATTACTGGAGTATAGTTTAGAGATTGATGAAAGTGTTAAAGTGAAATTGTAAATGATATTGGCTTAGGGTTAGAAGAAGTTGAAATGGAATTAAGTGTTGGCCCACTGATTCACCACCCCCCTCTCAGTGAGCCATTGTGTCCATCAGGGGGCGCATCTTTTTGGTGAAGGATTGCATCAATTAACTCCGACTCGATCTCAATCTCCTCAAATCACTCCCTAGTGCGCCCTCTCCCTCTTCAGTTAACTTTCTCTTGGGAAATGTGCCCCCTGGCTGTTCTTTTTCTATTTATGCAAGTGCTTGGCTCTTCTTTTCTCATGGTCAGAGGAGCGAAAGGTTGTTGAAGCTTTGCTTCTATATTTTGTAATATCTTTTGGAATAATAAAAGGCTTTGGAGGCAAACCTGTGGTGTCGGACATCATTGTGTGTGGATGACAATTGTTGGAATTTGTGCAACTTCGGAAGATATTATTATTGTATTTTATTGTACCTCCTAAGGGAGTTGAACTTAATGTAATCAATCATGTAAACCCTAGAAAGATCAATGTAAACCTTGGGGTTGAAGCAAACCAAAGAAACGATTAAAATTAAAATTATTTATTGTTCCCCAAGATAAGTCAGCCCAGTCAACTAGACAAGTCGACCCAGTTAGGGAAATGGCCAGTTTGGCACTTGTATAAATAGAGGGAAAGTTCACCTCATTACTCACTCATCCACTCAAGTGAAGTTTGCATCACCCAGAGAGAGATTCGCACCTGCAATAAGGAGAAGACAATTTTGGGGTTTCTACTTGGAAAGTATTTCCATCTTTTGCTCTTTTATTATTGTACTCTGTTCTCAGAATTATCATCTCTATACGAAGGTTGCTAGGTTTTCTCCCGTTTGGGTTTCCCAGGATAAAACTTGTGTGTTAGTGTTTCTGTGCTGTCTTTCTTCTAGTGATCAAATTGAATTCATGCAAGTAGATTATTATGCTATAATTGTATGAAAAAATAACATGGTATCAGAGCGGTACTAGAAGCCATTGCCGGAACTAGGGTTTCATCTTTCAAGGCCTTCACACAACTTTTTGGCAGAAAAAGAGCCTCGGGAATTTCACTCCAAGGAGGGCGCATCTTTTGGTGAAGGCAAAATTCAATTATGAGAATTTTCATTTTTTGACCTAATTCTGTAGCTGCAGCATAAATTAGGGTTTCAACTTTTGACCTATTTTCTCCACACTTTTGGCTCAGCCCTACCTCTTCTCAACTCGCCTTGCTAGGGCGCATCTACCTGTGGAGTCAGTTTTCCAAAATTTCAACTTTGATTTTTGACCTAGCTCCTGCTAGGGTCTCTAGTCCAAATCTGTAGTCAAGATGATTGGTATGAAGGTTGAAGATCGTCTAGAAGGGGCTTCCAACTTCATATCTTGAAAGTCTAGGGTTCTTCTTCTACTAGAAGAAAATGACCTTTTGCAGTTTGTCAATGAGAAGGTTCTAGAACCAGAAGCCCAAGAAGAAAAATATCGCCGGAGGAAGAATGATGCCAGAGAAAGAAGGATTTTGGTGGACTCAGTAAGAGACCATTTGGTTCCTCAAATCTCAAGTAAGAAGACTGCTAGAAAGATGTTCAAAACCATAAGCTGTTTGAACATAGTAGTATCAATGTATCCATTACATTGAGGAATCAACTATCAAACATGAAGATGTCCAAGTCAGAATCTATTGTCTCATATTTCATGAGGATTACAGAACTAAGGGACCAGCTTAGTACCAATGAAGATCCTATTGATGATGAGGAGTTTGTCATCACTACTCTAAATGGTCTCCCACCATCTTGGGAGTCTTTCATCGAAAGTATAAACGGTAGATCCAAGCTACCCAAATTTGACAAGCTATGGGCAGATTGCAGTCAGGAAGAGACAAGAATAGCAGCAAGACAAAGACTCCATGGCACTCAACCTGAGGAGAATCAAGCATTCGTATCCCATGCCAAGAAAGGCAAGGGTGTTTGTTAAATTTCATACATTCATAGCATCAAACATAAATGCATTACCAAGATCACTAAAAGCAAGACAAAGCACAAAACAACAACACAAAGTTTGACCTGGGAAACCCAAATGGGAGAAAACCCAACAACCTTCGCAGAGAGATGATAATTCCGAGATCAGAGTACAAATAAGAAAAGAGAAAGAATGTGAAAGTGTCTTTCACACGTAGATGCCCCATATAAGCTTCCTCCTTCAAGTGATGCGAAATCAGCCTCCTCCAAGTGATGCGCACTTGCTAAGTGAGTGAATGAGCTAATGAGGTGCACTAGCCTCCTATTTATACAAATGCAAAAACCAGAAATTCCCTAACTGGGCCGACTTCACCTGGGGGCAATAAATAATTTATTTTAATAATTTTCTTTTGTTTATTTGCACCCCAAGGTTTACATTGACTCTTTCATGTGATTAAATAAATAATTACATCCAGTTCATCTCCCTTAGGAGGTACAAACAAGTACAATGAAGGTACAATAAAATATAATGAATAATATCTTCCGAAGTTGTACAAAATCCAACACTCCCTTTAAACGAGGAAGGTATTCTTCGGTCGTCATCTGCATCATGATCATCTGGGTTTCATCTTGTACTCTACACTGTCTCCATCATCTCTATGCATACTGAAGGTTGTCCACACAGTCTCTGTGCATCATCTTCACCAGTCCTTCGGTTAGTCCAGGAGAATCACTCAATCTTGGATTCAGGAGAATCACTCAATCCTGGATATTTGAGATTATCAATTGTACCATCTCTGCTATACAATTTTCTACCCTGTCTGTCTCATCTGCCAATGGGGTCCTCCCATACCTGGCTGAGATCTCAGACGAGCAAAAGGGCACGGCCATCTACTGACTGTCCGACTCTTCTGCCTATGGGATTTCTCCCATATCTGGCTAAGTACCCGGACTGTAGAGGCACCTGTGCAACCACACGACCAACTGCTGACTATCCTACTCATCTGCCTATGGGATTTCTCCCATATCTGGCTAAGTAACCGGATTGCAGAGGCACCAGTGTGAACCCGACCAACTGCTGATTGTCCTACTCATCTGCTTATGGGATTTCTCCCATATCTGGCTGAGTAACCGGACTGCAGAAGGCACCAGGGTGAGCCCGACTAACTGCTAACTGTCCTACTCATCAACTGCTGACTGTCCTACTCATCTTCCTGTGGGGTTTCTCCCATATCTCGTTGAGTAACTGGACTGCAGAAGGCACCAGGGAAAAGCAGGGAAAGCATCTCAATGTCATCTTTCCCTCTCAAGGAGGGATACATTCTCTTCGCCTCCAAGTCTTCCGCGAAAGTATTCGAACTTCATCCTGGGAAGAGCCTTGGTGAGAACATCTGCAGTTTGGTCATGTGTCAGCACGTACTGTTACTCGACTGCACCTTTCTGCACCATATCATGAATGAAATGATATCGAATCTCGATATGCTTCGACCTATCGTGAAATACAGGATTCACTGACATCTACACACATCTCTGGTTATCACAGTGAATCACGGTCGGCTCTGGAATCTGGCCAAACAATCCTACCAGGAGTTTATGAAGCAAAACTGCTTCTGTAGCTGCTGTGCTAGCAGCCATGTACTCGGCCTCTGCAGTACTGAGTGCGACCGAGTTCTACTTCCTGCTGCACCAGGAAATAATCGTAGAACCCAAACTGAAGCAACATCCGCCCAAACTGAAGCAACATCCGGAAGTACTCTTCCGATCTGCAACACATCCGGCCCAATTTGAGTCTGTAAACCCCTGCAATCTCAGGTCAATACCTGAAGCATATTTCAAACCATATCCCAGAGTGCTACGTAAGTATCTGAGCACATGTTTTGCATCAATCCAGTGAATCTGCCTTTGGTTCGAACATGAATTGACTGAGGGCATTCACAGCAAAACATATATCTAGTCTGGTGTTGGTTAGATACATCAATGACCCAATCAACTGGCGATACATGGTGGGATCAATCAAATCAGAATCTGAAGTAGAATCTCTCAACTTCTTCCAATTCGCATCCATCAGAGTAGCCATGGACTTGTAGTCCAACATCCCAAATCTCTTCAATATGTCAATGGTGTATTTTCCTTGTCCTAGGAAAATCTCTTTCTGCCTCTGCCATACTTCTAATCTCAAGAAGTAGTGCATCAATCCAAGATCTTTCATTTCAAACTCAGAGATGAGATTCTTCTTACACCATACAATGAGTTTCTCATTTCCTGTGAGAAACAAGTAGTCAACATACAATACAAAAATCAGTGACTCATCATCTGCAACCTTGAAGCAAAGGTCGGGGTGTGCATCATTCTGATGCACCTTCCATCTCATAGCTGAAACAATAGCAATGATCGATCTGATGGAAGTATCTCGAGCCATAGGAGAAAATGTATCATGATAATCGACTCCCTCTTTCTGAGAGAATCTTCTAGCAACAAATCTGGCCTTGTATTTCCCATATGCTCCATGCTAAGTCTGTTGTGTCCATCTAGGTCTTTTCCGACCTACTACAACATTTCTGGGGATATTAACTGGATCAATGGAATCAATAGGTTCATCCTTTTTTGCTAACTCCCTCTTGAACTAGAGGGGGAGATGATCTCATCTCCTTTTGTTCTATCATTTCATCATCGATCTCCATGTCTGATCCTTTGCCTTTCCTAACAGTTAATTCTTCTTCAAAGGTCACATCCCTATTGACTTCAATCTGGGTGGACCCTGGGATGTAGATTCTGTAAGTCTTTGAAGACTCACTGTATCCCACAAAGGTTCCCTTCTTGCCTGAAGGTTCCAACTTGGGCACATGTATAAAGACGGGACAACCAAATATCTAAAGGTGGCTTACTTGTGGTTTCACTTCTGTGAAAGCTTCCTCCGAGGTCATCCTTCTAAGCTGAGAGTCATATTCCAGGAAGCTTCTTGCTGAACATCAACGGGATTCATTTGTCCATCGGAACAAGTCTTCTTTTGTAGGCCAAATCACATGGTCTTTTCCCTACAAGTCAAATCCCGACTGATGATCAGTGACATTTTATAATCAAATGGAAAAACAAATAGTTTACACAGGCATCTTAGCTAATACTTTATCACAACAATCATGAACATGTCTAACAAACACTTATGGGAAGTATCTAGATGTTTGTTATCTCCACTAGACCATGCCATCAAGAGTGTGCACTACCCTAAGCATGTAGGAGGGAGATATCATCTAGACTAACTTCATGAAATGTTGTGTAGCTCATATGCATAATATAACAGGGTAAATTATATCAATTGCTCAATACATTAGATCTGCATATAAAAAGCATATAAGACAAAAACAAATCTATGTAACCAAGAAAACAAAATACTTATCTCTTATTGTTTTGGTGTGTGGGCCCCCATTGCCTTCTTGTGGGAACCATAAGAGATCTATGTTCTTGCATTCTGGATATTCTAGAAGAGGAACTCCGAACGATCATCATCCCTTTGCTTCTTGCGATGATGATCCTCTTCTACATCAGCAGTTGAGGCTTCATGCTTCCTTTTACTTGAACTTCGACAACTATTTGCGTAGTGTCCACATTTTCAGCACCGATAGCATTGAACTTGAGATATGTCCTTCTTCTCCTTTTGATCTGGGCGAGGGCTTGGTCTCCGATCTTGGTGCTTGTGTTCATGGAACTTCCTACCTTTTCCCTTACCCTTTATGGCATGAGAAACAAAAGCTTGGTTCTCCTCAGGTTGAGTGCCATGGCAATGGAGTCTTTGACGTGCTGCGATCCTTGTCTCCTCTTGAGAGCAATCTGCCCAAAGCTTGTCAAACTTTGGTAGTTTGGTCTACCACTTATGCTTTGGATAAAGGACTCCCATTATGGAGGAAGACCATTTAAAGTGTGGAGGACAAGCTCCTTATCACCAACAGGATCTCCACTGGTGCTGAGCTTGTCTCTGAGTTCTACGATCCTCATAAAGTATGAGGCAATGGATTCTGACTTTGCTATCTTCATATTTGAGAGCTGGTTTCTCAAAGTCATTGATACATTTAGACTAGTGTGTTCAAATAGCTTCATAATAGTCTTGAACATTTTTCTAGCATTCTTCTTTCCTGAGATTTGAGGGACCAAATGGTCTCTCATTGAATCCACAAGAATCCTTCTTGCTTTAGCATCATTCTTCCTCCATCGGGATTTATCCTCTTTGGCTTCTGGTTCAAGGACCTTCTCATTCACATATAGCAAGAGATCATTTTCTTCTAGGAGTAGAAGAACCCTAGACTTCCAGGAGATAAAGTTGGAGGCTCCTTCCAAACGATCTTCCACCTTCATCCCAATCATCTTGATTGCAGATCTGGTTCAGAAACCCTAGCAGGAGCTAGGTCAAAAATGAAAGCTAATAGTTTGAAAAACTGAACCCACAGATAAATTCGCCTTGCCAAGGAGAGTTGAATAGAGGGTGGGCTGGTCCAAATCTGTGGAGAGAGATGAGTTAAAACTGAAACCCTAATTCTGCTGCAGCCACAGAGTTAGGTCAAAAATTGAAAATTCTCGGAATTGAATTCCGTTTTCACCAATAGATGCGCCTTGACAAAAATGAAATTCCTATAGCTTCTTTTCTCCAAAATGATGGCTGGAGACTTCACAAGATGAAACCCTAGTTCCGACAGGGTTTCGACAATGCTTCGGCAATGGCTTCTTCTAGAACTGCTTTGATACCATGTTAAATTTCATACATTCATAGCATAAAACATAAATGCATTACCAAGATCACTAGAAGCAAGACAAAGCACAAAACAACAACACAGAGTTTGACTTGGGAAACCCAAATGGGAGAAAACCCAGCAACCTTCGTAGAGAGATGATAAGTCCGAGATCAGAGTACAAATAAGAAATGAGAAAGAATGTGAAAGTGTCTTTCACATGTAGATGCCCCAAATAAGCTTCCTCCTTCAAGTGAAGCGAAATCAGCCTCCTCCAAGTGATGCGCACTTGCTAAGTGAGTGAATGAGCTAATGAGGTGCACTAGCCTCCTATTTATACAAGTGTAAAAACCAGAAATTCCCTAACTGGGCCGACTTCACTTGGGGGCAATAAATAATTTATTTTTAATAATTTTCTTTTGTTTATTTGCACCCCAAGGTTTACATTGACTCTTTCATGTGATTAAATAAATAATTACATCCAGTTCATCTCCCTTAGGAGGTGCAAACAAGTACAATGAAGGCACAATAAAATATAATGAATAATATCTTCCGAAGTTGTACAAAATCCAACAGTGTTAATGTAATTGTAACTTTGGAAGATATTCACTTGTATTTTATATTGTCATTATTATTGTATTTTATTTGTACCTCTGACGGAGATGTTTATACCTCCAGTTGGGGATGTCATTATTACATTTGGTCATGTAAAGTCATTGAGGTAAATCCTCCATTGTAAGTTGGGGCATTAGATCCCCCTAGAGTCAGTTAGAGTAGGGTTATTGAGTCCCCTAGAGAAGTCGTCCCAGTCAGGTTTAGCTGGGGCCGACCTAGCAAGTGAAAGTAAAGTATAAATAGAGAGCTTAGCTCTCTCATTTGAACACACACTCACTCACACAAGTTCGCATAAGTGAAAGAGAGGACAGTTTGCATAGGAGAAAGAGAGGGGAGTTGCAGAAGACCATCTTTGTTTTGGGGTTTTACTTTTGTGATATTGTATTGGTGACGATTCTATCTCTGAGGAAGTTGCGGGGTTTTCTCCTTTATGGTTTCCCCAAGGAAAATCTTTGTGTCCCTTGTGTTATGCTGTGCATGTTATTCTTTCAGTTAAGATCCTAGATAATATTGATTAAAAGTAGAAAATATAACATGGTATCAGAGCTAACCTGAAAAGAAGACATTGTGCAGCTGCGGGAAGCTAGGGCTTCTTAATTTTGGGTCTTCTCTCCACTGATCATCAACGAAAAGAGGCTAGGCTAACTCTCCCTAGGAGGGTGCATCTTTCTGTCGAAGCAGAACTTGATTCCAAGAATTTTAATTTTTTGGCCCGTCACTACTACCGGAGGAAAACTAGGGCATCAACAATTTTGGGTTTCTCTTCACTGATTTGGAAGAGTGAGTACAATGGGCAACTTATCTTGAGGAGGCGCATCTATCTATCCAATCAGAAGTTTCAAATTCCAAGTTTGGAAAATTAGGGTTTCTCTGACAAACCCTAGGGGCAACCAGCACCAGAACCAGTTTTGGCATCTCAAAGTGGTAAGACCTAAAAGCTTTGCTATTTCTATTTGAAGTTCTCATTAAAGTTGTCTCACCACACCAATCTTGAGGATAAGCTTGAAGGGGCTGATAACTTCCGAGCATGGAAGTATAGGATTGCCCTTGTCCTTGAAGAGAATGAATTGGACAAGTATGTAAATGAAGAGGTTCCAGCACCAGAGGGAGATGAGGCTAAAGCCTTACATAAGAAGAACTTGGTTAAGGCCAAGAGGATCATTGCAGACTCCATTAAGGATCATCTCATCCCACATGTGTCATCTTTAAAGACACCTAAAGAGATATTTGATGTTTTGACAAAGCTATTTGAAGGGAAGAATATAAATCGGAAGATGACCTTGAGGAACTGTTGCCAACTAAGTTGTACTTGGTTGGACTATCAAGTGAGTGCGCAATGTTGAACATGTCACATGTTCATTTTCGATGATTTGATATCCATTAGGCCTTTATAAGGGCCCTTTTTAAAAAAAAAATTCACATGTCCATGCCCTGCGGGGTTTGTAATAAAATGTGTTAGCATGGTTTTTTATGTAAAGGACTTGGCTCCCTAAGACTTGTCGATCAAGTCGGGTATTCCAAGGAGTTTTTTCACTTATTAATTATGTCTTGCATTCGTACATTTCATAATTTTTGAGTTTTTCTCCTGCTCCTCCAAAGTTGGAATGCCTGGTGTTGCCGCCTGGTTCCACACCTGGGAAAACGCGACAAAAGTCTTCAAGCCGCTGGTGTGGCCTTGGGGGCAAGCCAAAGTCAAGTGCTGTCACCTGAAACTCGACTCCTCTGTTCCAGTCTTACTCCTAGCAAAGCCAAGGGGGGTGGACCCTAAAAAGTGAAAATAAACTAAGGTGTTTAATCTATGAAAAATAAAACAACTAATCTAGGAGTTAGAATATTTGTGTGAACCAAGATCAATGCACTATATATATAAAGCAAATATCATTCATCACTTAACATCATCATCATAAACCATCCATCATCATTAAAATATAAATAAGTAGACCAGTGCTGATAAATGGAGTAAAAAAAAGTGCTTGAACTGAAAAGACAATGTTGTGCGATTGTTCTTGGTTAATTTTATTATTAATGTGGTAATGGATCTTTTTATTAAGGTTGGGGGATTCCCGAAGTACCAAAGGTACAGGGAATATGTCCGGAATTCAACTATGTGGTTTCTCACTCAGACATGTGGGCTGGATCGGAGTCTCAAGGAGATGTTCAACACTATACCAAACGAGGGTATAGTCTAATGGTTTCTAGGAGGTCGCTACCCAGGGGTTCCCGCGCCCTTTGAGAAATTTGCCCACCACAGAAGAATAATCGATTGTGCCGGATTTTCACAAAGAGGTGGTTTATTTGGGGTGTGTTAGAACCTATTACTAGTCACTTATCCCTTTCTGATGTGTGCCAGCATGTTCAGACTACACTGCAGTGGCCACAGAGCATACGGGGAAAAGCCTTGGAAATTTTAAGTATTTTTAGAACACAAATTTTACTTTTTTTAGAGCCCCAAGAGTCTCTTTTCGGGTCAGTACTCGGGCAAGCCCTTATCCTGAAACCTTTCTTCGGGAAAGCAAAGGGTGATTTGGATTGTAAAAAACGAAAATTGTAAAAAAAATGAAAAAAGCTAGGTCCTGAGTGAACTCGTGGCCCGCCAATGGAACGGACCAATGAGGTTAATTTTAAGTCCTAGTTACTTTTAATTAATTGCCGAAAAAAAAACTAAACTAAAAAAGTCACACCACGAAAATGAGTCGACACAGTTTTCCCCCCTGGGGGGATTGGGTGTGGGTACTGGTTAGCCCACTTGCTCTTGTTTAATTTTTTGTTACAATGCAATAGAATTGCCCCATGTAATGTTTCGTTTTGGGGTAAAACTGGAACAAGGGACATGCAGAGCATGCGAGCCCTAGCTTAAGAGCATGCAATCATGTAGGTATGCAAAAGTAAAATGCATGTAATCATGCAGGTATGCAAAAGTGAGGTGTATGCAATCAGGCATACATGCAGAAGGGAGATACATGCAAACATGCATGCATGCAACAAATGAGAGGCATGCAACTCAATGGAGAAATAGAAGAGAAAAGTGACTTAGGTATAGGGCATGCAATGTCAAGGCTATAAAAGAAAGATAAAGTGAGTTACTTAGTATCCATTATTATGATTGTTGATTGAGAATCGGTTTTGAGAGCTCTGAGAGCCATAGGGTTTTAGGGCACACTGCCCTAGCCAACAATTTAGGTTCGATGTTGAAATCTATACATCCTAGTCAACTTCAAGAGGATAGATCACCCCGATCTATCACCGTGCTCCAAGATTGACAGAGTTTGTCGAGTTTGAGTTCAGGGTTCGAGTTTCATACAGCTGGTTGATTTATCACAACTGTGGTTCGATTTTGAGAAGATTGGGCAGTGAGGGCACACCCTTGGAAGTCTGAGTACAAGGAGAGGGCGCATTTATGTCTTGCTGAGAGTAACAAACACTTAATAAATATTTGGCAAAGATCACATCCTTCTTGTTGCATATCGTTGTTGATATCCTTGATAAGTTCATTGTTGCAGCTAGGCGTGTTCACCAAAGTTGTGGTCTGTTCACAGGTTGAAATAAGGGCAGCCAGCCAGGAGGCACGTCATACTTCATCTCTGTAGGTGCAATTTCTTCTTATAACAGTAATCTTCTGTGGGCTACCATTCCCGTACAAGATCCAAGCATTTCAGAATCAGATTGCACAACAAACAAGGGTCAAGTCCTATTCACGACTCATGGAGAAGAGGCGCATTCATTAACAATTCATCATACTGGCAGCCCAATCGACTATGACAACGATCTAGTTGATTGAGAGATCCGATCCATCCCTTGAGGGAGCATTATATCCATCCTATTTCAGTAGAAAGGGCTGCATGCATCAATTAAAGCGTGAGACTGTTTGAGATTGCAACCCGTTAAAAGAGTAAGTGATCTTCTTAGAAATCGTGAGGAGTTGAAAGATATCTTCCACAACTACATACAAACTGGGCGTGACCTATCAAGCTAGGCGTGTACCTTTTCTCATGCAATACTCAGCCCTCCACTATCTACACCATTCAGATTATTTATATCAGCTACTACAACCATCTTTATCCAAGCTTATTATCGGTACAGGTTAGATCTGTCTTGTTTTGGAGATCTGATTTATAGTATTTATTTGACTGTAATTCCATTTTCAGAATTGACTGACTGTTATGATCAGCCCCTTAAAGTATCCAAGTTTGATGTTATTGGATTTATATGGGAATATGTTATTTATAAATGGTTTACAATTAATTCGGGGCTAAACCAATATTCACACAAAACCTTGCCAAACCAAGCAACCATACAGACCGGCAGCGGTAAAACATATGCAATCAACAGTAAAGTGAAATTTAAAGATCAGATTTGAGTTGGAAGAATCTTACACCGCAGTCCTTTCTTATGACTCGGTGGCTTACAAAAATGGAAAGAAGGAGTGTCCGGTTTGAAAAATTTAAGTTCTAAGTGCTCCGAATGCCCTGAATCTTCAAATTTTGGCCAGCATCTCCCTTTACCTGTTCATCAAATGCTGCAAACCAGCAAACAAACATTAGTAAAAGATGCGGAAAAATAACTAAGTGAGACAAGCTGTGAGGCTTGTCTCCTTTGTATCTTTACAGAATTAAGGAGCTGCAAATTTTTAGCTCTTTTAATCAGCCAAGTAAACTATTTAAGTTCAGATCCAAAAACTACTTTTCAAACTTTTTAAAATTTAACAATTTTGTTTTTTGATAAGTTAAGAAAAGTAAAATGCTTGAAAACAAGAGATCTAAGCTATTGAAGATGAATACTTTGTAAATGAACTAGACTAGATTTCTAATAGTAATATATCAGAATGTAAATTTCAACATGCCAAACCAATATTACTCTTTGTTTGTAACCAGTAAACAAAGAAAATGTATTAAGAAAGGAGGAGGAGATATGGAGAGTTTTTATCAATTTATCATTTTTTTCTTTGAAGAAGCCTTGAATCCTTCTTGGTGGTGAGCTGAGGGACTGTATCTGCAAAAGAAGTCAGAGAAATAGAAGAAGCAAGCAAGATCTCCCACCTATCCACTTGAAGCAACCTGTACAACACATCAACTTGAAACACAAAGATCAAATCTAGAAAAATACATAGAAGAAATCAGAAGAAAATGCTCATAAACAAATGACATATCTAAATCAGATCTCTACATATGCATAGATAAGAGATTAAACAATAAACAAATTACCTAACCTCCCTTATAAATCAGTACTGATTCTTCCCAAAGCTAGATTTGATGCAAAGATAAACAAATAGCATAAATACAGGTTACCTCAGTTTAAATCAATACATTCATCCACTCATAAGAAGCCCAACACCATGATTGACCTCCAAAGTCTCTTTATTTCATTAAGCAAACTGACAAGTACAAAATCGAATTACAGGTGCAAGCTCTAACTCCCAAACTCCAACTAACCAAATGGGAGAGAGCAACCTTGAATTTATAGTGAGCAAGAGAGGAGAGCGCCCAAGCTTAGAGGAGAGGATGGGTGAATGAGTGGCATGATGGTTGGAGTGATAGGGGCTGCCATCCCCTTTACTTGCT
The DNA here is from genome assembly GCA_027924585.1 of Larix kaempferi. Classification (NCBI taxonomy): domain Eukaryota; kingdom Viridiplantae; phylum Streptophyta; class Pinopsida; order Pinales; family Pinaceae; genus Larix; species Larix kaempferi. The sequence goes on along the minus strand of BSBM01000684.1, from coordinate 12,623,615 downwards.
GCAAAAACGCAGCCCAATACAAGCCACACTTTCAGCTGCAAAATAGGCCACACGTGGGGCCCCACTACCTTGGGAAATGCGGCCAACCATGAAGAAATGTGCCTAGCTTATGTGGGGAAGTTATGCCCATGATATGGGATGCCCATAAGCCTTACAAATCAGCTCAAAACATTCCACTTTTAGTGCTGATTCATTTCTGACTTCAATCCCCCCCAAAAATGGGATTTATTTTTTTAATGATTTTTTGACTTTTTTTCTCCAATTTTTCATTTTTTTGGATTTTTTGAGAAAAGTAAAAAATAAATGCCTCAACCACTAAAGAAAGTGGGATTTGGGGTAAGGTGGATGCTCTGAGTTAGAAAATGAGCACCCCCAAGGCAAAAAAGACCCCTAGACCACACTTTTATGCCGATTACAAATTTTTTAATTAAACCATTAAAAAATGGCTCAATTACGAAAAAAACTTTTTTCGCCGGAAATTAAAAAAAAACTAGGGAGACCTAGCACATGTCCATACGACTCAAAATTAATGTCTAGCATGTTCATATACATTGACCCATGGAATTTAATAACCCCCTAAGGCCTATTAACCTCACCAGGCATTCCAGCTTTGGAGGAGCAGGAGAAAAACTCAAAAATTATGTTATGCAAAGCTGCAAGTCATAATTAATAAGTGAAAAAACTCCTTGGAATACCCGATTTGGTCAAAAAGTCCTAGGGAACCAAGTCCCTACAAAAAAATGCCATGCTAGTACATTTTATTACAAACCTTGCAGGGAATGGACATGTGGAAAATAAAAATAAAAAGGGGGCCCTTAAAAAGGCCAGTTGATCATCAAATCATAAAAAATGAACATGGCATATGTTCAACTTTGCCCGCTCGCTTGATAATCCAACCAAGTACAACTTAGTTGGCAACACCCGGTGAGATTTATGGGCCTTGTGGGGTTATTAAAGTCCACATGTCAATGTATATGAACATGCTAGCCATTAATGTTGAGTCGTAGGGACATGTGCTAGGTCCCCCTAGTTTTTTTTTTTAATTCCGGCGAAAAAGGTTTTTTTTTTTTTTTTAATTTTTTTGTTTAAATTTTTTCTATCTTTTGTAAATCTAAGCCATTTTTTAATGGTTTAGTTAAAATTTTTGTCTAGGGGTCTTTTTTGCCATGGGGGTGCTCGTTTTCTAGCTTAGAGCACCCATCATACCCCAAAACCCACTTTCTATAGTCTTAGATGTCTCACCACACCAAGCTTGAGGATAAGCTTGAAGGGGCTAATAACTTCCGAACATGGAAGTATAGAATTGCACTTGTCCTTGAAGAGAATGAATTGGACACATATGTGAATGAAGAGGTTCTAGCACCAGAGGGGGATGAGGCTAAAGCCTTACGCTAGAAGAACTTGGTTAAGGCCAAGAGGATCATTGCAAATTCCATTAAGGATCATCTCATCCCACATGTGTCATCTTTGAAGACACCTAAAGAGATGTTTGATGCTTTGATCAAGCTGTTTGAAGGCAATAATATAAATCGGAAGATGACCTTGAGGAACCAGTTGAAGAATGTGAAGATACAAAATGCAGACACCATACAGTCTTACATTACAAGGGTCTCTTAGATCAAGGAGCAACTTGAAGCTGTGGAAGAAAAGGTAGAAGAAGGAGAAATTGTGATGACCACCTTGAATGGTCTCCCAAGATCATGGGACTCATTCATTCAAGGGATTTGTGCTAGGAAGAAGTTAATCACATTCAGTAGGCTGTGAGAAGAATGCTCACAAGAAGAAGCTCGACTTGTGGCTTGAGAAGAGAAGATGGGAGCAAACGACGATCAAGCTCTCACTGCACACTCCAGAAGGAATAATAAGAGGTAGCACCATCACAATAAGAGGGAGAAACACCACCACCAAAGTCAGAGGGATAACTTTAGGAGATCCAGGAGAGATCTATCTAATATTAGATGTTTTACATGTGATGAGAAGGGACACTATTCCAGAGATTGTCCCAGAAATAAAAGTGGCTCCCACAACAAGAATAACAACAAGAAAAGGCACCATGCTCACACTGCAGAAGATGATGAACCTCCAATGAAGAGAGCCAGAGAAGAGAGTGATGAATCTTCAAGTGACAAAGAGTATGTCTTGATATCAACACTCACGGGCACTGTTACACATGGAAGTAATGATTGGCTTGTAGACAGCGGAGCTTCCAAGCATATGACAGGATATAAAGAATCCTTCATAAACCTATTTGAGCATGAGTCACCTCACAAGGTAAAACATGGGGATGATTACCAATACCCCATAAAAGGAAGTGGAGAAGCTTCTTACAAGCTAGACTCCAGGAAATCTTTGAAGATGAAGGATGTCCTATATGTTCCAGGACTAAAGAAGAACCTTCTCTCCATATCAGCACTAGATGCAAAACGTATGAGGATTACATTTGTTGATGGCCAAGTCTTGATGTGGTCAAAAGGGAAAGACTATATATGATGCAGTTGTGATTGGAGACACGATTGGAGAGCAAGAGGGAGGTTTGTACAAATTGAAGGGCCAACCTGAACAAGCCTTGGTTCATGACTCCATGGAGCCAAGTGAATTATGGCATAGAAGGCTTGCACATGTGCACTATAGAGCACTACCCATTGCAAGCAAAGCAGTTGAAGGACTTCCAGAAATCCAGTCGAAGCATGAAGGCGTTTGCAAAGGATGTGCAAAGGGAAAGAACGTAAAAAAGGCATTTCCAAGTAGCGAAAGCAAAGCGAAAGGAATAGTGGAAATCATTCACTCCGATGTATGCAGTCCTATGTCATCCAGTTCATTGAGTGGGTATGTATATTATGTTTCATTTATTGATGACTTTTCCCGTAAGACTTGGATATACTTTTTGAAGAGTAAAGATGAAGTATTCAGCAAGTTCAAGGAATTCAAAGCCTTGATCGAGAACCACACGAAGAAAAGAATAAAGACCTTTCGATCAGATAATGGCAGAGAGTTCACATCGGAAGATTTCAAGAACCTATGAAAAGAATCATGGATTAAGAGGGAGTTGACCACTCCATACAATCCACAAGAGAATGGCGTTGTAGAAAGAAAGAATAGAACAATAATGGAAGTAGCAAGAGCAATGCTTCATGATCAAGATGTTTCGATGCACCTATGGGCAGAAGCTGCGAGGACAATTGTGTATGTACAGAACTGTACTCCTCAGAGAGTACTAGAAAACAAGACTCCAGAAGAAGTGTTCTCTGGTGAGAAACCAGAAGTCAGCCATCTGAGGATATTTGGCTGCCCAGTGTACATACACATTCTGAAGGAGAAGAGGACGAAGCTAGATCCTTCAGGAAAGAAGGGTATATTCGTAGGATACAGTGAGAGCTCGAAGGCCTACTGACTACATTTCCCAGGATTCAAGAAAATCGACATCAGTAGAGACGTAACATTTGACGAGACTTAGCCTACAACAAATCCAGAAAGTTACATGTTGAAATTGAAGAACCTGAAGTTCCTAGGATCAGAGACGCAGTAATGGAAGAAGCGATTCCAGAAGATAATGAAGATCGCGAGATGGAAGAACCACAAGAACCTGTAGATCCACCTCGTGAGAAGAACTCCCACAAGAGAAAACCAACATGGGTATGAGAGGCAATACAAGATGCAGAGAAGTATGGCGCTCCAAAGGGAATGCACAAAGAAAGCAAGAGACCTAGGCCATACTCGAGTCATGTAGCCCTGTTGTGCGACATCATTGACAAGGAACTTTCCAACTATGAGGAAGCGATAGAGAAGAGAGAATGGAAGGATGCCATGATCGAGGAATACCAGTCGATCATGAAGAATGGTGTCTGGGAGGTAGTTCCGAGACCAGAAGGGAAGTCTGTGTGACTTCTAAATGGATCTACAAGATCAAGCATGCTGCAGATGGACGCATAGAGAAACACAAGGCGATATTTGTGGCACATGGCTTCTCCCAGAAGGAAGGCATAGATTATGAGGAGACATTTGCACCTGTATCCAGATACACTTCCATTAGATCAGTACTTGCATTGGCTGCAGTGATGAAATGGAAGGTACACCAGATGGATGTCAAGACAACGTTCTTGAATGGTGTAGTAGAGGAGGAAGTGTACGTGGAGCAGCCACTCGGATTTGAGACACATGACAGGCAGACTCATGTGTGCAAATTGAAGAAGGCCTTGTACGGATTGAAACAGGCACCCAAGATGTGGTACGGAAGGATGGATAGTTTCCTGATGAGCTTGGGCTTTACCAAGAGTAAAGCAGATTCCAACCTTTACTACAAGGTTGAAGTGGGAAATCCAGTGATACTTCTACTTTATGTAGATGACCTTTTTGTAACAGGGGAGGATGGGCTCATTGCAGATACAAAGAGGAAACTTGCCGTAGAGTTCGAGATGAAGGACCTGGGTATGATGCACTATTTCCTAGGCATGGAGGTGTGGTAGACTGCGGATGGGATCTTCCTTGGACAAGGGAAGTATGCAGTGGAGATTTTGAAGAGGTTCGGAATGATGGACCCATTTTGCCACTATGGTAGTTTGATATCTCCATGCATTGCTTTTAGTCCTTTATGTGCCTCCATATTGGTTCCCTATTTGGTTCCAAGCTAGTCCATAATACGTCTCTTGACGCTCATGCCCTTGCCTTGATCACTATTGTTTCTTAGGGTGGTGTGGGTGACGAGCTACAACAACCTTAGCTATTATTTATTTGGTCTTTTGACCTTTTGTAGTTATGTGGATGATTTTTTGGATATGGTTGGATCTATGTATTTGGATCCACATGATTGTTACAGGCATTTGGAGCACCATTCTCAACTAGGTATTGAGCTTAGGTATCTTCAGTGGGAAGTTAACATGAGCATTTGGACATGGGACACAGGTTTATGGATGAGCTCTATTGACCACCAAAGCCAACTAGGTGGACAACGATGTACCATGCACATGTTGAATGTGCCTTGAAAATGAAGAAGAAGTACTTAATGATTTATTCAAGCGAGGCAACTCTTTTTCTTGTCTTCTCTCCATGAAATTTCCGCACCGCTGCGGGGGATTTTGTAAGGATATGTCAGCATGAAGGTCTAGTTTTTGTGTAACTTAGTCACCTAAGACTTTATCATTAGGGAGGTCCTTTCATCGGGTGTTTTTTCACTTGAATAATTAAAATTCATTTTTAATGATTTCAATTATTCGAGTTTTTCACTCAAAAATACCTCCAAAGTGGTAAAGGTGTTCTAGTGATCGAGTCCATGGGATGATTGGGGCCTAGGAATGTTCTATATTACCATGCTAGACATTATCCAGAGTCTTGCGGAATTTCATTAGGTTTTACATCAGATTTTTTCATTTTGGTCATTAAAAAATGTCCCTCAGCATAAAAAAATTGTTTTGTAAAAGAGGGATACTTGGTCCTTTATGATGTTGTATAGGGGTATGGGTACTCAAGATAAATGGCATGAGACCCCCTACACCCTTGGGCCAAGTTTGAAGTCATTTGGACAGGTCTTGCTAAGGTTTTGGACACTTTTGCCTAGGTCAGTCATGGAAATCTGGAAATTGAGCATTTAATTAGTGAGCCAAATTTTGTAAAAATGACTATAGTCACTTGGGGTGGCCAAGTAAAGGTTCTAAAGCTTATATTATGTACATAAGGTAAAAACTAAGGCATAATGCCCCCCCCATGAGTGTGTTTCATTTGTTTGAAGTGGTCCCCTGGGGGGTGCGCCCTCCCTCACCATGGGCATTGGAGAGATTTGGATTTTAGCCAAAGTTTGGGGTCCCACCCTAGTGGACCCCCCCTTTGGACCTTGCATTGGATTTTAAAACCATAGAAGGGGGTCCCCCCCCCCATATTTGTATCTCTCCTAGCAAGTGCGCCCCCCTCTCTCCCTTGAGACACAAGGAAAGCATGCATGGAGCTTCACTATTATTTTTCCTACTTGAGGAGGCCATTCCTTCTCATTTGGGTTAGATTCACTTATGCTCTTGCTCTCTTGCTTCGTGTTGCTCCCATTTTGCTCTCTTGCTCCCATTTTTCTCAAGAAGAGTGCCATTGTAATTTCCATGTTTGAGAAGTTAATAGAAGAAATCTTTGGAGGAATTACTGTCCTTGGCATGGTGGATGAGATGATATTGTTCCATTCATAGTTTTTCTTGCATTTGTGGATCTCAAGCAAAGTTTTTTGCTTGAGAATAGCATTGTAATAGTTTTATTGCATGTTATGTGGGTTGTCTCTTAGTATTTGAGAAGTTTAATATATTTTTAGTTTAAATATCTTGTTTCTCAAGTCTTTGTTGCTTTTTCACCCCATTTGCATTGTTGAGCTAGTTTGTTACAGGTTGCCTAAGTTTGGAGGGTGGGATTCTCTGGTGGGATACTCCATTGTTCAACAACTTTAGAAGGACTTGGCATCTTCAACTAACACTTCTTTCCTAATAGATTTTACAAGCTTCTTTAACACTGTTATTTTATCTTTTTTCAAGTTTTTTGATTTTTATATGCAAAATTTCAAGTTTTACATGCTTGATTTGCCTTCGAAAAATTTCTAATTTTTATATGCAAAATTTCAAGTTTGTTCTGAACTCATTTTCATCACATTTGTACTATAATAGCTTGCTGTTTTGTGCAGGTTTCTAATCTTACAGGGGAGGGGGGGGAATGCCAAAATTTGACCAATAGCAAGCATAAAAGACACAAGAGTGACCACTCCAAGTCCCTCACGAAAAAAGGGTCAAATTTCTTTCTTTTTTTCCTTTTCTCACATTTAATAAGTGCTGAAATATTATCATTGTAACAAGCCCAAGAGAGTTTCTTGGGCTTGATTTTATTGCACTTCATTTCAAGTTTTCAATTCTTAGTTAGTTAGTTTTTAGTTGCATGCAAGAGAAGAGGCTTTGCCCATCCTTGCATGGTTTTGTTAGTTGCTTGGGTTTAACATTTACTTGTTTATTTTCTTTTGCCCACACCTCACAAGTGAAGAGGCTCTGCCCATCCTTGTGAAATCGTGCTTGGCTTGCATTTTATTTGTAGTAATTTGTTTTAAGTAATTTTGTTTTGCCCACACCTCACAAGTGAAGAGGCTCTGCCCATCCTTGTGAAATCGCGCTTGGCTTGCACTTATTTCAGTCATTTTCAAGTTATTTTATTTTGCCCGTACCTCACAAGTGAAGAGGCTCTGCCCATCCTTGTGATATCGTGCTTGGCTTGCATTGCTTTGTATTTTTTTCCTAAGGGATAAAATTTAACTTAAGCCCCGTTTTTGCCCTGTATTCTCTCCCCTCGCCAGTTCGACCGATCTTGGGTGACAAGAAATAGCACAAGAAAGGGCAAAGACTTGTGTTGGCTAGTTTAATAGGCACCCCAAAATAGATCTTCATTAGAACGAAGAAAAAGAGACTTGACTTGTGGAGCTAGTGGGGAGCCTCGTGGCACTTTGTGTCCTCCAATTGAGCACCTAGCAAGTCCTGGGATTGACCCGTGGAGCTAGTTGGGAGCCTTGTGTTCTCAAGGTGAGCACCCGACATTCTCTCTCTAATCAAAGGAGGTAGTCTATTGGGGTAGACACATAGATTAGTTCATTTTCGTTATAGCAAAAAATCTTAATCCCCTAAGTTAAAGAGAGACCTAAATCTATTAAAATTTACCGGACCACTTGCACAACGTTGTTACTATTGTTTGTTAGTTTTTCATAATTTACTTCAATCTGATCTAGGATCTTAACTGAGAGAACAAAATGTACAACATATCTACAGCATATCAATCATGGACATAATAATGCAAGCACACAAGAGACAATAGACACACAGAGTTTCACTAGGGAAAACCATAAAGGTGAAAAACCCCACAACTTCCTCAGAGATAGATAGAGCAATGATACAACGGACAACCCAAGCATAAGAGATAGTCTTCTCCTAGCAGCAGCTTCTCCTCCTCCACAAGTGCGCCACTCTCCAATGAGAGTATGAGTGAGAAAGTGAAATGATCAAATAGAGTGCCTCCCGCACTCTATTTATACTTGACTTGACTTGCCTAATAACCTTACAAGGTCGGCCTCAACTTAACCACATAACATAATGCCGACAGGGCCGACCCCCAATAGGGTGGTCTAATAACCCTTTGACCCACATCACTTATACAAGGCCGACCCCATCAAGGTGGTCTAATAACCCATCAAGTATAAGTTACGACACTTACAATATAAATGACGACACTTCCGTATAGAGGAATAATAACATCTCTATAGGAATACAATATACATATGTGAAATACATTCCGAAGTTACAAATACATCAACATTGTTCACAGTATTTGCTTCCAAAGTATTTCATTTATATCTTAATCTTATTTTATGTATCTTTGATTCATTAAGTTGTTCATGTTCTACATTTTAATGCTTATGTGATATATTGATCACCTTGTTGCAAGCATTTACGCTTATTTGCTCATTTACTGGAAGTCATTATTTCTTGTTATATTTTGTCAGTGAATGAGTTAATACTTTTGGAAAAGTACTTGTTTAATTGATTATTATGACTCCATGGCCCGAGTAGAGACGACACTGGTCTTATTGATTAATTGATTATTTCTTTCTTACATACATCATTGGTTGATTGTTAAAAGGTTTGCTTGTCATTGAAATAATTGCATCACTGCATGTTGACTGTCATTTTCAATTTTTAGTAATTTACAACTCCCAAAAAATGAGTTCTTAAAAAAAAAACTTAGTAATAGGGACAACCCCCCTTGACCTTTAGGAGTTGTGGTCTAAATGGAGGAGTTTAGGACCGAGGTGACATTGGGTTCTTAACTCATAGTTGCCCTCAGGAACACACATATCGGCTGGGAGACTTACCAGCAGTCAAGTGTGTGTTAGGCGGCAACAAGCTCCTTGGATTACTTCAGTATTTCCATGGGTACTTGCACATAGGATACTAGCTACTTCAACATGGTGGTCAACACTCATACATGGGACCCAACTTTATTGTGGAGCTTCTTGGGCTTCTTCATGATGGTGTTTAGCACTTGTACATGGGACCTTGGTTTCATAGCTTACTTTAGCATTGCAGTGAACACTTACCCATGGGACCCTGGTTTATGGGTGTACCTCCTCAAGACATGTGTTGAGGGCAACGCTTTTCTAATGGGGGTGGATTGTTGGGATCTTCCCTTGGGGTGTACTGGGGGGCCAAAGGGCCTATTAAAGTGATAATAATGGAGACCATTCAATGTAAGGCGAACTATGTCCACTATGTTGTAATTATTAAATAAGGCCCACTATGGTAGTTAGTATTGATTAAATGTAATGGGTTCTCATTAAAGAAGGTTTACTAGGTAGCTAGGAGGCTATAATGGTTAGGATTCTCTTGTTAGCTATAAGTAAGGATGGAGTGCCCCTTATGAGATGTGTGGAGGAATATTGTATTTGGAGCTGAGCTCATTTAGAGGTTGCCCAACCTTAAGAGACAAGTGAGTAGGAGTGGATTCCTTCCATAAAAGGATCAATTGTGAGGTGTTTCCCTACCCTAAGGGTATTTTAATATCAATAAGTAAAGGGGATTTTTAATCTTATTTTTGGATATTTAGTGTGTGATATATATATATTTTCGAGGAGATAATCTCACACAAGCCTCACACTTAAGCGAAGAATGGGGGTGTTGGTACCAGGCCAAGCCTCATGGAATTCTCCCCCTTCTTCCCTAGGATTACAGATGCAAGGTAGATCGACCTCCAATTTCATATGTGGTTGGTAACCCCAAAGGACTCAATGAGATTTGATCTTGAAAACTCTATGGGCTCAACACAAGAGCATCTACCAATTGAGTTAACCCTTGGGGCTATATATATATATGTATAAGCTTCAAGGGTTAGCTCAATCGGTTGAACTGTCCACGAAAGGCATGTTGTCGATTAGGAAGCGATAGGTCACAAGTACAAACATGGTTGAGTCCCTCGTGTTTATCAATTTCTCTTGTGACTGGTGGTTGATACCATCCTCCATCCATATATTCCAAGGAAAAGGGGTGGATCATAATGAGGTTTTCCTTGCAAAAATAATTTGTGTAAGTATGTGTGTATGTATGCATATAAATACTTATTTATTTATTTATCTCTACAAGCTTCTCTAAGATTCCAAAGATGGCAAAGATGTTTTCCTGAAACCTTTGTGGACTTAGCACAAGAGTATCTACCAATGAGCTATTCCTTCGGCCTATATATATGTATGTATGCCTGCATACAAATACATTTTTATTTATGTATTTCTATGAGCTTCTCTAAGATTCTTAAAATAGCAAAAATTTGCTGCAATCAGATGTTAGGTGCCAAGGGCCATTATTGTTGAATAGATCTGTCTGCTGGAGTCCTGTATCACGTTCTCGTGAATGCTACCGTGGTCAAGGCATATACGTAAAGCATTGAGTGATCGACCTCCAAACCCATGCCATTCAACAGTCTAGAATGAAGAATCACATTTGAAGTTTACTAGAGTAGTTTAAGCGTGTCTTCTCTTATTTTTATTTAGGATGTATCTTCTGTTAATGAAACATGTTTGCACTTATTTAGGATTATGACTATTATCGTCAAGTGTCTTCTAGTCAAATATCTTATTTGTTGGCAAGAATGACAACCTAATCCTTGAAACATAAGAATTTTTGTGATTCTCAAATTGCATGCTTTTTAGGGGTAGCCTATATTTCCTTGGGGTCTAGGTTCAAGTGTTTTCCTTCCAAATCAATTTGATTATACTCCTACATCATGTCATTTCCAAGTTGGCTCACATTATTTCTTTAATCTTGGAAGAAATATAAAGAGATAACTGGAACGAAATCCAGGAGTGTAGTTGCCATTTCCACCTTGATTGCCTTTCTCTGCAGATTACAGAGGTGGAAGCAGCCCAATTCGTGTAGAAGTAGAGCCTTCCAATCCTTTCTAGAAACTTCTCTCGGCTTCATTCACAACGAGATCATGCAAGTCAACCTATTATGTTTTATTTTCTCCCTCTGGTTCTTGTCCTAATGGAGAAATGCTTTTGCACTACTACAAAAGTTTTCCTCCCTTGGGTCACTTTTCGGAAGCCTTCATTTTATTTATTAGTTTCATATTTAGTTATCCTGAGATCTGCCCCTAAAATTCAATCAATTCAACAGATGGATTTTGACATAAACATATATAGTGCAATCTGTCAAGGACATAAGGCTTGAAAAAGCTCCTAGAGCACTGTACTGTCGGGCACAGGTTGTTAACATGACTGCACTAAAAACTCTATCTTAAGCTTCCAATGCTAGTTCAGTACTCAAAATGTGCACCCTGGTCCATTTCCCATTTGTACGTCTGGAGTGACAAGGCATCTTCCCTTGGGCCAAAGCACGTGTAAAGTTCATATTTCTTTCACTGTAAGTTTGTCTAGCTTGTCTGCCTTCCATCTTAGTGTTCTAGTTAGAATTGCTCACAAGTTTCTTATTAAGTTGTCAGTGATGGTATACTATTCAAGTGATTTCAGTTCAAACCATGTAACTCGTAATGGCTAAATCACATTATGCATATTTAGGATGACCTTTGTAGGTTGATTGGAGGTGAGATCAGCTTGCCTTTTTACACTCGGCATATCCTTACATTAATCTCTTTAATTGTCATATAGAAACACCGTCTAAACAAATATATGCACAGGCAAGGTTCATTAATAGAAGCACAGGACAAAGCATGCACTTTTTTTTGGAATACCTATCCAGGGCACTTTCCCTCATTTCGAGGATGGTACCCAGGGTAAACCAGATTCTTCAGTGGCCCAAGGCCATGCCAGCAAGGTTCACATGGAGCCCAATAATTGGTTCAGCAACTATTAGGTCATGAAGAGTCCAGTAATTAGTTCATGCATGCCCCATCGGAGATTTGAACCAGGGTGGGGAGAGGAACGCCTACCCTCCTCACTGATCAAGCTCTTGCCCCTTGACTAAGACAAAGCATGCACTTATATGAGGACCTTTTACATCTGTCTTTCCATGATTGTGTATAATTGAGTAAGCCTCCTATCATTCGAGTTCCATATCGAAGGATAGCTTTTATATATTTCTTTGTGAATTGAAATTTGACATTGGCATGAAACCTTCCCAAAGACCTTCGATTGATTCCACAATTCTAGTTATTTGTGCAATTATCTCAATATATGCGGATGTCCTTGTATAAAAGGTGGCTGCTTTCCATTCTAAATTAGCTATAAACTCCCTTCTGGAGAACAAATTGCAATTGATTACAAATTCTGTCTGTTTCTGGTATATTGTTCAATGCTTTCCACCCTTTTTTGTGGATCAATTGTCTTTTCTTACAGGTTGGTTCAAGGTTACTTGGGAGCGGGAGCGAAAAGCGAACTTTTCAAAAGCTTCTGGTTTGGGAGCGTTGCGGGAGCGTTTTATATATATATATATTTATATATTTTGATGCATATATGTTAACAAATGCTTGTAGAATGTTGAATTGGTTATGGAAACTCATTGGAAAGCATAAAAACATGAAATAAACCATAATACCATTATCCATATAACATCATTCATCAATCATCAATCATATAGTAGTGAATTCGTCAACCATAGGTCTAGACTCTAGTTACCAGTATCTATATCATCAACCTTACAACTTCAAATTTTCAATATATAACATACCATGAAATGAAAGTTGAACTTGAAACAATTCACAAAGCATCATATTCATTACCAAAGAGTTATAACTTATCATAATATGCTTTTATGCAGTCAATGACTCAATAATGCGAAGTTGCAAATAGTGAACTTCAAAGGTATGTTCAACTTCAAACTTCAAATTTGAATTGCCATGTAATGTTCACAAAATATACCATAATAAATATAAAAGAGTCAATAGTGCATAAACTTGAAACTTGAAACTTGAAAGCACTGTAAGCAAGAAAAGAGTGCAAAAGTAGATTTTATGGATGTTTCCTCTTGCCACAGGAAATTTCAAATTTTTTTTCCCGTGGTCTTCCTGGAACAATGAGAGTGGGACTATCATCCCCAGTAGCCACCAATGTTGAGCCACGTCCAAGACTTGGTCCTACACGACCCCCCCTCATTGATGTAGATGAGGGTCGTGAAGTTGAAGTTGAACCTCTAGGCAAAGATGGTGCATCTGGAAACAAGGTAGGAGATGGTGGTGGCATCGTTGTAGCCGTTGCTACTGCATGGCCATGGTAATGGTCATCCTCATCGCCCAAAAGCTCTTCCTCCAAGCGCTCTAAAGCTAAGGCTCCATCCTCCAAGTTATGCTCCTTCGAATTGTTGTCCCAAGTGACATATGATCTATTAGTTTTGGCCCGCTCACAGTAATGAGTCGACAACCTCAAGTTGTAATGTACAAAAACCAAGCTTTCTGCCCGATTTTCATTTAATCGGTTTCTTTTCATTGAGTGGATGAATCTATAGGTGCTCCAACACCTTTCTACAGAGGAACTATTAACCACCTGTGAAAGAACTTTGGTTGCCAATTTATGCAAGCGTGGGCATGATGAGCCATACATGTTCCACCATTCAATAGGAGTTACCCTCTCTCGATCTTTTCTAGCATGCAAAGTACCAAACGGACCAATTTCACTGAGGTATTTGCTTAATTCACTACGCAATAAGGAACAATCTTCTTCATCAGGGACCAGCTTGTCTATAGAAGCCATGTACCTGTTATCACCTAGACTTTAGTTACCCCTATGGATGTATCCACTCATGGATGGCAATAGGGAAGGGCAACTCAAAAGGTGCAACCATGATCACCTCGACCTCCAATAGATGGTTGTCACGCCGGTCGAGGCAACCTTCACTTTATGTTATCTAGCCCAGACAACAAGGGGGAGACCCGATCTACTCCCGACAGGAGAGATCAAAACCAAGACACCAAATCAAGTTAATTTTAAGTAAAGTAAGGTGTATGGTTTATCCTAGACCTTAGGATGAAGTCACAAGATAAGTGAGGGGTTCAATGAGTATGGCTTTGGTTCATTGTTGATGTGAGAGTGACTTATGATATTTGAAATAAGATCCAGGATTAAAGTACTAGTCAATGGGAGAAAATCCACTGCCTTGGGAACCATGTCCAATGCAGGGTAGTTTAAGAGTTGAATTGGGGCTAACTAGTACAAGTGACAAGCTTGATCATGAAGTATGATGACATCAAAGGGTTTAGCTCGCCAATCAAGGGTCAAACCACAAGTTAATCCAACAATCTAGGAAAGTCGAATTGACTTGGAGAGAGACCAGTGCCTTGGGAATTGGGATAATGGAGTCAAAGTAAGGTTAACTTGTGGTTAAGGACTCCTATTTCATGAGACAATTGGGCAATTAAAGTCTTGATGGATGAATAGGTCTAGATCTAGGTTTGACCTAAGTGGACCACAATCCCTTAAAACAAGGAATGCTATCCCCAAGGCAAGATTTGACAAGGTGACCTACTAGACCTAGGTTTTGAATTACTCCCGTTCCAAATCCACTGAAATCTCAAGTACCCACGTCCTAGAAGTGGGACAACTCACTTCTCCAAGGTGGTGCGACTTTACCCAAGGAGGCCTAAAATTGGGATAAGTGGGGTCAAGACAAGTCCAATGGCATCCGAACTTTAGATCCAAGTGGTTTAAGCAAGTGAGAGTATGGATCTACAATTTCAAGGCAATCCAATGGCTAGATCTTACTAGATCTAAGTTTGAAGATACCAAGTGGTCCAAAATGGGGATTAAATCCCTTAAAATGTGGAATAGGGCCCACAAGGTAGAAATCATAAAAGTGACAATCTGGGGGTAGGTTATTGGATGTGTAGATCATGAATCAAGCGAGATCTCAACTACCCACATACTAGATCTAGGTCAACCCACCAAACTAGGAAGTGCGCCCTTGCTTGGAGAGGCTAAATGCCTTGGGAAGAGGGTCAAATGGAGGCCAATCCTCACCAAACTATAGATCCGGGATGCCGTGGATACTATAGAGGTGGGTTTTAAATTTCTTGCCCAAGAAGCCACTAGATCTTAGTAGATCTGAAAAAATGTAAAAATGGGGTTTTGATTAATTAGGTTTTGAAATATTTTAGACAAGTGGATAGATCATGGAGATAGAAATTACCTTGAGATCATACTTGAGTGATGTGAATGAGATGCCTTGATGTTGAGGAAGATTCCCGCAGAGATCAAATGAGAAATTGTTGATTTTGCTTGCCAAATTGATGCCCTAGCCCACAAATGCGCCCTCCTCTACCTGTCAATCAAAGGAAAATCAATTTCAATCAGAGAGGTCAAGTATGGAGGAAATACAAGTAAAATGCAATGATAACATAGAATAGAAGGTCTTAGGACAGTAATACTCCTTGTTACCAACGAAGAGATCCAAAGAAGAAGTAGGGAGAGTCTTCCCCTACCAATACTTTCTCCTTAAAGCAAATCGGCCTCCACCTGTAGATGCAAGAACGTGGTACAGAAGATATGGCAAACAAGATCTCCAATAACTCAGTGCAAAGGAAGAACCAACGAACGAACACCAAAAAACATTCACCACAACACTGGAGATAGATGCAATAATAATTTTCTATTCCCATAATCCAGAGCCACAAGTCCCTTTACAATGAGAAGCTCTCTCCTTTAAATAGGAAGGAGAGGCATCAAAATCCTAACCACTTTTTGAATGAGTGGCTAAGATTAAAAGATACAAATGTTTAATCAATGGTTGAGATGAGCTCAACAATAAAATACATGGATCACTAATAAAATATAATATAAGTGGACAAAATCGCCCTAGAAGAGGGGAATCCCACCAAATCATGATGACAAAATATAATAGGAAGCTTATGGTGGGTCCAAGGGGTAATTTTAACCACCCTTGATCAATCCCCATAGCACAATAGTCATCAATATACCAAATCGTGCCTCTATGGTCAAATCGTAGGCCTCAAAAGACCTCAGAAATCATCAAAAAGTGCCATAAGTGATGGATGCGGGCCCCGATGAAGCTGAAACTGCTGGAGGAGGTGTGGAAGACATCAATCCATCATCACTGATCATCCCATGCCAAGACATTCCCTCAGTAGCCCAAATCGAATTTCTCAATAGCCATTTCTACCAATCTTGAAATGCCTCGGGAAGCGTGAAACTGCCCCAAAATGCCTCCTGGAGTGCCTGCGCTGTCAAGGTGAGGGCACTAGTGTTTCCGGGAGGGGGGTAATATGGTAAAAACAAGTGGTTGGACCACCCCCTCCAAGCACAGCGCCCTAGGTCAACCGGATAAAAATCACATCTGCTCTGACAGGGTCTCCGACAAACCAAAACTGCACTGGGATAGCCTACTGAGGCTCAATCATCACTGTAAGTGCCCGGAACTGAAAACAAACTGTCTCATTGGACTCAGAAGGTCCAAATCTATCTAAGATATGTACTCATACACCATATGAATCTCAGCATGATCATATAATATATCCAATATACCGGAACAGGTGAAATAATAATAATCTGTAAATGATCAAATAATGCTGTAAACCATAAATCATCATCATAACCCTGTATCTGCTGTATAGAACCATCATGTACATGTACATGGACCATATATCAACTATCTGTATCATCACAAGGTCCAACCATCTCATGTCCTATGGTTGACCTTGGTCAAACTAGGTTTGACCAAGTCAACATGACCAAATATAACTCAGACTATCATCAGAAGCTGCTGCAAAGTGTCAAAGGTTAATGCATGCTCTACAACTTATTCAAATAACAATTATAACACAAAGTAATCATTACTGGCAATCTAAATCCACATATATAATGTCATTAATTATTATTTAACTCAGACAAGACTTTCAGGACCATACTCACTTCATAGTTGTGATCAATTTGCTAGTGAAGGGTGAAGACTTAAAATAAATTGGCTAGGCTAAGGGATGACTTGACTGACTTAACAATGTGACACATTGGATATAGGAAAGGGAATACACACCATAGTATATACTAAATGAGCAACAACACAGGGAATGGCAGTTTCTCACAAATAGATAAGTTGTTCAAAGAGGGTTTATTCACCTTTAACAGATGCGCACAATCCATAATACAAATGAGGCCAGCAATTGTTTTGATATAGCATTTAAGTTCCATTGCTTTTTGGGCCTGAAGTTTCCATAGCCTTTGATCTATGTGTGTTTATAAACACATTGCATAGATTTACATTTATTTTAGGCTTTCTGCTGCAGGTGTGTTTTTAAGGCACTTGTTTACCTGAGCACTTGTAGGTGTGTCACAGACAGCTTGTTTACCTAGTTATTTTACATTTCCAAAAGATATAACATTTTATTTTCATGGCCATTTTCATTTGGCACGCCTTTCATTCATGTGTGTTTAGAAACACATTGCATGAACGAGCGTTTCATACAAGATATAGCATTTCATTTTTTCCAGATTTTGTATTCATGGCAGCACTAAAAGTTTCAGGTTTAGCCAACACAACTTTAGTGACTAGGAGAAATTCACAAGGAACTCCAACTCACCATAGGTAAGTTTTGTCACCAACTCAGAGCCAAGACACAATAAACAGGGAAGCTCATCCAATACAGAGGCTACAGTGGGGAAAAGATCCTCCATGTCACTAGTCAAGTAGTAAGTCAGGGTGATAAACTAAAAGGTAGGCAATGGATGGATGAAGACAATGAATAATGGAGCCAACACTAGCAAGCCAAGGTATGGTGGAATGATCACCTCTATTCTCCCTAAGGAGGGTACAACCAGTGAGTATGAATAGTGAACTTCTAAGTCTGAGTGGGGACAATATAATATATATAATAAGATCAACCAGGTCCGCATATCTATATGATCGCCAGATCATGACACTAAGTGCTAAGACATGCTATAAGAATAAGTATAAAAGAAATATAACCATAACACAATGATATACCTGCTGAGTCATATACCTGAATGCTCATCATCTAAACCATCATCTGTCCTCTGAAACTGCTGCTGTAACTCTAGCCACTACTAACTGCTATGTACAAATGGTATAATGGCTATATCAGTCATCTCTCTGAGTGTCCTGAGACTCAGTCATGGCACTGGGGAATAGATATACTGTCCAAAATCTGATAGTGATCCAATATAGATGCTCATCTCAGCCTCTCAATGTAAGGGAACTGGCTGGATAGTGTACTGGAATCTGACAAAAAATGTATGGTAGCCCGGCTACTATATATGTGATAACAGTACCCAACTTGTACCTCTGGATCTGTGTGGGGCTTTCTCCTAGCCCCACCCCCAGGTGCTGGTTTGGCCAACCAAGATGGAGAATAATATTTTGGTGTTAATACATATGCTAAGGCATGCAGTGGAACGTTGAGATGTTCCCACCTTTTAACCACATGTTTGTGAATATGGTCATACAGGATGGGATCTTTTGATTCAACAATATCTTTGATTTAGCCCAACATGCTATCCATCTGCTCATACACCTCCCCAATCACCGCCTTATCTGTATCCGCAAACCGAATCATGTAATAAATGGGATTTGTGAACTGCAAAACAAACACTTGCCCAAAATTGACCATCAAGAATGGTGGTCTCCACCTCCTCAAAATCAAGCCTGTCAGATGTGGATGTAGCCCTATCTTTCAAGATTTGCCATGATTCACTTGATACCATGCTAGCCAATGCCTCTTTTACCTTCAAAAGGCGCCTGAAGGTGAGGTAATAGCTAGCAAATCTAGTCTTTGCTATCTTCAATAGCTCTAACTTTGAGTGAGTACAGAAAATGCCATGGGCATTGCTATGGTTGGTAATAAATCTTATCATGTGCTTGCCCTTTTTGTACAGTTCACCAATCCATTTGTATTGATTTTCCTTCAACTTAATAATGTCGTGCATCAAAAGGTTAAGTGTGTGAACCAAACACCCGAACCAAAATATGTTGGGGTATCTATCTTCAATGATTGCTCCCGCTGCCTTACAATTAGCAGCATTATCGGTAATGACTTGGATGACATTGTATGGACCAATATCTTCAATGTTTTTGAGTAGGAGTTCTGCAATGTTTATGCCGGTCTTGAATTTATTTGAGTAGTCATGGGCCGAAAGGAAGACTGCACCAGTAGCAGACATACCAAGCACATTTATCAATGGCTTTCCTTTTACATTTGTCCAACCATCTGATACAATTGATACCCCATATTCATTCCAAGCATTTGTGAATTGCCCCAAAGCATTTTGGATCTTGGCTTTTTCCTTGTCAAGCCCCACAGTTCTAACTTTGTCATACCCGGGGCTCTTGTATCCTGCATGGGGCGGTGCAGATGGCCTCTACCATTTCATCCAATAGGGTGAGCGAAGAACATTGAATGGTATGCCACATGCATAGAGAAACCGAAACACTTTTGAATCCACGCCATCCCTACCACCTTGGTCAAGGAAATCTGATATTGTCTTGCCACGTGATTGCCCCATGGGAGAGAATCCACTGCCTTGGGTGGATGGGCCTCCGATTCTTGGTGAGAAAGAGTGATCATGGTCATCCATTGATCGTTTAAAATCTTTTGATTTGTTTTGTGCATCAAGTTCTTCCTTCTTATAGATGGCTCTTTGTGTTGATGTCACATTTGGGCAAACACAAACTCCTATAGTTTTTTTGTCATCACATGGCATGTGCCCACATAGATGTCTTCTCACATGGGTATATGAACCTGTGTATGTCTTTTTACAATGGGGGCAACCAAATTTGGTGGTTCCACCCCCTCTACCTCCTCCCTGCTTTGTGACATGTTTCCATAAGGGTGCGGGTTCCTCTTTGGTTTTCTTTCGGTTTTCCTCCTCCTCCTCCTCCTCCTCCTCTTCCTCTTCCTCCTCTCCATGGTATGTGCCACTCCCCACTTCTTCATCCTCTCCCTCATTCCTCCTCCGGTTTCCAAGCACCATCATCAAAATAACAAATGGAACCAAGAAAATAAACCACATACCCATCATCATGTTTGATGGAACTAGAGATTTAACCTGTTGCCTGCAATAGATTGAGGAAGGAAGCATGGAAAGAGTAGGAGAGGAACATCTGCAATGCACATTCTAGTGACTAGATTCCAAGCATTCATGATTAAATACATAGATCAAAGCTCAAACACAAAAGAAATCAACAAGGAAGGTTTTAGACCCTACCTCTTTGGCTTTCCAATGGTAGTGACATGTTCAACCTTCTTCAATCTCCAAGGATGGCAGCCTTCTCCTCTCCTCTTCTCCTCTTCTCCTCTCCTCTTCTCTTCTCCTCTCCTCTCCTCTTCTCTTCTTTTCTCTTCTATTCTCTTCTCAAGCAAATGAAAGTGAAAATGAATATGGAGGAGAGGGCTTTATCCCCCAAAGCCCACAAGTAGACCCCATCCATCCTCGTCTTTACTTTGCGTGGGCGTGATCCTACAACGGGATCTATCCCGGGAGCTACGCGGAGTGATCCCGGGAGCGTTTTTAAGTGAGGGAAAGTGCTGCGTAGAGCGCCCGTGAGCGAATTAGGGAGCTATCGGGAGCGTTAGCTCCCTAATTCGCTCCCAACAGAGGCAGGGAGCGTTTTTTCACCCCCCCAAAGTGCGCTTTACAATTCGCTCTGGCCTGGGAGCAAAACAGGGAGCGCTCTCTCCCTTAGCTCTCGCAGCGCTCTGGCCAGAAGCGAGCTTCCGGAGCGGGGGCAAGGGGGGGAGGTCGCTTCCCCGCAACCTTGGGTTGGTTCACTGGTGGTCCTGTCCATGCTTCCTCTAAGATCGGTATCTCCTTTACATTAGAGATGATTATTTGTCTTTCTTCACATCCAACCTGTATTTTGGGGGCCTAGTCCTTTCTCTTCACTTTTGTAGATTTTTCCTTCCTATTTACTTCTCAAATATTGAACTGAAAATCAATTGAGGAACCACTTTTTGTTCACTTCACTTCTGAGCAGTTTGGCATCATGTTATTGTGAGTACCTCACTGAGATGTTTCATAGTTACTCTCTAAAACACAGCTTCCTTTTCTGTCCAAATTTTCATTATAAAAATTCTTGACTTTCCAGCATAGGAGATACCAAGAACTTTCCACTTGGGTTTTATCCAGCGCATTATGATATGGTTGCATTAAGGAGGCATGCCATGCCATCACCCAATCTTTCTAAACTTATGTTCAATGCATGAATTTAACTTATTTGTTTTTTTGTGTCTACCGGAGCTTAAGGTAGTTGTTAGTGATCCTCATAGTATATACTTCTTATGAATGGAAATTAACTTAGCTGTTACCACTGTTATTGTGTTGTCTCTTATTTATTGATTTAATGATTGATTATATTTAGTTGTTTCTTGTTTTAGTGAGAATAATGTATGATCGAGATTCTGGGAGGTCAAGAGGTTTTGGGTTTATTCATTTTTCGAATGAGAGCAGTGCTGAGGATGCCAAAAATGGGATGGACGGAAAGGTGTGGAATTCTTATATGGTTTGAACTTTGGACATCTTTCAAGCAGCTGAAAAGATGTTTTCATCAACTTTTATGTGTTAATGCAATTTGACTTTTAAGAATTTCGTATGGATGGTTTTTTTGGATGCCTATATAAATACTTACAGTATGCTTTTTCTAGGAGCTGTTAGGCCGCCCCTTACGGATAGATTATGCCATTGATAAACCAGCTGCAGGAAGGTCCAGAGTAGTACCTCGGCTTTCTCCTCTAAATTCAAATCTTGACAGAAGTACTCACGATGAAGAAGAACGCAAGCTTTTTAGAAACTGGAATTCCGGATGAATCCACTATGTTTGTGGTGCTCACAGTTTAATTGGTAACATTGGCCCTGACAGCAAGCTTGCTAGGGAAATATGGATGATAATAATGTTTATTTGTAGGGGAAGATCTGGTTTTCAGAATGCTTACAATTCAAACCCTTCATTGAGGATTATCAATAATTCAGTCTATTTCTGAAGAAAATACAATATACAATGCAATTTTAAAGAACATTCTATGTTGAAAAGGACTAAATGCCTCTCGTCAAGGAAATTATCATGTATTTGATATCCAATGGTGTTATTTGCATGAAAGGTAGCTACTTGTGGTGCTGAGCTTAAAGAATTCCTTGCCGTTACTGTAGAAAGACCTTTAGCCAAATCTCCTTTTAAAAAAGAAAAACAGTAGTGCACACTAAAATAGTCAAATCATACATATGAATTCTTCTTACCTTGCAACTAAAAAATACAGCACATTAATGTTGCTCATATACAAATTCTGCTCACAAAGCAAGTTCAAAAGGATGCTATAGAAAATATAAAGAAAAATGAGAGATTGATGATGTATGTATGAACTGATAATTTCTTTTTCCATCTGTTTGGTGATAAAATCTAATATTGGATTAGATTTAGGAGTTATGTAATTATTATTGTTATTTTGTCTTCATGAAAGAAAAAGAAGAAGAAGAAGAAAAAGGCTTTGATTTGGAAGAGAAAATTATGTCAAAATGGAAAAATGCTAGAGAAAAGTCCCTGGAACGTTTCCTGGTATTTTTGCTTTGGAGAAATGCTGCATAATGTTTATGTAATGTTTCCTAGAGGGAAAATTGATTTTTGGGGTTGCTTTTGGCAACACAGGTTTTTAAAGCATTTTCTTTTTCATGGATACTTTCCCTTTTGCTGTAATAAATTATTATCTTGTTCCCTGCATTTAACGCCAAAAATTATGGAACATGTTTGATTGTTCCCATATTACAATCAAATGAAGGAAATTCCAACTTATAATTACTTAGTCAAGTTGCTAGTGAAGTTCGCTACGGATTCTATCTTTTGTTGTTTTCCTAATGTATATTGAATCTATAAGTAGCCATCAACATTTTGATATTTATCAATTACTTCCCTTGTTATTTGAAATCAATATTATAAGGATCAACTTATCTTTATCTTTGAAATATTCCTAGTTTACATCTCATAGTGAAAAAAATATAATATGAAGGAGATGAAATTTACACTGCATCACTACATCGGATAGCCATTAGTATGTTATATTAGTTAGGTTTGAATTCCTAAACCTAATACGATCTTAGACTTGACTAGGTCCCATGCAATAGAAAAATGAAAAGATGAAAAACAAGCATTACTTTACTTTCTGAGATATAATTCTTTAAAAGGGGCAACATGGCCTATGTTTGATGTCAATGCAATTTTATCCTATGCGCTCTGGGATACCATGGCATATTCAACATCTTGCCTTTCAAAAGCTTCATCACTGATTGGAAGGGTTTCTCTGTAAAATATTGAATTATATATCATATTGCAATGCATTCTCAGATACTGGATTATATGTGATTGATCTAGAACAAAGTTAAAGATCTAGTGAATCCAATTGATGCTAGGTCATCTGACAAGACTTGTTTGAATTTTTCAATTATTATTTCGGGTTTATATGTCTCTTTTGCTTTGTTTGAAGAAGACTGCAAAGCATCACTTTTCTTGCCTTCAACCCTCAATGTTGATACTAATATAGGTCGTTTGTCTCCCCCCCCACACACACCCCCCCCACACACACTTATATATATATGGCTTCTTTAGAATTGTAGTGCATTATTTCTTGGGCGCATTACGATATTATCTTCATAGATCCAAATATTTCATCTATATTGCTATTATCACGGTACAAATTTTCATGTTGTTTGTTTGCTTTTATATTGTTAACAGTATGTTTATTGTCCATCAGCAAGTTTTATAATTTATTTCATAGCAATATGGGGATTCAATATGTGAATGCCTCTTTTTACTACAAAGTTTTCTAATATGAAGTCATGGTTGCATCCCTAAATTATTAAAGTCATGCTTCATATCTACTGGTTGTTCCCCTTGCGAAGATTGCTTCAGTTGGTTTGAGTTTATTCAAATGGCTTGTGGCTTTCTGATTACGGGTTGTCCTCTTTGTAGCGTGTTCCTCGTAGCCCATAGTTAAAACTTTAGGTTGCTCTTGCTTTATTTCATCTTGACATTGGGGTCCTTGTTGGTTTCTTTGTTGTTCTCGAGTTTCCTGATTTTTATTATTAGTTCAGTAGTTGGTGCATTGCTATATGAATGGGTGCCTTGAAGAGTCTATCCATGTTGAGTTCTTTCAAAATGGTAGGCTTTATGTTTCTATTGTAAAGGGAAAGATTTCTTGTTATTGAATGGTTGATTGTTAGTCTTTTAAAGATTTCTTGTTATTGAATGGTTGATTGTTAGTCTTTTAAAGATTTATTGTTATTGAATGGTTGATTGTTAGTGTTTTAAAGATTTCTTGTTATTGAATGGTTGATTATTAGTCTTTTAAAGATTTCTTGTTATTGAATGGTTGATTGTTAGTCTTTTAAATCTCTCACTTGAGAGGAAGGTTAATGATTTTTATCCGTGTGTTAGTTTTTATGCTGCTAACCTGTGATTTCAAACCACATATAAATTATAGTACTCAGTGTTCCCTATTAGAAATTCTTGTAACCAAGACTTTTATTTCAACACCATATTATATAACATTTCCAATTTGGCCAGGGACTTTCAGTTGGTAGGTGAAAGTCTATTAATCATGACAATTCTGGGCTCATTCCAATTTTTAATGATTTGTTGATTTTGGCTTCTATTAAGTTCTTCATGAAAGATGAACCTTCCATGTTCTTTATCTCAAGAGAAACAATTCTTCATAGCACATCTTGTAATGTTTCAGATCCTTATCATTATAGATGGGATGCTAATATTTCGATATCGAGCCAACCTCCAATAAAAAACAAGGTATTCAATTTTCCATCACTTCAATAATTTAGAAACTCTATTTTGCTCTTATTTTGTTCATCAACAACTAATAACACTGGTTGGTGTTAAAGATGTGACAATTACAAAGCCATTTATGTTATTATCAAGAATTCTGTCACAAAATATATTTAGATTCCAACTTCAGACCACTTTAACTTGCTTCCTGATGAAAAGTGGACTTCCTATATATAAAATCAAAGCTATTAGAATGTACTTTTTGATGAAACAAGTTTCAAAGCCGAATTCATTATTACAGGCACCAATTACCAGAGGTATGCTGATGGATTTTATGTCTTTGAATAGAGTTTTCCCGTAAGTTATGTTATCTTAGGTAATAGAAAAATAACTCTTTCAACAACAATCTTTTCTTATAACAAATACACTTATCACAATAGAAGGTAGTTGAAGGCCCACAAGTGCAATGACATAAACATAAATACACAACAATAAGCTAACAAGAAATTTATGCATACAATCTATAGTTGAAACATGAGAGACCAAAGTCAAAACTTTCATTACTCTTGCAAATAACAGATTCACAACTTTTAATAAAGAAAGAGATACTTATTTCATAAAGGGGATTGACTACAAATGGTCAAATTCACCTCCTAGTTGTTGGGCTCCAAAAGACTCCACCCTCCAATTGAGGGCTGAGATGTGACAATGTAAGACTGGCAACAATATGCAAACCAACACTCAAATATATAGAAACAAAATGCGACAACACAACCAAACACATGGTAGCTGTCCCAATCTTGCACATAGGCCAAGGAAATGCTATCTACTCACAAACATGCCACAACTCATTGTTGGACAACCATAAGCAAGGAGTGAAGTTCAGCCTTAAAGGTGGCAACCATCCCTCTCACCTAGGATATCAAGTGTGCCATTTTTTCTATATGCTCATTGGCATAGCCTAAGACAATCCACCTAACACAAGCAAGCTTTCTATTCCATTGAGCACTGCACAACTGCCACATAAATCAAAAGTCACACCCAACTTGATGTTGAAGCTTGACAATGGATACATAGTATGTTGGTAGCAAAGAACTCAAAGGTATCCCATATACATGGGAGCTCAAGAACAACAAAAACATTTAACTTTGTAATCCTTTTAAAGTCACAATATAAGATATATAAATGTTTGTTTAGCAGAAAGTGAGCTGTTGTATTGAACATGCAAATAAGATGGTGGCCATAGATAACTAACCACTAAAGAAAAGCAATTTAATTTGATTTGGTAACCATCCATTTGTCAAGGCTTAGTCTTGCAGGTGGATTGGAAAAGACATCGTCCTCCTATCCTTTGAGGCTTTGGGAGGTCTCGGATTCAAGTCCAAGTGCAGCTTATTTGAGTTCAGATGTGCTAGTTGGGGTTTTCAGCAAGGTAGCCAGGCCTCAATGCTGCAGGAGGGCCCTAAATGGTATGCTCCCCCAAGTGGCAGTTGATGGGTAATTGATGACTGCCCAAAGGACTTGGACCAAAGCTAATGTGTGGAGATTAAACCTATGAATAATTTAAACAAAAACAAAAACAAAAACCATCCATTTGTCACATCATATGCATCCCATCTTTTACACGTCCCAAAGCAATGAAACAACATATAGTCGACAAATATCATAACTTTATTTTTTGATAACTAACATAATGTTGCTTCCAATGTTTTTTATTTTCATGTTCATCTTTTCTAAACCATCTCTTAATGGGACCTTTCCACTTGATTCACACAATATATAATACACGATATCAATGTAGAGTTGAATACAACATATGACAAAGTAATAATATATGTCAAGGGTGCTAAAATGGGTATGCAATGCTTAATATTCAAACAAAAATGAGAATTTATTTTGAATGGTATTCCCCAATTTCCCAAATAGCATAGTAAAGTCC
The DNA here is from genome assembly GCA_027924585.1 of Larix kaempferi. Classification (NCBI taxonomy): domain Eukaryota; kingdom Viridiplantae; phylum Streptophyta; class Pinopsida; order Pinales; family Pinaceae; genus Larix; species Larix kaempferi. The sequence goes on along the minus strand of BSBM01000684.1, from coordinate 12,596,954 downwards.
ACAATGCTTCAATTGGCCCTTTCTTTGTATGATGTCTTATGTCCACTACACGTTGTGGCTTTCTTGTCAAGGATGCAAAGCGACTCTTTTTGGAACTTTTCATCTAGTTTTCCCCGTACAATAGACTAATCAAGAATATGATTAGAATCATAGATGTGTGTTAGTCAAAGAAACAAGAAAAACATCATGCAATTTAATGGTTGGAGGCAATGCATGCCTCTATGCAAATGCCATGATTTTTTTAATATTTCAAAGGCGCTACATTATCAATTTGAGCGCTATGTAGTTCCCAAACATCTAGGTGATTTATTTGGATTTACAAGCATGAATGCATGATCCTCAACTAAAATTCTTGTGTAATTTTTATGAACTTTTGCATAAAATGCCCATAAATTTTCTGGATATATTGGGCTACCTTCAATTGTTGCCTAATCTTGGCCACCTACTTTTCCATTTCTCTTCACACATCCAACCTAGTGACACCTATGTTTGTTGGATCATTCCAACTCAAAGGAATGTTACATTTCCACCCATATAAGGCTTCTAATGAGCTAATGTCAAGTGATGCAAGATGGTTGTTATTGTAGAACTTTAGTTGGATGGTTTATCCATTTGTAGCACATCTTTGAGAACTTGTTTTTTTTCAATGCTTACCCATCGATTTGGGGATGCTATGACATCTGAAAATAGGCTAGTCATATGCAAATTAGTGGGATTGACCCTACTATGGCAAGTGGGGAGGTGACCATACTAGTAGGGAGGGCTCCCCACCCATAAAGAGCTTGATGCTCCAACAACATTGGAATTGAGTTCTCCGTTTTTTAAGCCCATTCTTCCAAAGTTTGAAGTGATTTGTTTTTCTACTCAATACAATATTCTTGGGAACTGTTATCACATATATAGTAGTCGGGCTACCATACATTATTTTTATGATTCCAGTACACTATTCAGCCAGTTCCCTTACATTGAGATGCTGAGATGAGCAGCTATATTGGATCACTATCAGATTTTGGACAGCAGTTGTATTCCCCCATGACGTCACTGAGTCTCAGGACACTCAGAGAGATGACCGATGTAGCCATTATACCATTGGTACAGAGTAGTCAGTAGTGCCCAGAGTTACAACAGCAGTTTCAGAGGACAGATGATGGTACAGGTTGATGAGCATTTAGGTATTATGACTCAATAGGTATATCATTGTGTTATGGTTATATTGCTTTTATACTTATTCTTATAGCATGTCTTAACACTTAGTGTCATGATCTGGTGATCATATAGATATGTGGAACTGGTTGATCTTATTATATATATTATATTGTCCCTACTCAGACTTAGAAGTTCATTATTCATACTCATTGGTTTTACCCTCCTAGGGAGAATAGAGGTGATCATTCCACCATACCTTGGCTTGCTAGTGTTGGCTCCATTATTCATTGTCTTCATCCATCCATTGCCTACCTTTTAGTTTATCACCCTGACTTACTACTTGACTAGTGGCATGGAGGACTTTTCCCCACTGTAGCCTCTGTATTGGATGAGCTTCCCTGTTTATTGTGTCTCGACTCTGAGTTGGTGACAAAAATTACCTTTGGTGAGTTGGATTGTAGGCCTAAATCATTCTGGTCGGTTGTCCCGATGTTTGGCATTGGCTCGAACTCCCCCTAGTCACTTGAGATGTTGTTGGCTAAAACTGAAAGCTCATGTACTATTTATGGAAAATAATAAATTCGCCCATGGAAACTAAAAAGGGAAAGAGCGATGAATTGCTGAAAAATACTCCTCGAAGAGTATAAGAAAGGTCCAAAAAGCAATGATTCTTAAAAGCTATATCTAAACAATTGCTGACCTTATATATGTATGAAAAACATGCCCTGGATGCAAGCTGCAACTAGTTGTGCTTATCAGCACACCTGAGATCCGAAGGGTTATGTAGGCCAAAAAGACCATGAAATGAAATTGAATGATCCTAATGAACCTGGATCAACTTGATATAGACATGATGCCTAAGTTGAATAAGCACTCTCTAAACAACTTATCCATTTGTGAGACACCGCCATTCCCTGTGTTGTTGCTCATTCAGTATATACTATGGTGTGTATTCCCTTTCCATTTGCCAAAGTGTCACAAAGTTAAGTCAGTCAAGTCATCCCTTAGCCTAGCCAGTTATTTTATCCTTCACCCTTCACTAGCAAATTGATCACAGCTATGAAGTGAGTATGATCTTGAAAGTCTAGTCTGAGTAATAATAATAATTAATGACATTATATATTTGGATTTAGATCACCAGTAATGATTACTTTGTGTTATAATTGTTATTTGAATAAGTTGTAGAGCATGCATTAACCTGTGACACTTTGCAGCAGCTTCCGATGATGGTTTGAGTTATATTTGGTCATATTGACTTGGTTAGACCTAGTTTGACCAAGGTCAACCATAGGACATGAGATGGTTGGACCTTGTGATGATATGGATAGATGATATATGGTTTATGTACATGTATATGATGATTCTATGCAGCAGCTACAGGGTTATGATGATGATTCTTGGTTTACAACAGTATTTGATCATTTACAGATTATTATTATTTGCCCTGTTCCGGTATATTGGATATATATATTGATCATGCAGAGACTCATATGGTGTATGAGTACACATCTTGGATGGATTTGGACCTTCTGATTCCAATGAGACAGTTTGCTTTCAGTTTCGGGCACTTACAATGATGATTGAGCCTCAATAGGCTATCCCAGTGCAGTTTTGGTCTGTCGGAGACCCTGTCAGAGCAGATATGATTTTTATCCGGTTGACCTAGGGCGCTGTGCTTGGAGGGGGTGGTCCAGCCACTTGTTTTTACCATATTACCCCCCTCCCGGACACACTGGTGCCCTCACCTTGACAGCGCAGGCACTCCAAGAGGCAGTTTGGGGCAGTTTCACGCTTCTCGAGGCATTTCAGGATTGGTAGAAATGGCTATTGAGGAAATCGATTTGGGCTAATGAGGCAATGTTTTGGCATGGGATGATCAGTGATGATGGATTGATGTCTTCCACACCTCCTCCAACAGTTTCAGCTTCATCGGGGCCCGCATCCATCACTTATGGCACTTTCTGATGATTTCTGAGGTCTTTTGAGGCCTACGATTTGACCATAGAGACAGGATTTGGTATATTGATGACTATTTTATTATTATTGTGCTATGGGGATTGACCAAGGGTGGCTAAAATTACCCCTTGGACCCACCATAAGCTTCCTATTATATTTTGTCATCATGATTTGGTGGGATTCCCCTCTTCTAGGGCGATTTTGTCCACTTATATTATATTTTATTAGTGATCCATGTATTCTATTGTTGAGCTCATCTCAACCATTGATTAGACATTTGTATCTTTTAATCTTAGCCACTCATTCAAAAAGTGGTTAGGATTTTGATGCCTCTCCTTCCTATTTAAAGGAGAGAGCTTCTCATTTGGAAGAGGACTTGTGGCTCTGGATTATTGGAATAGAAAATTATTATTGCATCTATCTCCAGTGTTGTGGTGAATGTTTTTGGTGTTCGTTCGTTGGTTCTTCCTTTGCACTGAGTTATTGGAGATCTTGTTTTCCATATCTTTTGTACCACGTTTTTGCATCTACAGGTGGAGGCCGATTTGCTTTGAGGAGGAAGTATTGGTAGGGGAAGACTCTCCCTACTTCTTCTTTGGATCTCTTCGTTGGTAACAGGGAGTATTACTGTCCCAGGACCTTTTATTCTATGTTATCATTGCATTTTACTTGTATTTCCTCCATACTTGACCTCTCTGATTGAAATCGATTTTCCTTGGATTGACACGTAGAGGAGGGCGCACTTGTGGGCTAGGGCATCAATTTGGCAAGCAAAATCAACCATCTCTCATTTGATCTCTGCGGGAATCTTCCTCAACATCAAGGCATCTCTCTGCATCACTCAAGTATGATCTCAAGGTAATTTCTATCTCCATGATCTATCCACTTGTCTAAAACATTTAAAACCCTAATTAATCAAAACCCCCATTTTTACATTTTTTCAGATCTACTAAGATCTAGTGGCTTCTTGGGCAAGAAATTTAAAACCCACCTCTATAGTATCCACGGCATCCCGGATCTATAGTTTGGTGAGGATTGGCCTCCATTTGACCCTCTTCCCAAGGCATTTAGCCTCTCCAAGCAAGGGCGCACTTCCTAGTTTGGTGGGTTGACCTAGATCTAGTATGTAGGTAGTTGAGACCCCACTTGATTCATAATCTACACATCCAATAACCTACCCCCAGATTGTCACTTGTCTAATTTCTACCTTGTGGGCCCTATTCCACATTTTAAGGGATTTAATCCCCATTTTGGACCACTTGGTATCTTCAAACTCAGATCTAGTAAGATCTAGCCATTGGATTGCCTTGAAATTGTAGATCCATACTCTCACTTGCTTAAACCACTTGGATCTAAAGTTTGGATGCCATTAGACTTGTCTTGACCCCACTTATCCCACTTTCAGGCCTCCTTGGGTAAAGTCGCACCACATTGGAGAAGTGAGTTATCCCACTTCTAGGACGTGGGTACTTGAGATTTCAGTGGATTTGGAACGGGAATAATTTAAAACCTAGGTCTAGTGGTCACCTTGTCAAATCCTTCCTTGGGGATAGCATCCCTTGTTTTAAGGGATTGTGGTCCACTTAGGTCAAGCCTAGATCTAGACCTATTCATCCATAAAGACTTTAATTTCCCACTTGTCTCATGAAATAGGAGTTCTTAACCACAAGTTAACTTTACTTTGACTCCATTATCCCAATTCCCAAGGCACTAGTCTCTCTCCAAGTCAATTCTTCTTTCCTAGATTGTTGGATTAACTTGTGGTTTGACCCTTGATTGGTGAGCTAAACCCTTTTGATGCCATCATACTTCATGATCAAGCTTGTCACTTGTACTAGTTAGCCCCAATTCAACCCCTAAACTACCCTGCATTGGACACGGTTCCCAAGGCAGTGGATTTTCTTACTTTGAACTAGTACTTTAATCTTGGATCCTATATCACAAATCATAAGTCACTTTCACATCAACAATGAACCAAATCCATACTCATTGAACCCCTCACTTATCTTGTGACTTCATCCTAAGGTCTAGAATAAACCATACACCTTACTTCACTTATAATTAACTTGATTTGGTGTCTTGGTTTTGATCTCTCCTGTCGGGAGTAGATCGGGTCTCCCCCTTTGTTGTCTGGGCTAGATAACATAAAGTGAAGGTTGCCTCGACTAGCGTGACAACCATATATTGGAGGTCGAGGTGATCGTGGTTGCACCTTTTGAGTTGCCCCTTCCCTATTGCCATCCATGAGTGGATACATCCATAGGGGTAGCTACAGTTTAGGTGATAACATTTTGGCGCCATTGCCGGGGAGGCAATAGCTTACTCTGGTTTTACATACCTTTCTTAAAGCCCTCCCATTCTCTTTTCCTAACATTTTGGTATTGAAAGGCATAGGGCTTACCTCGAACAAACTAGTAGTCATTATTCACTCTCTCCTGCATATACAACGACACATATCTTGGTAGAAGAGTTTAAATCTACCTGGCAACTCCCAATTGTGACTCTGCTGAGGAGCGAGCTCATTTACATCCTTATAACACGAGAAGTAAAGCAAACTTGGATCAAGTTGAAGGAACCCCAATTACATATCGTAAAAGAGATCCCAAAGCACAATCATCTAACTTCTTTTGGAAATTGGTTAATGATTCTCCAAACAGAGCTTCAGGATCCCCTTTGATTAATTTGGTTCCTCCCTCATCTCCTAGTTCAAACTTAAACACAAACTTACCAAATCCGATGGCTGGAACAAACTCTGGAAACCAAAATGTTCTTCCTCCACAAGCTCCTAGGATTTTTGGAAGGAAGGCAAAACCATCTCCTTTAGACTTTTCCCAAATCCAGGGTGCACCCCATGACATGCTTGAAAAGTATTTTGAAAAGGTTCCTAGATTTGATGGAGTATTTGCTATGTCAATTGAAGACCACATTGATAAAGTACGGGAACACATGGAAGCATATGGAGCATCTGAGGAAGATGTGTTCATGAGGGGTCTCCTGGCATCTTTAGAAGGAGATGTTAGGAAGTGGTTTGACAGGTTGCCTGCCTCATCCATTGATGGGTATGATAACTTTGTCAACAAGCTAAATTGTGAGTGGTCCCGAAAGTTAGATGGGAAATTTCTCTTACATCAACTTTTTGACATTAAGAAAAGAGAAAATGAAACAGTCCATGAGTTTAACATAAGATTCGATAAGACTGTAGCTGTTATCCCTGAAGAAATTAGACCAAAATACCAAGCAGTTGTTATTCACTACTTGAATGCTTTTGAAGGATGGGTCGGTTATCAGCTAAAGGATAAAAACCCAAATGACTTAAAGACCGCTCAATCAAATGCTAAGATGGATGAACAAAATGTGGCCTCCATGGGGAAACAAAACTTTTTCGATCAATTTACCCCATCCACTTCCAGATTTGACCCTAGACTTCGAAAACCAAAGGAACCTGTGAGTGTGCCAAAGGAATCAAAGGACACTTTAGAAGTCATGCAAGAAATGATGAAGCAATTAACTGTCCTAACAAAGAATGTGGCAAGTTTGAATGACCCTGAGAGACATAGAAATCCTTATGGCCCTAAACCTTACTGGAATAATAATAGGAGGCCTGATGGGGATAGGGATAGGCGATGACCTGAGTATCCAAAAAACTCTGAGAAGAAGGAAGTCAATTGGTGTGATGAAAAGGAAGAAGAACCCTCTGACACCATTGACCATGATGACCAACCAGAAAACATCAACTTTATAAACGACTTATCTTATGATGAAAACTTTGGAAGAATTCTTTTAGAAGAAGAGCCTTGGGAGCAAGAAGAAGACATAGTAGAAGAACCTAGTTCCTCATGTTGTGCCATAGAGCTCCCAAAACCTAAAGAGCAACCCAAGTATCAAATTTATAAACGAGGAAGTACTTCCCAACCTTCTTTCCTTGATAAACATAAAAAGATTGATGAAGATAAAAAGGAAGAGGAAGATATTGCTATGGATGATTATGATCTTAAGATTGATATGAAGAAAGAGTTAAGCAAGATAATGTGTAATATCCCTATCAATGAGTTGATGAAGGTGCCTTCTGTTAGATGCCAAGTAGAGGAATTTTTCGATGGTATTGGCCAAGAGAAAACTCCTGAACCGGTCCTAGAATCATGTCATATCCAAAAGCTTAGTGGAACACAACCTAGTGAAACAGAGAAGGATCCACCAATAAACATCCATTCAGCCATTTATGAAAGAAAGAGCGGTGGTCACTCTCCCTTTTACCTTACCTTGCACATTCAAAACATGCTCCTTCACAATTGTATGTTGGATTCTGGAGCAGAAATGAATGTTATGCCTTTACAAGTTATGAAGGAAATGGGATTAGAGGTGACTAGACCTTATGGAAATATCTGTGGTATAGATTATCAACGAGTGCCATCTTATGGTTTGATCAAAAACCTTAGAGCTGATCTTTTTGCATGTTCAGACATTTCTACCATGATGGATGTAGTTGTCATTGACTTACCCCCAGTGTATGGAATGTTGTTATCTAGAAAATGGGCGGCTGGTCTAGGTGGATACCTTATGATGGATTTATCATTTATTTGTGTTCCCAACCCTGATGGAGCTTTGATTCGGGTTAATAGAGAACCTTGTTATAATGAGCATGTTGAATCATTCGATGAAGGGCTAAAAAACACATATGGGGATGAATTGTTAAATAATGCCAAAACTAACCTTGTTGAAGATGAGGATGAATTATATGAAGTTGATCAAAATATGTGTATGGTCATGGAAGATTTTGATTCCTCTCGGGAAGAAGAGCAAGCAGCTGAGATTGCAAGAACAATCAACTTGGAGTTACTTATAAATGAATTTGCTGAGGAAATAGATGAATTAAGAAGAAGTGAGAATCAACCTCAAGGTCATGAACAAAACAATGAAAACATTCAAGAACCTTCTATTGAAAATCAAGCACCTAAGGAAGTTGATGATGGCATAAGAGATATAGGAAGAGATGAGCATTTGCCTAATGATCAAAGTTTGGAACCAAATCCCCCAATAGAAAGCCTTCATGATCAAACAAATGATGAAGAAAATATTGAGAACCCAATGCATGAAGATGAATTTGATGATATTAGGATGGGAGAAAGAATTCCTTTTACTGTTAGGGAGTGGTTTGCCTTGACTGATCATAATAGAGAAAGAGAAAGCCAAGGGCTTGCACCTATTTACCCATGGGAAGACATTCTTGCAACATCTACTAGGTTTGAAACAAATGAAGAGTCTGAAGCCTCCTATTATTCTGATGTAGAAGATTCTCTATCTCATTTATCTCTAGAAGATGGTAGCCTAATTCAAGTTCATGATAACTCTCTAAGTTGGGAAGAGGATGCCTTAATTAATGATGCACCTGAAGGAGAATATAATCTAAATAACCTTGCTATTTTTCAAACTCCTTCAGAACCTCAAAGCCATGCTTTATCTGCATATCCTCATATCCCTAATTTTCTCCTACCATCTGAGTCATCTAGTCATCATACTCATGATCTTTCTCACATTCCTAGTTCCTCTACATTTCATCCTGAGTCAGTTTCTACTAGATTGGAAAACATGGTCATTCTTGTTCCTTCAGGGGAAGGTTCTAGTCATAACACTATCATATATCATGAGCCACCTCGCTTGGAAGAACAGAGAGATTTCTGGACTGTAGGATAAGTTGTTAAAAGAGTTTTGTCTCCCCATGAGGAAGAATCAAATGAAGTAGTCCAAGAAACAAGAAGAGAAGTTAGGGAAGTCCTTGTTGGCAGAGTTGCTATTTCTTTAGATGGTGGTTCACCCAGAGTTGATGCAGTTCCTTCTAGGAGGAGCTCAAGCATTGTCACACCTCAACCGCAAAACCCTGCTGAAATCCATCCCATGCCTATTCGTAATATTGGAGTAATTCTTGAGTCTGTTAATAGAAATAGGTTTCATACAGGAAGTCAAGTCATCATTCCCAACCATTTATTACATATAAGATCGGGACAGGATGATGACTTATGGGTTGGACCTTTCACTGCAGAGCAATGCATTGATGGCATGTGCTTTCTGACCACTGGTAGTGGACGACGTATGTTATATCCTGTCAATCAGAGGAACTTAAGGGATCACATCCCTAATCCCACATAGTTGGGATCTCTCCGCTTGCATTGCCTGGTAGATTAGAGTAGGTAGGAAACCAAATAAGCCTGCTTGGGCAGTAGTTAGTCTTTTCAGCCATTGAGTCTGGCACCTTGTTTATTTCTAAGCTCCTTTGTAAGCTCCTAGTTTAATTGAGTACCTGTCACTTTTCTTTTTCCTGCATAATAAATTTCAAATTTTGCAAATTATGTTAAGAGTTTAATTTTCTTGCTGCATTTATATTTCATGCATTTATATTTCTGACATAGAACAGATTTTATTTCAGTTGGTTTTATATTTTTCCCACACATGCGGCATGAGGTATTTTTGATGTTTGTGAATGCAGAAATAGGTTGCAAAAATAAAAAGCTAGAAGCAAAATGGTAGAGTGTTGGATCGTGGATTTGAGTAGCAGAGTTCGAGGACTAGAGATTCTGAGGTTCTCAAGCGCTCATTTCAGCAGAGCACTTGTCCCAGCCGGAGCCAGATGTTATCACATATACAGTAGCCGGGCCAGCATACATTATTTTTCTGATTCCAATACACTATTCAGCCAATTCCCTGACATTGAGATGCTGAGATGAGCATCTATATTGGATCACTATCAGATTTTGGACAGCAGTTGTATTCCCCCATGACATGACTGAGTCTCAGGACACTCAGAGAGATGAACGATGTAGCCATTATACCATTGGTACAGAGCAGTCAGTAGTGCCCAGAGTTACAACAACAGTTTCAGAGGACAGATGATGGTACAGGTTGATGAGCATTCATGTATTATGACTCAGCAGGTATATCATTGTGTTATGGTTATATTGCTTTTATACTTATTCTTATAGCATGTCTTAACACTTAGTGTCATGATCTGGCGATCATATAGATATGTGGACCTGGTTGATCTTATTATATATATTATATTGTCCCTACTCAAACTTAGAAGTTCATTATTCATACTCATTGGTTTTACCCTCCTTAGGGAGAATAGAGGTGATCATTCCACCATACCTTGGCTTGCTAGTGTTGGCTCCATTATTCATTGTCTTCATCCATCCATTTCCTACCTTTTAGTTTATCACCCTGACTTACTACTTGACTAGTGGCATGGAGGACTTTTCCCCACTGTAGCCTCTGTATTGGATGAGCTTCCCTGTTTACTGTGTTTCGGCTCTGAGTTGGTAACAAAACTTACCTTTGGTGAGTTGAATTGTAGGCCTAAATCATTCTGGTTGGTTGTCCCGATGTTTGGCATTGGCTCGAACTCCCCCTAGTCACTTGAGATGTTGTTGGCTAAAACTGAAGTTCATGTACTATTTATGGAAACTAATAAATTCGCCCATGGAAACTAAAAAGGGCAAGAGCGATGAACTGCTGAAAAATACTCCTCGAAGAGTATAAGAAAGGTCCAAAAAGCAATGATTCTTAAAAGCTATATCTAAACAATTGCTGACCTTATATATGTATGAAAAACATGCCCTGGATGCAAGCTGCAACTAGTTGTGCTTATCAGCACACCTGAGATCCGAAGGATTATGTAGGCCAAAAAGACCATGAAATGAAATTGAATGATCCTAATGAACCTGGATCAACTTGATATAGACATGATGCCTAATTTGAATAAGCACTCTCTAAACAACTTATCCATTTGTGAGAAACCGCCATTCCCTGTGTTGTTGCTCATTCAGTATATACTATGGTGTGTATTCCCTTTCCATTTGCCAAAGTGTCACAAAGTTAAGTCAGTCAAGTCATCCCTTAGCCTAGCCAGTTATTTTATCCTTCACCCTTCACTAGCAAATTGATCACAGCTATGAAGTGAGTATGATCTTGAAAGTCTAGTCTGAGTAATAATAATAATTAATGACATTATATATTTGGATTTAAATCACCAGTAATGATTACTTTGTGTTATAATTGTTATTTGAATAAGTTGTATAGCATGCATTAACCTTTGACACTTTGCAGCAGCTTCCGATGATGGTCTGAGTTATATTTGGTCATATTGACTTGGTTAGACCTAGTTTGACCAAGGTCAACCATAGGACATGAGATGGTTGGACCTTGTGATGATATGGATAGATGATATATGGTCTATGTACATGTATATGATGATTCTATGCAGCAGCTACAGGGTTATGATGATGATTCTTGGTTTACAGCAGTATTTGATCATTTACAGATTATTATTATTTGCCCTGTTTCGGTATATTGGATATATATATTGATCATGCAGAGACTCATATGGTGTATGAGTACACATCTTGGATGGATTTGGACCTTCTGAGTCCAATGAGACAGTTTCCTTTCAGTTCCGGGAACTTACAGTGATGATTGAGCCTCAGTAGGCTATCCCAGTGCAGTTTTGGTCTGTCGGAGACCCTGTCAGAGCAGATGTGATTTTTATCCGGTTGACCTAGGGCGATGTGCTTGGAGGGGGTGGTCCAGCCACTTGTTTTTACCATATTACCCCCCTCCCGGACACACTGGTGCCCTCACCTTGACAGCGCAAGCACTCCAGGAGGCAGTTTGGGGCAGTTTCACGCTTCCCGAGGCATTTCAGGATTGGTAGAAATGGCAATTGAGGAAATCGATTTGGGCTACTGAGGCAATGTTTTGGCATGGGATGATCAGTGATGATGGATTGATGTCTTCCACACCTCCTCCAATAGTTTCAGCTTCATCGAGGCCCGCATCCATCACTTATGGCACTTTCTGATGATTTCTGAGGTCTTTTGAGGCCTACGATTTGACCATAGAGGCACGATTTGGTATATTGATGACTATCTTATTATTATTGTGCTATGGGGATTGACCAAGGGTGGCTAAAATTACCCCTTGGACCCACCATAAGCTTCCTATTATATTTTGTCATCGTGATTTGGTGGGATTCCCCTCTTCTAGGGTGATTTTGTCCACTTATATTATATTTTATTAGTGATACATGTATTTTATTGTTGAGATCATCTCAACCATTGATTAGACATTTGTATCTTTTAATCTTAGCCACTCATTCAAAAAGTGGTTAGGATTTTGATGCCTTTCCTTCCTATTTAAAGGAGAGAGCTTCTCATTTGGAAGAGGACTTGTGGCTCTGGATTATTGGAATAGAAAATTATTATTGCATCTATCTCCAGTGTTGTGGTGAATGTTTTTGGTGTTCGTTCGTTGGTTCTTCCTTTGCACTGAGTTATTGGAGATCTTGTTTGCCATATCTTTTGTACCACGTTTTTGCATCTACAGGTGGAGGCCGATTTGCTTTGAGGAGGAAGTATTGGTAGGGGGAGACTCTCCCTACTTCTTCTTTGGATCTATTCGTTGGTAACAGGGAGTATTACTGTCCCAGGACCTTCTATTCTATGTTATCATTGCATTTTACTTGTATTTCCTCCATACTTGACCTCTCTGATTGAAATCGATTTTCCTTGGATTGACAGGTAGAGGAGGGCGCACTTGTGGGCTAGGGCATCAATTTGGCAAGAAAAATCAACCATCTCTCATTTGATCTCTGCGGGAATCTTCCTCAACATCAAGGCATCTCTCTGCATCAATCAGGTATGATCTCAAGGTAATTTCTATCTCCATGATCTATCCACTTGTCTAAAACATGTAAAACCCTAATTAATCAAAACCCCCATTTTTACATTTTTTCAGATCTACTAAGATCTAGTGGCTTCTTGGGAAAGAAATTTAAAACCCACCTCTATAGTATCCACGGCATCCCGGATCTATAGTTTGGTGAGGATTGGTCTCCATTTGACCCTCTTACCAAGGCATTTAGCCTCTCCAAGCAAGGGTGCACTTCCTAGTTTGGTGGGTTGACCTAGATCTAGTATGTGGGTAGTTGAGATCCCACTTGATTCATGATCTACACATCCAATAACCTACCCCCAGATTGTCACTTGTCTGATTTCTACCTTGTGGGCGCTATTCCACATTTTAAGGGATTTAATCCCCATTTTGGACCACTTGGTATCTTCAAACTCAGATCTGGTAAGATCTAGCCATTGGATTGCCTTGAAATTGTAGATCCATACTCTCACTTGCTTAAACCACTTGGATCTAAAGTTTGGATGCCATTAGACTTGTATTGACCCCACTTATCCCACTTTCAGGCCTCCTTGGGTAAAGTCGCACCACCTTGGAGAAGTGAGTTATCCACTTCTAGGACGTGGGTACTTGAGATTTCAGTGGATTTGGAACGGGAATAATTTAAAACCTATGTCTAGTAGGTCACCTTGTCAAATCCTTCCTTGGGGATAGCATCCCTTGTTTTAAGGGATTGTGGTCCACTTAGGTCAAGCCTAGATCTAGACCTATTCATCCATCAAGACTTTAATTGCCCACTTGTCTCATGAAATAGGAGTCCTTAACCACAAGTTAACTTTACTTTGACTCCATTATCCCAATTCCCAAGGCACTGGTCTCTCTCCAAGTCAATTCGACTTTCCTAGATTGTTGGATTAACTTGTGGTTTGACCCTTGATTGGTGAGCTAAACCCTTTTGATGCCATCATACTTCATGATCAAGCTTGTCACTTGTACTAGTTAGCCCCAATTCAACCCCTAAACTACCCTGCATTGGACACGGTTCCCAAGGCAGTGGATTTTCTTAGATTGAACTAGTACTTTAATCCTGGATCCTATTTCACAAATCATAAGTCACTTTCACATCAACAATGAACCAAATCCATACTCATTGAACCCCTCACTTATCTTGTGACTTCATCCTAAGGTCTAGGATAAACCATACACCTTACTTCACTTAGAATTAACTTGATTTGGTGTCTTCGTTTTGATCTCTCCTGTCGGGAGTAGATCGGGTCTCCTCCTTTGTTGTCTGGGCTAGATAACATAAAGTGAAGGTTGCCTCGACTGGCGTGACAACCATATATTGGAGGTCGAGGTGATCGTGGTTGCACCTTTTGAGTTGCCCCTTCCCTATTGCCATCCATGAGTGGATACATCCATAGGGGTATCTACAGTTTAGGTGATAACAGGAACTCCAAGTAAGTGGACTGCATCCATTAGAAAAAAAATCAACAATGCTCGATACTTGTGAGATATAATTAAGGATACTACTTCCGTGAGTCTATTTACCACCACCATGATATAATCATGCTTCATTTTCTTGGTCCAAATTGTCAGAAAATCCATGTAAATTTCTTAGTGATTCCTTGTTGGAATGGGAAATCACTGGAATAATCCAAGAAGGTATTGATTCTCCACCTTCATTTTTTTCATTTAGAACATTTAACAATGCACTCATTTGCGTATTTCTTCATTTTTGGCTAATAACATTGTTTTCTTAATGCTGCAATATAATTTTTTGGTAATTGGGATCTCTGGCAACATCATGTGCTCTTACATACAAGTTTATTTATCCTTGGATTGTTTGGCACATAAATCCTACCCTTCTATGTAAGAAAATACTTTCTAACAACTATAAGTCACGAGAAAACACTTCTAGTGTCAATTGTGCCAAATTAAATTTTGTAAAATATATGAAAATATATACTGAAAATAAATGATTGATATGAATGAACAAGATGATTACAATGAGTCTCGTGATGGTATATACTTATATGCATTGAATGGTCATTAAGTGAAGTGGCATATGCCCTTTGATTTTTCATTTGCTTATTATTATTATTATTACAATGTTTATTATTATGTTTGTAACAAATAATCCTTAGCAAACCCATGTTGAATGTAATTTTGTATATAAATAGAATTAGAATTTTTTTTGTTGAAAAACAAATATTTTACACTTGTAAATTCTTTAGTTTTGTGGAATTTTTTTTAAGGACAACTCAGTTTGTAGGTGAGTTTTTTCAGATTTTTGGATTTTTTAACCCAATCATCAAACTCTTTTCGATTGATATGTATTATCATGTTTTATAGAGCTGCCACAACTTTCTTTTAAAGCAATCAATCCCTATTTCAATTTAAAAAAAATATTTATGGGTACTAATAATGGTGACTCCATCATGAAAGCTTCGATGCTCAATTAATGGAACAAAGGCGACAAGGTGGAAATGTCCCCGCACCTTCGTAAATAGCTATATTGGCCTTGAAAGGATTTGAGCTAGCAGAGGAGGCATTCACAATTTGAGTGGCAAGGCATGAAAAGAGTTCCATACAAGTTCTACTTTCTACAAGACAAAGAAGATGTTTTGAGGCATAGTGCTTCTTCTCGAGACTAAAAATACCAAAAAGATCCCATGTAAGCAACTAAAATCATACCATGCAAGACAAAGAATTTGAATTGAGATAGAACCTCTCTTCTTCTCGAGACTAGAAAGACCAAAGAAACACATGTAAGAAACTAAAGTCATAACATACCATGCAAGACAAATTGATGGAATTGAGGTAGAGAGGGATGAGTAGTTATTGTTGCACGAAATTGCAAGTAGTCAGCGCTCCCTGGTGTATCGTGACAAGGAACTAATCGCCTCTCATGGATCCTTGAAATATGGTGGTGGTGAGTTTACCAATCACTGGCGGGTTTTGGTGCAACGACAGCCGTACGACCAACAATTGGTATCAGAGCTAGAGGTCACGAGTTCGATACACACTCGACTCGCGCTGAGGGGGAGATTGTTGCACGAAATTGCAAGTGGTCAACGCTCCCCAATGTATCACGACAAGGGACTAATCGTCTCTCGTGGATCCTTGAAATCTGACGGTGGTGAGTTTACCAATCACCTGCGGGTTTTGGTGTAACGACAGTCGTACTACCAACAATAGTCATTCCTTGCACTAGCATAAAAGACTGATCTCATGAATCAATGATAGCCACATTGAATAAACCCTAAAAGAACACCACAAATGAATACAAAATTCATTGTTGACTCACTAATCTCTCAACTAAAGCACCCACAAAAAAATGTGTGCAAGGAACTTTAGATGCCCGAGAGATCCTTAAGCATCATGCCATTATTGTGTAGATTGGAAAGTAATCAAAATACTCCTTTGATGTATGGCCATTTCCTATGGTTCACTTTAAATAAAAGTCTTGAGAACATTGTCTTGTGGTTTATGAAAAAAGAAGGATCATTATTATGCTAAAAATCTTTGGAAAATATTTTTTTTTATGGACTAGTCATGTGGTAAATTTTAATTTGTCTTTCACTTTTTAATAAAAAGAATGTATAATTAAAAATATGTTTATTTAATAGTTTTGTATGGCAATGTATGATATTGTCATGAAAACTAACATCCTTGTCACCATCCTTGAAGATTCCATCATACAACAGCATGGTTGACAACAGTTTAAGACATGCATGTAGCTACCATTCAAAATCCTTGTATATATATTTCACAAAATATTATAGATTTTAACTATTGTATAATGATGGAGCTTTGATAGTGACAGCAAGGATCTAATACAAAATCCATATTAACAATACAATTGGCTGCTCCAAACAAGTAAAGCTCCATACTTTACCTTAATCAAGAAAAATATGAACAACATAAATTGCAACATACTAATACAATACATCCTAGTCATCATCCATGAAGTTTATATCATACAAAAGCATGGTTAACTTAAGGAAGCCTAAGGCACCTATTCATTATTACCATCGCCGTTATATATCTATAGTTTCGAATTCCATGGACTCAAATAGTTTGCCTTTCATCTTATCTGACAGGGATCCGCCTCTATTCAATCTTGCTGGTGCATTAACTTGGCAACATTGTTGTATCTTGCATTTTCAAAGGAGTCTTGGCAGAAGCCTCTGGTCGCTCTGAGTTGTTGTACCTCACAATTTTTAAGGAGTTTTGGCAAATCGTAGGCAGAGGAAGCCTTTCTCGTAATGAAGGCAGGAGATTGAAGTGGTTGTTTCTAGAAAGATATATATAAAAAGTGAGTATTTGATAAGATGAGAATTAGTCCGTGGGAGGCAGAGCAGATCAAGTCGTAAAGTTGAAAAGTTATAATGGAACTTCTCGTATTTATGTTCAAATCTTCTGTTATTCTTATTATTTGTAAATTAAGAAATTCAAATCCTTATCGAAATTCAAACTTGGTAACTATGGTTTACACTGTACTGTACAACAAAGAGCAAAGCGAGGAAGATTGTAATACGTCTTCCACACATCACTAATCCCAGTGCAAATTTCAAATTCATCCGACGAGATTCTCATGAAAAGAAAATTTTAAAAATTAATTACAAAAAAAATTAAGCTATAAAGTAATTTATTGATTGTTAATATAGATTCTTACTAATGAAAAAGTTAATATAGATTTTTATTAATGAAAAAGTAAATTTTAAAAAACCAAATTTTAATTATTTAATAACTATAAAATATAAATAACATTCCATTTATTACTTTTTTATAAAAATTAATGGTTTTTAATGTACATGCTAATTTAGTTTATATATTTGATTAAAAATATTATATATAAGAAGTCTACCATACTTATTCTACCATCACCATCATCTTGTTGAAAGGTTTGGAGAAGCTTTCTTTGATCAGCAAGGAACAACATTTTGCGCTTCTATAATGCTTCGTCTGAAAGCCGTCCTTGTGGGATCTGCCTGCAATGATTCAGCATGAAAGCATGCTCGACATCGTTAAAACGCAGAACTTAGCAGAGTATAAATCCAGCTTGAGAATAGATTTGAGTTGGCTTTGTTGACAGATGATAGAAAGCTAGTTTATGTCTC
Source organism: Larix kaempferi (assembly GCA_027924585.1). Lineage (NCBI taxonomy): Eukaryota > Viridiplantae > Streptophyta > Pinopsida > Pinales > Pinaceae > Larix > Larix kaempferi. The sequence goes on along the minus strand of BSBM01000684.1, from coordinate 12,579,048 downwards.
CCCTATATACACATTCATATTGCAGAATAGAGAGCTAGCTCAACATTTACAACAAATTTGGTGTGCTCTGTGAATGCACGCCAACTCTAGAAGACAACTCTTGGAATGGGCACGCTTGGGAATGGTCCAGCCATCACAAGCAACCAAACCTTGAACCACGTTTAAAAACTGCAGGAATTTAATGTAGCGTGTGCATGGATGAACTCAGCCCGCCACCCCTCCCTTGTTCTAAAAACTAAGGAAGACGTCAACAACCATAGGCAAATCAAATTTTAAATAATTTTTAATAAAACAAATTTCAATCTTTAACCAACTTTAGCATATGCAAACATTAGTTTTAATGTATAGACCATTAATAAGTCAAACCCATCATTATATATCTTGAACATGACATAATAAAGTAGCCATACATAAACAATATAATCTACTTATTACACCAGTAGTGTTTTAATATCATACCAAGATAATTAAGTATATTAATTTACCACTTGTCAAAATCCAATGACAAATCTTTATTGAAATTATGAGTTTTTAAGTATATTAATTTACAATTCAGTGACAAATCTTTATTGAAATTATGACTTTTCATTGTTCAAATTGTATTTTTTATTGCAACAATGAATTCAATGCTCTCCAAAACCCTTGGGCATTTTGATTATGCAATTTCAACAATGCATATATGCAATTTTAACAATCCTAACCAGATTTCTGCCGAAAAAATCACAAAAAAAATGTCCAAAACATAGAACATTTAGCTTACACCTACTATATTCACCATTGAAGTTGTCATTAATAAACAATATAATAAAAAGCTACACCTATATTATAATAATATTATACCAATATACTTAAGTATACAATTTTTCATCATCTCCAGTTTGTTAATTATACCATGCTTATGGGAACCCCCTCGGTTAAAGAAGCCAGAACTCTTCAATCTATCCTTCAAGTTTTCTTTGATGCCTTAGGGATGACACTCAATCCCAACAAATTTGAAATTTTCTTCTTAAACACTTCCATTGCTCTTCAAACACAGATTGCTTGCATCCTGAACTTTAGGCGAATCCCTCTTCCCTCTAAATATATGCCCCCCCCTTCTCGCCACTAGTACTCGTCATAGCTCATGGGATCCTCTAATTGCCAAGATGGAGAAAAGATTCTCTAGTTGGACTTTTCGATATCTTAATCTGGTAGGTCGAATAACTCTCCCCAAATATGTGTTGTAAAGTATGCCCACCTACCTTCTTTATATGCTTGTTGCCCCTAAAAAAATTATAAAATCCATTTGAAATATTTAGAGATCATTTCTTTGGGTTAGAACCCAAACCAACATGAAATGGGCCCTAGTGGCTTCATCTAAGTTTTTCCTTCCCAAAAAGCATGGTGGATTAGGTGTTCGAGACCCTGAAATCAAAAGTGGTGCTTTACGTGCCAAAACTTGGTGGATATGGCTCCATAATACCTCTTATATGGGGGAAAGTGTGGAAGCGGAAATATGCTTCCAATCATGATCTCAAAGATCTCATTCGGATGGAGGCTCTTCTTATTGGCTATCCCATATGGAACGCTACCTGGCATAACAAAGATCTTATTCAACAACATTCTTTCTTGGAAATTTGCAATGGTCAATCGATGCTCTTTTGGGAGGATGCCTGGCAGTGATCAATGAGATTATGGGACTATCTGTTGATGTATATGTAACTTCAGAATGTATTTCATATATGTATGTTGTATGTACTCCTATAGAGATGGTATTATTCCTCTATAAGGAAGTGTCGTCATTTATATTGTAAATGTCGTAACTTATACTTGATGGGTTATTAGACCACCTTGTTGGGGTCGGCCCTGTATAAGTCATGTGGGTCAAAGGGTTATTAGACCACCCTATTGGGGGTCGGCCATGTGGGTCGAAGGGTTATTAGACCACCCTATTGGGGGTCGGCCCAGTCAACATTATGTTATATGGTTAAGTTCGAGCCTACATGATTTATGTAAAAGGCAAGTCAAGTCAAGTATAAATAGAGTGCGGGAGGCACTCTATTTTATCACTCACTTCTCACTCATGCACTCAAGGAGGAGTGGATCACTTATGGAGGAGGAGGATCTGCTGCTAGGATATCTCTTATGTTTGGGTTGTATCATTGCTCTATCTATCTCTGAGGAAGTTATTGGGGTTTTTCACCTTTATGGTTTTCCCCAAGTAAATCTTGTGTCTCTTGTGTGCTTGCATTATTGTCTCCATGATTGATATGCTGTAGATATGCTGTACATGTTGTTCTCTCAGTTAAGATCCTAGATCAGATTGAAGTAAATTCTGAAAATTTAACATGGTATCAGAGCTAGCCTGAAAGAAGACATGATATGGCATGTATGACACTTGTTACACTTACGATGCTAGGGCTTGATACAGCAAAAACCAGTCATCGTAGAACTTTCGCTATAAATACGTTTTGGCGAATTTTTCGGATATAAAATCTTTACAGGTCGAAGATTAAATCCCCATGTACCTTGTGTCCAAAGGAAAACCTCTAATTCGTTGTACTTTGTGATTTATGATCTGTACAATATAGGGTTTCGGGCTCTTCCAGATCTGAGTCAAAATCAGGTGACCTTGGGAAAAAGGTCATAACTTGGGCTAGGAAGATCCAAATGAAATTTCGTAAAAAGTGAAAGGTAGTACACAGACTGTAATATCTCAGTAAAATTTTTCAGAGGCCGAAGTTGAACCAGTGACATGTGGCATGCCGTACAAGTTCGCTCTCCTTTATTATCCCATAAACAGGTCACGTTGCGACACTTGGCATAACTCTGTCTCAGAGAATTCAATTGAGGTCAGACCTATCAAGATGGAAAGATAACAGGTTGGGATATCTCAGGAAACTTTTTCAGAGGCCGAAGTTGAAACAGTGACACGTGGCATGTCGTACAAGTTCGCTCTCCTGTATTATCCCATAAATAGGTCACGTTGCGACACTTGGCATAACTCTCTCTCAGAGAATCCAATTGAGGTCAGACCTATCAGGATGGAAAGATAACAGGTCGGGCTATCTCAAGAAACTTTTTCAGACCCCGTGGATCGAAAAGTTCGGAGGTACACCAGAAACAATCAGGTACATATTTATGTCAAAACATAATTATTTTTGAGTACCTTCATTCATGGCTTCCGAAATTTAGGGCTTCGAAGAAAGTTGGAATTTTTGTAATCAAATACCACGGCTGGATGCTACTCATCAAAATCGAAATTTAAAGACCAAGATCAGAATTTTTGGTTGGGCAGAAGGCCGGGCTTGATCAGACCCTAGTTCGGGACTTTGATAAAAAAAAGTGGAAAATTAGGGCTTCTGTAAAAATGGGAATTTTTGAAATCTGTGACCACGGCTGGAAGCTCCTCAGAAAAATAGAAGCTTAGAGCTTTAGATCAAACCTTTTGATTTGGCAGAAGAGTGGGCTTCATCAAACCCCATTTCAGGGTCACGTCCAGTGAATCTGGAAGTTTCAAAGGAAAATTTGAGGAGTGAAACTTTGCAGTTTTCAAATTCTGAGCATACCAGCTTGATCAGCTCATCAAGGCGCATATTTCTATCCTTTTAGAAGTTTGAAATTCAAAGTTTGAATTTTTGGGGTTTCTCTGACAAACCCATATCCAGGTCCAGGTCCAGTTCTTGCAAATCAAGTGGATTGGGTTAATCCTAGAAGAAGATGGATTGGTCACCTGCATAAGTGAAGAAGTTCCTGTTTCAGAGGGAGATGAGGCTAAGGCCTTACATAAGAATATTACAAGCGATCTCGACAGGTATGACTCATCGAGGTATGTTTCGATATTTGTTCATGATTAAGTTTATGGTATGTTTGTCTTCATGTTATTACGGTTAGTACAATCTTGATTTTAGACTTGTCGTATCACCTTAATAAAATTATGAATGCACGATAGAAAATATTCATTGATTAGGGTGTTGACACTTATGATTGTACTAATGCATTATGGTGTTGTATGAGGTTTATGTTGTCTGCTAACATGAAAGGTACACCAAGAAAGACAAATCATGTTCTGGTTCAAGAACATATGATCATGATGACAAAGATTCATCCATTGTCATGGATCTCATAGAAGATCCATTTACGAGGTATGTATAACTTGGTTTTATAATGGTTAACCTATGAGATATACAGGTTACTAGCACAAGTCATTGAAGAAGAACAAGAAGACATCATGTGAGTATGTTAGACATAACTAGCTAGCATGCTAATCCAGGTATGTTTTTCCTATATCAAGATAGAATCCTACCTTGTGTTAGGATCTTATACTATTGTGTTGTTGATAATGATTATTCATGAAGTCATAGGTTTGAATAGTCATGGTTGTATGCATATTATGTTTCTTACCATAATTGATGATATGACTAACCAGAAGAATCACGAAGCCTTATAGGTTTGAGTAATCACGGGTTTTATGCATATTATATCTCTTATCTTGATTGATGATTTAACTAACCAAAAGAGTCCTATGATCAAATAAGAATATGCATGAGTAAAAGAAGACTTCCCTTAAACCTTGAATACTAATGTTTATTATCTGTGTTTGAAATGATCGTGACTATACATGCTTGAGATTATTGTGTTTTGATAATATTAAGATTATACTAATGAATGTTTCATTACGTATGAGACCTAGAGGATAACACAATGATGATACTAACAAGCATGCATAGGGATCGAGAATGAATATAAGTTCAAGGACAAGTAATCCAGGAAGCAAAGATCAAGAGGGAGTACACTCCATGGTTTCTGCAAGGGTGCAGATATTCAGAGGGAGTTGACCATCTCTCTACATTCCACAACAGAAAGGTGTAGAAGAAGCTACTTCAGATTAGGACTCCAGTAGCTCCTTCAAGGAAGCGAAGACTCAGAGGGAGTCCACCCAACGAACAAACAAAGATAAGTATTTGAATTGTCATTTCTTAAATAATACTGTTCAATAATGTATATACTGATGTTCCTAGAATTAGGTTGTGTATTATGCATATTAGAATAATTGCATTGATGAACAATATACTACTAATATGCATGGGTAAGTGGCCTATGGCACTGTACAACATTCCATTGCTACTTATCTAGAATGAAACCTCTTTGCTGACATGTTGGGAGTTGTGCACACTCTTAACAATGTTCTGGTAGAAATTGGAAGGCATCTAGAAAGTTATTGGATATGGATAAATGTTGTATTGAAGCATTGGCTAAGATAATTGCATGACTGTATGACATATTTCTTTATGTGTAAGAATTTGTTCTGAAAATTATGAGATGTTTCTAATCATGCAATTTAACCTATTTTGTAGGAAAGACCGTATATCTTCACCTACAAAAGGACTACAACATTTGTTCCAGCAACAAAGATATCTATTGAAGATATTGAAGTTCCCAGGATCTAGGATGAAGAAATGGAATGCCATGATCCGTCGATCATGAAGAATGATGTTTGGGATGTAGTCCCAAGACCTGAAGGGAAGTTTGTTATGAATTCCATATGGATCAATCAATATCAAGCATGCTGCAGATGGCAGCATAGAGAAATATAAAAGTGATGAAATAGAAGATACACCAGATGGATTCAAGACAACTTTCTTGAATGGTGTAGTTGAAGAAGAAGTGTATGTGGAGCAGCCACTTGGTTTTGAGACACATGACATGGAGTCATATATGTGCAAAACTTGGGTATGATGCACCACTTTCTAGGTATGGAGGTGTGGCAGAGTGCAGATGGAATCTTCCTTGGACAAGGGAAGTATGCAGTAGAGATCTTGAAGAGGTTCGTGATAATGGACTGCGAGGCTATGGCATCGAACCTAAAGCTTCTGTGTGATGCTTCATCTGAACCAGTTGATGTCACTATGTATCGTCAGATGATTGGGTCCTTGATGTACCTGACGAACATAAGACCAGACATTTGCTTTGCTGTGAACACATTGAGTCAGTTCCTGACAGATCCGAGGAGTGTTCACCTGGTTGCTGTAAAGCATGTTCTGAGGTACCTAAAGGGTACAGTGGATTATGGGCTCAAGTATGAGGCGAATCAAAAGTTTAACCTCCAGGGTTATGTTGATTCAGATTGGGCTGGCAGTGCTGCAGATAGGAAGAGCACATCTGGGTGCTGCTTCAGTATGGGATCAGGTGTGATCTCTTGGTTTAGCAGGAAGCAGTCCTGCGTAGCACTGAGTACAGCTGAGGCAGAGTATGTTGCAGCCTGTTCAGCTAGTTGTGAGGTAGTATGGCTATGGAAGCTACTGTCTGAGTTATTTGATCTCCCGTTGGATGCTACTGGTATCTTCTGTGATAACCAGAGTTGTGTGAAGCTATCCGAGAATCCAGTGTTTCATGACAGGTTGAAACACATAGAGATCAAATATCACTATATCAGGGATATGGTGCAGAGAGGAGTTGTGAAGCTCCTGTATGTTGCGAAGGACGAGCAGATTGCAGATGTGCTGACGAAGCCACTAGCCAGGATGAAGTTCGAGTACTTCAGAGAGAGGCTTGGCGGTCTTTAGATCGAGGACACTTCGAGGAAGAAGTGATGGACACATCTGCTGAAGCCATTCCAAGCATGTTGGAAGGAGGATCCTTCACATGGTTGTGGATGTAAGCGCTGGATGATGAGCATCAGGTTGATGTTCTGGTTTCTGCTGGATATGACCAGTTGGATCATTTTTATGTATGTATGTATGCATCATGTTGGATGTTGTATATGATCAGTTGGAACATTTATATGTATGTACGCATCATGTTGGATGCTGGATATGATGGGTTGGATCATGTGTATGTATTTTTGTATATGCATCATGTTGGATGCTTGGACCATGTATCTGTATATGTATCAGGTGGATACATTGTATGATCAGGTGGATCATGTATGGTGATATGTATCATGTATTTGTATTTGTATCAGGTGGATACATTGTATGATCAGGTGGATCATGTATGATGATATGTATCAGGTAGATACTTGGTATGCATCAGGTAGATGCATTGTATGATCAGGATGATCGTGGATGACAAGCTTCAGGATGTTGCTCCAGATGACATGCAGCAGGATGTTGCAGTGATGATGATCATGTGTACATCAGTATGATGTATGGTGAGTATCAGGTTGATACTCTATGGCCGTGGATCAGGTTGTGCAGATGAGCATATAATTCGTTGCCCTGGGAGATTTGCAGATAGTCTTTCGAGGTTTTGCCTATGGCATGTAATTCGGTGCCCTGGGATATCCGGAAAATGCTCTTTCGAGGTTTTGCTCTGGGAGGACATATAATTCGTTTCCCTGGGAGATCTGCAGATAGTCTTATGAGGTTTTTCCTATGGCATGTAATTCGTTGCCCTGGGATATCTGGCAGATGCTCTTTCGAGGTTTTGTCCTATGGCATATAATCTGTCCCTGGGAGATCCGATAGGTTGGGCTGTGTGCCCGTAATCAATCCTGGGATGCTCTTGCGAGGTTTTGCCATGAACACATGTAATTCGTGCCCTGGGAGATCTGCATATAGTCTTTCGAGGTTTTTCCTATGGCATGTAATTTGTTGCCCTGGGATATCTGGCAGATGCTCTTGCGAGGTTTTGTGGTGACCACATGTAATTTGTGCCCTGGGAGATCCTATAGGTAGATTTGTGTGCTCGTAACAACCCGGGATGCTCTTGCGAGGTTTTGTGGTGAGGTCACATATAATATGGCCCTGGGAGATCTATAGATAGTCTTTCGAGGTTTTGCCTATGGCATGTAATTCGTTGCCTTGGGATATCTGGAAGATGCTCTTTCGAGGTTTTGTGACGCACGTAATAAGTCCTGAGGATTCCACAGTATGGCCAGTGATGATGAAGACCTGCAGGTGGTGGGCCTACATCCAGTATGAAAAAGGACTGGCTCTATAGAACTTCCTATGACAAGTAGATTCAGAGATTGATTGAGATAGCAGCAGCAGTGACGATGATGATGACTCGATGATGATTATCTAGTGACGATGATCCAGAGAAGATGACTTGTGCTAGAAGACCTGTGCTGAGAAATACCTTCCTAGTTAAGAGGGAGTATTGATGTATATGTAACTTCGGAATGTATTTCATATATGTATGTTGTATGTACTCCTATAGAGATGGTATTATTCCTCTATAAGGAAGTGTCGTCATTTATATTGTAAATGTCGTAACTTATACTTGATGGGTTATTAGACCACCTTGTTGGGGTCGGCCCTGTATAAGTCATGTGGGTCAAAGGGTTATTAGACCACCCTATTGGGGGTCGGCCATGTGGGTCGAAGGGTTATTAGACCAACCTATTGGGGGTCGACCCAGTCAGCATTATGTTATGTGGTTAAGTTCGAGCCTACATGATTTATGTAAAAGGAAAGTCAAGTCAAGTATAAATAGAGTGCGGGAGGCACTCTATTTTATCACTCACTTCTCACTCATGCACTCAAGGAGGAGTGGCGCACTTATGGAGGAGGAGGATCTGCTGCTAGGATATCTCTTATGTTTGGGTTGTATCATTTCTCTATCTATCTCTGAGGAAGTTATTGGGGTTTTTCACCATTATGGTTTTCCCCAAGTAAATCTTGTGTCTCTTGTGTGCTTGCATTATTGTCTCCATGATTGATATGTTGTACATGTTGTTCTCTCAGTTAAGATCCTAGATCAGATTGAAGTAAATTCTGAAAATTTAACACTATCCTCGTAATCAATCTCATAAAAGATCTACAAGCCTCTGGAAAAATTTTGTTCTCTCACTATTGGGTGACTAGTCTCCCGACGCCCGTAATGATTGGCGAAGCTAGATGGACATGGTTTAGTGGCCGATCTTTCATCTCGATTTTCTTTGGGAATATTTTTGGGAAGAACTTCAATCATGATGCATTCAGATCCATCATGGACCAGACATCCTTCTATAAGGGTACATGAGCACAAGTAACTTTCTCCTCAAAGAAGAATGTGCTATCTTAGTTCATCATGATTCTAAACTAGGGGATATGATATGGCAACAAATTTGGGTGCAATATATCT